>ML058486.1:0-739861 GCA_003013855.2 Liriodendron chinense
TAGCGTCAAATGGTGCCGTCAACTGATCATGAAATTAAGATGTGCTCAAGAACAGGCCCAACAGAATTGCAGAGTTCAAATGCTCCCATTTACCTCACGATGGTTACCTGTTCCATGATCCCTCTGACCATTTCCCATGGGGATACTATTCAGCCTCAGCAGTTGGGTTCGTTGATGTAATTGCAATTAAGTTTCTTTGGAATTGGACATGAAATGAATGTAATTGCAATGAGTACTTCTCTATTATGAAGCATAGAAGAGGAATTCTAACGTTCTAATGCATCAGAGCTGGAATTTGGTTCGTGGGGGATTTTGAACTGGTCCCACATAGTGAAGAAGCCCATTAGCCCAAGTATGAGTCCTTGGCTGACCTTTCTCTAAGCTAGGGAGCGATGGGGCCGAGGAGACAGGGGGCGGCAACTGCCAAGCTTCCTACTGCAGTCCTATCAACATCTACAAAAGCAAAAGCTAGAGCAAAGGCCATGATCTCAGTTATCTACCAAGCAGAGGGACTGAACAGGTATCTACAGGTGCTCCGCACACTGGGTTGATCAACCGTCCATATGTTTTCCCAGATCATTTTAAGGTATTATCCAAAAACTGAAGGAGATTCAATTATCAGGTGGACCATACCATAAGAAACAGTTGCGATTGCCCGTCCTACCATTACACCAGAAAACAGTGGCGATTGAATGCACACCTTTTTTTTCTTTCTTTTTCTCATCTTGCAGTGTAACAACAGAGGGGATGATATAGCATGGGTTTGGTTGCAGCAATCATCATTTTAACATGGGTTTGGTTGCAGCAATGTGCATGGGAATAGACTGAATGGAACCATTCCACGTGCATTCCAAAAGCTTGAGAGCATGACAAACTTGTGAGTCCGATCCTGTCTCATTGGAATTTACATTTTTCATTATATTTTCTTGTGTTTTCAATGTAGCTGAAAATGTGTGCATTTGTGTGCATGCTTGCGTTTTCAATGTAGCTAAAATTTGGATGACTGAGAGCATCTGATGTATTGATTTTTTTGGGCATAGTCTAGCCTCGTTAGGGCCCATCAGATCAACAGTTTGGATGACTAAGACATGGGGTCCATTTTTCCATACTGAGGGCCGTATGATACTATGCTTACCTTGAAGTCATTATCCAATGAAACAGGTCTGCAGTGGGGAACAGCAGAGCAATGGCCTTTAATTTCTTTGTCTTGAAACAGGAGAATTGAAATGGGAAGATAGAGAGTGTTTGATTTACCTTGACATTTAGCATCTAATATTTCAAAGCTTCTTTATTTTACAGGATTCCTCTATGCTGGCTCAGTTGAGATGGCTTGATGTGCTGCTGCCAATTCTTTACACTTTATCTTAGCCTGACAGAATTTTCTGCTCCAAAGTTTACCTAGCCTCAGCTTGATCTTTGCAAGTAGAGATCTCCTCCCTATGCTTTTTCTGCTAATTATGAAATACATGCACAGGTGGTTTGAGTCTATAGCTCAATGGTGGATAACATTCATTTCAAAGTTGAGGTATTAGGTTTGATGTGTATTATGTTGGCATGTGGGGTTTTTTCTAGTCTATAATATGGTTTAAATGAAAAAATACCTTCTCCTCACTGTTTGAAAATGGTTATAGCATGAACAGAGAGTTCAACTTGTATGTTAGATGAGTAAACACATCTACTGTATCATGCAGAACTCACAGTCCATTCTCCAAATAGTTTGGTATTCTTTGAAAGGAAGGAGAATTATAAAATGTGTGGCTTGCTTATTGACAGCATGCATGGGAACATGAAGACAAGTGTGGCTGTGGTTTGGTAATTTAGACCATTGTTCTGTAGTTGTATTTCTCTTCTTAACCATCTATGTTTAGGCTAAAAATCAGAAGGTTAAGAATGTTCTATTGTGAAGATTGGGTTGGAAACGTGCTTTTGTTGTGAGTTTTGATATTTTTATATACTTTTTTTTTATTGAAGTAATTGGAAAGATATTGATGTGTGGGACTCATGAGTTTCTTTTCTTTAGAAAATTTTTGTTTCTTTGGAAATGATTTGCTGATTTTTTTGGCTATCTGTATCTGTAGGCTCGGATCATGGTGCAAAGGCCCTCCCTGACCTGTAAATCTCTTTCTTTTTCATTTTCTGAGATTTGAATTTTCTTTCTTTCCCATTTTTCAGTCTTCTTGTTTTACTGTCTTTGGGTGATTGATCAATCTGATTTTTTTTTCAGATCAGGCCCAAGAAACCTCAGTGTCATTCCAGATAATTGTATAAAATCTCCTCCCACTGGTAGGTTTTGGAGTATCTTTTCAAAACTTTTGTTAAATCTTTTTCCTTCTAGGGTGACTAATTGATCCGAGTTATTTGGGTCTTGTTTCAAAGCAAATGCAAGAGACACCAAATCAAAGAAAAGAGTATGCTTAATAGTTTGATTGCATTGATACAGTTACTATTTTCCCTCACCTGGCCATTGGAATGAATTGGTTCTTGCCTATTAAGGAGTAATGGTTGCCAATGTTGTCATTGTGAAATCTGTCAAAGTTCTAGTTTTAATTGATTGGTAATCTTTAACTGATGGAGCATAATACTTTCGGTGGGGTTGATGAATTTGTAGGGACGAAACCAGATCCATTGGTAGAAGGCAAGCACTTGTATTTTCACTTCTGTTTCTTTGCTGGACAGCCATTGAAAGGTTCAATATTTTCTGACTTATTCCTGTATTGGTTGAAATCTGATTTGCTTGCTTCTTTTGATTATGAATTAGAAAGATTCCTTGGTTAGATATGAATGTGGGGGATATGTTCAATTTTGTAGAGAATGGTCCCATATGTTCTGAATGAGTTATAGAAAACTCTAGCCACATCCATGCCAAAGTAGTTTATGCACTACCAAACCTTAAACTGAAGTTTGACATTGAGGTATACAAATGCAAATACATATAAACACCCATTAATTTATGGAGTAGATAGAGTAGAATCTGGAGATTGATATAGTCATGTAAGATAATAATATACTATTCTGAAAGCATATTGTAATCATTTGTGTCAGAAAATGCCAAAAAATCTTTAATAAGTTTTTCATTATTATGTAAACAATCAAATTGACCTCTTTGAGTTTAAAATCAGAACATCAGAAAAATACACAATGAATAAAAATCAAACTTTGAGGTAAGTTGAAGTTGAATCCTAACGACCATTACCACAATATGTGAAGGTCAACATAATCGCAATTGTCCATAAAAGCACTCTAGGTAAGTCATAGGTTAATTTGGTGTTTCATTCAGTTAAGATGTAAGAAATCATAAGAAAGAGCTCCACAATTTAAGGTTGAAGAGAATGTCCATCATTTGATCTCTTAGTAAAAAAAAAGAAAAACAATAATAAATAGACCTGTTTTTAAAGATTCTTAAAGTCCCCACCAATTTCAAGTTTTAAACAGAAAATGTAAGCCAAATAAAATGTAAAAAGAAGAGAACTAAGTACAATTTGAATAATAAATCGCAGGAGTTGGATCTTAGAAACATAGGTTTCATTGAAAAAGGATTCAAACCGGGGACTCAAAATCTTTTTGCCTAAGATTCGATGTCAAGTAAAAAATCATAAATCCTAGGATTTTGATAATATGAAAGCGAGACATTAGGATTTATTAGGAGAGAAAAACTAAGTTGAGTTACTACAGAGATTTGGCGCCTTAAGCTCTGAGGTTTTTTGGGTTTCTTGCCAGTCATGGGACAGTTTTTGTTGTATTTTATTTTTTTTTTTCCTTTTTTTTTTGTTTTTGTTTTTCCTTTTGTTGTTTTTTCTGTTCTCTGTTTCTGTTTTTGACTCTGCCTAATAAATTGCTTTGTTTTTCAATAGAAAAAAAAGTTGTGAGGTAGTAGGTTGTGTTAGCCGCTTTAGCAAGGCAGGTTCAGCAACCATGACGGCAAATAAATTGGGCTAAGTAGTCTTAAGGACACCATCAGTTGTAATGCGTAACAATTCCCATTTGAACTACATAATTTTTAGTTCACTAACACTCTATAACCCTTCTTTGCCAGCTGCCTTTCGGAGCCTCTTTTATTTTTCCTGAAAGGTGCTGTCTTTTGGAGCATGTGTACAAGTGTTGGGTAAACAGGAAGGTTGATGTCAGGTACCATTTAAAGGCTGAGTCCAAATTTCTATGAAGGAGGCTAAGATGTTGATGATGATGGCTGCTGCAGCGGTGTTATAAATTTTAGTCCATGAACACGTAACGTAGAGAAAATTTACCATCACATATACTGCTACATTACAAGGTTTAGCCAAATCACAAGGTTTAGCCACAAGTAAATCTCCAATGAACCACACCACAAGAATGACATTATAATGGCATTAAACATCACTATGGACTCCAAGGAGATTTCAATGGTAGGAATTTCTCTGCCGCCTTTTCCTTTAGTGGGGCTCATTTGAGTCCTGGATTCAGATCATTTTCGGAGTTTTGTATTCTATAGGAGGAAGAGCTGAAGACAAAGTATGGAGGACTTCGACCCAAGTTACCTCCAATCCAAGTAACTATTGTTTCTCTTGCTTGTAGATTGGTCTCAGTGATGCTGACTACATTTATATGCTTATCAGTTTTGGATTTCTATTTTTATTTTCAGATCAGTCCACGCTCTTACTTTGACTCTGCTGACTAAAAATTTCTCTGCTTGCTGGCTTTGTTTGTGAATGCTCTATCCAAAGAGGATCAAATGGAATTGCCTCCAGGTTTTCGATTTCATCCCAGTACTGAAGCTTCATCATGCATATATAATAGTTATCAAGCTTGTCACCTAGCATTTCTTACGAGTAGGTGGTGCTTCATTGTCTTTTGTTGTTGTTTTTCCTTTTTTGTTCTTACATTATAATACGGACTCTTTATGTTTTATATTCTGGATTTTGCAGGTGGGCTAGTTGATGGATTTGCTAACGTATGAGGTGGAAGTAGCTATAAAGGAAAGATTAGAAATGAAGGCTAGCTTCACGTATGGTCAAGAGATTGGTTTCAATATTGGGAACAAAATAAAGCCTAGTTGCTCATTCTATGGAGAATGGTTCACTTCAATGTGTAGATTTGTAACAAATATTAATATTAATTTTCACTAGAAATGTAAGGACTTTAAGTTTCATATATGATATAATTATGATTTGTTAGGTTTTAAATTTTTTTTTGTTTTAAATAATTTGGATGACTATCAGGTGCAATAGATTTAAAAATAAATTCAAACGTACCAAACCCGTCGCTAAAATTCCTAAATAAATGTCGCCCATAAATTTAACGACGGACCGATGTCCGTCGCTAAATCCGTCGCTTTACATAATTTAGCGACGAACGTAATTCGTCGTTTAAAAGCGACGGACATAATTCGTCGTTTAAAATTTGCCACATAGTAAACTGCGACGGCCCATGCGACGGACTTGTATTTGCGACGGACTTGGTTCGTCGCAAAAATGCGATTTTGGCGTAGTGTGAGGAGTAGTGATTGATGTCCTGAGTTGGATTAACAAAGGCAGAGATCGACCTCAACCCCTGAGAAGGATCTATAGTTCGAGTGAGAAACCCAAAGGGAAGGACATCAGATACTGAACTCCACACCCCGAACAGATCAGGATGATCATCTGCTAGAGAGGAGGCGCGACAAGTCCGAGGCAATTCCTCCAAATACAGACCAGATATGGTTCTGGCTCTATCATAGTTGTGAATTTCTCCTACCATTATGGGATGAGACTCCTGCCCATTTATGACTCTCCTAACGTATCCATAAATGACTTTAATGCCCAAACTTCATCCGAGTCATATTTTTTCTTTTAAGTCACTACAAAAAATTTCATTTTTACCGACGAATGATTTCGTCGGTAATCAGTAAAATTTCGTCGGGAAATGTTTTTCCCGACGAAATTTTTCGCGGCTAACATCGTCGCAGAAAGGCCGTCGGTAAAGGTTTTTACCGACGAAATAATTTTTTCGTAGGTAATAATTGAACCATTACCGACGAAATTATTCGTCGGCCAAACATATGAATTTTGTCGGGATTGAAAATGATACGTCGGTGAAAAAACTTTTACCGACGAAATAATGCGTAAGTAAAAACATGTTAAAACTTTTACCGATGAAATATTTCGTCGGTAAAAGAAAGGAAAAACTTTTTACCGACGAAATAATGCGTAGGTAAAAACATGATAAAACTTTTACCGACGGAATAATTCGTCGGTAAAAGCATCTCAGAGCTTTTTACCGACGAAATATTCCGTCGGTAAAAAGTTTTTCCTTTCTTTTACCGACGAATTTCGTCGGTAAAAGTTTTTCCTTTCTCGGTTCCATTTGTTTTCAAAAATTCAGGAAAATTCCTGATATACACCTGTAAAAAAACCTATACATTTTGAATCCTACTCATATGCACAAACATACAAACAAACAAAAAGTACATCATCCATACACAAATAATCCATTCCACATCCACAAACAAACAATATTCATCTACACACAAATATATACAAGTTAAAAGTCGTATATTAAAAAAAAATAATCAGGAAGATGAAGGCGGAGGTGGGGGAGGTGGCGGGGCATCGGCGCCAAGGCGTGCAGCGAGAGCCTGAAACATCTCCTGCATCCGTCGCTCATGCTCCTACTGCAACTCCTCGATCCTCCTCTCCTGCTCCTCCCGTCGCCTCTCCTCCTCCTCCCTCTGCCTCTCTAGCTGCTCCCGAATCCCATCGACGACAACCCGTAGCTGCTGAACCTCTCTCTCTGCGATGTCAGCTCGGCGTTGAGCGCTCTCACCAGCTACGGATCGGCTGGAGCCAGCTCTAGTTTGTGCCATGAGCTTAGCACCATGGCCAAGCCCACGCACATATCCAGAACGGGTGCCAAGCACCTCGCTCAGGATTTCTGGCTCACTCCGCTGACTACCATCGGGAGTAGGCTGACTGCGTATGGTGTCCATCACCGCCTGTAATGAAAAGATATGAAATTTCATAAAAAATGACATGAATGACATTATTATCAATCAATGCGCAATTAAATTTAACAAAGTAAAGATTTTTACCCAATGCTCACTGGCTCTAGGATGAACCCAAGATCCCGTCGCCTGCCGACAGTGAGTCCCTCTGTAGAGGTCTACTGGTCCAGGCTCCTGGCCGGTGACGGAATCCCGCTGCGCAATCGAAAGGAAAAAAGACTTATAATAAATGCCAATCAAAATAATATATTAACTTAATAATCATCAATAATTTCTTACCATGTCGTAACGATGTCGTACAAATGACTTTGAACCAGCTACGTGGTTCACTTGTAACTTTTCCCTGTTCGCAGAATTTATTCTACTCCTCTTCTGAACACATTATACAAAATGCATTTCTATTAATTGCGAAATTAATTGCGAATTTAATTGTTACCGTAAGATATCGTACATGTAAATATTACCTGAAAAGCCTCCGACGAAAATCTCTCGCAGAGTATCCGCCAGTCGTCTGTACTAACGTGTGGCGGTGCGGACTGTACGGCCTCATCGTGTGTCCTGCACCGCTTGTACCGCTGGTGCAACTCTCCGCGGTACTCCTTGAACCGCTCCCTAATCATGTCGTCGACGGCATGAGAAATGTAGGGAACATTCAAATCGAATTCAAATTTATCCTGCAGTTTCGTAAATAATAAATTAAGGGAATAAACTTATTAACAATAGGACTTAACCGTAAATAACTTTCACAAAAGAAAATTTCAATTTACTAAACTTTACCTGAAGGCGCTGACGGATGAGCTGTCGCACATCATCTGTCACGTCAGTCCAACGGGGGGTGGTGGCGGGGATCAGAGATCGGCATAGGACACCGACCTCAGACGTAAATAATCTGGCACTGTCCCCAACAGGTCTAAGGCAGTCCTGTGGGAACTCTACTGCCACCCTACCCTCACGCGTAAGTCGCTCTAAAACTAACCCACGCGTGGGTCCACGTCCTCGTCGGCTGGTAGAAGATGCTGCTGCGAAAAGATATATGTAAGTAACAATATAAACAGAAATCACTAAATAAATGTCTAGACTTACATGCAGTGCCCGGTGTATGCTGAACCGAAGGATCAGATGACTGTGATGCACCGTGCGACGTCGATGCTGTCTGCGTCGCATCACGGGTGGAAGGGGTAGATCCAGTGCGCGAACAACCTGATCTCCCACCTGGTGCCATGACTGAATATATCTGAAATACAAACTTATAAATTTAAACAATGTCAATGCAAGTTTATGAACATCATTGCAGAGTGAATTTGTGCTTATGCTTAGAGAAATGATAAAAATATGATTAGACCATTACACTATAATGCAAGCAGGATATAATAAAACCGTAAACAGAATACAATAAAACCGTAAACAGAATATAAAAGTTGAAAAATCCATTACACATTGTCATTCTATATTAAATACATATATCTCATTGTAATACAAATCAACTTCGGATCAACTATCCGAAATACTCCCTGCGTAAGTTATCGTACGCTGCAGATGTATATTCGATGCTGTATGAAGCACTCGACATTGTTACAGCCAACATGCCAGTCACAATAGGAGAAATCTGATCTCTCGGGACTCCATTCAGATGTGCAAGTGATAATGTCGCATCTTCCATACGAAGTTTTCCGCGATTATATTCCTCAATCAGGTCCGGAATTTCTTTGAGATTGTATAATCTTTCATCTGAGTCATCGTCTTCCTTCCTACATATCTCGACCAGACCGGGTATCTCTCTGGCCATACCAGAAAAATATAGGGCCGGAAAGTCCATCCGCAACAGCTGATGAAGTATGCTGCGTGCTTCCGCTACGCTCCAATTTGTGGAGGACATGATCAGAAAGTGACTTAACTGTAAATATAGATTATCAACAAGTCAATTCAGGAAAAAAATCATGACTTGTAAAACATATATACATGTAATAATCAAATTAATCGAATTGAAAAATTACATGTAAATCTTGTATACATTTAATAATCGTCGTCTGAATCATTATCGCTTAGGACTCTTTCTTCTTCACTATCACTATCGCTGATCAGAATTTCCTCTTCATCGTCTGCAACATTGTCATCGATGAAAGCGCTATCATCTCTAACAATGTCATTTATGATTGAGGCATCAACATGATCAGGTGGCACATCATCTCTATTCAATTGCACCACATCAATATCAACATTTGGATCATTCCCTCTATCCCAAGATGGCATGTCTTCTTGGTATGCTTGTTCAACTGACGACGTTCTATTACTCCCTTCATCGTTATCTTCAACGTCTACTTCGGGAACGTCAAATATGTTCCTGGGCTTTATTTTCTGCACCACGTGCCAAGAGCCGCCTAACTTGGTGTCAGCGAGGTAGAATACTTGTTCGGCTTGGCCGGCTATGATAAATGGGTCATCTTTAAACCACTTCCGAGATAAATTTACGCTCGTGAAGTAATTATCAGTCTGTATTCCCAACTTTTTATTTCCAATGTCCCACCAATCGCATTTAAATAAGTACACCCGCTTTCTCATACAATAACTCAGCTCAATAATATCCGTCAAAACGCCATAAAAATCAATTTCGACATCCTCATGTGTTCCCTTCACAACCACACCACTATTTTGTGTGGTCCTATATTTCTCACACTCCTCAGTGTGGAACCGAATCCCGTTTACAATACAACCTGTATATCTAGATACACGTCTATCAGGGCCACACACCAGTGAGTAGAGCGCATCAGATGCATCCGCAGAGTTGCTAGCGCGCAACATCTTCATCTATCATCACGTACAGAATATAAATGTACGTTTAGGCATTTAAAATTACGTGTAAATATTGTGCAATACAACAATATTGTAAGTGTGGTGAGATAGAAGGTAAATTAAGCTTACACGTTTTGCAAACCATTCTGGAAACAAATCCTGATGCATTCGATCATAATTTGTAGGGTATTGGGACTTCATCTCCTCGATGTGTTCGCTATACACAATTGGTATGTTGTAAGCAAGAAATTTTGAGATTAAAACTGTCTGTAGATATACAATAATTATGTGCGAAGACTTACTCCAAGTACGACTCTATTTCTTCACAGTTATGCAACACATACCACCGCACCTTCGCAAGATCCCGAGGGTCCATATCCTGAAACGTCGGCGATCCTAAAGGACGGACGTTATGTGCGAATACAGATATGAGTCCTTGTTCATGCTCCTGCCCTGCATCGGCATTACGATCTTCTCGGTTGAATCTAGTCTCTATGCCACGAAGATACATGGAGCAAAATGTCAGGCACTCATTATCAATGAACGCCTCAGCAATGGATCCCTCTGGACGTGCCTTATTCCTCACATATTGTTTTAATGTGTGAAGGTATCTGTACACAAAATCAATATGTTTAAGACATGAAAACATGGATATACGTAGTTTATGGAATGAAAAAAAATTTATGATCATTGTTCTATCACCTTTCGATCGGATACATCCAACGATATTGTACTGGGCCTGCAAGCTTCGCTTCGTGCGGTAAGTGAATCGCTAGGTGTACCATGACATCGAAAAACGCAGGTGGAAAAATTCTTTCAAGTTTGCAAAGGATTACGACAATATCCTTCTCCAGTCGTTTAATAACCTCTACATTTAAAGATTTCGAACACAAATCCTTAAAGAATATCCCCAACTCAATCAGCGTAGCACTGACATCCTTGTTAAGGAATCCACGAATCGCAACCGGTAGTAGGCGTTGAAGAAGGACGTGACAGTCATGAATTTTCATTCCTGTTACCTTACAGTCCGTAATGTTGATGCGCCGAGAGATATTCGATGCATACCCGTCTGGAAATTTCACCTTGTTCAACCATTCACATACACGTTTTTTCTCTAGTTTTGTCAATGTGTAGCATGCTGCTGGTATAGTATATGAATTTCCATGTGGTTGCAAGTGCAACTCTTTCCTTAAACTCATTGCTTGTAGATCCAATCGAGCCTTAAACTGTCTTTTGTTTTCTTCTCTATGTTCATCAATGTTCCAAAGACATTGTCACATATATTCTTCTCAATATGCATGACATCCAAGTTGTGTCGTAATTTCAGATGACTCCAATAAGGCAACTCAAAAAAAATGCTCTTCTTCCTCCAGTTGTACTCCAATACTGTACGTTTTCTCTTCTTCAAGTGCGGTGCCTTACCAAATCTAACTTCTTCAATGTTACTCAGCTGTTGTAACACATCTTCTGCAGATAGTTCTTTCGGTGGTGGCCTATGATCTTGTTTGCCATCAAAGATTACCGTCTTCCTGCGCCAATTATGATCCCTCGGAAGGAAGCGACGATGGCCCATATAACACGTTTTCTTACCATGCTTCAATGACAATGAACAAGTCTCAGTACTACATGTAGGACAAGCCAACTTTCCCTTCGTGCTCCACCCAGACAAATTTCCATATGCAGGGAAGTCATTTATTATCCACAAAACCGCTGCGTGCAATCGAAACGTCTGTTCTGCAAAAGTGTCATACGTCTGGACACCTTGACTCCACAACTCGTTTAACTCATCTACTAACGGTCGGAGATACACATCAATGTCATTCCCCGGTAACTTGGGTCCAGGAATAAGCAACGACATCATAAAAAATGATTCCTTCATACACAACCAAGGAGGTAAATTGTAGGGCATAAGTATCACTGGCCACATACTGTACGAGCTACTCATATTACCAAATGGATTAAAACCATCACTTACATGACCTAGCCGAACATTGCGAGAATCCTCTACAAACCAGTCATATTGCTTATCAAAATGTTGCCAGGCTTCAGAGTCAGCGGGATGCCTCAATGTATTATCATCATGAAGGCGTTTCTCCTTATGCCACCTCATATCTTCAGCCGTCTTGCTTGACGTAAACAATCTTTGTAATCTGGGTTTCAATGGAAAGTACCTTAACACCTTTTGTGGAATTTTCTTACGCTTAGCTTCGTCATATTTCCACCTAGACTCTCCACATTGTGGACACTCCTCAACATTTTCATGTTCTTTCCAATACAATACACAATCATTTATACATGCATGTATGAGGATGTAACCAAGGCCCAAGTCTCGCATTAACGATTTTGCCTCGTAATGAGACTTAGGCAATGTCTCACCTTCAGGTAATACTTCTTTCAACAAGCCAAGTAACATGTCGAACGATTTGTTACTCCAACGATTTATTGTCTTTAAATGAAGTAACCTTGTAAGGAAATTCAACTTGAAGAAGTTCCGACACCCCGGATAGAGTGGACGTTGCGCATCCCTCAACAACCTACTAAACTTTTCTGATTCGGCATCACCCATAGGAGGAATATCCTGGCTAGTACTTGTCGCTGCAAAATCAGTATCCGCAATTGTTCCCCTTAACACATCCCCAATTATATCTTGCATATCGTCAATATCTTCATCCTCGTCATTACGCACAATTGGGTCAGCAAGGACTTCAGTTGCCTCAACTCTTTGGTGGAAGTCTTCACCATGATGAATCCACCAAGTGTAACCCTGGTCAATCCCAACTATGAACAAATCATCTTCCACTTTGTCCAATGTCTTGTGAATCATGTTCTTGCATTTTCGGCATGGACACCTAATTCTATTACCTGAATCTGCCCGATCTCTCGCAAATTCCATGAACTCCTTAACACCTTCTTTATACTCTGGGCCAAACCGATTCTTAGCTTGCATCCAACTCTTATCCATATCTACAATGCAAAGATTAGAGTCAGGTTTAGTTTAGGTGACATGAGTTTAGGATTAGGTTTAGTCATAGGTTGAGATTTTCGGGTTCGGGATTGGATTTCGGGTTAGGTTTTCATATTTGGGTCTAGGTTTATGTTAGGTGAATGGATTCAGGAATAGGTGTAGGTTTAGTTTAAGTGATTTGAATATAAGATTAGGCTTAGGTATAGGTTGAGATTTTCGGGTTCGGGATCGGGTTTCGGGTTAGGTTTTCGTGTTTGGGTTAAAGTTTAGGTTAGGCGAATGGATTTAGGAATAGGTGTAGGTTTAGTTTAGGTAATTTGAGTTTAGGATTAGGTTTAGGCATAGGTTGAGATAGTCGGGTACGGGATTGGATTTCGGGTTAGGTTTTCATGTTTGGGTCTAAGTTTAGGTTAGGTGAATGGATTTAGGAATAGGTGTAGGTTTAGTTTAGGAGATTTGAGTTTAGGATTAGGTTTAGGCATAGGTTGAGATTTTTGGGTACGGGATCGGGTTTAGGGTCGCATTTTCGTGTTTGGGTCTAAGTTTAGGTTAGGTGAATGGATTTAGGAATAGGTGTAGGTTTAGTTTAGGAGATTTGAGTTTAGGATTAGGTTTAGGCATAGGTTGAGATTTTTGGGTACGGGATCGGGTTTAGGGTCGCATTTTCGTGTTTGGGTCTAAGTTTAGGTTAGGTGAATGGATTTAGGAATAGGTGTAGGTTTAGTTTAGGAGATTTGAGTTTAGGATTAGGTTTAGGGCATAGGTTTGGATTTGCGGGTTCGGGATCGGGTTTAGGGTAGCATTTTCGTGTTTGGGTCAAGGTTCAGGTTAGGTCAATGGATTTAGGAATAGGTGTAGGTTTAGGTTAGATGACATGAGTTTAGGATTAGGTTTAGGGCATGGGTTTGGATTTGCGGGTTCGGGATCGGGTTTAGGGTCGCATTTTCGTGTTTGGGTCTAAGTTTAGGTTAGGTGAATGGATTTAGGAATAGGTGTAGGTTTAGTTTAGGAGATTTGAGTTTAGGATTAGGTTTAGGCATAGGTTGAGATTTTTGGGTACGGGATCGGGTTTAGGGTCGCATTTTCGTGTTTGGGTCTAAGTTTAGGCTAGGTGAATGGATTTAGGAATAGGTGTAGGTTTAGTTTAGGAGATTTGAGTTTAGGATTAGGTTTAGGCATAGGTTGAGATTTTTGGGTACGGGATCGGGTTTAGGGTCGCATTTTCGTGTTTGGGTCTAAGTTTAGGTTAGGTGAATGGATTTAGGAATAGGTGTAGGTTTAGTTTAGGAGATTTGAGTTTAGGATTAGGTTTAGGCATAGGTTGAGATTTTTGGGTACGGGATCGGGTTTAGGGTCGCATTTTCGTGTTTGGGTCTAAGTTTAGGCTAGGTGAATGGATTTAGGAATAGGTGTAGGTTTAGTTTAGGAGATTTGAGTTTAGGATTAATAGGTTTAGGCATAGGTTGAGATTTTCGGGTACGGGATCGGGTTTAGGGTCGCATTTTCGTGTTTGGGTCTAAGTTTAGGTTAGGTGAATGGATTTAGGAATAGGTGTAGGTTTAGTTTAGGAGATTTGAGTTTAGGATTAGGTTTAGGCATAGGTTGAGATTTTTGGGTACGGGATCGGGTTTAGGGTCACATTTTCGTGCTTGGGTCTAAGTTTAGGTTAGGTGAATGGATTTAGGAATAGGTGTAGGTTTAGTTTAGGAGATTTGAGTTTAGGATTAGGTTTAGGCATAGGTTGAGATTTTTGGGTACGGGATCGGGTTTAGGGTCGCATTTTCGTGTTTGGGTCTAAGTTTAGGCTAGGTGAATGGATTTAGGAATAGGTGTAGGTTTAGTTTAGGAGATTTGAGTTTAGGATTAGGTTTAGGCATAGGTTGAGATTTTTGGGTACGGGATCGGGTTTAGGGTCGCATTTTCGTGTTTGGGTCTAAGTTTAGGTTAGGTGAATGGATTTAGGAATAGGTGTAGGTTTAGTTTAGGAGATTTGAGTTTAGGATTAGGTTTAGGCATAGGTTGAGATTTTTGGGTACGGGATCGGGTTTAGGGTCGCATTTTCGTGTTTGGGTCTAAGTTTAGGTTAGGTGAATGGATTTAGGAATAGGTGTAGGTTTAGTTTAGGAGATTTGAGTTTAGGATTAGGTTTAGGGCATAGGTTTGGATTTGCGGGTTCGGGATCGGGTTTAGGGTCGCATTTTCGTGTTTGGGTCAAGGTTCAGGTTAGGTCAATGGATTTAGGAATAGGTGTAGGTTTAGGTTAGATGACATGAGTTTAGGATTAGGTTTAGGGCATGGGTTTGGATTTGCGGGTTCGGGATCGGGTTTAGGGTCGCATTTTCGTGTTTGGGTCTAAGTTTAGGTTAGGTGAATGGATTTAGGAATAGGTGTAGGTTTAGTTTAGGAGATTTGAGTTTAGGATTAGGTTTAGGCATAGGTTGAGATTTTTGGGTACGGGATCGGGTTTAGGGTCGCATTTTCGTGTTTGGGTCTAAGTTTAGGCTAGGTGAATGGATTTAGGAATAGGTGTAGGTTTAGTTTAGGAGATTTGAGTTTAGGATTAGGTTTAGGCATAGGTTGAGAGTTTTGGGTACGGGATCGGGTTTAGGGTCGCATTTTCGTGTTTGGGTCTAAGTTTAGGTTAGGTGAATGGATTTAGGAATAGGTGTAGGTTTAGTTTAGGAGATTTGAGTTTAGGATTAGGTTTAGGCATAGGTTGAGATTTTTGGGTACGGGATCGGGTTTAGGGTCGCATTTTCGTGTTTGGGTCTAAGTTTAGGCTAGGTGAATGGATTTAGGAATAGGTGTAGGTTTAGTTTAGGAGATTTGAGTTTAGGATTAATAGGTTTAGGCATAGGTTGAGATTTTCGGGTACGGGATCGGGTTTAGGGTCGCATTTTCGTGTTTGGGTCTAAGTTTAGGTTAGGTGAATGGATTTAGGAATAGGTGTAGGTTTAGTTTAGGAGATTTGAGTTTAGGATTAGGTTTAGGCATAGGTTGAGATTTTTGGGTACGGGATCGGGTTTAGGGTCACATTTTCGTGTTTGGGTCTAAGTTTAGGTTAGGTGAATGGATTTAGGAATAGGTGTAGGTTTAGTTTAGGAGATTTGAGTTTAGGATTAGGTTTAGGCATAGGTTGAGATTTTTGGGTACGGGATCGGGTTTAGGGTCGCATTTTCGTGTTTGGGTCTAAGTTTAGGCTAGGTGAATGGATTTAGGAATAGGTGTAGGTTTAGTTTAGGAGATTTGAGTTTAGGATTAGGTTTAGGCATAGGTTGAGATTTTTGGGTACGGGATCGGGTTTAGGGTCGCATTTTCGTGTTTGGGTCTAAGTTTAGGTTAGGTGAATGGATTTAGGAATAGGTGTAGGTTTAGTTTAGGAGATTTGAGTTTAGGATTAGGTTTAGGCATAGGTTGAGATTTTTGGGTACGGGATCGGGTTTAGGGTCGCATTTTCGTGTTTGGGTCTAAGTTTAGTTAGGTGAATGGATTTAGGAATAGGTGTAGGTTTAGTTTAGGAGATTTGAGTTTAGGATTTGGTTTAGGGCATAGGTTTGGATTTGCGGGTTCGGGATCGGGTTTAGGGTCGCATTTTCGTGTTTGGGTCAAGGTTCAGGTTAGGTCAATGGATTTAGGAATAGGTGTAGGTTTAGGTTAGATGACATGAGTTTAGGATTAGGTTTAGGGCATGGGTTTGGATTTGCGGGTTAGGGATCGGGTTTCGGGTTTGGTTCTCGTGTTTGGGTCTAGGTTTAGGTTAGGTGAATGGATTTAGGAATAGGTGTAGGTTTAGGTTAGGAGACATGCGATTAGGTTTAGGGCATAGGTTTGGATTTGCGGGTTCGGGATCGGGTTTAGGGACGCATTTTCGTAGCTTATAGGGGCCCGGTTTAGAGTTAGATGAATTGAGTTTAGGTTTCGGTTTAGGTATAGCTTATAGGTTTTAGTTTTAGGTTTATGGTTTCGGGTTTTAGTTATAGGAAATGGACAGCTTCATCATCATGGTCATAACAGCGGTTCCCACCTTCCAGGGACCCCCGCTCAACAACCGGATAGTTCCGACGCACATCCGGGTCCGCTCCATTAATTTCGAGCTAATACATAAACACGGGCCTGTCCAAATGGCCAGGCCACCCATATTGCTGTCCATAGGAAATGGACAGCTTCATCATCATGGTCATAACAGCGGTTCCCACCTTCCAGGGACCCCCGCTCAACACCCAGATAGCTCCGACGCACATCCGGGTCTGCTCCATTAATTTCGAGCTAATACATAAACACAGGCCTGTCCAAATGGCCAGGCCACCCATATTGCTGTCCATAGGAAATGGACAGCTTCATCATCATGGTCATAACAGCGGTTCCCACCTTCCAGGGACCCCCGCTCAACACCCGGATAGCTCCGACGCACATCCGGGTCTGCTCCATTAATTTCGAGCTAATACATAAACACGGGCCTGTCCAAATGGCCAGGCCACCCATATTGCTGTCCATAGGAAATGGACAGCTTCATCATCATGGTCATAACAGCGGTTCCCACCTTCCAGGGACCCCCGCTCAACACCCGAATAGCTCCGACGCACATCCGGGTCTGCTCCATTAATTTCGAGCTAATACATAAACACGGGCCTGTCCAAATGGCCAGGCCACCCATATTGCTGTCCATAGGAAATGGACAGCTTCATCATCATGGTCATAACAGCGGTTCCCACCTTCCAGGGACCCCCGCTCAACACCCGAATAGCTCCGACGCACATCCGGGTCTGCTCCATTAATTTCGAGCTAATACATAAACACGGGCCTGTCCAAATGGCCAGGCCACCCATATTGCTGTCCATAGGAAATGGACAGCTTCATCATCACGGTCATAACAGCGGTTCCCACCTTCCAGGGACCCCCGCTCAACACCCGGATAGCTCCGACGCACATCCGGGTCTGCTCCATTAATTTCGAGCTAATACATAAACACGGGCCTGTCCAAATGGCCAGGCCACCCATATTGCTGTCCATAGGAAATGGACAGCTTCATCATCATGGTCATAACAGTGGTTCCCACCTTCCAGGGACCCCCGCTCAACACCCGAATAGCTCCGACGCACATCCGGGTCTGCTCCATTAATTTCGAGCTAATACATAAACACGGGCTTGTCCAAATGGCCAGGCCACCCATATTGTTGTCCATAGAAAATGGACAGCTTCATCATCATGGTCATAACAGCGGTTCCCACCTTCCAGGGACCCCCGCTCAACACCCGGATAGCTCCGACGCACATCCGGGTCTGCTCCATTAATTTCGAGCTAATACATAAACACGGGCCTGTCCAAATGGCCAGGCCACCCATATTGCTGTCCATAGGAAATGGTCAGCTTCATCATCATGGTCTAAACCGCGGTTCCCACCTTCCAGGGACCCCCGCTCAACATCAACATCAATCAACTACTCTTAATCACAAGTATCATGTTCGTCATCTAATTTGCCACTAAATGATAATATAATAAAATCAGTCGCCCATCCAAGGATGGATAGATTGAAATGCTATCATTATTTTCATTTAAATGCCTAAGCCTAAATTTCGACAGCATCTCCCCCTATCTCTCCAGATATATTTATCTTACATTTAATTTCGTCGGGGAAATGGCTTTTTACCGACGAAAACAATTTCGTCGGTAATACTTTCGTCGGTAAAACACCGTTTTCTTGTAGTGAGTTATATTTGAGTCCTATAAATAGGGCTCATACAGAACAATGTATGCAACACACTTCCTACCTGATGTAGAGGGCATAGCTAGTCTCTACATGTCAAGAATGGACCGAAGGAAGGACCAGCAGAAGACCACCAAAAAAGGGTTGAAAGCAGTGAAAACATTCAAATCAGATAGCACTGTCGACCGGTCGTCCGACCGATCGGACCCAACAAGGACCGGTCGTCAAACCGGTCGAAATCAATAAAAAATTCAGTCCAAACTCACGGGACTGTTTTGGCCAAAATGCGACTGGTCGTCCGACCGGTCGTGCATCTGACAGCCCAACCCAAATCGGTCGTGGACAGGTCGAGTGGCCTCCAGAGAGTTACTGGACTCTCTGGACCTTCTCAAAACGGTCGCTCGACTAGTTGTCCAGCTCCCAGCAGTCAGCAGGTTCCCACAAAGTTGCTAATTTTGATTTTCCTTTTCGTTTTAGGAGTTGTTTCTCTTTCCTTTTGCAGTTAGGACACCTAGGCTACGAAGCTTAGGGTTTATTTAGTATAAATAGGATGTTATTTCATATTTTAAGCATTATTCAATAAGTTTAATACAATTTTAGAGTTTTTCTCTATTTTGGCTCGTATTCTTTGAGTTGCCCCTTGAGCAATCAAGGAAGATCGGGTTGTTTGCTCGATAGATCCGTGGATTCGGATCAGTTATCCTACAAGAGAGATGATGATCGATCCCGTCCCGCCTATGGCTGCGCCAAGTTGGTATCAGAGCAAGGCTTTCCCTCGGGTGATGGCTTCTAGCGACAATCGTGGCAACAATTCCGCTGACAGTGATCAGGGGATTGCGTTTCTAGCAAAGAAGATGGATCTTTTCCAGAGATCGATGGAGACTTCAATGTAAGCGTTGCGGGAGTCCATCTATCAACTCATCGCTGCATTAACACCACCACAAGTTCCGGTGATTGCTCAACCACCCGCAGTGGGTGTTGGGGGTAATCCAGCAATCCGTTCAGCCCTCCAGGCTGTTATTCGGCGTCATGATTATGTAACATCGGATGGCAGCGACGACGAGGTCGAAGATATCCTTAAACGACCTCAGGCACGTGATTATAACCGCAGGGATCATAACGATTACGGATATAAAGGTAAGGGCAAACTCCCTTCGTTTAATGGTATGCTTAGAATTGAGGATTTTCTGGATTGACTAACAAAAAGTGGAGAAATTCTTCGATCACATAAAAGTCCTAGAGGATTGGAAAGTTAAACTTGTCTCATACAAGTTGAAATCGGGTGCTTCGGCATGGTGGGAGCAATTACAACTCTCCCGCACCTGGCAAAACAAATTACCCATCCGATCATGGCCTCGAATGCGAAAACTTATTTAATCACGTTTTCTTCCTCGTGATTATGAACAAATCCTATTCCAAAAATACCAAAATTGCCGTCAAGGCAATCGAACCGTTGAAGAATATGCCGCTGAATTTCACCTAGTATCCTCTCGTAATGATTTAACTGAGACGGAGGCATAAAGGACCGCAAGGTTTGTTGGCGATTTACAGCTTAATATCCAGGATCAAGTACACATACAACAAATATGGACGGTAGAAGATGCGCTACAATCCGCCAATCATGCTGAAACTCGACTCACAAGAGTTCCTGAACGATCATATCCTCCATCTCGTGCACCTCCTATCACAGTGGAACAAGAGGCTTCCCAAACTAAAGGAAAGGAACCCATCGGAGGGCAAGTCCAATCTCCCCCTACAACCACAACTTGAGGAGTGGGAGTTGGAGCTCCAAGGCCGCAACGCAATGTCCCACCTACAGCTGGACCGAGTCAAGCTCCAAATCCTTATGCACGACTCCGACCCAACCATCGTTGGAGATGTGGCCAATTAGGTCACTTGTCCAATACATGCTTGAATCGTCCGGTGGCTAACTTAGCCACGAATGAAGGGAAATTCGCTAAGGAAGAACCCGAAGAGGGTGAGTATCACCAAGCCGATGAAGAATACAGTGAAGAGGTCAATGTAATAGAACAAGACCATGGTGAGTCCTTAGTGGTGAGACACTTATGCTATACTCCCAAGGGTGGAAGTCAATCCACAACGCCACAACATCTTCCGTACCAGATGCACTGTGAATAACAAAATTTATGATATTATCATTGATAGTGGGAGCAGTGAAAACATCGTGTCTAAAGAAGTGGTGGATAAGCTCAAGTTGACGACAACGAAGCATCACACTCCTTACTCTATCGGCTGGATCAAGAAAGTTAGTGACACCAAGGTAACTGAACAATGCTCAATTTCATTTTCAATTGGTAGAAGTTGCAAGGATCAAGTAGTATGTGATGTTATCGATATGGAGGTGTGTCACATCCTCCTTGGTCGTCCGTGGCAATCAGACAGAGACGTTATGCATCGTGGGCGTGACAACATATACATGTTTGTCAAGGATGGCAGGAAGCATATACTTACTCCTATACCACCCAAGAGGCACCCCACGACTTCCATAGTGGAGGGGAGCTCACTCCTAACCATGAAGGAATTTGAGGAAGAGGCCAAAGATACGAGCGAAATCTACGCCATGGTGATCAAAGGGGAAGACTCCGGGCCACATGTTATCCCCCCAAACCTTCGTCCTTTGCTTAGTGAATTCAGAGATACATGGTCTGAAGAACTTCCCCAAGGACTACCACCAATGAGAGACATACAGCATCACATCGATCTCATCCCAAGGGCAAGCCTACCCAATCGGCCGCACTATCGGTTAAGTCCCAAGGAGAGTGAGATCCTCCAAGGCCAGGTAGATGATTTGTTAAAAAAGGAAATTTGCGAGAAAGCATGAGTCCATGCGCCATTTTGGCCCTATTAACTCCCAAGAAGGACAGAAGTTGGTGAATGTGCGTGGATAGTCGGGCGATCAATAAAATTACTGTAAAGTACAGGTTCCAATCCTTCGGCTAGATGACATGTTGGATATGATAGAAGGCTCCAAAATCATTTTCAAACTGGATCTGAGAAGCAGGTACCATCAAATCCGAATTTGACCGGGTGACAAATGGAAAACAACTTTCAAAACCAAAGGTCTCTATGAGTGACTCGTTATGCCATTTGGACTATCGAACACACCAAGTACTTTCATGCGAATGATGAATCAGGTATTGAAACCATTCATATGTCATTTTGTTGTGGTCTACTTCGACGACATCCTTATCTACAACCAAAATGAATCAGCTCATATGAGACACATCAAAGAAGTACTACAAGTGCTCCAAGACAACAAGTTGTACCTATATCTGAAAAAGTGCGATTTTCTGACGGATCGCCTTTTGTTCTTGGGTTTTGTTGTATCAGCCATAGGCATTTAGGTAGACGAAGATAAAGTAAAGGCCATCTATAAGTAGCCTACACTAACCAACATTCATGAAGTACGTAGTTTTCATGGGTTGGCCACTTTTTACCGTCGCTTTGTCAGAAATTTCAGCACAATCGTCGCACCCATTACAAACTACATGAAGAAGGGTCCGTTTCAATGGGCTGAAGAAGCCGGCAGTAGTTTTGCTGAGATTAAGCACAAATTATCATCCACTCCAGTCCTCATACTGCCCAACTTCAACAAGGTTTTCGAAGTAGATTGTGATGCATTATACATGGGTATTGGAGCTATATTATCCAAGGAAGGCCGACCCATTGCATTTTACAGTGAAAAACTCAGCGATGCTAGGCAAAACTAGTCCACATATAAAATAGAGTTATACACTGTGGTACAAGCTCTCCGGCGTGGGCATCACTACCTCATCCAGAGGGAGTTTGTTCTAAACACTAACCACCAAGCTTTAAAATACATAAACAATCAAACTAACATCAATCGTGTGCATGCTAAGTGGGTCTCATTTTTGCAAGAGTTTACTTTTGTGTTACAACACAAGTCGGGGAAACAAAATAAGGTGGCGGACGCTTTGAGTCATCGAGCCACTCTCCTTATTACACTATCGAGCGAGGTGACTCGGTTTGATTGCCTCAAAGAGTTATATGCGGAAGATAACGATTTCAAAGACGACTGGGCACGAAGCATGGATAACCAGCCCGGTGATTTTCATATTCATGATGGATTCTTATTATACGGGAATCGATTATGCATCCCACAATGTTCCCTGAGGGACAAGATCATGCTCGAGCTTCATGGTGGTGGGCTTGGAGGCCACCTAGGCCATGACAAGACGAAACTAATGGTGGAAGAGCGTTATTATTGGCCTCACCTAGGCCACGATGTGGGACGGATGGTTGCCAGATGTCATATTTGTCGGACTTCCAAGGCCACTCTCAAAATACAGACCTCTATACTCCCTTGCCCATGCCAGAAGGCCCTTGGGAAGATATCTCCATGGATTTCGTTTTGGGTCTCCCACGAACACAACGGGGCGCTGATTCAGTGTTTGTGGTGGTAGATTGATTCTCGAAGATGGCCCATTTCATCCTATGCAAGAAAACATTCGACGCATTGAATGTGACCAATATATTTTTTAAAGAAGTTATGAGGTTGCATGGAATTTCCTAAACCATAACTTCGAATCAAGATACGAAGTTCGTTAGCCACTTTTGGCGGACCTTGTGGAGCAGATTCAATACTCAACTTCAGTTTAGTAGTGCCTATCATCCGCAAACCGACGGACAAATTAAAGTTGTCAATAGGACGTTGGGCAACCTCATTCAGAGCATCTCGGGAGACAAGCAGAAATAATGGGATTTGGCCCTACCTCAGGCTGAATTTGCCCTCAACAATATGAAGAATCGGTCCACAGGGAAGTCCTCATTCCAAGTTGTCTACGGGCGAACTCCGCATCATACACCCAACTTAGTCTCCTTGCCCAAAGTCCCCAGAAAGAGCATTGCTGCTAAACACATGGCCAAGAAGATTGCAGAGGTTTATATGGAGGTCCAGAATAAATTGGCTGAAGCAAATCAGCAATATAAAGCAGACACTGACAAGCATCGCCGAAGCAAGGTTTTTGAAGTTGGCGATCAAGTCATGGTTTACCTACATAAGGAACGTTTTCCTACTGGCACTTACAACAAGCTCAAACACAAGAAGATTGGACCAGTGCCGATCCTTCGGAAGATCAATGATAACACCTATGTTATGGATCTTCCCGAAGACCTCGAAATCTCCCGTACATTCAATGTCGCTGACCTCTACGAATATCATGAGCCTGAAGAAATTATGAACTCGAGGTCGAGTTCTTTTCAAGGAGGGGAGACTGATGTAGAGGGCATGGTTAGTCTCTACATGTCAAGAATGGACCAAAGGAAGGACCAGCAAAGACCACCACAAAAGAGTTGAAAGTAGTGAAAACATTCAAATCAGATAGCACTGCCGACCGGTCGTTAGACCGGTCGAAATCAATTGAAAATTAAGTCCAAAGTCACTGGACCGTTTTGGCCAAAATGTGACCAGTTGTCCGACCAGTCGTGCGTCTGACAGCCTAACCCAGACCGATCGTGGACAGGTCGAGTGGACTCCGGAGAGTTACTAGACTCTTTGGACCTTCTCAGACCGGTCGCCCGACCGGTCCTCCAGCTCCTAGGAAGTTCCCACGAACTTGCTAATTTTGATTTTTATTTTCGTTTTAGAAGTTGTTTCTCTTTCCTTTTGTAATTAGGACACACAGGGTACGAAGCTTAGGATTTATTTAGTATAAGTAGGATGTTATTTCGAATTTTAAGCATTATTCAATAAGTTCAATACAATTTCTAGAGTTTTTCTCTATTTTGGCTCGTGTTCTTCAAGTTGCCCCTGGAGCAATCAAGAAAGATCGGGTTGTTTGCTCGATAGATCTGTGGATTGGGATCAGTTATCTTACGAGAGAGACAGTGATCGATCTCGTCCCGCCTATGGCTGTGCCACTACCCTATGTCTAATTCGTACTCCCCTGACTTAAGCATCAGAGAGTCTACAGCCGACCACTAGTATCTCCCTGATTGCCTGTTTTTGTTCATCCTTTGCTAGTCCAACGACCCTAGGGTGTCACAAGCTTGTTTCATCTCAGAAAGACGAGGGTGGAAAAGATCGGAAGGGCGGCCCCAACCGACCTTATCTATTGGCTAATTCCAGGCGACAATAATAGGCGTTTGGAGGATGGGTGCATCATCCCACATAGTTTTGTTTTTTTTTTTAGAAATACTTAGTTATAAAAAAGAATGTAATAAGGATGTGATATATATTCAGTAAGATAATATGTAATGCCATATTTGGGGTTTTTCTATGATACCTTATCAACTTGTGTTGTACTTGTAAAATGTGAAAAAGGGACACCAACACAATTGCACTAAAAAGCCCTCTTTATCCGGCCAAAAGAGCGGAGTTGGGTGCCCAGGCCAATTTTTAGTGCATGACATTATGTCACGCACATGTATCTTAAGTAGTTTCATGAATCATGAATATATTCTAATAAGTGTATCCTTCGTTACATTGTTAATTCTTACTAAAAATCATAATTGAGTCTGCATGCATTATAATTGTGAGTGATTGAAACCTGATTACTTGAATCACATTGAAATCATAGAATACTTGAGGATTAAATTTTTTGCTTCATCATGGAATACATTAAACAAGATTTGCATGTTTGGTGAGATTATTGAGTGGGGTTTCTCTTGAGTACTTATTAAGGATGATTTGCATATTCCAATGGGATTATCAAGTGGGGTTTCTCTTGAGTACTTATTAAGGATGATTTGCATATTTCAATGGGATTATCAAGTGAGAGTTTCCTTGTCTACATGGCAAGGATGATTTACATATTTTTATGGGATTATCGAGTGAGGGTTCCCCTATCTATATGACAAGGATGATTTGTATGTTTTAGTGGGTTTATCAGGTGGGGGTTCCCTTGGCTACAGATCAAGGATGAGCATTATATTATCGATGGGATTATCAAGCGGGGGTTCCCTTGACTAATTGTCAAGAACAATTTGTTTCGGTTATCGAATGAGGTTTCCCTTATCTACATAGAAAGGATAATTTGTTTCAGTGGAATTATTGAGTGGGGGTTCGCTTGAGTCTCAAGGCTGATTGCATATTTCGATAGGATTATCGAGTTAGGTTCCTTTGACTATATGTCTTAAATGATTTAGGCATCATGGCATCATACTTATTACATCATGAGTAATTTATGCATAATGGCATTGCATCTTGTTATGTGTTAAATCATAGTTTATTTACTATCATCGAGTCTATTTTAAACTTGTGGATATATTCTCATTGGACTTTTAACTTACCTAATTTGATAACTCTTACAAATAAGATGAGGGAAGTGCAGTGGAAGAACAATACCTTGATAACTACTTTTATTAGATTATATTCTTTAATTTATTTTTATTATTTGAGAAATCATATCGAACTTAAAATAGAGAATTATGAGAGGGGTTTAGTAGTAGTAGAGAATTTGAATTGTGAATTTATGAAGTTTATTTCAAAGTTTAAGTTTTAATATCATGAGTTTAAAATACATCGTAGCAGTAGATAAGTAACTTATTTCAGATAAGTAAGTTTGGTTGACAATTAGTAATAACTATCTTTTTTACTTAACATACATAATCACTTTAGCTAAAAAAAAATTTAGCTTTTTTACTTTTCATAAGTTGCTGAAGAGAGGAATAGGAAAGACAAAAGAGAGGAAAAGTTGATATGTTGTTTACCATTCCACATGATGGATGATCCACATCAAGGTGTGCCTCACATGATGGATGGTCCAAATCAAAGGTCGAGCTAATGAGAATGGCCCATATCCAAAGCGAGCCCCGCATAATGGACGACCCACATGGGAGGTGGGGCCCACATGATGATGGTCCACATCAAAGGTAGGAACCACATGATGGGTAGTGTATATATATTGAAGATGGACCCCACATGATGGAAAATAGCATTGATGGTGGGCCCCAAATGATGGACGGCCCACATGATGGATGGTCCACATCAATGGCGGGCACCACATGATGGGCGGTGGATATTGAAGATGGCCCCACATGATGGACAATAGCATTGATGGTGGGGCCCACATGATGCATGGTCAACATCCAAGGTGGGCCCTACCTAATGAACAGTGCACATTAAAGATCAGACCCTAGTGTTAAATGGCCCACATGCATCCAGGGTGGGCCCCACATGATGGATGGCCCACATTAGTGGGGCCACACAATGAACGATCCACATCAAAGGTTGGCCCCACATGATGGACAATGGATGTGAGGGGGACCAAATAGACTCAGAGCGATGATTACTTGCTTTTCTATTTTTTTAATGATTAGCATGTTGTTTACCAAACATTCTTATCTGCTGATTAAGTAGAAATCATGATAAGTTACTTATTTAATAAGTGGCTTTTCTTAAGTAACTTACAATCGAAACGGGCCCTTAACAAGACCTAAATGTGTGGCCCGTACTTTGTCTTACATGCAACATGACAAAACACAGATGATTGTCCATCGAGACATATCAAGTTACAGCATTATGTTGATTTCAGAACTTGAGGCTCAGGTCTCTTACTTCAGCAATGCAAGATTAATTACTAATTAATACCTGATTCATTCAATTGGACTACCCTCGCAGGCACTTGTGTATATTTTGCTTAAGGTAAGTTGGTAATGCATTATCCACGCTTTAATATTTTTATGTGTTTTTGCTATATGAGGGCGATCTTTTAATTGATTCTAAAGAAGTGCCTTTTTTGTTACCATTTTTTCCCCCAATAAGATCCTAACATCTGCATTAGGGCTCTCAATGGGTCGGATCTGGATCGGATCCAGTTGGATCCAGCTCCAAGTCCGTTTATCTGTAGACGGATTCGGATCGGATTTGGATCCAACTCGGATCCAAAAGGTAATATCCATATCCGATTCATTTATAAATTGTTAGATCCATTTCCGATCTAAAATCCATATAACCATCGGATTCGGGTCGAATCTAAGTCCAAATCCACCCCATTAGAAATCTAAAAAAAATATAATATAAAATATATAATATAATATATTTAATTTAGTAGAAAAATGATGCAAATCCCACTATATAGTGTGGTATGATCCACCTAAGAGTGGCATGTCTCAATTTTGAGACATGCCCTAAAATAATCTAGAAAACGGATGGCCAGTATGAATATAACATATACAATAAGGTGACAATGAGTCGGATCTTAATCGGATTCGAAACGAACTCGGATATGTTCCTGTGAATCCAAATCCAATCCATTTAAGTAATCGAACTTATTTTAAGATCCAAATCCGGTCCATTTAACTAATCGGACCTATTTTAAGATCCAAACCCGCATTATACGGATTAAGAACGAATCGGATCTCAGATCTGACCCGCTCCATTATGAGCCCTAATCTACACCAGCACGGGACTTCACCTTTAGGCATTCATACGTATGGTGCTGTATTTTAATTAATTCCCAAAATGCTCTTATACTTATTAAATGCATTTTAATGGTAACCTAACCACACACCTAAGCCTAACCTAACTCATTAAGTTGTTCTTAACCCAAGTATAAGAAGGATTTGATAGGTGGGATCTTTTCCATGTGAACTATTTGTATAGGGAAAATCTAGGGTAATGGTATAGTGGGCTGAAGGACTGAGCATATTGTGTGAAGGGCTGGGGAGTAATTTGATGGGGGTATTCCTCCTCATGAGGATATGAGAGAGTGCAACACGGAGGTCATCGGGCGCCCGATTAGTCTATGTTGGGTGACTGAAAATACTTCGAAAGTGGCAGTTGGTCTCTTGACTGTTTTGGACAAACATAGGTGACCGACGGATTGGTGATCGGGTGGCCGACAGTGTTGAATTTTTGTATATCCCTAATTATTATGGCTATAAGTAAGTTTGAACTAATTATAAACTACTTTTACAAATATAGTTACCAAATTAACTTCTATTAAAAAAGTAGCTTATTTGTCGCCATAAGTGGGGCCGTTTGATTGTAAGTTACTTAAGATAAGCTACTTATTTGATAAGTAACTTATCTTGGTTTCTACTTAATTAGTAGATAAGCATGTTTGGCAAGCAACATAGTTATCATTCAAAAAGTAGAAAATTAAGCATGTTTGGTTTCCAACATCATAAGTAATCATCCTACAAGTCTATTTGGTCCCCCTCACATCCACTATCCATCATGTGGGGCCAACCTTTGATGTGGATTGTTCATTATGTGGCCCCACTAATGTGGGCCATCCATCATGTGGGACCCACCTTGGATGTGGATCATTTACCATTAGGGCCCTATCTTTAATGTGCACCATTCATTAGGTAGGGCCCACCTTTGATGTTGGCCATCCATCATGTGTGGCCCACCATCTGTTGGGTGCGATTCACAAAACCTTAGGATCTTGCGCCCCAAACTACTTGAATTATGGGATATAATAAAGCAATGAACTAAATCAAAACGTAAACCACACGACATAAGAGATTTTTACGTACGTGAAAAACCCTCGAAGAGGTAAAAACCACGAGACCTAGTCCAGACCAACAATCCATTATGAAAGATAGTTTACAGTTGATCAGCCTATTTTTGGGGCGTCCAATGGAACAGCTCTGCTGGATAGGTTGGATGCCATACACCTGCGATAGTTGACACCATGCATGTGCAACTTTTATAAACTACGTTAGCGTGGAAGGACTTCGAGAGGAACCACCCTCAACTTCCATGAACCGATCCTCACCCATTTACTAACTAGTATTATAATCTATGCTCATGTACCCACCCATAAATAGATTATAGCGTCCAAAACCGCTCTTTGATCCATTTACTTAGGTGATCCGCTAGAGACTTTTTCTTAAGATTTGGGGACTGATCCAACCGTAGAAGTGGTTTTAGCCGGATGGGTAGAAGCCATAGGTTTTTTTTTTTTTTTGTTAGTCATGCAACGGAGAACCCTGTTAGCTGCGCAATGCACCCACATGGTAGTAGAAGCCATAGCTGGGCCCATCTATACTTATATATAATGGCAAAAAGCATTTGGACATTTCTACCCCCACTATTAGTTTCAGGGATTCTAATATTCAAAGGATATAGGAATACTTTTTAACGGAAGGTAGAGGTATTTTAGAAACTTAAAAATGTGGCACTGCTAACTGAATGACGGCAAAGAATTTAACCAGCAAAAGCCAACCAATGGTTCATCGTTTAGCAGAGTAAGTAGTTCCACCTGAGTTTCTCTCTACGATCTTCTCTACCCGATTTCCAAAATGCAGTCCGCAACTTTGTATGTATGCCGAGGCATTACTTTTATTTAATGAGGACCAACTTCGTGTGGATGAGATCCACCCTGTCAATCAAGTGTGCTGCTCTTTATTTGAACCAGGGCCGAAAAATCAGGCTGATTCAACACTCAGTACACACCATGGGAAATAGCTGAGCTAAGGAGTCTCATCATTAAAATAGTCCAAGTTATATGTGCTGTCTAGTTTGGTGTGCATGGACCATCCAATCCACTCACCTGACATTCCACACCAAGATTAATTGATTCTCTAAGAATAAAGGCATTCTATTACTCTTGTTAGCCAAACCATGCGAATTTAAAGATTTTAGGAATGATTTTACACTGTTCCCTATGGTGCGGCTGATGTAAGTCTTGGATTTCCTTATATTGTGTATCTGATGCATGTTTGTCCCACAGCGATGTGTTTAGCTAGCACCTGTCATCCCTTCCATGTGCCTATGTATTCAGGCCATTGCAGTCCCAATTTCTCTCTACCTAGCTCTCTCCACGTCATTTCATGCAATATCTATAGGCTATTATAGCCTTTGATAGAGAAAGAATAACTTAGAAGGGAATAGGAGAATGTCAATTTTTGTTGTATTACTTTTACATATTTGAAAATGAAATACATACATATATTTATAAGCTTTTAGATACATTCAACAAATAAAAACTACTTAATAGGTTCATCAAAAAACCAAAGGACATATGCCTTTTCAACTAAGAGACCTGCATCTTTTCACAAAATTTCAAGTATGAATACATGCATAAACAAATGCATGTATCTCATAAAGTACATGTACATGTATTGGAACATATACATGTATCTACTTAAACCAATACATGTATCTACTTAAAGTACATATACATGTACATGTATCGGAACACATGCATGTATCTCACTTCAAGTGCATTAATTCAACAATATCATTTAGCCTAAATAGTTTTAGGCTAAAAAACAAGCACAACACAATACAATACGCATGACCTGAGGCCGAGTACGGGCCATCCCGCCCATGGGCTGACAGAGTCAAAGAACATTGCCAACTCTAATTCAATGGTCCCCTTACGTGTGGGCCATGCAAAATAGACTACACTCGACAAGCCCAAACAAACCAGCTTAAAGCCTAGACCAATCCATCCATTGATGGGCCCACTACTTGAAAGTATGCGAAACCCGACAAGAAGGGGACTTTGACTCTAAAATTCTCTAGAGTTGATTGTCGTAACCATCTGGTCGTGGATAGGAAAAACGGATAGGTACATTGATTACAATAGAGGAGATGGTAATCACTAGACCAATCCATCCATTGATGGGTCCACTACTTGATAGTATGCGAAACCCAACAATAAGGAGACTTGATTCTAAGATTCGCTAGTGTTGATTGTCTTAACCATCTGGTGGTGAATATGACTAGGAAAAAAGGATAGGTGCATTGAATACAATAGAGGAGATCAAATCACTGATTTGGACTGCACATGGTGTGGGGTCCACTGGGGAGAGGATGAGACAGATGGGAAATGATAGAAATGAGAGAGAGAGAGAGAGAGTACATGAAAAACTTTTTTTTTTTTTTTTAATTTCTTACCGACGCAATCACACCACACTGGGATTTCACCACAATGCATCATCCAACCCATGACCTCGTGTTAAAACTCTCGTGAGTCTACCACTGAAGCATGAGTGACTTAAACTTACCAATCTAAGTTTCTAAAATTCGGGAAATAAGTCATCAAGCATGCATAATACCTTTAGATTATCATTTTAATGAGTGTTTCAAACACCTTTTATTAACATAATGCATTATACTATAATACTTTATTTTTATTATTTATAAATAGCTACAAAATGATCTATCCAAAATTGCCTTAGAAGTCTTGAAATATTGGGAAGTCTAGTCCAATCTGCTATGGAAGTTTATACGACTCAGGGGAGAAACAAAAGTTGTCTTTACCGCTTTCCATCCAAGCTTATCTTATTGCCATTGTATGACTGCACCTGCCTGTTTTAGTTTTGCTCTCGCTCATGGAAACACGCCATACCCATGCAAGACTGGAACTGATCCTTAGGTTGTCCTAACAATACCTAGTTTCCATGTCTTAAAAACATGGCCCATTGATCAACAGGTGGGCCACACCTGTTGAAATGAAATAAAATGGTTATTAGAAAAAGTCCAATGGCTCAAATCATATGTTCTTCCATGATGATCATTTTTTTTTAGTCAGTCATGCAACGCACCCACCCAGTTAATCGTGCAACACACCCACTGGTGCTGTTAGCCTTATGGGTTTGAAACCTAGACCTCTTGTTGGGACTCCGTAGAGTCTACCAATGAGGTAAAGGCCCTGTGCTCCCATGATGATCATATTTGTATGACTTTAGATGCATGGAACTCACACAATGATGATCCTGTGATAAGTGGGGCTGTAAATGGATCAGTGGACCTGATGGGGTACGCAGACCTGACCCTTTTAGACCTGACCCAAATCCAACCGTTTGTTAAATGGTACAGGTTTGGGTCCAAAAACAGACCTAGTTGCTGAACGGACCTGATCTAAACCCATTCAGTAAATGGGCGGGTTTGGTCTATGTTGCAAGGGACCCATCCATACCTGATTTTAAACCCGGTGAAAATGCTTGCATAGACCCGACCCATTTATAGATGGGTCTGGGTGGATCTCCCTCTACCAGACCCTAACCCATTTATAAATGGGTTTAATAGGGTTGACTCAGACCCAACCAAAACCCGCCCATTTAGTGAAAGAGTCTGGGTCTAAAATTTGGACCCAAAACCAGTTAGTAAATGGGCATATTTCATTTTGGCTAAACCCGCCCCAAACCCGACCATTAATAGCCCTAGTGATAAGTGGATCTGATATTATTAATGTGACCCATTTCTATGCATGAGTTGGGGCAAAAGTTCAGGCGAACAGGTGCAACCCGCATATCTCATGTTACTAATGGGTTTTGTGTGTAAGGGATCCAGAAAAATTGAGATTGAGGAAAGGACCCATCCAAGGGACCAAAATCCTCTCCAATACCTGTTGTAGGGAGAGCATGCAACTATCAAGCTTGGTGAGTCCACAGTGATGTTTGTGACATTGGCTCCATTCATCAATTATGCCACCTCATGTTACAAGCTGAGGCAAACAATTAGGCCAATCCAAAACTCAGATGGGCTGCACTACAGGGAACAATGGGATATGGTCGGGTAAAATAATTATTTATTGGCAGTCCATAAAATGTACCCACCAACCATCCAGGTAGCAAATCAGATCAGTGTAAGTTTTGGCTTGCAAGCCATTTAAACTAGGATCCATGGATCAACCGGTCTAGTTTAAGTTACTGATGCTCCAGAATGAACTTGCTTAGCGCCCGTGTATCAACCTTCATACCCAGCTAGTGGATCAAAGCGTCTCTATGGTGAGTATCCTAGCTGAGGAGAATAAAAGTGAAATTCGTAAAGATTCTCTATGGCAGAGGATGAGACTATTTTGGGGTGGATTTCTCACAAGCATCATGGTGGGCCCAACCTAGGAAGTTCTGCCGAAAGGCTTTCGCAGGCAGACACAGTTTGCCTGGGACGCTGCTAGTAGCCAGTTGGTGATTGGTCGGTGCTCTGTGGACCCCACTATGATGTATGTGTTTTGTCCATGCCGTCCATCCATTTTTCCAAGATCATTATAGGGCTTAATCCCAAAAATGAGGCAGATCTGAATCTAACGGGGACCACACCACAGGAAAATAGTAGTGATTGAATGTGGACCATTAAAAACCTCCTTGGGGCAACTGTAATGTTTATATGATGACATCAGACCATGATGAAGGGAAAAGGCAAATATCAGCTTGATCCAAAACTTTTGTGGCCCCAAGAAGTTTTTAATGGTGGGTATTCAATCAACACTTTTTCTTGTGATGTGGTCAACTTAAGACTTGTACCTACTTCAATTTTGGGCTCAATTCCATAAAATGATCTTGAAAAATGGATGGACGGCGTTGATGAAACACATACATTATGGTGGGGCCCACAGAGCACCAACCACTAGCCACTGGCTACTGGCAGTGTCAGTAGCCAATCCACGTGTCCTTCGCAGGCAATCCGCATCCATACAGAGGTAAGATAGGTCCATCGGATCTAATTTCGGCTATTTTTCCACATCTAAGTTAGGGTCCACAAATAAGGGCGTTTAGATGGGGTAGGCGTGTACGTCAACGAGCAACCATTTATGAGCTGTGTCCAACCTTGCATGCCCTCTCGCAAGAGTTGGGTTGCTGTGCTCATGAAATATGTTACGTTAAGTATAGGTCCTTGTTCATGTTATTTTTAACAATCCATTTTTCTGATGTCAATGGCCCACCTGATGAGTTGACGGTCCTATTAATGGGCAAATGGATTTCATACTGGACCTGCGTAATACCAAGTCACGGATCCATTTCTAACTCTAATTTAGTGGTCCACTTAAGCATTGGCCGTGTAAAATGATAATAAAAGATAGACTTGGCCTGCCCAAACAAACCAGATAAGAATCTAGGCCCAAAGCCATTCAGTCACAAGCATCCTATTGGAATTTCGCAAAACCCAACAAAAAATGGAATTGACTGTGAAAGTCATGAAATTATTGCTGGGGTGCAATCAATCTCTCTCAAGGAGCCTGATCTGAAAGGTGAGGCCCCAAATACTTGTAAAAATGGGTTCATTATGATTCACCTGTGTTTAAAAACCTATTCACATGCTTGTACACTGTTGCATGTGGGGCCCAATATATAATGCCATCCAACCCATGTATTAAGTGAAAACCACCGTGAGGATGGAATGCCCCAGAAAACAGGCCTATCCAACCATTAGGCTGGACACACCATGGAAGACAATGCCAACCACCCAAAAGCCTCCAAATTTAAGTGGAGGCCCACATGATTGTTGATTGGCCTATTTTTTAGCCGAACGACCCTGCTGGACAGGTTGGATGGCATACACGTACGACAGTTGATGCCACGTGCAACTTTTATAAACTAAGTTCACCAGAAAGGAACGGTAGAAGAACCACCTTCAACTTCCATGACCCAATCCTCACCTATTTACTCACTAGTCTTAGAATTTAAGCTCATGTCCCCACCCATAAATAGATTATTACGTCCAAGCTGCTCTTTGATCCATTTACTTAGGAGATCCGTTAGTGACTTTTTCTTAAGGTTTGGGGACTAAACGAATAATAGAAGTGGTTTTAGACGGATGGGTAGAAGCCATAGCTTGGCCCGTCTATATTATATATGACACAAGAAGCATTCGGGCATTTCTACACCCACTATTAGTTTCAGGGGTTCTAACATTCAAGGGATATAGGAAAAAAATTTAATTGAAGGTAGTGGTATTTTAGAAATTTAAAAATGTGACTGCTAACTGAATAGCGGCTAAGAATTTTAGCTGCAAAAGCCAACCAATACCAATGGCTCATCGTTTACCTCATTAAGTAGTTCCACCCGAGTTTCTCTCTCCGATCTTCTCTGCCCAATTTCCAAAGTGCAGTCTGCGACTCTGTATACATGAGATCCACCCTGTCAATCAAGTGTGCCACTCTTTATTTGGACAAGGGCCCAAAAATCAGGCTGATTTAACACTCGGTACACACCATGGGAAATAGCTGAGATAAGGAGTCACAGCATTAAAATAGTCCAAGTTACATTCAATCCATTCACCTGACATTCCACTCCAAGATTAATGGATCCTTCAAGAATCTAAGCCATTCTATTACTCATGTTGGACAAGCCATGTGAATTTAAAGTTTTTATGAATGATTTTACCATTCCCTATGGTGAAAAACCATCTTCCCTAGCGTGCAGCTTGTTGGGCTTGGACACCTCAAACCTTCTTGCATGAAGACCACCGACCGGTCGGCCGACCGGTCGGTCACATTGGAAATGAAGACAGCAGGGTATCTGGAGCTTTTTTGGGCCATCCAACCGGTCGGCCGATCGGCCGGTGGGGGGGTCCGACCAGTCGGTCGACCGGTCGGGCAGTTTCCTTTTTGGACTTGGTTTCTTGCGCTGTTTTGCGCAAGGAGTTTCTAATTCCGGTTTTCTCCTATTTAAGGAGATGTAATCCGAGATTAGGGTGGCCGCCAATGGGCCAAGGGATTAAGAGGGTTCTAGGGTGAGAGAAAGAGCTAGGGTGGAAGCTTGGACTTCTCTGGGTTGAGGGAAAGGGCTGTGTTTGTCCTTCTCATGTGAGAATTAGCTTCGGGTAACTTGGGATTTCTCTTGTGGGCTGTGATCCAGGGTATTTCTTCTGTAATCTCTTGTAACTTCTGATTCATAGTGGATTGATGTCGCTTTGTGCCGTGGTTTTTTACCCTTGAGGAGTTTTTCCACGTAAAAATCGGTTTGCCTTCTTGTGTGTGATGATTTGCTTGTTGATTGCCATTGTGGTGTGTTCCTCACCTGTTTTGATTGCTTCCGCTGCGAGGCTCCTAACCTCAACAAGTGATGTAAGTGTTGGATTTCCCTACAGTGTGGATCTGATGCATGTTTGTCCCACATTGATTAGTTAGCTAGCACATGTCATCCTTTCCATGTGCCTATGCAATTCAGCCCATTGCAGCCCAATTTCTCTCCTCCTCCCTCTCTTCACGTCATTGCACACCACATCTCCTAGCCTGCTTAATAGTTTCAGGCTAAAAACGAAGCATGACACAATAAGCATAACCTGAGGCCGAGTACTGGCCATCCGGCCCATGGGCTGACAGAGTCAAAGAACATTGCCATCTCTAATTCAATGGTCCCCTTAAGCGTGGGCCATGAAAATAACACCTAGTAATAGACTAGGCTTGACTAGCCCAAACAAACCATCTTAAAATCTAGACCAATCCATTTAAAATCTAGACCAATCCATTCATTGATGGCCCCCAGTACTTGAAAATTTGCAAAACCCAACAAAAAAGGAGACTTGACTCTATAATTTGCTGGAGTAGATTGTCTTAACCATCAGACGCATGGATTGGAAAAAAGGAGAGGTGCATTGATTGTAATGGAGGAGATCCAATCACTGGTTTGGACTGAACATGGCGTGGGGTCCAGTGCGGAGAGGATGAGACAGATGGGAAATGAGAGAAATGTGAGAGGGAGAGAGAACATGAAAAAGACTTAAGCTTACAATTCAGGTGGTTACACACCATGGGAAAATTTTGAGGAGTTTCATCATTAAGTAGTCCAAGTTACATGTGGTGTCCACTGTGGCGTGTATATACCGTCCAATCCACTCATTTGATGTTCCACACCAGGATTAATTGATTATCTGAAAATTAAGACATTCTGATACAGATGTTGGCCAAACCATGTGAATTTAAAGTTTTTAGTAGTGATTTTACAATATTCCCTATGGTGCGGCTAATATAAGTCTTGAATTTCACTGAATTTTCAGGATTCATGGTGAAAATGTGATGTCCCAACTGATGAACGGGTGGATCTAATCCATGTTTGCCCCACACAGTGATTAGTTAAATAGGGCAAGTCATCCCTTCCAACTGCATATGCAATTCAAGCCAATGTAGTCCTGATTTCTCTCTTCCTTCCTCTCTCCACATGGTTGCAAGCACATCTTCAATTTTATTTAATAATTTTAGGCTAAAAACAGACCACAATGCAACAAGCATGACTTGAGCTGGTCTACTGGCCATCTGGCCCATGGGCTAACTAGAGTCAAGGACCATTGCCATCTCTAATTTAATGGTCCACTTAAGTCTGAGCTGTGCTTAATAAAACCTAAAAATAGACTAGGCAAGCCCAAACAAATCAGTTAAAATCTAGGCCAAATCCATCCATTTTCATGGGCCCCACTCCTTGGAAAATTGCAAAACCCAATAAAAATGGAGACTTGACTTGAAAAGTTGCTCAAGTTGATTGTTTCATCCCATCATGGATAGAAAAACGGAGCTGTACACATTGATTTCAATAGAAGAGATCATATCACTCATTGATTACAATAGAAGAGATCATATCACCCGTTTCGTCTACACATGGGTCTACAGGAGAGGATGAGAGGGATGAGAGAGGCAGACAGGATGTGAAAATGACTTGGCGCTTATAATTTTAAGTAGGTTTTTAAAAAGGAAGAAAGTAAGTCATAATGCATGATCATATAAATTTGGTGATCCAATGGATGGTTATTAGAAGAAGACAAATGGTTCAAATCATGTGTTCACCCCATGATGATCATATTTTAGAACATTACTGTGTGAGTTCCTGTGATAAGTGGATCTGATTTTACATATGTGACTCATTTCTATACGAACGCGGATTGCGTCCTGCCCCCTGCCCGAATGCATTACCATCTAGGCAGACCTGTGGAAGGGCCTACCGTGATGTATCCGTTTATCCGCTCCATCCATCCATTTTATAAGATCATTTTAAGCTATGACTCCACAAAGTAGGCAGATCCAACGTGCAAGTGGGCCACACCAAATAGTGATGGGACCCTGGTGAAGTCATCACTACAGTAGCATGGTCTGATCACTATTTGGTGTGGCCCACTTGATTGTTGTATCTGCCTCATTTTTGGCCCATTTCGTAGCATGATCATATAAAATGGATGGATGGAGTGGATAAATGGATACATCACGGTGGCCCCTCCACCGGTATGCCCGGACGATAATGCGTCTGGGCGGAGGAGGACAAAATCCGCGTCCTTTCTATACATGCCTAGGGCCTAGGGGGCATTTTCAAAGTTCAGGCGAGCAGGTGCAACCTACATTTCTCACTTTACTTAGTAAGCTTCTCAATATTTGCATCATCAGCTCTTCATTCCAACTTATTCATGCTCTCTGGGAATCACTTAAATCTAGCCTATCTCAGAGTGTGATACTCTGATTTTTCTGGGTGTTTTTTTTTTTTTTTTTTTCTTTTTTTTAATTTTAAAGCTTGGTTTGGACTAAGGCCTCCTGCGTTTTTCCTACTATTTTAATTGGCTTGAGGTTCGTTGGATTGTAATATAAAATATCTTAGCTCTCAGGTAAAAATAGAGAAAGGGTCCTTACTCATGCCTCACAAAAGTTTCAACAAGAGGTCATGGGTTCCAGTACACACTGCGGTATAAAAAAAAGCAACTGTGGTGTGAGTGGTGTGTTAAAAAAAAAATGTAAAAGCAGATCACAGCCCATGGACCCTTAACCCGAAGTTCATTGTTATGGAGAGTGAGTGAGTGAGAGAGAGAGGAGTTGAATGCTATGGTTGCACTGACACGTGGCCTACTAAAAAACAGTGTCACAGCCCACGGACTCTTGACCCAATCGAAGTTCATCGTTATGCTAATTAGGTTTAGAGTTTTAACAGATGGTCCCACGCGTCAAAAAATTATCAGGCCCGAGAACCACTCCTTTAATCCATTTGCCCAAGGACTCTTATCTCTAGCCTGTTAGTAACTTTTGTGGGATTTGGGAATCGAAAGATTCTGTTAATACTTATGTGACCGCTTGAAAGGGGAATGAATCGGCCATAGCCTGACTCGTTTACTTTATCAGCAACGACCCAGTAAGTGTACCCAAGCCTAACTTAGAAGTAGGCCCTTTGCCAACCCTAATTTTGTGCTCCACCAAAGCTGGGCCATGCAATATTTAAGTTTCAAATAGACTCTCCTGACAAGTGCAAACAAAAGGAGACTTAACTTTAAGAGTAGAACCTAGTCCAAAACTATCTAGTCCTCGGGCCACTCCTTGAAATATGGATGTTCCAAATGAAAGAAGAGAGGTAGAATCTGAAACGTATCCAATCTGGGCTCAATCACTGGAATCTCACAGCACCCAACAATAAAGGGAGATTTTACTCTAGAAGTAGAATTTTGGCCCAAAGCCATCCAAGCCTAGGCCCAACTCCTTGAAATCTCAAAGCACCCAATTAAGAAAAAAAAAAAAAAAAAAAAAGGTAGATTCTGAGTTAAAAGACATTCATTCTTGGGACCCATTCCTTAGAATATTGCGTATGCAACTTTCTTGAAACCTGGTTACAGGAATCCCCAGTAACTTAAGTTCTATGGCACCCGTCATGAGGTCTATGTTATATCCATTTCATTCATTGTGTTAGACCATGTTATAACATGATCCTAAATATCAGGATATTCAAAAACTCAAATAGCCATACCACATGAAATAGTGAGGATGGAAATGCCCATGCTGAACTTTCCTAACGCCTAGCTAATGCTTATATGTAGGGCTGTACACGAGTCAAGAGGCCTTAAGTGGGGCCCACGATATGGACAACGCCAATACGATCTTATGAAAACTCGTGGGATACTTTACCACACCCCTTCTCCCACTTACCTAACTCCTTTTTTGAGAGTTTCTTATTTGGAGTTGAGCTCCTTGATTCTCGCCCTCTCTCTTTCCTCATTCCCTTTTTAGAGGTTTCCTTAATTTAAGGCTTCTAATTGTTTCCTAATTAATTAATTTCCTTTGGTATTTCAAAAATATGTGGAGTTTTGAAGCCCACTTGTACAATGGAGATCCTAGTTGTGTATGTATGTGCATGTGGTTGCATATGAGCTATCCATGGACAGTGTAGGGCTCACTTGAGATATGTGCATGCATTTTTTGAAAATACTAATGTGGGCCGATGTGTTGTGGACCCCACACCCTTGGTCCACCCTAATTAAACATTGCTTCGGACCTACCTTTACACGAATACCATTCCGCACAAGACCTTGCTAGATTTTTTTTTATAGCCAGCTGGAGTTCCTTTTTTTCTCTCTTTTCAATATCAGACGATGAAAGCGAACCATTCATTTGAAATTTCTGTTTGATCCCTTTGAAATGAGTGGATGCACGCCCTGAACAGACGTCAGATGGCTAAGATCTAGCTAGAACAATTTTGGGTGTCCAAGTGCATGCATGCATTCAGCGATCCACGGTGACACTTGCGACTCACTTTTGGGAAACCTGATGGTCTCCTTCAAGGAATCTAACTTGATGGGATTGTGGTTCCGAGGGTCAACTTCAAATTTTGGGATCATTTACACTGACTAGAATTCAGATTGCCTAGTTATTAGATGAACAAGATTGACTATCCATTTATCGAGTAATGGCCTACTTTGGGTGGGCGTATCTCAAGATCTAATGATCTGATTGAGATGAATTTTGTTGGATGATGTTTTGAACGTGCATGATAGATTGAACACACATTGCTTTAGGTGGGCATATCTCAAGATCTAATGATCCTATTGAGATGAATTTTTTTGGATGATGTTTTGAACGTGCATGAGAGATTGAACACACACCGGGTGTCCGCCAAACCTTCTTAGAGAAATCCTGGATCATTCGTTTTTAAAGGTTCCCTAGAAATGAATTGTTTTGATCAGATCATCCTGATTTGATGTTGGATTGGGCCCAAACTTGATTGTTGGCCCAATTGGCATGTTCTAAGAACATCTATCGACTCGGATTGATCAATGGGGTGCTCAATCATGGAGATCTAGTCAAATTAGTTCATGGACCTTAGATCATAGTTGGTCACTCTAGACAGTTGATTCATGGATGATCATGTGCATGTTGAAAGCCGATTGTACATTTTGCACTACTATCTTTGAAAACTATATTCTGGCATTGTGTTTGAGTATTTGAGGCCATTAACTGATACCAGCCTATTGGGTCACTTGATCACTCTTGAATGTGGGCCCAACCTAGTTTTAATTAAGGTAAAGCCTCATAAGGCGTTGAATTGCGAGATAAAAGTATGGGTACCTAAGGTAATGATTTCATTTACCCTACACAGAGGAAATGACTTGGAGGATGTATTGAATGATGTATCTCAAGGAAAAAGAAAGAAGTAGGAATACCGGAGTGATTGAGCTATGAAATTGCTGACCACTCGCTCGTCATCAATATTCATACGTGGCACATAAGTATTGAAAATCATAGCAATGCGGATTTCCGTTAAAGAAAAAACCCAAACACAAAGGGAAAAAAACATACGGCAGTTGGCCGCTTTGGAGAATAAGCTTATGGGACAAGACTTCCAGAGGACCGGAATAAGAGTGAGATTGATTGCACAGTCACCAATAGCGCACCATATGAATTGGTATCGTGGCTTAATCAACAGGTTGGATGGAAAATAAACATTACCGTGGGCCCCGGGAAGTTTTTAATGGTGGGCACGTTCAGTCCCTATAATTTATTGTGGTGTGGGCCACGTGAGATTTGGATCTACCTCATTTTTGGGCTCATAACCTAAAACGAGATGGCAAAATGGATGGACGGCGTGGATAAAACACATACATCATGGTGAGCCATAAAGATTTTCCAGCAGCACACGGTACCGAGGTGGTGCTATATGCTGCACTACAAAATCCAAGTCCAGAACAGGATGAGTTGTTGGATCTTGTTGAAGTTTTTATTTTACACAACCCAGCTTAAGGGGAGCATTACACAACCCAGCTTAAGGGGTACTTGTGGGCTGAGGCCTAATTGTGAATGAAAGTTCCACTTTGGTTCAAAAAAATAAATAAATAAACAAAAAAAAAAAAAAAAAAAAAAGACAGACTGACGAGAGCGGGTTATTCAAAACCATACGGGTTGAATGGTATGGCTTTAGAACCAGAAAACATGGACAATTTGATTGGTTATTTTCTAAAAAGCTTGTATCATATGGCCCCGACTATGGGCGGCTGTCCAAACCATTCCAACTGGTACGGTCCGGTTTTTAAAACACTGGTTTGACCCCTAAGCTCAGTGTTGCAAGCTTGCATTCATCACCTCTGGGTGGCAGAGGGTGGGGTTTATGTCGGGTCAAGTTGGCTTGGGTTATCTACCAAACTGACCAACAATTCAAACTCTTAACCCTTACTGCAGCTCATGACCCATGACCATATCCTCACCTCTTAACTAACCAGTTTTAGAATTTTAAGCACATGTTCCCACCCATAAACAAATCATTACGCCCAAGCGTGCGCCACCCCTTGAACTATATAATTTTGGTGATCCGTTTGTGACTTTTTCTTAAGGTTTGGGACTGAACCGTTCCCAGAAGTGGTTTTGACGGCTAGGTGGAAGCCATAGCTTGGCACGTCTGTATCATATATAACGGGAGAAGCGTTTGGACATTTCTAACCCTGCGATTAGTTTTGGAGTTTTCAATATTCAATGGATATAGGGAAGCTTTTTAATTGAGGACGGGTAATTTAGAAATTTAAAAATGTAGCTGCTAACTGAATGAGGGCTCGGATTTTACCCCCAAAAGCCTACTAACAGCTTATCTTTTACTTGTGGAAGTCTTTCCATCCTAGTCTCTCTCCAATTTCCAAAATGTTGTCCGTGGATGCTCGTTTGATGAGCATGGAAGGACTTCATGTGGATGAGATCCACCCCATCAATTAGGTGTTCCACTCTTTGTTTGGACCAGGTCCTAAAAATCAGGCTGATTCAACATTCAGGTGGTTACACACCATGGGAAAAATTTGAGAAGTTTCATCATTAAATAGTCCAAGTTACATGTGGTGTCCACCGTGGCGTGTATATACCATCCAATCCACTCATTTGATGTTCCACACCAGGATTAATTGATTCTCTGAAAATCAAGACATTCTGATACAGATGTTGGCCAAACCATGTGAATTCAAAGTTTTTAGTATTGATTTTACAATATTCCCTCTGGTGCGGCTAATATAAGTCTTGAATTTCACTGAATTTTCAGGATTCATGGTGAAAATGTGATGTCTCAACTGATGAATGGGTGGATCTAATCCATGTTTGCCCCACATAGTGATTAGTTAAATAGGGCAAGTCATCCCTTCCAACTGCCTATGCAATTCAAGCCAATGCAGTCCTGATTTCTCTCTTCCTTCCTCTCTCCACATCGTTGCAAGCACGTCTTCAATTTTATTTAATAATTTCAGGCTAAAAACAAAGCACAACGCAATAAGCATGACTTGAGCCGGACTATTGGCCATCCGGCCCATGGGCTAACTATAGTCAAGGACCATTGCCAAGTCAAGGACCATTGCCATCTCTAATTTAATGGTCCACTTAAGTCTGAGCTGTGCATAATAAAACCTCAAAATAGACACTAGGCAAGCCCAAACAAACCAGTTAAAATCTAGGCCAAATCCATCCATTTTCACGGGCCCCACTCCTTGGAAAATTGCAAAACCCAATAAAAATGGAGACTTGACTTGAAAAGTAGCTCGGGTTGATTGTTCCATCCCATCATGGATAGGAAAAGGGAGCTGTACACATTGATTACAATAAAAGAGATCATATCACTCATTGATTACAATAGAAGAGATATATCACTCGTTTGGTCTACACATGGGTCCACAGGAGAGGATGATGAGAGGGATGAGAGAGGCGGACAGGATGTGAAAATGACTTGCGCTTATAATTTTAAATAGGTTTTTGGAAAGTAAGAAAGTAAGTCATCATGCATGATCATATACATTTGGTGATCAAATGGATGGTTATTAGAAGAAGACTAATGGTTCAAATCATGTGTTCACCACATGATGATCATATTTGCATGATCATATTTTAGAACATTACTGTGTGAGTTCCTGTGATAAGTGGATCTGATTTTACATATGTGACGCATTTCTATACATGTGCAACCTTCATTTCTCATTTTACTCAGTAAGCTTCTCAATATTCGCATCATCAGCTCTGCATTCCAACTTATTCATGCTTCGGGAATCACTTAAATCTAGCCTGCCTCCGAGTGTGAGAATCTGATTTTGTTTTTTTTTTTTTTTTTTAAGGCTTAGTTAGGACCCAGGCCTCCTTTGTTTTAACTCCTACTTTAATTGGCTTGAGGGCCGTTGGATTGTAATATAATATCTTAGCGTTCAAGTAAACATAGAGAAATGATCCTTACTTATGCCTCAGTGGTAGACTCATAAAAGTTTCAACACAAGGTCATGGGTTCAAGTACCCACCGTGGTATTAAAAAAAGTGACTATGGTTCGAGTGTGTGTTTTAAGAAAAAATAATAATAATGTAAAATGCAGAGAGAGAGAGAGAGAGAGAGAGAGAGAGAGAGTTGATTGCTACAGTTGTACTGACGTGTCTATCGAAACATTCTGTTAATACGTAGATGACTGCTTGAAATGGGAATGAATCAGCCATAGCCTGACTTGTTTACTTTATCAGCCGCGACCCAGTAAGTGTACCCAAGCCTCACTTAGAAGCAATCCTGGCCAGGTGGCCCATGGGCTGACCAGAGTCACAGGACCTTTGCCGGCCCTATTTTAGTGCTCCACAAAAGCTGGGCCATGCAATATTTAAGTTTTAAATAGACTTTCTCTTGATAAGTGTAAACAAATCAGTTAATATTTGGGCCCACATCCATTCTGAGGCTCCACTTGTTGGAATATGAAAGCACCCAAGAAAAGGAGAGACTTGACTTTAACAGTAGAACCTGTCCAAAACTATCTAGTCCCGGGCCACTCCTTGAAATATGGATGTTCCAAATAAAAGAAGAGACGTGGAATCCGAAACGCATACAATCTGAGGCCCCATCATTGGAATCTCATGGCACCCAACAATAAAGGGAGATTTGACTCTAGAAGTAAAATTTTGGCCCAAAGCCATCAAGGCCTAGGCCTAACTCGTTGGAATCTCGAAGCACCTAATAAAAAAATAAATAAAAAGTAAATTTGACTCTACAAGGAGATTCTAGGTCCAAAAGCATTCTTGGGACCCATTCCTTAGAATATTGCAGATGTCACTTTCCTTAAACCTGATCACGGCAATCCCCAGTAACCTTAAGATCTATGGCACCTGTCATGAGGTCTATGTTATATCCACTCCATTCATTGCGTTAGACCATGTCATAACATGATCCAATTAGGAGATTCTAAAACTCAAATGGCCATAGCAAAGGAAATAGTGAGGATGGAAATGCCCACGCTGAACTTTTGTAAGGCCTAGCTAATGCTTATATGTCATCTACCTGTTCCTACATTGATTCCCACACTTGAGTGAGTCACACATGGCAAACTAGGACTACTTTTCATTTCCACACTTCACCAAAGAATTGACATCTTTAGTAAGGGCCTTACTATCTCTTGATTTCCTTTATTCAAAGAAAAACCAATGTGGCCCTAGCAAATATCAATTCGCAAGGGAGTATTATTGTATATACATATGCACTTGTTTGTTCACACATGTAGATCAATCTCAGGGAATTTTTGTAATTACCGAGTATATAATACATCATCAAACCTTGATTAACGTTATTGAGAATTCCCACAAAACCCTATTCTTTCCATCTCATAAAGTTCTACCCACATGGCCCAGTTAACAAAAATAAGATAGTGAGGTACTTTTTTTTTTCTTTTTTGAATGAATGAAAATATCCAATGGTTCTTTATCAAGAAACAAGTGTCCACAAATCAAAGGATAGGATTGTTTGAACAATCTGATTGCCGATATCATTGTCCTTAATCTATACCCTCTGGTCATAGCTCTGTAATGCATCTAACAGTCTAAATCCCTACCATTCCTTAGGAAAATGAGAGACTTAGGATAACCATGCTTACATTGTTCTTATCTTATCTCTTGACTTTAAACGTAGCACAGAGACATCTGTTATGAGTTGAAAATGATATTTGCTTGTGATAGAGATGAGAAAAATCAAAATGCTTTCATATGGCTCACACAACAATCATAGGGTCATGGTAATAGTCACCTAATGTATACGTACGTTCACTAAATGCACTACCTAGTGGCCGAGATGGACACCCTACCCAATAGGGTGGTTAGACAATAACTTGATGGTTTATCATTCTCTCTCTCTTGTAAACATCAAGAAATAAACTCATCTTGAATGGAACAAAATTATTGAATACACAGAAGAAGAAAAAGTGAAGGGGAAATTTTTTCTCACAAGACTGCCGTGGGAAGAAAGAATTGTTAACCTACAATGGCACCGCAACTTGTGGCAATGTATCTTCATTGTCCCCCAACAGTCCACTAGTGTAGTCAATCCAAACCATTGAAACAATAGACACATCCATGAAGTTCACGTAGCACAATAATCAGGCCAGGCTGCTAATCAGAGAAGGCATAGTACTGTTGGTAAGGTATCACCAGGCAAATGATGGTCTGGTTCAACATGTAGGCGCAGTCCACCTAAGAGTGAAACAAATTGATTTTTTCCAAGAAGGGTGATCTTCATGGTGGGGTCTACTTTTTTCATGGGATGGATACCCCACAAAAGTGTCATGCTAGTAAAAAAGGTTGGCGTGTCACCAAAAGTTGTAGCGATCTGTTCTGGCATGTAAAATGATTTGGATGGAAAGTTCAATGGTGCATTTGGATGTTTTATAGAAGAAAGTGCACCCACCTGGTTAATGGATTGGCTTATTCCTCGCTGCTGATGCCACCTAATGATTGAATATTGCACGAGTGTGCCGTGATTTGGGGTAGCAATGGCTTAGGTTTCGACTGGGCACAAAGCCTGACCCTGGCATAAACCTAGCACCACAAGCCAAAGTTCATTTGGATTGGGTCTGACCCAGCCTGAAAATTGATGAAATACATACTCCAAAACCAAATGTTCCTAATCCAACTGTTGACGAGGAGGGTCTCACATGCATAGAGAAATTGGCTTTGGAAGAATGAAAACCAGCAATCTAGGTGAAAGATGCATGCATTGCCTAACCTGCGACAGGAGTGTATATTTATACGTTAAAACACTTGCTAATTAAGTCAGACCGGGCGGGCTAGGCAGGATGGATCAAGCTAATATGACTTGAGCCCAAGCTAGATTGACATCTTGTTTGGGTCGCTTGCATTGGCTCAACCTGAACTGGATCAAGTCTGATGCAGTTCGGCAGGACTGACCAGCCAATCCACTCCCAAGTCTGCTGAGTTGCAACTTGACTCAGAATTAAGCCAGTCAGCTAGAATTGTCTCTTATAACCATGATTACACTGTGTTTTCTGTACTATGTTCCAGAAATCCCACAGATTTAATAAATCCAGTCATCGCTTTTCTTCAATTGGATGCAGTAAATGTTAATTATCTTAGTTTCAAACAATCGCTTTGAAAACCATCGATCAGATGTCTAAGATCATCTGATGGGTGTGTGTTTTGAATCATATGCGTGTAGCAGAAGTGTGCATGTTACCCATTTTTAACAATCCTGCTTCATTTAACAATCTCAATTATCTGATTCCCAGACCCGGTCTCATTGAATCATTGGCTGTATTTCAATTTTATCTGCAACTTGCAGGATTTGATTTGGATAGTTATATTCGTTCAACGCCAGAGTTCTCCGCAGTTCCACCCATTCAATGGGTCCCAAGACTCCCAACAGATGAACTGTCTGGATCACTGAAAGATTACCCTTTCTTGTATGTGGTGCTACTCCAAATGAACACTGCCAAGGCAATTCACGGCAGAGATTTTGGGGGGGATTTACAGGGCATGCGTTTATGGGTCAGGTGTTCAAGATCTGTGCCATTCATGAGCTGTGTCCAACGTTAGCATGCCCTATTGCAAGAGTTGGGCTGCTGCGCTCATGAAGTGTGTTACGTTGAGTATATGTCCTTGGTCATGTTATTTTTAACAATCCATTTCTCTGACATCAGTGGCCCACCTGATGAGTTGACAGTCCTATTAATGGGCAAATGGATTTCATACTGGATCGACCTGCCTGATACCAGAGTCACAGATCCATTTCTAGCCCTAATTTAGTGGTCCACTTAAGCATTGGCCGTGCAAAATAAAAATAAAATTACACTTGGCATGCCCAAACAAACCAGCTAAGAATCTGGGCCCAAAGCCATTCAGTCAGAGGCCCCCGATTGGAATTTCGCAAAACCCAACAAAAAATGAAATTGACTGTGAAAGTACTGAAATTATTGCTGGGGGTGCAATCAATCTCCCTCAATCAGGCTGATCTGAAAGTTGAGGCCCCAAATACCTGTAGAAATGCTCTTATTATGATTCACCTTAATTTGTTTACAAACCTATTCACATGCTTGTACACTGTTGCATGTGAGGGGCCCGATATATGTGTAATGCCATCTAACTCATGTATTAAGTGAAAACCACTGTGATGATGGAATGCCCCAGAAAACAGGCCTATCCAACCATTGGGCTGGCCACACCATGTAAAACAATGTCAACCACCCAAAGGCCGCCAAATTTAAGTAGTGGTCCATATGATAGTTGATTGGCTTATTTTAGGGGTGTCCAATGGAACGGGCCTGCTGGAGAGGTTGGATGCCATACACATACGACAGTTGATGCCATAGGACTTGCAGAGGAACCACCCACAACTTCCATGACCCGATCCTCAATTTACTAACTAGTCTTAAGAATTTAACCTCATGTCCCCACTCATAAATAGATTATTACTTCCAATCTGCTCTTTGATCCATTTACTTAATTAGGTGATCCTTAGGGCCCGTTTGGATACCATCAAATAAGTTACTTTTTCTACTTGCAGAAGTAGATATGTAACTTGTTTTATACCAGTAAGTTCGGCTTATGATTAGTTATAAGTAACTTTTTTAACTTAAAATTACTTAATTACTTCTGTTAATTCTTTTAGTTTTTCTACATTTCATAAGCTGCTGAAGAGAAGCATCGGGAAAGATGAAAGAGAGGAGAAGCTGATAAGTATATTGTTGAATCCAAAATATACTTATCCGCTTAATGAGTTGAATCCAAAATAAGCTACTTGAGGCATAAATAGCTTATTTTCAGTAACTTACGAACCAAATGCCCCCTTAAGGCCCGTTTGGATGCAAAGAAATAAGCTGTTGTTTTTTTTTTATTGAGACCAGCCGTTTAGCTACTTATCATATATAATTTAGTTTGGTTAACTTCAACTTAATAATTACTCATTTGCTGAAAATAGAATAAGTATTTCAATTTTTTATTTTTGCTTTTTTTTTTCTTTTTTCCCACCAGCTTAATTAGGACTGATCGAAACCATCTCTCTCTCTCTCTCTCTCCCAAAACCCCTCTACTTAAAACCTTAAAACCTTGTTGTTCGTCCAATGGGTGGGACCCACTGGACGCATGTATTTTATTTTCACATCGCCCATCTAGTTGGTGGGACCACCGTGCCGGCATTTGGCATGAGCCCCACCATGATGTATGTTAGAAATCCACACCATCTATCCATCTTGTCAAACTAGCAATAGATTCAAATCACAAATGAGCTACATCACAGCTAGCGGTGGAGATTGAACTCCCACCATTGAAAACTTCATAGGGTCCACCGCATGGTTCTTTTGCCACGTGGACAGCTGCGATGCCTCTCATTTTGCAAAAGTGTGCACAACATGTGGACGGATGTGGTGGGATCAAAAGGCCTTTCAAGATCTAGATGGTCCACAATATCAAAATGGATGATGCACAGTGCTTGTTTGAAGAAATGCTAAGAAGAGAGGTGCTCGTCCATAGCTGTAAATTGTGGTATAGAGTTGATAAGTATGTTGTTTACCAAACATACTTATTTGCTTAATAAGTAGAAATTAAAATAAGTTACTAAGAGGCATAAGTAGCTTATCTAAGTAACTTACAATCCAAATGGGCCCTTAGTGACTTTTTCTTAAGGTTTGAGGACCGAACCAATCGTAGAAGTGGCTTTAGTAGGATGGGTAAAAGCCATAGCTTGGCCCATCCATACTATATACGACACAAGAAGCATTTGGACATTTCTACCCCCGCTATTAGTTTTAGGAGGTTCTAATATTGAAAGGATATAGGAAAATTACTTCTTAATTGAATGCAGGGATATTTTAGAAACTTAAAAATGTGGCTGAACTGCATGACGGCTAAGAATTTTACCCGCAAGCCGAGTAACTAGTTCCACCTGATTTCCAAAATGCAGTCCGCAACTTTGTATGTATGCCGAGGCATTACTTTTATTTAATGAGGACTAACTTCATGTGGACGGGCCTAGCCTGGCTGGTTGAGTCCAAGTTTATCAACCAGCTGGTCTCAGGTTCAAGACACACCAGCAACAGCTTTGGATGCTTTCGGTCGGGCCGGGTCGGGTTATGTTCGGGTTCAGGCCGGGTCGTTCGGGCTGGGTTGTGTTCGAAAAAAAAAAAAAAAAACTTCATGTGGATGAGTCCCAGCAAGTTACATGTGGTGTATCAAGACATTCTAATACTCATTGACGAACCATGTGAATTTAAAGTTTTTAGGAATGATTTTACACCATTCCCTATGGTGAAAAACCCTCTTCCCTATGGTGTGGCTGATGTAAGTCTTGGATTCCCCTATAGTGTGGATCTGGTGCATGTTTGTCCCACAGTGATTAGTTAGCTGGCACATGTCATCCCTTCCATGTGCCTTGCAATTCAGGCCATTGCAGTCCCAATTTCTATCTTCTTTCCTCTCTCCATGTCATCTCCTTGTCTGCTTGATAGTTTCAGGCTATATATAAACGGAGTACAGAACAATATGCATGACCTGAGGCCGAGTATTGGCCATCCGGCCCATGGGCTGACTGAGTCGAAGAACTTTGCTATCTCTAATTCAATGGTCCCCTTAAGTGTGGGCCATGCAAAATAAAACCTAGTAATAGACTAGGCTTGACTAGCCCAAACAAACCCGCTTAAAATCTAGACCAATCCATTCATTGATGGCCCCATTACTGGAAAATTTGCAAAACCCAACAAAAAGGAGACTTGACTCTAAAATTCGCTAGAGTTCATTGTCTTAACCATCCAGTCGTAGATAGAAAAAAGGAGAGGTGCATTGATTACAATAGAGGAGACCCAATCACTGGTTTGGACTGCACGTGGTGTGGAGTCCACCAGGGAGAGTATGAGACAGGCGGGAGATGAGGGAAATGTGAGAGAGGGAGAGAGTACATGAAAATAACTTAAGCTTACAATTCTAGGTTTCTAACAATTAAGGAAATAAGTCATCAACCATGCATAATACGTTTAGATTATTATCTTAATGAGCGTTCCAAACGCCTTTTATTAACATAATGCATTATGCTATGATTCATTTTTATAATTTATAATTAGGTACATAATGAGCTATCCAAACGTGCCTTAGAAGTCTTCAGATATTGGGAGGTACAGTCTCGACAGCTTTAGAAGTTTACCCAACTCAGGGAGAAACAAAAGCCTCTTTCCATCAAAGCTCATCTCATTGCCATTGCATGACTTCATGCGCCTGTTTTAGTTTTGCTAATTTGAACTCCTAGCGCATTGAAACAAGCCAAATGAGAGACTGGAGCTGCTCCTCAGGCAGTCCTAACAATGCCTAGTTTCCAAAAACATGGCCTATTGATCATCAAGTGGGCCACACCTGTTGAAATGAAATGAATGGTTATTAGAAAAAGTCCAATGGTTCAAATCATTTGCTCTCCCATGATGATCATATTTGCATGATTTTAGATGCATGGATCTCACACAATGATGATCCTGTGATGTAAGTGGATCTGATGTTACATATGTGACCCATTTCTCATTTTACTTAACGGATTTTGCGTAAGGGATCCGGCAAAATCGAGATTGAGGACTGGGTCCTTGCCATCCAAGGGACTAGAATACCTGTTGTAGGGAGAGCATGCAACTATCAAGCTCAGTGAGTCCAGAGTGACATGTTTGTGACAATATTGGCTTCATTCATCAATTGTGCCACCTCATGTTACAACCTGAGGCAAACAATTAGGCCAATCCAAAACTCAGATGGGCCACACTACGGGGAACAATGGGATATGGTCAGGCAATAAGATTATTTATCTACAGTCCATAAAATGTCCACCAACCATCCAGGTAGAAAATCAGATCAGAGTAGGTTTTGGCTTGCAAGCCACCTAAACTAGGATCCATGGATCAACTGGTCTAATTTAAGTTACTGATGTTCCATAATGCACTTGTTTTGCGGTTGTATATTAACCTTCATAATTGATCGGGGTCCTTATCCTTTCCTCAATGGTAGATTTCGAGGAGTTTCAACATGAAGTATGGAGCTCTAATACCCATAGGTGGTGATATCCCACTGAGGTGTGAGTGCAGGGGTATGAAAAAAAAATTAACCTTTGTACTCAGCAAGAGGATCAAAGTTTCTCCAGAGAGGCTTTTGCTGGCGTACGCGGTTTGGCTGGCTAGTAGCGAGTTGGCTACTGGTAGGTGCTCTGTGGGCCACACTATGATGTACCTGTTTTATCCATGCTGTCCATTCATTTTTCCAAGATCATTTTAGGGATTGAACAAAAAATGAGGTAGATCTAAGTCTCAGGTGTATCTATGGGCCGCACTATGATGTATCTGTTTTATCCATGCTGTACATTCATTTTTCCAAGATCATTTTAGGGATTGAACCCAAAAATGAGGCAGATCTAAGTCTCAGGTGTATCTGTGGGCTACACTATGATGTATCTGTTTTATACATGCTCTACGTTCATTTTTTAAAGATCATTTTAGGGATTGAACCAAAAAATGAGGCAGATCTAAGTCTCGGGTGTATCCGTGGGCCACACTATGATGTATCTGTTTTATCCATGCTGTCCATTCATTTTTCCAAGATCATTTTAGGAATTGAACCCAAAAATGAGGCAGATCTAAGTCTCAGGTGGACTACACCACAGAAAACAGTAATGATTGAATGTCTACCATTAAAAACCTCTTAGTGCCCACTGTAATGTTTATTTGACATCCAATCTGTTGATTAGGACATACACACCTGGATGAATGTAAAAAAGGAAATATCAGCGTGATCCAAAACTTTTGGGGGGTGCGGATTTCTTGCGAAAGCCTGAAGTTCCTGGTAACCAAGGTGGGGCCAAAGTTATGTTTTTTGATAAATCCACTCCGTCCATCCATTTTGGGAGCTCATTTTAGGACGTGAAAGCAAAAACGAACCGGATCCAAGACTCAAGTGGGCCGAAAACGTGAGGATTGAATGTCCACAGTTGAAATATTTGTGGAGCCACATGAGTTTCGAATCAGGATAATATTTGTGTTTCCAGTTCATCCCAGTAGTAGTGACGTTATGAACGGTATGGATGTCATATAAACATCACTGTGGACCCCAGGGAGGTTTCAACGGTAGTAATTTACCTACCCACCTTTTCCTTTAGTTCGGCCCACTTGAATTTTGGATCCGGTTCATTTTTGTTCTCATGTCCTAAAATGAGCTCCCAAAATGGATGGACGGGGCGGATTTGTCAAAAAGCATCACTGTGGGCCCCACCTTGGTTACCAGCGCAGGAACTGCGCAAGGCTTTCGCAGGAAATCCGCGCCCAGGCCCCGAAAAAAGTTTTAATGTTGGACTTTCAATCAACACTATTCCTACGATGAGGTCAAATTAAGATTTGGATCTACCTCATTATTTGGATCATATCATAAAATGGATGGATGAAAGTGGATTAAAGTGGATGGATGGCATGGATTAAACACAAACATCTAGGAAAGTGGATGGATGGATGGCACGGATCTAATTTCCAGCTATTATTCCTCATCTAAGTTAGGGTCCACAAACAGGGGCGTTTAGATCGTGTGCGCGTGCATGTCTACTTGTTCTTCTATAAATACCCATCCATCTTAAGTTGGTAACATACCATAAGCAACAACATCCAATATGGCCATTCATAAATCTCTCTGTCTCTCTCTTGTTTCTTTTTTTCTTTTATTATCCCAATTTCTTTCTTCCAATGCCTTTGCATCATCCACACTTAGAGAAGCAGAGGCTCTCATCCAATGGAAAGCCACCCTCATCTTCTCACCACAAGCTCCTCTCCATTCATGGTCCCTTCCTTCTCCTAATGCTACCGCCAACACAATTATCTCTCCATGCAAATGGTATGGGATATCATGCAACGTCCTTGGAAGCGTCACAGATATAAGCTTACCGACTGCAGGCTTGCAAGGTAACCTTCATAACTTGACCTTCTCCTCATTTCCAAACCTCCTCCGTCTTGATCTCAGTGATAACACCCTCACTGGAACCATCCCAGCTCATATCGGCTCTCTTTCAAAACTTGCCTCCCTCAATCTCTCCCTGAATAATCTCTCTGGAGTTCTGCCTCTTTCAATGGCTAACCTTTCTCACCTTTCAGAGCTTGACATCTCGTCTAATGAAATTACAGGGCCGATTCCTCCATCTTTATGTGACTTGACCAGGCTGACGATCCTCTGCCTCTACCGCAATCAAATTTCTGGTTCAATTCCTGCACATCTAGGGAATCTCAAGAATTTGGTTGACTTGGAGTTGTCGTATAACAATCTGACTGGTCCAGTCCCTCCTGCTTTAGGTAATTTGAGTAACCTTACAGTTTTGTACCTCAGCCGCAATCAAATTTCTGGTTCAATTCCTGCACAATTAGGAAATCTCAAGAATTTGGTTGACTTGGAGTTGTCTCATAACAATCTGACAGGTCCAATCCCTCCTGCTTTAGGTAATTTGAGAAACCTTACACTTTTGTACCTCTACAGCAATCAAATTTCTGGTTTAATTCCTGCACAATTAGGAAATCTCAAGAATTTGGTTGACTTGGCATTGAACAATAACAATCTGACTGGTCCAATCCCTCCTGCTTTAGGTAATTTGAGTAACCTTACACTTTTGTACCTCTACAGCAATCACATTTCTGGTTCAATTCCTGCACAATTAGGGAATCTCAAGAATTTGGTTGAGTTGTCATTGCGGAATAACAAGCTGACAGGTCCAATCCCTCCTGCTTTAGGTAATTTGAGAAACCTTACACTTTTGTACCTCGACAGGAATCAAATTTCTGGTCCAATCCCTCCTGCTTTAGGTAATTTGAGAAACCTTACACTTTTGTACCTCTACAGCAATCAAATTTCTGGTTTAATTCCTGCACAATTAGGAAATCTCAAGAATTTGGTTGACTTGGCATTGAACAATAACAATCTGACTGGTCCAATCCCTCCTGCTTTAGGTAATTTGAGAAACCTTACACTTTTGTACCTCTACAGCAATCAAATTTCTGGTTTAATTCCTGCACAATTAGGAAATCTCAAGAATTTGGTTGACTTGGCATTGAACAATAACAATCTGACTGGTCCAATCCCTCCTGCTTTAGGTAATTTGAGTAACCTTACACTTTTGTACCTCTACAGCAATCACATTTCTGGTTCAATTCCTGCACCATTAGGAAATCTCAAGAATTTGGTTGAGTTGTCGTTGTGGAATAACAATCTGACAGGTCCAATCCCTCCAGCTTTAGGTAATTTGAGAAACCTTACACTTTTGTACCTCGACAGAAATCAATTTTCTGGTTCAATTCCTGCACAATTAGGAAATCTCAAGAATTTGGTTGACTTGGATTTGTCGATTAACAATCTGACAGGTCCGATCCCCCCTGCTTTAGGTAATTTGAGTAATCTTACAGTTTTGTACCTCTACAGCAATCAAATTTCTGGTTCAATTCCTGCACATCTAGGGAATCTCAAGAATTTGGTTGACTTGGAGTTGTCGTATAACAATTTGACTGGTCCAATCCCTCCAGCTTTAGGTAATTTGAGAAACCTTAAATTTTTGTACCTCGGCCGCAATCAAATTTCTGGTTCAATTCCTGCACAATTAGGAAATCTCAAGAATTTGGTCAAGTTGTCATTGTACAAGAACAATCTGACAGGTCCAATCCCTCCTGCTTTAGGTAATTTGAGTAGCCTTGTAATTTTATCCCTCTTTGATAACCAATTATTTGGTTCTTTGCCTCAAGAATTGACCAACATAACAAATCTTTCTGAACTCTACTTGGGTGGCAACAACTTCTCTGGCTATTTACCTCAGTTATGCCATGGTGGATCTCTTAAAGCATTCACTGCATTTGACAACCATTTCACTGGTGAGATCTCAAAAAGCCTCAGAAATTGCACTAGCTTAACTAGAGTGCGACTCGAAAGAAATCAGCTCATTGCAAATGTATCAGAAGCTCTTGGTGTATACCCACATCTCTATTTCATGGATGTCAGCAACAACAGATTGTTTGGTGAACTCTCACCAAACTGGGGAGAATGCCGAAACTTGACAATGTTACGATTCTCTGGGAACATGATTACCGGTAGAATTCCTCCCGAGATTGGGCAGTTGACGCAGCTAGAAGTGCTTGGTCTTTCTTCAAACCATCTGGTAGGAGAGATTCCAAGGGAATTGGGGAGGTTGACTTTATTGTTCGACTTGAAATTAAGTCATAACCAGCTTTCTAATAGGGTACCACAAGAAATTGGGAGACTGTCCAATTTGGAGATTCTGGACCTATCAATGAACAACCTAAGTGGTCCAATACCGCCTCAGTTAGGGAATTGCTTCAAACTGCGGTATCTGAAATTGAGTGAAAATTATTTGAATGGAAGCATTCCATTTCAGATAGGCAACCTGATACACCTACAGGGTGCATTAGACCTTAGCCGTAACTCACTCAATGGAGAGATATCACCACAACTTGGAAATTTGCAGATGCTGGAAATGTTAAACCTCTCCCACAACATGTTGTCTGGCTCAATTCCAAAATCTTTTGAAGGGATGCTCAGCTTGCAATCCATAGATTTTTCATACAATGATTTGGAAGGCCCTGTTCCTAACTGCGAAACCTTTCAGAAGTTTCCTGCGGAGGCATTCATGAAAAACAAAGGCTTGTGTGGTGAAGTGCAAGGTTTGAGACCCTGCAATGCCCCTTCAACAAGTCATAGTGATGCAAGGAAAGGCCGCCAAGTTGTCATCGTTATTATTGTTCCTCTATTGGTGGCCTCGTTTCTTTTATTCATAGTCGTTGGCATTTCTTCCATTTATAACAAAAGACGAAGAAATTCAGAGAAAGGGGTTCTTGAAAGGAGCAATGGAAATCTATTTTCAATATGGAATTATGATGGGGTTTCTGTGTTTGAAGACATCGTGGCAGCGACAGAGGGTTTTGATGACAAATACTGCATCGGAACTGGAGGGTATGGGAAAGTTTACAAAGCAAATCTATCATCGGGCCAGGTAGTAGCTGTGAAGAAACTTCATTCCTTCGAAGGTGGGGATCAATCTGATCAAAGAAGTTTTAGAAATGAGATTCGAGCATTAACAGAAATCCGCCATCGCAACATTGTGAAGCTTTATGGCTTTTGTTCCCATGCTCGATTCTCGTTTCTAGTCTACGAGTACATGGAAAGGGGAAGCTTGGCTGGCATCCTAAGCAACAACGAAGGAGCTGCACAGTTGGACTGGACTTTAAGGGTGAAGGTTATTAAAGGTGTGGCCCATGCATTATCTTACTTGCATCATGATTGCACACTGCCGATTGTCCATAGAGACTTATCAAGTAACAATGTTCTGTTGAATTCGGAGCTTGAGGCCTGTGTCTCTGACTTTGGCACTGCAAGATTGTTGATACCTGATTCGTCCAATTGGACTATGCTCGCAGGCACATACGGATACATTGCTCCAGGTTAGTTACCAATACATTCTCCATGCTTTAATCGTTTTATTAGCAATTTGTCTTTATTTTTCTTATGCTTTCTTATTTTTTCTTGTCAATTACATACTAAAGTTTGTGCATGACTTGTCATACTGTTGTCGAATGTGGCAATTTAGGGAAACTGGAAGATTCCTTAATCCAAAGGAAAGCTGGAAAGGCCTTACAAAGAGATATACATGGGTTTTATTTTTACAATCCCCCACATCATTTGACTAAAAATTGGGAAACATGTGTAAATATTTAAAACTAATATAACAATACAAATGAATATAATCGTAAAAATGTTTTTTTCTTTACTGCACTTGTGGTCCATCATTTTTACATTATGCATGGTAGAGATAATGTGGTTGCATAGTAAAACTAACCATGGTTCAAGTTACCCAATTAAGATATCCATATGTTTCAACTATGAAATTTATGGTGCTGACCATTTTTCTTAATTGTACAACTTTTGGCCACCAATTGGAAGGGAAAAAAATCCTCTAATAAGTATGTTTCTTGGAAGATCCGTTCTATCTGCAGTATGGGGCATGCTTTTAGATGGTCTGGATATATTTACATGGATACCAAGTGTAGATGGATGTGTTGTCACTATTTAAGAAATGATTGAAAAAGCACCTATGAGTAAATGTGAAAATTATACATGAGGAAATATAGTATCCTACAATGCTCGGCCAAGAGATCCCAAAGGATGGTTGGGTTTCCTCCTTGTGTCCAAACTGTTGATGTGATGTTACACAGTGAATGCCCAACGCAACAAAAAAAGTTCTAAGATTGGAAAATCCTTGAAACAATGCCCATATCACCCAATCCTAGTCGATGAAATGTGTAGCTACAACGATACCTACAGACGCATCAATGCACTCTGGTTTACATGTGCCAACTTCTCATGCGTTTGAGGCACCCAAGGCACACATAAATGTAAGCCCAACCATACAGATGACCCAGCACAATGATTAAACTGGTTCTATTATTGTGTGGGCCACCACCATTTGAAAACAATGGATAGTTTTGGGAAAAAATTGCCAACAGTACACAATGTATACATTTGGCATAGCTGGCGAGTGGACCATCTTGACTTTTTAGCACCATCCAAAAGTTTGGCCCATCTTCTGCACCTCCCAGATTTGTTGCATACATCTCAGTTCACATATGCGCAGTTTAGAGAGATGTCTTAGGGTTAACAAGCACAAATACCTAAAAGATATGAAACCAAGATTAAGAAACCTAGCTAGGTGAGTTTGATACATGATTAAGAGTTTAGCTATTAATGATTAACAAGGAGAAAATATCATGACTGAACTATCTTCTTTCTTGCAGAGCTTGCATATACAATGAGGGTGACTGAAAAATGTGACGTATATAGCTTTGGCGTTGTCGCACTTGAAGCAATGATGGGAAGGCATCCTGGGGAGCTCATCTCCTCTTTGACATCACCAAGTAGACAAGATACTCTGCTAAAGGATATGTTGGACCCACGTCTCCTGGACCCGACAGCTAAGGTTGCACAGGAAGTCGTATTTGCGGTGTCCATGGCACTTTCATGCATTCGGCCGGATCCAAACTCTCGGCCAACCATGCACCATGTGGCTCAAGAACTGTCTGTTGGTGGGCCTTCCTTCTCTCTAGGGCCATTCCATGAACTTACATTCCATCAACTAATGGATCTCAAGGTATAGTTGGATGGATGCAAATCATCAAGGTTGAGGGTGTGTAGTGGCAAGAACATTATTGTTGTGTGTGTTTATTGTATGAAAATCATTAAATGTAGAGAAGGTGCTTTTTTTTATCACATATGTACGTAATTTTAGTGTGTGGAATCAGTGTCTCTCTAAAAAGTTGATTTCCAGGTGAGGCCCCCGTCTTTCTTCTTGGCTCCCACCCAAAATGTTTGTACATCGTTTTTATTGTATCAACAAAGTTATAGAAAAAAAAATTAGTAGATTTCTAAGATTGGTGATCAAAACTCAAATGTAATAAAAGTATGTTGAAAGAATAAAAATGTTTTATTGTGTGATGGTTATCTTCTAACTGAAGGTCTTCTAAGCCAAAGAATTTACCTTTTAGGAGTTGTCATACTTTTTCCAAAATACCAGTTTTGTACTAATGTGTTATTAGGAGAAGAATGGGTATATTTATCGGCGACGGAAGGTATCAATTGTGGTTTTTGGAAAGGAAAAGAAGAAAAAGGAGAAAGAAAAAGAACGACGACTTAACAGTTTGGCAATGTGACTCAAGATAATTATACTATACCTCAATCCAAAGTGTCCACTAAATCTACTGCAATCTAAAAGGCATAAAGGGTGCCTGACCCTTTATCTACATTCAACCCTAATGTGGATGGATGGCATGTGGCCTAAAATAAGCTAGAAAAGTGGATGGATGGCATCGATAAAACATATATATCATGGCGGGGCCAATAGAGCTTTGACACCAGCTAGATGGGAAGCAGATTGATAATCCGTCAGGCAGGGCTCTGTGGGGCCCACCATGATGTACAGGTTTTATCAATGACATCCATCCATTTTTCTAGATCATTTTATGGTATGTACCCAAAAATTAGGCAGATTGAGAAGTCGACCACACAGTGGGGATTGAACTCTCACCATTAAAAGCTTCTTGGGAGCCGCAAAAGTCTTGGATTGAGCTGGTATTTGTGTTTTCCCTTCATCCATATTTATATCACCTTATGAACAGAATGTATTGTTAATAAACATCACAATAGCCCCGTAGAAGGTTTCAATGGTGGCTGTCAGTATCACCATTGCTTCCTGTTGTGTGGTCCACTTGAGCTTTGGATCTTCCTCATTTTTGGGCTAGACCCTGAAATGATCCAAAAAAATAGATGGACAGCGTGGATAAAATCCATACATCATGGTGGATCCCAAAGAGCCCCTGCCTAGAGGGATTATTGTCCAGGCAGGGCAGGAGGCAATGCACTTCCACCTAGCTGGCTGGTGTTGGGTCGCTGGATTGTCCCTATTGGTAGCATCAGTAGGCAATCTCCATCCCTAATGGATTAGGTGCGGTCCCAGCCTCACCGATGATAGTGCGGCCCTTACCGTGAGGCGAACCTTGATGTATGTATTTTATATTTACTCTGTCCATCTATTTTTTAGATTATTTTGAGTCATGAGCTTAAAAATGAAGAAAATCAAAATCTCAGGTGGATCATACTATAGAAAACATTTGCAATTGAAGGGCTCACAATTAAAAACTTCCTAAGGCCCACCATAATGTTTCAATAACATTTATTTGCCATCCAACCTGTTGATAAAGTTGCATGAACCTGGATGAAGGGAAGCAACAAATATTGGCTTGATCCAAAACTTTTGTGGCCCATTAATGGTCAACCACCACTGTGTTTCTGAGTCATGTTCCACCTAAGGATTACATCTGGTTCATCTTTGATATCATACCCTAAAATGATATGGAACAATGGATGGATAGCGTGGATATAGAGTACAACATCAAGGTGGGCATCATTGTAAGTGCGGCACCATCTGGGGTGAGGCCCGGCCACACCTAATCCGTCTGTAATAGGGTTTGTGGCATTTAAAAGAGCTTTTCACAACCAAAAAAAAAAAAAAAATTCCCTTCTGAAAAGTGATTTTGAAGGACGTGGATTGACTCATGACTCGGGATTGAACCATGTGAGACCTACCATGATGTGTTTTATCCACCGTTGATCCGTTTTGCCAGGTCATTTATAGGATGTGAGGTAGTTCCAAAGCTCAAGTGTACCAAACCACAGGAAATAATGGGGTTAAACACCTACCATTGAAAGTTTCCTGGGGGTTGACATGAGCTTTGAATGAAGCTGATATTTGTGTTTTTCCCTTCATCCAAGTGCGTGCCTCTATATGAATAGGTTGGGTGGCAAATCAATATCAAAGTAGGCCTTAGTGAGGTTTCATCGGTGGGTTCACTTGATCTTTGATCTGGCAAAGGGATGGACAGTATGGATAAAACACATACATCAAGTTGGGCACCACAAATTTGGATCATCAAGCAATCTGCATCCAATTTTGAAATACCCAGTAGCCTTATTAGTGCTCTCCCCTCTCTTGCATAGCATTTCAATGTAGAGCTAACCAATGAACTCAAACATAGCATTTCAGTAGTAGAGCAGCTCACTTTCTCAGTGTACTTTTTGGAGCGGCATACCTAGCTCAATAAACCCAATTCTACTTTGAATCCAGCTTGGAAATACTTAGCATGGCCCATGGGCCAAACTTCACCTCACATGTATGGCCCAGTGAATTTTTGGGCTGGGCTCGGGCTCAACTTATTTTAGCCCCACCCAACTTCTTTATATCCCACTTCAGTCGTCTGTTCACAACAACACATTCTCGCCGAATGCATACAACTGGTTTTATTTCTATGGACATATATCCCATTTCAGTCGTATGTTCACAACAATCCCTCATGCTTTAGGTAATTTGAGAAACCTTACACTTTTGTACCTCTACAGCAATCACATTTCTGGTTCAATTCCTTCAGAGGTTGGCAATTTAATGAATCCCAATGAGCTTGAGCTGGCCGATAATTTTCTAACAGGTTCCATCCCTTCCACTTTAGGGAACTTGACCATGCTCACTGTTTTGTATCTATTCAAAAATAAGATTTCAGGCACAATTCCTGCACAATTAGGGAATCTCAAGAATTTGGTTGAGTTGTCATTGTGAAATAACAATCTGACAGGTCCAATCCCTCCTGCTTTAGGTAATTTGAGAAACCTTACACATTTGTACCTCTATAGCAATCAAATTTCTGGTTCAATTCCTGCACAATTAGGAAATCTCAAGAATTTGGCTGAGTTGTCATTACAGAATAACAATCTGACAGGTCCAATCCCTCCTGCTTTAGGTAATTTGAGTAACCTTACATTTTTGTACCTCTTCAGCAATCAAATTTCTGATTCAATTCCTGCACAATTAGGAAATCTCAAGAATTTGGTTCAATTCCTGCACAAAAGAAAAAGCCAATATCAAGAAAGCATAAAACATGATAGAGCTTGATCATGAGAAGCATTCATTAGAAACCTTCCAAACTATTTGTTCCATCCAATACATTCATCAGACGCATCCCACTGAGATGAAGGGGAAACACATAAAATCATGCCATTCCAAAACTCAAATGGGACACACTAAGTAAATATAGAGCTTTTAGGCATGATTTTAATTGTTCCCTTAGGTTTGGCCCACTTGAGTGTCTAATCAGGCTGTTTTGTGGGCTCCAGGATGAACCTGAGGTGGCACACATTATGGGCAAAGGACTGTCATGTATACATCATGGCGGGTCAGGACATCCATGTTGTGGCTCACACCTGATGCACAGCTTGGATGTCACATGTGTAAGGTTTGCACATGAGCAAAGAAAAGCTCCATAAATAAAATAAAAACAATATCCACAGAGATACAAATTTATTGAAACTACACAGATCTTCATGAGTTTGGAACGCTTCACACCTGAGTTTGAAACTACCGATGGATTCTTTGGAAATGCTCTATCTTGTGTGTCCAACTGGAAAAGATCTCCTACAGACACAACAAAATAAACATTTTCCATATAATATGCATATTATCAAACACTCAATGGTGTGGATAATCATAATAATCTAAAACCATAATTGTAATGTCCAAAGGAAATTGAAAAAATATGAATTTATCAAGTTAGAAACTACAAGAACTGAACTTGAATTTAAAAATTTTATGGAAATTATAAAAAGAGTAATTTGGAATTTTGGAGAAACTACTTCTACAACTGAGGACGGGCTCACTATAACCTTTCTAATGTTTCTTACAGTTGCTTCGGTAGTGAACATCTCTGCGTTTGACTCATCGGTAGTGAGACACCAGCCATGCAGAGAACCTCTCTCCTATCCCTGAACTTCTCCATCAACTTTCCAAGCAAGCAAATAGCATACTAGAAAATATAAAGTTGCATTTGTCATCTCACCAGCTGACCCAGAAACCAGCCTAGTCTATTAAGCCAGCCTAGACTTTAAAAAAAGGATTGAACAACGGTCCACATTCAAAATCATCCTATCTCATGACCAGACAAGTGTGATTTTGGCCATGGGATGCATGCGACCCACCTGTAATCCTCTGGTCTCACATATACAATCCTCTGGTCTCACATATTTTGTTCCAAAGGAAGTTCCGCCATGATCAGATACCTACTTTAAAAATTTTGATCAAAGCAATTAATCAAAAGTTCACAAAACAATTACCAAACAGAACCAAAGATTATAATTTCCAAATTCACCATGTCTAGACTGCCGCTTTGTGGACCCACAGTCGGGGATGCACTGAATGAATAGACCGTTTCCACCAATCCTAACTGTCACCACAATCTTCTCAGCCACTTTCCTACAACAAACACACACATAAAAGAAAAAAATAAAAAATAAATAAAAACCCATTGATGCAGGACAGCCCTAAATATGATGCATGCTCATGAACACAATTATTCAGCGGAAGTAAAAACAATAATAATAATAAAATCTAGCATTAATCATCATAAACTAAGAAAAACATAAAGGAAACATGCAATGAGACGAGCCATCATCACAACCATGGAGTATGGGATTCAATTAATGCACAGGTTGGATCCGACGAGGGATGGAACCTCCCGATCTTGCATGGCTATACCCGATCGATCAATGAAAATCACTAGTCCGAAGAATCAGGGAGTTTCTCGGATTAGGGATTTGGGAATTTGGGGTTTTAGGGTTTAGTTTGATTCCCAACGTTCTGATCGAGGAAGGATTGACAAAAATAGAATATAGAAGGGAAAAGTAATTACTTGGAAGAACTTGGAGGGGCACAAAAAGAAATCAGAAGAAGAAGATCAAGGAGAAGAGAAGAATCATCATGAAAGAGAGAGAAGAAAGGAGGAAACTCAAAGAGGCTTTCATTAATCAATATCAAAAGTTAATCTCGTGTTTAGGGCCTAGCCCACCTAAATAAACAAATAAAACAAGTAAAAAGTCTAAATTACCTCTAAAACTAAGCAAAACGCCAAATAATCAAAAGTGCGAAAAAGTTCGGGCGCTCGGTCGGGCGCCCGAAGACGTCCAAAAATGTCCAGAGAGTTTCGGGCGCTCGAAAGGCCAAACTCGGGCGCCCGAAGGCAATGGTCGGGCGCCCGATGGGCGCCCGAAGGCTTCAGCTCTTCAGTCCTTCTTCTCCATTCTTCCTTCACATGTGTCCTCCCTGGATGGGGTCTTCTATGTGTCTGATCACATGTGGAGGGTCTTCAGCTCCTCAATAGTCGCCTATCCACAAGGATAGTACTTGTGGTGGGCGCTTTCTTCGTTGGTACACTTGAAATGGTCTTGTGTCCTCATCAACTCCCCTCAAGTGAGAAAAACTCGACTCCGACGAGTTAAAACTCTTGTGGCGTTTTAGTAAGTCTGGATCAACACGCTGCACTTCTGCTTCAGTCAACCACGTAGATTCAGAAGGCGGTTTGTTCCTCCATTTGACAAGATACCTCTGGAAACCTCCATCTGGCATGAAAACTATCTCATCATCCAAGATCTCTTCAATTTCTTCTTTATGGACAATAGGTAGAGGGAGAGGTGGAAGGGGTTGTGAAGCAAAATCAGAGTAGGGCCATGAATGAAATGATGGATCAATGGTAGAGTCAGGGGAATGGACTAGATCTTCCACATTGAAAGTCGGATCAATGCCCATTTCAGATGGAAGGTCAACCCGATACGCGTTAGACCCAATTTTCTGCACTATCTTGAATGATCCAGCACTACGCGCTTGTAATTTCTTAACGGAACCCTGTGAGAACCGCTCTGGCCTTACTCTCACCATTACATAGTCTCCTTCTTGAAAATCTTGCACTCTACGATGAGAATCAGCTGAAATTTTATAATTATCATTACTCTTACTTATCCGCTGTCTAATATGCGTATGCAATTCATGGATATGTCGTGCAAATGCATCGGCTGATTCAGATGACCTTTGGGTGACAGACATGAGTAAGAGATCTATTGGCATTCTAGGTTTATACCCACTAACAACTTCAAATGGACTTATCCCTGTAGATCGATTTACTGACCTATTATAAGCAAATTCAGCAGTTGGTAAAATTAGGTCTCAAGTCTTAACATGTTCACCCACTAGACAACGTAGAAGATTTCCAAGACTACGGTTTACCACTTCAGTTTGACCGTCTGTTTGTGGGTGGTAAGCAGTAGAGAATTGCAAACGAGTTCCCATAATGTGCCACAGCTAGTAAATCGAACATCACGATCAGACACTATGTTTTAGGTAACCCATGGAGACGCACCACACCATCAAAAAAGATACGAGCGACATGAGACACATCCGACGTTTTCGAACATGGGAGAAAATGTGCCATTTTAGAAAAACGGTCCACCACCACAAAAATGGAATCGTGCTTTTTTATTGTCTTGGGAAGCCCAAGCACGAAGTCCATACTAATGTCCTGCCACAGAGCATGTGGCACTGGCAATGGAGTATACAGTCCGGTATTTTGCTTTTTCTATTTTGCCAGTTGACATGTACGACACTGCCCTAAAACTTTGGCTACGTCTCGCTTGAGACTTGGCCAATAGAAACGATCTTCCACAAGGGCAATGGTCTTGTCACGACCAAAATGGCCAGCTATCCCTCCTGAATGGAGCTCCCAAATGAGGAATTCACGAAGGGATATACGAGGAATACAAAGTCTGTCTCCCTTGAAAAGGAAGCCATCTTTAAGAACATATTCACCCATCATACGCTGGTCACTAGAGAGCGACGCGTAAGTACCCCCAAAATCAGGACATGTGGGGTATTCATCTTTCAGTTGCTCAAATCCGACTACCTCTACACTCAAGGAGTTGAGCAACGCCACTCTTCTACTAAGGGCGTCCGCTGGTTTGTTTTCAACCCCGGCCTTGTGTTTCAAAACAAACGAATATTCCTGAAGAAACGCTACCCACTTGGCATGCCTTGGGTTGAGTTTCTTCTGAGAATGCAAATATCTCAAAGCCTCATGGTCAGAAAACAAGACGAATTCCTGCGATAGGAGATAGTGTCGCCAATGTCTCAGGGATTGCACTACCGCATAAAATTCTTTGTCGTAAGTAGAATATTTTTGTTTTGCCTCATTCAGCTTCTCACTGAAATAGGCCACTGAGTGTCCTTCTTGACTCAACACTCCACCTATACCGACACCAAACGCATCACACGCTACTTCAAAGACTTTAGAAAAGTCAGGTAGATGCATGACAAGAGCTTCTACCATTTTGCCCTTAATCTCCTTAAAAGCCTTGACTGCGGCTTTAGACCACACGAACTCTCCCTTTGTCATGCATTCTGTAATGGGAGCCATGATCGTGCTAAAACCCCTAATGAACCGTCGATAAAAAGTTGCTACGCCGTGAAAGCTTCACACCTCATGAATGTTCCTCGGTTCTGGCCACTCAACTATGGCCCTGACCTTTTCAGGGTCTGCACGCATCCCTTCAGATGACACTATAAATCCTAAGAACACAACTTGGCTAAACATGAATGCGCATTTCTTAAGATTAGCGTACAACTTTTCCTTCCTAAGGACGCTGCAAACCTTCTTTAAATGTTCAAGGTGTGATTCCTTAGTGGTACTGTAAATAAGAATGTCGTCAAAGTACACCACTAGGAACTTTTCCATGAACGGCCTCAAAGCTTGTGTCATCACCCGCATGAACGTACTGGGTGCATTAGTCAAGCCAAAGGGCATGACCAACCACTCATACAACCCATCTTTTGTTTTAAACGCAGTTTTTCATTCATCCCCTGGGCGTATACGGATTTGGTGATATCCACTCTTGAGGTCTATCTTAGAGAATATAGTGGATCTGGCCATCATGTCAAGCATGTTATCAAGTCTAGGTATGGGGAACCTGTACTTGACAGTAATTTTGTTTATGGCACGGCTATCCACACATGCGCCACGTACCGTCTTTCTTTGGCGTCAACAATGCAGGCACGGCACACGGGCTCATACTCTCTTGGATGAAACCCCTTTGCATAAGCTCATCAACTTGCCTCTTCAATTCTGCATGTTCTGCAGGGTTCATCCTGTAGTGAGGAAGGTTCGGTAAAGTAGACCCTGGGACAAGATCAATGACATGCTGTATATCCCTCATAGGTGATAACTCATTCGGTAAGTCTTCAGGAAATACATCACTATATTCCTTCAGGACCGAAGTCACCTCACGGGGCAACTCTAATGGAACCTTGGGTGTAATCTCTCTAACCACAAGGGCATACACCATAGAATCCTCCTTAGTCTCTTTTTCAAACTCTCTCGCATTGGTTATATGTAGAGACTTAGGCTTGGATTTCCCCACTCCTTTAGGCTCACTTGCCTTCTCATCCTTTTTCTTCCCTAGTGTGCTCTCAGGTGGCATAGGGTTAAGTTTGATCTTTTTACCGTTATGCATGAAAGTACACGCATTGGAACGGCCAAAGATCGTGACATCATTATCGACTAGTCACGATCTACCTAGGATAACATGTCCCACATCCATAGGTAAAACATCACACCACAGGGACTCTTTGTATGACCCAGACTCGATGGGGACTAGACATTAGTTAGGGATGTCTTGTCAATCCAAGAAACTTTATATGGGTCTGGATGAGGTGTGGGTTTCAATTTCAAGCGCTCTAAGGTGTTAGTGGAAATCACATTCTGACAACTTCCACTGTCCACTATCACCTTGCAATTCTTTTCACCACACTTGGCAATAGTGTAGAAGATAGTGCTTCGACGCCAGTCAACACTACTCCTAGACTGAGCTAGCACACGCCTGACTACTGCAAGCATTGCTTCTCCATCTAACTCTTTATCATCAGTAAGTCCTCCTTCGGGGTGATACTCTTCAACTTCATAATCACCCTGGTCATCCTCACCCTTGTGGGACTCGCCTATAACTAAGGCTTTCCCACGGCTCTTCGTAGGACACTGATTAGCCATGTGGCCCAGATTGCCACACTCATGACACCTCACTTGGCTCATATTGCTAGGACCGGCACCAAGAACCCCTTTGCCCTTGTCCTCCCTAGGCCTAGGCGGAATGGTCGCATGTGCCCTAGGTTGACTACCAACATAAGGTCTAGTCCCCTGGGAACTAGATCTAGCACTGGAGTCTCGGGACTCGAAACGACGGACTATAGGAGTCTTTAGATATTGCTCTAACTCCTGCACAACTTGATATGCTTCATCCAAGTCCGTCAAGGGCCGAGTCATAAGCTCATGCTGAAGATCCGCACGAAGGCCCGTCTTGAAACGCGAGAACGTTACTAGAGGGTCTTCTTGAATATCACATCACATCACATATTCTTCAAATTTAGCAATGTAGCCAGCGGCAGACATTGACCCTGGGCGTAAAGATTGCCATTGGTCAAGGAGCTTCTGACGGTATGAGAGAGGAAGGTACTTCTCCTTCAACTTCTCTTTCATCTCATACCAATGTGTGATAGGGGCTCTACCAACTCTTTCTATCCTACGCTCGGTGTTGGTCCAAAAGAGCTTGGCTTGACCCACAAGTTTCATCTTAGCAAACCGCATTTGACGGTTTTCTGACATGCCATACCACTCAAAGTAGTGGTCCATGTCAGCAACTCAGTCAAGGAATGCCTTGGGGTCCAAGCGCCCATCAAAACTTGGGACCTCGACTCTAACACTCTTCATCGCACACTCATCTAGATCATAGCGGTCTTCATGATCATATGTGGCTCGTGCCTCTCACACAACACCACGACCGTTACCACGATCTCCATCTTCACTACCTCCACGTGTAGCAGCGCGTTCCTATATGATTCCTCCCACAGTCCCACTTGGGAGTGCGCATCATCCCCAACAGCGGGGTTTTCCCTTTGGGACGCCTCTAGTTGCTCGACCTTGGTCCTGGTAGTGGTGATCTGGTTCTCAAGGCGGGCAAAATCACGCTTGTGACTTGCCTATAGGGCAATTATCTTTTGTATCAATTGAGCAAGTTGCTCAGATAACTGCTCGTTACTCATGGTAGGCTGAAGTCCGAAACCTCTACCTCTTCTTGTGAGCATACAAATAAGACTTGGACCAAAACTCTACCCAACTAGACACTAGGTGTTTTGACTCACAAGATGAATGCGATGAATGCAAAACTAATATGAACTGACGCAATTAAACTAAAACAGAAAACGATTCAAATCTGGAAATTTTCCAAATTAGGAAAGTTTCTAAGATTGGAAAGTTTCTAAATCTGGAACTTTCCTAAAACAAACCTAAAAATCAAAACCCTAATTTGATAACTCGATCTAGACACAAACCATGCAAGCCTATTCTCTGATACCAAATTTGATGCAGGACAGCCCTAAATATGATGCATGCTCATGAACACAATTATTCAGCGGAAGTAAAAACAATAATAATAATGAAATCTAGCATTAATCATCATAAACTAAGAAAAACATAAAGGAAACATGCAATGAGATGAGCCATCATCACAACCATGGAGTATGGGATTCAATTAATGCATAGGTTGGATCCGGCGAGGGATGGAACCTCCCGATCTTGCATGGCTATACCCAATCGATCAATGAAAATCACTAGTCCGAAGAATCAGGGAGTTTCTCGGATTAGGGATTTGGGAATTTGGGAATTTAGGGTTTAGTTTGATTCCCAACGTTCTGATCGAGGAAGGATTGACAAAAATAGAATATAGAAGGGAAAAGTAATTACCTGGAAGAACTTGGAGGAGCACAAGAAGAAATCAGAAGAAGAAGATCAAGGAGAAGAGAAGAATCACCATGAGAGAGAGAGAAGGAAGGAGGAAGCTCAAAGAGGCTTTCATTAATCAATATCAAAAGTTAATCTCGTGTTTAGGGCCTAGCCCACTTAAATAAACAAATAAAACAAGTAAAAAGTCTAAATTACCCCTAAAACTAAGCAAAACGCGCAAATAATCAAAAGTGCGGGAAAGTTCGGGCGCTCGGTCGGGCGCCCGAAGACGTCCAAAAACGTCCAGAGAGTTTCGGGCGCTCAAAAGGCCAAACTCGGGCGCCCGATCGGGCGCCCGAAGGCAATGGTCGGGCGCCCGATGGGCGCCCGAAGTCTTCAGCTCTTCAGTCCTTCTTCTCCATTCTTCCTTCACATGTGTCCTCCCTGTATGGGGTCTTCTATGTGTCTGATCACATGTGGAGGGTCTTCAGCTCCTCAATAGTCGCCTATCCACAAGGATGGTACTTGTGGTGGGCGCTTTCTTCGTTGGTACACTTGAAATGGTCTTGTGTCCTCATCACCCATACAAATATAAAAAGAAATCCAACAAAATCAAGCTTAAAAAAGGAAAAAGAATCAACCATCTTCTCTGGAGGCTTGATTATCTGTTTTGGACTCCTTTGAAGACTTAGAATCTGATTTTCTAGCAGGAACTTCACCCATATTCTATAACTAGTGGCTTTCTTTTCTCCTTCTATTTTGGTGTATTTTCAGCATTAGAAAACCCATAAATCAACAGTTTTTCAACACATCAATTAATAAGGTCATATACTACACACACACACACACACACACACAGAGAGAGAGAGAGAGAGAGAGAGAGAGAGAGAGAGAGAGAAAATCATATCCATTCATCTCACACACATACATGATCATTAATAGTCAATATACTTCATCTTATAATAATCATCAAAAGTGCATTTCCATGTTCTAACAAAAAACACATAAAAATCTGTTAATGCTTGGATTGTTTGATAAGTTTGAATAAGCACAAAGTCATGTCATAAACGTTACAGAAACAACGTTATAAATTGTCGAGGCCAAACAACAAATCCTCCCACGCCGACCTCTCTAAGCATATAATGATAACCATCTTCCTTCCACAACTGTGCATGCGCGACAATAATCTCGGTCAAGACAACACTAAAATTTCCATCACCCAGCTCGGTTCCATGGACTTCTACAGTAGGATCAACTACATGCACCTCACCACGAGCAAGTACCTGTTTCTTCCAATCGCAAAGATCGCATCTCTTGCCCACATGTATCAAATCAGGCTATACAAAATGTCATTGAGTTAATTTTTAATTTATAGTGTAATCATAAGCTTAAACTAGTATTCAGGAAAAATGTGCATACCGAAGAGGCCTGACTAGATTTAAATGGAGGTGTTGCAGGGGAATTGACAACCGATGGGTGCCCTTGAGTATCTGCCATGGATATAACAGTCTGTTGGAGTTGTGCCAAGGTTTTCTCGAAACCCTCTAATTTATGTGCCAATTTATCTTGCTCCTGCGTCATCGTGTTAAGTTTTTCTATTGCGGGGATTGTCTTCTTCAATGCATTCTTGGATATGGTTCCACCTATACCCCGCATGCGCCCTCTACCGTCACTCCCAACAGACTACCGACGGAATTGGAAAGTCGGTTTATCATAAAAGACATAACTCCCAATAAACTCTCAAGTATTTGATGGTCAAGCATACTTGTGTAAGGGCAACATCTATACCAATTAGCCGAGATCCGGGATTGCTACTTTCAACCTCGTTTAGTTTTTCCTATGACAAAATCCAAAAGACACCTTAGAAACTCAATGTCACGTTTATATTTCATATGATGGAAGTCAGGAGGTACGAGGGGTGCACTTACTAAGACTTCTAGAAACTGAAATTTGTTTTCCTTTTGTTGTATGGGCTCGAATGTACATATCAGCCCTACTGATCTCAGCATCAAAGGTCAACTTCTTCTCAAGTGTCTTTCCTGCATTACATCAATGACAATACGCACCATTAATAGAATTAAGGAATGCATGGTATAATTTAAAAAGTTGGACAGTGAAAGTCAACACGGTGAATTCGTGACAACCAGGATACAGCTCAGCCATTGCATCTCGTAGATTTGATTCAAACTCATTGGCTGAAGCATCCCCAACAACGTCTTCGTCTTCGGCTTCGGGGGCTACGTTAGGCTCATACTAAACAACTTTGTGATGAGGACACAAGACCATTTCAAGTGTACCAACGAAGAAAGCGCCAACCACAAGTACCATCCTTGTGGATAGGCAACTATTGAGGAGCTGAAGACCCTTCACATGTGATAAGACACATAGAAGACCCCATCCAGGGAGGACACGTGTGAAGGAAGAAGGGAGAAACAAGACTGAAGAGCTGAAGACTTCGGGCGCCGATCGGGCACCCGACCACTGTCTTCGGGCGCCCGACCATTGCCTTCGGGCGGGCGCCCGAGTTTGGCCTTTCGAGCGCCCGAAACTCTCTGGACGTTTTTGGACGTCTTCAGGCGCCCAATCGGGCGCCCGACCGAGCGCCCGAACTTTCCCGCACTTACGTTATTTTGCGCGTTTTGCTTAGTTTTAGGGGTAGTTTAGTACTTTTATGTCTTTATTTGGTTATTTAAGAGGGTTAAAGCCCTAAACACGAATTTAACTTGGATTATTGATTAATGAAAAGCCCCTTGGAGCTTTCTTCCTCTCTCTCTCATGGTGATGTTTCTTCCTTTTCCCTGATCCTCTTTTCTTCTAATTGCTTCTTATGCGCCTCTAACCTTCTTCCAGGTAAACCTATCTTTACTAATCTATTTGTTTTGATTCCTACAATCTCCAAATTCTGATTTTGATCCTAGAACCCTAATTTTCAGAATTTCAAATCCCTAATCCTAAATCTCCTGATTTTCTGAATTAGAGATTCCTTTTAACTGATTGGGTCATAGCCATGCAAGATCGAGAGGTTCCATCCCTCGCCGGATCTAACCATAGTGAAACTTGAACATCATACTTCATAGTTGTGATGAATGGCCCGTTCCATTGCATGTTCCTTGTGATCTTCTTAGTTCATGATGAGGATTGCTAGATTTTATATTGTTATTGCTGTTTAATTCCGCTAATTTAATTGTGTTCATGAACATGCATCATGATTAGGGCATCTTGCATCACTTTGTCTAGGTTATTACCACTAAGGTCATCAACAATTGCATTGACAATGTCATTTACGTCTGCTATATTGGGTTACCGGTGGGAACTTGGTGCACGTTCGGTACAATTGGGTGTTGCAAGCTCACCGTGCATGGTCCACACCCTATATGTTGGATCAAATTCATTTTTCATCAGATGTACCTTCACATCGTCAATTGATCACATCTGCATTTGGTGCATGGGCAAGGAATGGTTTCTCTACCAGGAAGGTGTTCTGTTGCGAACGTCACAAAAGTTAAAATACCATCCATTAAACGTGGGTCGGGGTAACGTAGAGTAATCCACTCCCTATCCATTGGATACAAACTCTTTAATTATGATGTATACTTATAGAATGTACACAACCATATAACGAGCAGATACCAGTCCAACCAACTTCTACGGCTGCAACTGATCTCTATACTTAAAAGTGTAATTATATGTACCTAACCGACTATCTAAATTAGTCACCCATTCAAAGTTGAATAGATTATAATGTTTTCATTTATTCCAATTTCAACGTGACGTCGGAATTCCAACAGCATCTCCCCTTATCTCTCTAGAAATATTAATCATGCATTTGATTCCACATCAACTATCCACACAAGGTATGTATAATTGATAATGGAAACAAGTGCAGGAAATACTCCGAAGAGAAAGGGAGAGATGAAACAGAACTAGCGTATCCATTAAATTTGGAATAAACGAAAGCAATGCAATCTATTCAACCTTAAACTGTCCAAAAGGGGACAATTTGAGGATTTCTATGCCACCAACAACACAGTATATCTATGCCTGGCAACATAGAAATGCTCAAACGGGCAACTGATTAACACATAAACAGACAGCATACATGGCGTTGAGAACAAATGAGGGTTGTATAAACAGTGTAAAAACCAAAAACTGCTAACAAAATCAAGCTACACAAACTCTTCATTTCAAAGGGCAATGTACTTTTCATCCACAAACTCATGTTAATCATGCCCTTGCAATGGAGGGAAGACTTTCATATTAGTTCAACCACACATAAGAACATCAAGATGACATAATATATAGCAGGACAATCCATGAAACACATAAAAATTTTTGAAAGTTCGGATCTTGTCAATGAAAAATGGAAATCTACAAGAAATCTTATCAATGAAAAATGGAAATCTACAAGAAATCTTGTCAATGGACAATCCATGAAACACACATAGAAATCTCTCAATGGAAAATGAAATCTACAAGAATTTTGAAGGTTCGAATCTTGTGGTCACTATAAGGTTGTTGATGCGGACATTAGGCCCTTTAGGGTTTATCATCGTAGGAGGCGAGTAACACCTATATCTTTATGGCTCGATGATGACGAGCCTGAATTGTTCGTGACGAGTTGAGGAGCATTAAAGACCTTAGACATGTAGTCCGAGACATTTGAAAAGACCCCACCTTGAGAAGACATGTGTGAGTTGCTTGGAGGCGATATGATCGGACCGTTGGATCGTGATGATGATGTGATTGGACCGTTGGTTCGTCGTGGCCCACTTTCATCACACCATCATTGGAGCCCATTGGACATATTAGATTTGAGTTTATTTTATGCATTTTTTACTTATTTGAGTTTTGGGTTAGTGTGCACACGTTTTTTTCATGCAAATGTCTTTTTTTTAAAATTTTGTTAGTAGGGGTATTTTGGTAATTATGCTAATTCCGAATTTTATAAGGGTATTGCCCTAAACCTTTTTCATTAGTTGTTGATTTATGAAAAAAAGCAAACCTTTGGTTGCCTCCTTCCTCTTTCCCTCTCTCATGGTGCTTCTTCTTCTTTCTTGATCTCATTCTTCTCTTTTCTTCTATGCCCCTCCAACTTCTTCTAAGGTAAACTTGTTACTTCCTCTTTCTCTATTTCTATTCTCTCATAACTTCTAGATCCTAGATTTGAGATTTTATCCAAAATCCCTATTTCTCAAATTCCAAAATCCCTAATCCTAGAAATCCCTCGATCCCTCGGACTAGTGATTCACATTGGGTATTTGGATTAAGACCATGCAAGATCGGGAGGTTCCATCCCTCGCCGGATCCAACCTATGAAATAATTGAATTTCATACTTCGTGGTTGTGATGATGGCCCGCTCCATTGCATGTCTCTTTGTGGTTTTCTTAGTTTATGATGGTTGATGTTGAATTTTTAGATTATTATTGTCTTTTATTTCCGCTGGATTATGTGTTCATGAGCATGCTTCACGATTAGGGCTGTCCTGCATCAAATTTGGTATTAGAGAATAGGCTTGCATGGTTTTGTCTAGATCGAGTTATCAAAAAAAATTAGGGTTTTGATTTTTAGGTTTGTTTTAGGAAATTTCCAGATTTAGAAAGTTTCCAATTTTAGAAAGTTTCCTAATTTGGAAAATTTTCAGATTTAGAAAGTTTCCAATCTTAGAAAGTTTCCTAATTTGGAGAATTTCCAGATTTAGAAAGTTTCCAATTTTAGAAAGTTTCCAATTTTAGAAACTTTCCAATTTTAGAAAATTTTCAGATTTGAGTCACATCATCTAGAATTAATTAGTGTTAGTTTATTGTAGTTTAAATTCATCGCATTCATATTGTGAGTCATCCAGTCCATAGAGTCGAGTTTAGGAAGAACCTAGGACAAGTCCTCCGTTGTGTGCCCATTCGTTTTGGTCATGGTTTTGGATTACACATCTCTACCATGAATCAGGATCAGATTTCAGAGGCTTTGGCCGCCATATCTCGATGTTTGGACAACATTGACAACCATTTTAGAAAATCCTTCCAGAATCTCAACGACAAATTAGAGGCATTTAACCAGGCTAGCCCTAACTATGGAAAAGATGACCAACGTTATGCCTTTGTGAACGGCAAGTTGGATGGATCCAAACATGATGTTTATGAAGTGGAAGAATACGTACCTAACGTCACTAGTGATGAAATGGAAGAAATTGAGGCATCGCACATCATCGTTGAGAATGACGAAGTGTGTGCTAATGATGAAAAGGTCGAAGTAATTGAGACCGCACCACTTCCAGATGTCATGTGTGACTTAAGTGATGTAGAGTCCCAATCTAAGTCTCTTACCATAATGCACACGAATGAATTTGAAAAGGAGACTAGTGAGGATATGATGGTGGATGCCCACATGACTTGTGATATCCCACCAGATGATTTATGGGATAAATTTTCACTCATATGGGACATTCAACACACAATTGATCTTGTCCCTAGGTTGGTCCTGTCAAGCTTTCCTCCATACCAGGTGAACCCCGTAGAAAATACAGAAATGCAACGTCAATTTGATAAACTTCTCGGAGAATAATTCAATAAGGAAAGTTTGAGTTGGAGTTTTGTTCTGTGTGTCATGCCTGCCCTTTTCACTTCCAAGAACAATGGCATATGGCACACATGTGGGCATATCCTGACCGTCCACAAAGCTTCAATCAAGTATCATGCCATCGTGCGACGTATTCACGTCATGGTAGATATGATGGTCAGAGTCCCTATCCCACATTTTGATGACATTTTGGACATAATGGCTAATGCCAAGATCTGCTCAAGACTTGGTATTAATAGTGTGTGTTCTCAAGTGTTGGGATACCTGAAAATCATCCTTGTTTATAATACTTATAATGAGAAATTATGTGTCACCCATGAGAAGTGTCCTTTTGTTTCAGTTTTCCAAGTTCTAGGTCATAGGATTGTTTATTTCCAGTTTGTTGATTTTTCAGAGCGTCATTTAGTTTCACCCATGTCTGCCATCCAAAAGTCTTTAGAGTCGGCCAATGCATTTGCACGACACATTCATGAATTGCATACATATATTAGACAGCGGATTAATAGAAGCAATGATAGTTATATGCTTTCAATTGACTCGCATCGTAAATTGCAAGAAATTTGAGAAGGAGATTATGTAATGGTGAGGATAAGGCCAGAGCGGTTTCCTCATGATACCCCTCAGAAATCACAAGCGCGTAGTGTTGGACCATTCAAAGTATTGCAAAGAATTGGGACTAATGCGTATAGGATAGACCTTCCACCTGAAATGGGCATTATTCCAACGTTTAATGTGGAGGATCTAGTATGTTCCCCTAATCCTACCATTGATCCCTCATCCCTTTCATGGCCATTCTCTGAATTTTCTTCACAACCTACTCCCCCCCTTCCTCCACCTATTATTTGTAAGGAAGAATTGAGAAAATTGTGGATGAAAAGATAGTTTCCACAGGAGATGGAGGTTTCCAGAGATATCTTGTTAAATGGAAGAATAAATCACCGTGAAAATCTACATGGTTGACAAAAGCGGAGTTGCAGAGCATTAATCCAGATTTACTAGAGCGCCACAAAAGTTTTAACTCGTCGGAGTCGAGTTCTTCTCAGACGAGGAGAATGATGCGGACATTAGGCCCTTTAGGGTTTATCATCGTAAGAGGCGAGTAACACCTATATCTTTATGGCTCGATGATGACGAGCCTGGATTGTTCGTGACGAGTTGAGGAGCATTAAAGACCTTACACATGTAGTCCGAGACATTTGAAAAGACCCCACCTTGGGAAGACATGTGTAAGTTGCTTGGAGGCGATATGATCGGACCATTGGATCGTGATCATGATGTGATCGGACCGTTGGTTCGTCGTGGCCCACTTTCATCACACCATCATTGGAGCCCATTGGACATATTAGATTTGAGTTTATTTTATGCATTTTTTACTTATTTGAGTTTTGGGTTAGTGTGCACACATTTTTTTCATTCAAATGTCTTTTTTTTTTAAATTTTGTTAGTAGGGGTATTTTGGTAATTATGCTAATTTCGAATTTTATAAGGGTGTTGCCCTAAATCTTTTTCATTAGTTGTTGATTTATGAAAAAAAAGCAAACCTTTGGTTGCCTCCTTCCTCTTTCCCTCTCTCATGGTGCTTCTTCTTTCTTGATCTCATTCTTCTCTTTTCTTCCTGTGCCCCTCCAACTTCTTCCAAAGTAAACTTGTTACTTCCTCTTTCTCTATTTCTATTCTCTCATAACTTCTAAATCCTAGATTTGAGATTTTATCCAAAATCCCTATTTCTCAAATTCCAAAATCCCTAATCCGAGAAATCCCTCGGACTAGTGATTCACATTGGGTATTTGGATTAAGACCATGCAAGATCGGGAGGTTCCATCCCTCACCAGATCCAACCTATGCAATAATTGAATTTCATACTTCGTGGTTGTGATGATGGCCCGCTCCATTGCATATCTCTTTGTGGTTTTCTCAGTTTATGATGGTTGATGTTGAATTTTTAGATTATTATTGTCTTTTATTTCCGCTGGATTATATGTGTTCATGAGCATGCTTCACGATTAGGGCTGTCCTACATCAGTTGTTATGATGGACCATGAATTATGGGGTTAACCTCGTGGCCATCCATGAATGATTAGACTGTGCACATGTCATGTTGTACCAGTGTCAGCCAATAGCCTAATTGCACCGCAAAGACCACGTGAGCTTCTCCTTCATACCAAAGGAACTGATATTTCCACCCAACTTTCTATACATGTTATTTGCTTTTATGACAATTATTAATAAAGAGAAATGATCCCAACACAACCAAGAGCACTTGGAATATTCAGAAGTTGGAAGTATTTCTAATACAAGTAGAGACCCATTCTGATTTTCTTGAGCTTCCAGTTCTAATACAGCAGTCTCAACAAACAAATGAAGGCCAAGCATTCGTGGCTAGGCTCTTCCAAACTGAATGGCTATCAATATATGGGCAACGAAGATGGGGCATGGCCTATCATATTGATGGTTTGGGGTACTGAACAACAGGCCCAGTTGTACAAACTGAAAACGTAAGTGATTATAATTTCCATAAATAAGACAACATTAGCTTTACAATATGCTTTCCCCCCAACTCACAATAATATGGCAACCCAACACACTGCATACATGCATGCCAATCAAGCCATCCACGTTGTGCAGCCATTTCATAACCCATCCCCCATTGGTGATCATCAAATGGAAAGTTGAAGAGAAAGTGGCCCACATCCCAAATTCAATAGTTGAGTTGAAATCAGACATTTCAGACCGTATAAACAATGTGATTTTTAGTGGTCGGTCACCTAAATAATAAGAAATGCACTTAAACATTGCAAAACAGCCACATCAAAATTATTCAAACCAGCACCTAATCCAATTGTAAAATCTACCATTCTCTTAAATAAAATGTCATTAGCATAGACCATGAAAACTCACTGCTTTTCGATAAATCAAATTAAACTAAAGAACAAGTCTATTTCCATTAAAAACAAAAGCAAAATCCAGTGGACTGTTTGATTTGGTGGGTGTTAAAAAGTGGGTCCTGCCAACTTTGACCTTTTAGGAGGTGGTGGGTCAAGTGGGGTGCATTTCTTATGTGTGTATTCAATCTGATGGTTACCAAAAAGTTCACTAGGCTCTCCCTCCCTCCATACACACATGCATGTATGTATTCAATCAACCTAAATACCATTAGTCAATTTAATAAAGAGCTCGTGGCTTGAATGGACCATGCCTCCAAATTGCAATTACTATCATTTCAAGTCCAAGTCCAAGTGCACATTTGCTCACCTAACACACGTGTCTAAGGTCCAGCTATCACATCCGGTGATCACCATCAACATTTCCTAACCAAAAATCTGGATGGTTCACTCATCAGGTGGGCCACACACAAACCTCCACTGAATTTATATGGTTGGTCATCTTTTTTCAACCATTCAAATTTTTCATTCACAATGGCCCGCCTAATAGTGAACCTGCCTATTTTTTAGCTTGGGCATGTTCACTGTGCATCACCTGAATGGCCCCAATCCCTCTTCAATCATTGTGCCCTGCCTGATGAATGGCTCTGCGAGGAGTTGGATCTGGAGTGGATTGGACATGGGCTCGCATGTATGTAAAGGCCCAAAAAGTAGGCTCATGTCTACGCAACTTATTGACCGCTAGTGGGCCATTCAATGTAGAGCCCAAATGCCTCAACTTTACAAAATGGTCTGGGCCTTGGACCTAAGTCTTTATCTCATGGGCTGACTTGGATCCATTGATGACAGGATAGTGTTTGGTTCAAAGAGGATATCATATGGACTGGCTTTGGACCAGGCTTTGGACCAAGTTGTGTTCAAAGAAATTGTTGTCTCACATTGCATGATTTGGTGGAAGTAAGAATTATGTTTGAATTTGGTCCAACGAATGTAGTAAAGAATAGAAGCAATAGAAATAAAGAGGTCAAGATCAAGATCCACCTTTTAAAACTACCACAAAACTAGGCATTTTGGTGTTTAATGGGCTCAACACAAACATATGTACATATATAATGTTGCAAGAGTCTTAAATGAAGAAATAGTACCTGAAGTGCAGGCGGTCTGTGTTTCCCAGATTCCTCTTTAGCACTTCCAGATCTCAATCGCTCAACAAAATCACCTAAAAAAAAGAACAAAAACCCTCAAATCTAATACTCGAACGCTTTGCAAAAGAACAAACCCTGAAACCCTAATCTCATTGGGGTAGAGAAGGAGAGAGGGAGAGAGAGGGAGAGACCTTGTTAAGGATTGCTGGATTCAAGGTGGATTCAGCAAAATCCAACCAAATCGCAAGAGGTGATAATCGGAAGAGATTGTGGGGGCAAAGAGATGGGCGTAGCTTGCTAGAAGATGAGAGAGAGAGAGAGAAGGGGTGTGAGAGAGGGAAGGAGAGAGAGGGAGAGTGTGTAGGGCTGTTCAAAAAACCGATAAAACCGATAAAACCGACCGAACCAGACCGAACCGATCGATTTCGGTCGGTTTTCCAATCTACTTCGGATCGGGTCGGTTTTTTAATATAAAAAACCAAGAGTGTCGGTTCGGTTGTCGGTTTGTGAAAACTATAAACCGTTTTCAACCGAACCGAACCGATCTGTGTGTGTGTATGTGTGACAAGTTGAGGTTGGCCCCACTTCAATATTTACGTGAAATCCACTCTAACCAGTAAGGGTGCCACCCCAAGTTAGGCCCAAGACTGAAATATCATCTTTATCTGTAATTCAAGGGGGCCACACCAAGAAAATTAAAAGAGTTTGGAGGGTAATGTGGCATGTACACTATTTCCAATCGTGTGGTCCGCCTGTATCAAAGACGACGTTGGTTTCTCATCTTTAGGCTTAAAATTGGGTTAATCACTTGCTAGCTGGAGTGGATTTTTAAAATGCATGATAGTGAGGCCCATTTAAACTACATTATCAATTACCTCATGTCAAGTAAAGGATTTTTACGTAGACACGGACTCTGCAGCACAGTAAGGGAGCGAATTAGGGTAACAGTTCAGTGGGTGTCATCCTAACTGTGTGGAGCCCACCTTGATTTATGTTTTGTATATCCATTAGGTTCATCTATTTACATCTATCATTTTAGGACATGATTCCAAACCTCGAGAAGATCCAAATCAAGTAAACAATACCATTGGAAACAATGATGAATAACCATTAGAAGCATTTAATGGGCCACAAAAGTTTTGGATTGAGGCCCAAACCGATAAACCGACAAAACCGAACCGAACCGAAAATGTTCGGTTGGTGATAGTTCATCAGTTCGGTTCGGTTGTTAAATATTCAAAACCGACTAAGTCGGTTCGGTTGGATATTTTCCCTCAAAACCAAACCGACCGAACCGTGCACTGCCCTAAGAGTGTGAGAGGGGAGGGAGAGCATTCCTGAGAGGGGGAGAGTGCGTGAGAGGGAGAGGGAGAGGGAGAGGGAGCGTGCTTAAGAGGGAAGTAAGATTTGGTTTATTAAATAAAATTTAATTATTTTCAAATCCGTGTGAGTTTGATACACTACAAGGTTATGCTTCCACATGATTTGTGGGCCCCAACATGATGTATTTTTTTTCCACGCCGTCCATCAATTTGTATAGATCATTTTAAGGTATGATGCCAAAAGTAAGGCAGATAAAAATCTCAAGTGGACCACTAAACAATGAGGAGAATGATGTCCACCGTTGAAAACTTCCTAGGACCCACAGTGATGTTTATTTGTCATCCAACCTGTTCATAAGATCACAAAGCGATGGATGAATGGAAAACACAAATATCAGCTTGATCCAAAAGTTGTGGCCCCCAAAAATTCTCCTACAGTGAATGTTCAATCCCCACTATTTCCTATGGTGTGGTCCACTTGAGCTTTTCGCCTATCTCAGTTTTGGTTTCATGCCTTAAAATGAGTTGTACAAATGGATGGACGGAATGGATAAAACAAAAACATCATGGTGGTACCTACAGACATCAGATTGCTTGGTAGTGTGTGTGTCACAGACTCACAAGCCAACCCGTGTCCGTGGGGCACCACTGGAGCTAAAGATGGACGGTCCAGATAGGGGCTCGTGGGGCCCACCGTAATGTATTTAGTTTATCTACTCCGTCCATCCATTTTGACAGATCATTCTGGGGCATGATCCAAAAATGAGGTAGTTCTAACATTACCATTGTTGACTTTGGTGTGGCCCACCTTAGTTGTCGATTGGGAATTTTTTTTCCACGAAGCCTAACATCGTGAGACGTGTCCAAACAAGCCCGAAGTTAACGAGTGAAAGTCACAAACATGCACCAACATGGGCCCACATAGCTCAGGTGTTGTGCTCCTGTCATTTCACTGGTTACCACTATTTCACCTTCTCTCTAGCATGTCTTGTACAGGTGATCCCAACCGTTCATTTTCTGTATCTTATCTTTGATAGTAGATGCCTAGTAAATTTCTAAATGCTCTAACTCTTCAGTGTTTGACCTTTTCACTGTGTAATGCGTTATGTAGCTGTGTTTCTTTCACGAACTGTCTTTTTGGGCCCATCACATCAGAGGATTATAATCTTCCAATCTAGAAGAGGCATCACACATCCACCGCCCGCAATGTAAGTCATTAGACCATGGGCCCCACATACACAGAATATCTTGTGTTTGATAATGAGCATTATCTTGTAATTCCTCACAGCTGTAAGAGTTTAAAAGAGAAATGATCAGACATAAACTTTCAATCAGTAGCTGTAAGCAAATGTAAATAGAAGATCACCAAATATAAAGTGCAATCTAATCTTGAAAACAAGCCCGAAAGTATACAACAGTCAGTGGTAACAATAGGGCCTATATGGTCATCATTCAATGTTCAAAACAAGTGGTTAGGATTTTCCATTGGCCTGATTTTTTACTTTGTCACATACATTCACTACAAGAAAAAAGACTTTTAGCCTCATTTCAAAACAGTGGCTAAAAAGTTGAAAAAAATGAGGCTAAAACCTTTAGCCTCAGTTTTGCTTGAATTAGCCTTCATTACTATAACCAGGGCTGCAAGTCCTGTGGTTAAAGGCTTTAGCCTCAGTTTTGACAACCGAAGCAAAAAAAACTTTTTATAGCCTCAATTCTTCAACTGAGGCTAAAAGAAACCTTTTACTGCCATTGCCTCAAACTGAGGCTAATCAAATTGTCAGCCTCCATTGTTTCCAACTGAGACTAAATCCAAATTTTAGCCTCGGTTGCCTCCAACTGAGGCTAAATCTATTTTTAGATTCAGTTCTTAATAACTGAGGCTAAAGCCTTTAACCACAGGAGTTGTAGCCTCAATTTGGGTAACTGAGGCAAAACTGAGGCTAAAGATGGAGATTTACCCTCCGTTGGCATCAACCGAGGCTAAATTCATTTTTTAACATCGTTTCTCAACAACTGAGGCTAAATATAGTTTAGGAAAGATGATTTAACACTCCATTAAAGTGTAAACAAGAAACCATAATAAGAGAAGGTGAAGGTAATATAAGCAGAGAAATGTTTTAATTGACAACAAATGAATCACCATTACATGTCAAGGAAAGCCATTAAATCCCATATAAAAAAAAGAGACCACATCAATTACCTAATAGCTACCAGAATCCCGGCATGCCCAACGCAGACACAACTGCTTACTTACCAAAGGAAAATAGAAAACATAAAATTCAGAAAAGGAAAAAAAAAAAAAAAAAGCACTAAAACAAGAAACGGGACCTTGAATGTTGGGTAATCTGAGCTGAACTACTACAGGCAAAGAGGAGGAAGAAAACATCCATTGTCTTCACTTGTTGAAATCAAAAGGAAATGCGAAACCCACATCTGAAACTAAGTTACTCTTGACTATTGTTCGTCCTCACGCTTGGAGGCATGGAAGAAGCAAACAAATACATTAGCTCCCATGCTCTTATCAAGCTTTGACTGCAGAAATAAGCAGCAAACATGGAAACTCGCGTCAGGAAATAAAGGCCAAAGAAGTACGCACAAGAAGTGGAGTGTCATTAACATTTGTTAAAAAACCTAACTGGATGTGAGTACCTGTCAAGATTATTGCGTGTTTGCTTTGAAATCTGTCCAAAGAGTTCATCTCGAAGTTCGGAATGCTTCAAAGTTTGCTTAAAAGTTTTCCAACAAGCTCAATCCTCTCTTCTAAGCTCAAAGGAGTTGTTCTATCTAATTCTTGAAATAACCATTATAAATGGACAAAGTACCTTTTGGAAACATAGCATATCCTCCTAAGTGAATTTTTCTCTAACTTGAGGTCACATGGATCTTTTAGAGAAAAACCCACATTTCCCAGCAGATTGGATCTGCTTCTGCATGGACCTCAAAAATCCCTCCACCTAGAAAAGAGCAAAAAAATACAAATGAGACCAGAAAATGCCAAAATATGAGGTAATGCAAATGTCAATGAAGGCGATGGGGAAAGTTGCCCCAACAGACCAAATCAGTTGGTCCCAATAGAGTAAAAATGTAAAATAGTCATCTGGTTCTATATTGGAGCCCATACACATGGCACACCAGAGTTATGATTGGTTTGGGCTCTATTGTAGCGATTTTCCAGTTCTTTCTTTAGAGATAGCTTAGGAAATGGCTTATGAGAGCCAGTAGAACTCTTTCTTTGGATTTTCCAAATTAAGTATAAATTTAAGTAAAAGCCATAAATATACAGCCATAGATGAACAAAAAACACGGCTTATTGACCAAATTATTTTGGGATTTTATAGCCTGGGTAGCTCTATTTTATAGCATTAGTTGATCTATTTCTCTTTAGCATGTGTTGTTCATTGTTTGGGCCTATTTATAAGTTTGTACATATCTTTGGAGGCTTCAATATCTGAAAGGTATGTGTTCAGCTTAGCAGTCGATCCATTTTAGTTCTGGTTGCATCATAGTTGAGGCATAAAGCATGTCAGCTACAAAATTATGCTCCACAATCCAACAAATAACAATCCAAGTCGGTCAATGAAGATAACAAACTACGATCCAGAATACAGAGCCAATATTCCCACCTGGAATTTATCAAACAAAGGTATAGCACCTGCCAGCTCTGGTGACACATGCATCTACAAGGTCGTTGAAGTACTGCAAAAGACAACAATCGAGATTTATTAGTAAACGACTTTGCTTTAAATGCACCTCAAACCCTTCAGGGTGGGCACAAAATCAAGTGAAACAACAAAATGTGCTCCTAGCCAGTAATTTCTTTGTGGCTAAATGTCAGCTTTAACGAAAATGTGCTCCTAGCCAGCTTTAACAAAACAACCCTTCAGGGATTTGAACTGTCTTTGTGGCTAAATGTCAGCTTTAACGAAAATGGATTTCCAGTTTTAAGCCAATGAGCAAACCCATTCTTCTGGTTCCCTGTTTCAACCAAACCAGGTAATTTCTTGGAATGAAGAACTGATATCTTGGCACAGTCACCATCAGTTGGAACAATTAGGGGAGCGCCATCAACAACAAGGCCTGCCAAACTAATTATTTGGACCGTATCCGACATTTTATGCGAAATTTCCTTCTCCAAAACCATCTTAAGCGCCTGCAACAAAGGATATAGATTTCAAATCATGTCCAAGTATGCTTTTGTCTATGATACACAGGCACTAAAAATATAAATTTTGTTATGACAATCATCATCATTATGTAAGACTTATCCCCATTAATTGGGGTCAGCTACATGAATCCTGTTCCTGTGAAACACTGGAGATATCTGGAAAACTTTAAACATCACTGAAATCTATTATTTTGTGGAATCTTTATGCCTGAAACCCCGATTCCTGTAGCTAAGTGCAGAATATTGCATTTGGATTTAACCATTACACCATGCCCCATGTGTATAAGCTACTAGAAAGTTTCCGAAAAACAGTTAGATAAAATACAAAGTTATTAGTAGCAATGTAATCAAATGGATGCAGGGAAATCATATAGGCAATGTAGTCAAATGGATGCAGAGAAATAACATACAATAATGCAGTCAAATAGCTGCAGAGAATTCATATAGAACAAGATAGTCAAATCGTTGCAGAGAAATCATACACAGCAGTTTTCAATCCAAGAAATATGAACTTCTGTAAACATAGTAAGAGAAAAAAAACTCAGGCTAAAACTTTAAGAAAGAAAAAGAAGGGTATACTTCTAATAGGAACAGAAGAAGGCCTGAAACATTCCTGGGAAGTACTGGTGCACTTGTGTAGGGTCAACCATAACCCAGGTTGGTCCAACCTGGACTTTAGGTCAGGTTGGGTTGAGATTAAGCCGGGCTTAGGCTGAAAATCGTTAACATGACTCCAACCTGACCCATACTGGGCTGGGGCTGTTGGGCTGTTGGGCTTAGGCTGAAAATCGTTAACATGAACCCTTTCTGAACAGACAGAGGTGCTGCCCTGCATCTGCTTTGTGCTAGAAATCTGGGATTCTGAGTCCTGAAACAAGGATGTGAAAATTCCAAGACATGTAGGTAACAGAACAAAAGAAACATGATTACTAGCTAGTATCAAGAAATGAAATACAAAGCAACAGTACCTCATCCGCATATGCATTTTAAGGCAGGGAGACCAACTTTTCTGCCCTTCAAAAGGATTTCTTTATATTGAAACCCTTTTGGGCAAAAAGAAAATCCAAAAAGTTGGGATTTAACATCATTCAGACCACCCATACAAGCAATTGGTAATCAGAAATCATGCTCAATGAAATAAAAGATACAAAACAAACGCGAATTGGGAAATACATAAGAATTCATTTATATAGATAAAACAAAACCATGAAACTCATTCACTATCGGAAACGGACATTTGTCATTATTAAGTTTACTTGCACCATGTTTGGATGCACAAACGAATAGAGTTGTGGAAATTCATTTGAATTAGGACAAATTTAAAAAAAAAAAAAAAAATCAATCATCAATAATACAAACCAAAACATATAAAAAGGACTATTGCATTCAAACATTTACATCCTTCTCGGGCATTTTATCGAACGAGTAGAGGGCACACATAGAAACGGACTATTGCAATATACATGTTTCATTAATCCGGTCCACAGTACATGAAGAAATGCCCGTTTAAAGAGATAGCTATGAAGAAATGCACCCTTGATGTGGAATGGATCTGCTCCAGATCTCGTTCGTCTTTAGATGCCCTTGTAGGAGAGAACGGTCAGTTGCTGCTATGAAGAAAGATGAATCGACGGCCAGTTCTTTGCCCATGTAACAACTCACGAAGGGGGCGGATTCGGCGATTGGTCAGCGGGTTCGATTCGTGGGTCCCACCATGGTGTGGTCCACCTGATAGTTGGGGAAGGGAGGGAGATGGAAGATTTTGGGGAGAGAGAGAGAGAGTTGGGGATGCGAGGGAGATGGAAGATTTTGGAGAGAGAGAGAGAGAGAGAGATGGAAAATTTTGAGGATTGGGTGCGGGCGGGAATGTTTAGGGTTTTTTTTTTTTTCGAATATATCTTTATTTTTTATTTGGGGATTGGTTGGACTACCCGTCCAACCAGGGATCCTGTGGGGCCCACCATGATGTATCTGTTCATCCACACTGTCCATCTATTTTCTCAGTTCATTTTAAGGTATTAGCCGAAAAAGAGAGGAAGATCCAACGCCCAAATGGACCATACCACATGAAACAGTGGGGATTGAACGATTGGGGGTGATAGATGTTTCGTACCAGAAGATTCCTACCATTTATCTGAGTGGTAATAATTATATGAACGGTTTGGATGGCATATAAAAATTATGGTCAGCCCAGGAAGGTTTCAATGGTGGACAATGTTGTTCCCACTGTTTTATTGGTGTGGCCCACCTGAGTCTTGGATCTGCCTCGTTTTTGGGCTCATACCTTAAAATAATCTTATATAACGGATGGATGGTTTCAATGGTTTATTGGTGTGGCCCACCTGAGTCTTGGATCTGCCTCGTTTTTGGGCTCATACCTTAAAATAATCTTATATAACGGATGGATGGTTTCAATGGTGGACATTGTTGTTCCACGTTTTGTTGGGGGGGGCCCCACCTGAGTCTTGGATCTGCCTCCTTATTTTGGCTGGTACCTTAAAATAATCTTGTATAATAGATGAATGGTGTGGGCCCACCTTGATGTATTTTCTACAAATCCAAACCATCAATTTATTTTTCCATCTTATTTTAGGATGTGATACCAAATCACAAAAAGATCCAAATATTATGTGGGCCATACTAATCAAAAGAGTGATGAATAACCATTATAAATCATTTGCTGGTCACGAAAGTTTTATATCTTAATATCAGGTGGACCATAGCCTTTGTACCCATCATCCAGATCTTCTTAAAATTATCAACAGGCTGGATTGCAAATAAACATTACTAAAATATTATGATGGGCACTTCGATATTTTTAATGGTGAGGCACTCAATTATCATTATTTTCGTTGGTGTGGTCCACCTGATATTTGGATCTACATAATTTTTGGCAACCCACCCTTAATCAGGCTGAAGAAAAATATGAACAGCATGGATATAGAAACACACCATAGAGGTGGGCCACATGGAAGGGGTAACACCTGCTGGTAACAAATAAATTCTTGTTCATGGACATGGTAAGGACAGCGTGGATAAACAAACTTTTTTTTTTTTTTTCAAAATGTCAATTCTTATTGATTTCCAATTTTTTTGCAAACTTTTTCATTTTCTGGACTCATGCTGAAAAATGATGATGGAAAAATGGATGGATTGCGTGGATACACTGAGGTGGGCCCACCTTAATGCCCACCATTGAAACTTTCCTGTGGGCCCCACTGATGTATCTGTTTCGTCCATGTCGTCATTTAATTTATTAAAATTCATTTAAGCTTGATTCAAAAAATGAGGCAGATCTACAAGTGGACCACACCATGGGAAAAGAGTAGTGATTGAATGTCCACTCCTAAAAACCTCCGAGGGCCTGCTGTAATATTTATTTCACATCCAACCTGTTGATTAGGTGACACATATCTGGGTAGGGAATAAACAAATATCAACTTGATTGAAAACTTCCATGGCCCTTGAAAGCTTTTAATGGTGGTGTTCAATTAACACTATTTCTCATGATGTGGTTTGCCTGAGATTTCGATCTACCTCAATTCTGAACTCATACCATAAAATGATCTTGAAAGATGTATAAACAATGTGGATGAAAAACATAGATCATGGCGGGACCACAAACCAGCGACCACTAGCCATTAGTTAGTAGAGGGTCAATAGCCAATTCGCATTTATCTTAACTATGCGAGGCCCAAGTTGATGTAATTTATTAATATCCATCCCATCCATCGATTCTTTAATATCATTTCAGGATATAATACTAAACCTTAAAAATATCCAAATCTTAGGTGCAACATACTACTAAAAACAATAATGAATGGTCATAAAACCGTTCGTAGGTCACATATGTTTTCAATTAAGCTAATATTTGTATTTACCTTTCATCCAAATCTTTTGGACATTATCAACCAGTTTGATGGTAAATAAACATTATTAAAACTTTATGGGCATTTTGGATTTTTTATTGTTGAGTAATAAATTACCATTATTTCTTATGATGTGCTCCACCTTAAGGGAGCAATTAGGTATTTTACTTGAGAAAACATTTCTTAGGAAAAAGCTTACAATTACCTAGGAAATTATTATTTTCGTTGGTAATTATCACTTTTGCCGAGGAATGTTTTCCTTGGCAAAAGGGACCTTTACATGGGAAAATTTTTATCGGTAAAAGTGAAAATTACCAACAAAATACTAATTTCCTGATTAATTGTGAGCTTACTTAGAAATTTTTTCCTTAGTAAATTAAGCAAAATTTGAAAAATCTTTATATTTTCAGTCACGAAATAATTTTCTATTTACCCACAAAATTTAAATTTTGTAGGAAATTCGTTTCCTCGGTAAATATTTCCTAGGTAAAGGTCATTTTTCTTGTAGTGAGGCTATTTAATAATAATACTTAGCGTTAATATTTATGCACCCATGCACCCTGTTAGCTAGGCAACGCACCCACCCACCAGTAGGGTTAGTGTGTCTAACTTAGCACTTGAACCAGAGACCTGTTGTTGAAATGCCTAGGCAGTCTTCTAGCTAGGCTAGCAGGCGAAGCAGATCAATCAGCTATTTAATAATAATACTCATTAAATCAGCTAGATAGACCTCTTCATGCTTGGCGATTGGTATAATACAAGCCACATCGACCAAAGCCCTTGTATTCTTGTTTTCCATCGCTACTATAATGTTCACATATCAGATGGATTGGTTAGATCCAACTCATACAACACAGTTGATCCCCCTACATACCATCTGGATGTTTCTACAGTAGCCATCACTCTCCACAAATTTTCCCTTTTAGTGTGACCCACCTGTCTTATGGATCAAGTTGGATTTTTGGATCTAAGCCTGATATTGGAAGCTGAGTATAATGGACCGTTGGAGGTCACTAGTGCATCAGGGTGGGCCTCACTTTGCCAAATTCCTCTTATGTGTTGCTATTTGGGACATGGATGGATTTAACCAAAAATCAAAGGTCACTCTTTACATGTAGTATATAGATTAAGGGCCCATTTTGACGTACTTCTGCAAAAGTGGTTCTTACCACTGCTTGATCCAAACCTTTTACGGCCCATAGGAAGTTTTTATTTGTGTGCAGTCAACCACCATTGTTTCCTATGGTGTGGCCTACTTGAGCTTTGGATCTGCTCAATTTTTGAGTTTGTGCCTTAAAATTAGCTGCAAACTAATGAATTAATGATGTTGATAAAAACACATACATCATGGCAGCCCCACAGTGACCAACACATCACCACAAGAACAACAGTTCAGATCACAAGGCTCATTTTCCTCATGTGTATCCTAAGGAGGAAACTGCATACAACGTTTATGCAGCCACCTGCATGTTACATTTCCTATCCACCCAACCATATCCCTTGTCTGGACGCACGTGCGCAGCGAATACTCCGAAGCCCATGAACTAGGAATCATCGCTCAGAGTGAAAACAGAAGTTATAATACATGCCGATGCACTATAATGCTTCACAATTTTAGTCTTTCAATTTGGGTTTGCATCAAATGATCCAAACCGTTTACATGATAATATCATTTTTGATGTCGTATGGAAATCAAATTATATCAATCCTTATACTTTTTACTGACAATATAAATTGTAATTATTATCATTATGTAATCAAAGGGTTTTTTGCTAAATTTTAAATTTTTATTTTTGGGACATTCCCAATCAAAGTGAGCCCTATCAGATGAACGGTCTGGTTCATTTAAAAGGAATCCCAATCCTAATAATAAATTCAATGATGCATCATATTCTAATACATCAGAATGTATTGTAACAATTTCAAATGATAATACCAAACATGGAGACGAAGCCAAGACACTCTTTAAAAGGACAGAAGCAAAGAAAGTCCACGCAAGGAAGCGTATTGGGCTATGGATGCCCGGGCCAAAAGTGTATGTTGGGCTTCACTCATTGAAGAAGTCCTGATCCAAATCTTCTCTAAGCTAGACTCTGATTCACTGATATCAGTCGCAAGCGTGTGCTATTCGTGGCGCTGCGTGGCCCATTATCGAGAGTGTTGGGATTGTGTCCACTTCTTCCATTGGGAAAAATTCCTAGACAACAACATCAAAGAAATGATAATGCCCGTTGATCGAGATAAGCTGTATAGGGAATCTGAATACATGATAATGCATTTTGGAGACAGAGCCAAGTCGATTTGTGTACGCCCAATTGCTGATGACACAATGGTTCAGATGATCGCTAACAGGTTTGGATTCTTTGATTGACTCATGGTGCCAAATGCTCGGAACTGTGGACCCAGGATGCAGAGATGGTGGAATGATCAAAATTGTTCATAAATGATTTGATCAATGCATATAATGGAATGGGCACTGTAGAAAAAAAGGAAAGTTTAACAAGAAAATCAATAGCTAAGATTGCCCTTCGAACTTGACTTTAAGATTATCAGCATCCACAATTTGCATGATCATCCCAATCATCTTTGCTTGTGGGCCTTACAGGGCCATTCATTCTACATTATCATTGCAGCCTATGCTGAACGAATCATATCTAAAACACTGAGCCAACAACAAAACTGTTGAAAATTGTTGAGATAGCTGGCTTGGTTTCCAACAGGCTTGGCCCAGCTGAACCTAGGCCTAACCAAGCCTGAATCATGGTGCGACCCAGTCTGATTCCAATCCATGAGTTAGGGAATCAGGCCCAATAATGCTTATTTACAAAAGAAAAAAGAAAAGAAAATGATAAATAGTCTGGCCTATCCATTTAGCAGGATAGAAATCTCAGGCAGGAATCTAGTAGGCTAGCTGTCAATCACATTGATAGAAAGGGTGATGTGGGTTATTGATCAGGGGCCTACCATGTCAATGACCCATATTCTTTGATCTGGTTGTTGATCAGGAGCCTACCATGTCAATGACCCATACTTGCTCTTTGCTCAACCATTAGAAACTAATCCACTCGAAGGCCACTCATGCCGTTGTTCAGTAACCATGACTTTTGGGCCATGTAGTGCCCCACGATAGCATTGAACTGGATTACCCTAGTAATGTGGCATGTGCTCCCCGCATAGACGAGGGAGTGGGAAAGAGCCCATCCAAGCTGAGCTGCCCAAGTCATGGTATCTTTTACAATAGAGATCATCAGAACCTCAACCAAAATATTGGGGCTCTGAAGTTGTTCCTGGCATAAACTGTCTTTACCATGTTGTCATCAACAGGACCTAGAGCAGGAAGTAATGGTGCAGTGTCGCACACATGGGAAGCTTAAGACCCACATGTGCACATACACTCCGGCATATAATGAGGTGTCACATATGGCATAAGGGGGACAACTTTATGTATGACTGATATCATTACCGTATCAGTCACTTTTATGGACAACTTATCCTTATTCTTCTCATTTTTTTCGTGCATTAAACAAACTATAGACAGATGAAGGGCCCGTTTGGTAACTTATATTTGGAATGCATTAGAATCCAAATCACAATCATACTAAAATCAAGGTGATTCTGAATTATTAATTGGGTTTTGCAGCTCATAATTAGAATGCATTGGAATCCAAACCTTCTATTTAGGAGCTGTGTTTAGAATGCATTGAAATTCTTTACTATATTCAAAAGCCCTGAATTTGATTCAATAAATCAGCTTTAACATCTCAAATTGGGATACATATGTGATATTTGATAGGACAATTATAACAAGCCCATTGACATACATACTTTCAAAAAGGAGGAAAACTTGAACCTCAGGTAGGCCACAAATGTAAGGATCACAAACAAGCGACTAATTGATGTTTTCGAACGGTCCATTTTTATGACCAGTGTTGTGGCTGTCTGGATCATTCTATTAATGTAATTTTATTGTTACAACTGATAATTGGAATTGTTTTGAGATATCATCAACATGTCATGTGTATTACAGATTAGTAGTTTAAGTGATACCTTTGTTACATGTGCTACTCTACTTCTTTTAAAAAAGAGAGCCAAAAAGTATTTCACTCTAATTACACATGAATCACAATAAAATGGCATAATTTTAAAGCACACCAAAACTATCTATTTCAAATACTCCTAATTCCATTTACCTCCAAATAAATGGCACCAAATGACCAATTTGGGGGAAATCTCCTCAAATACAAGGTAAAAACGGGTCCCTAGCTATGTCAAACAATCTTTGTTGGAAAGAATTTTGCTTGCATCTAAATATCTAAGTTAAATATGGATGCACGATTACGAATATCATGATCAATCACTCTGCTCTTTTGGGGTGAATTTGGCGGTCCTAATATTGTTTTTTGATCCAATGTAATTCCACCATTGATAGCAGTCCATTTCTACTTTTGTCTCATACAAAAGTGAAATCTATTACAAGGAATGGTGGGATTCCTTTGGGTCATCACCTCCGTCAAAGGGGGTTAACACAAAGCCCTACAATTTCAATTCATTAACATAGATCATGTTGGATCGAATTGCATGCTAGATGCCCATCAATTGAGTCAATCTCCCTACGAGATTGTGTTCGAATCTCACCAGCTGCTCTGCTCTATCTAATCCGCACCTGCAAGCATCTGAAACTCCTCGATGTTACGTTCTGCTCCGCTGTCTCTGCATTGATGATCGAAGAAATGGGTCAATCTTGTCCAAGCCTGGTGGGCCTCAATTTGGGCCGTCTACTAGTGACGGAAGAAATGGCAACAGCGATTGGGAAATTCATGCTGAAGCTCAAGTGGCTCAACGTCAACAATGCCACTATATCTTCTAGAGTTCTCTGTAACATCCTAGACTCATGTACTGAGCTAGACCACGTAAGCCTCAGATGGTGCTGTCAACTGATCATGAATGACGAGCTCAAGAACAGGGCCCACAGCATTGCGGAGTTCCAGTACTCCCCTCTGCCGATTTACAGAGTTCCACCACCCAGAATTGACTGGTCATGCAATCGAAGATGCAATGAACCTTTTCCCAGTAGAATAATCTAGAAATGTATTGATGTATCAGAGTACAAGTACTTTCAAGAGCTGTACTGTAAGATTGTGTCTCTGCCAAGTCCTAAGGTTGTCTGATGCCATCTAAACATGAGTCATCCACATTTTAATTAATTAATTACATAGATACATTATATATTATTAAGAAGATGATATTTTTCCCTTATGTATATTAGGGTAATTTTTATTTTCCTTATATTTGTTTTCATTTTTGTCAGAGATGATTAGTTAGAAATTAATTGTAAATTTCCTTTTGAAACAATTCTTCTTGTATAAAATTTTCAAGTCCTGTTTGCTCCTGACTGTTGGACGCACTCTCTTTGCCATCTTAAGAAATGAAAATTAATTGATGAGTAACTAATGTTAGTTAGTGCTAATAAATGTGAACGAGAGGAGGAAAAGGGATTGCCACTTGGGTGAGGCCCCGACTTAGTGTATATGTGAAATCCACCCCAACCATCAGCTGAGCTACATCATTTTAGAGATAGGGCAAAAAACTCAGCACCATCCTTAATTTAAATGTACCACACAGTAAGAAACAATATACGGGGCAATGCTCACTCTCTAAATTGTTTCCCTTGGTGTGGCCCACTTGAATCATAGAAGGGCCTGATTTTTAGGCCCAAGGCCTAAGTTTTAGTGATCCATCTAGTGCTTAGAGTCGATTGCATAAAATCATCACGATGGGCCTTGTAAAAATCAAGGGTGGACATTTCTCTCCCAATTGTCCATCTTGGTGGCCCACCTGAATCACACCTCAGGAAAATATTTTTTTTTATTTTTCATGAGCCTAATTAAAATTACACATCTAACCGTTGGAGTGGATCTGACATAAATATATGTTGGCCCACAAAAATCAAAGGCCGGCGTCACTAAATTTCCTTTTTACCTTGAACAGACTGGGAATGCGGGATTGCGATATGCGTATAACAGAGCAAGGACGTTGGTACAGTGTATTCAGGGCAAAACTCTGTGGGCCGCACCATGATGTATTTGTTTTATCCATGTCGTCCATTTATTTTGCAAGATTTGTTTAGGGTGTAGGCCTAAAAGTGACGCAATGCAAAGCTCAAATGGACCCAACACAGAAAACAGTGGGGATTGAACGCCTACTAGAAAACTTTTCAGGGCCACCGAAGTTTTGGATCAAGTTCAAATTTGGTTTTTTTCCATTCGTCCATGTCTTTGTGACCTTATCAATAAGTTGGATGGCAAATAAATGCCATGGCAGGCCTTAAAATTTTTCTAATGGTAAGTGTTCAATCACCGCTGTTTCTTTGGTGTGGTCCACTTAAATCACATGGAAGCCTAATGTTTCAGCCATTTGCCTAAGGTGGGATTACGTATCTAATGTTTGAAACAGATCTCTCACATGTAGATCACAGTTGACCCATGAAAAACAAGGATTGCATAACCTGGAATTCCGTTTTTTCCTAGGACTTGGATTGTGTTAGCTAGTACCGGCGTAGGTACCCTGTGTTGCTGGGAAAGCTGTGAGCCCCACCATGAAGTATGTGTTTTATCCATGCCGTCCATCCATTTTTCTAACTCATCTAAGGGCATGAGCCAAAAAATTGAGGCAAATCCAAATCTAAGGTAGACTAATTGAACGTTCATCATTAGAAACTTTCTGGGGTCCACTGTAATGCTTATTTGCCATCCAACCTGTGGATTAGGTCATACAGACCTGGATGAAGGGAAAACTCAGATATCAGCTTGATCCAAAACTTTTGTAGCCTCAAGAAGTTTTTAATGGTGGGAGTTTAATCACACGGTTTCCTATGGTGTGGTCCACCTATAGTTTTGATCTGACTCATTTTTGGGCTCATCCCTTAAAATGAGCGGGCAAAACGGATAAACAGTGTGGATAAAGACATAATCATGGTGGAGGCCGCAGTCTACACTATTTAATTTGCGTTTGGAGTTCTAAGGTACGCCACCTATCTATTTGACGTGCACACCACGGTGCACATGTGAGATCCACTCTGATAGATGCCGCATCAAAATATAGTACTGGAGCCCAAAAGTCAGGCCCATCTGTGATTAAGGCGGTCCCCTATGGGTTATAGTTTGGAGGGTGAGAATTGGTCTGTGCACTCTTTCCAATGATGTTCTACTTGATGGAGCTGATTACTTGGGCGTTACATAGGTTACACACCTATTGGACGGGGCAGATTTCATACAAAAACCATACTGGGGCCTACCTTAGCAGCACCCCTTTTCCTTCCTTTGCTAAACTCATTTATTTGGAGAAAATGAAGTAATTAATCACCATTGTTACCGAAGTGGTGGTACGGTCTAACCTGTTCGACTCGATACTCCCCTCTAACGATATCAGTATATATACTTCTTGATGGAGCTGATTATTTGGGCCTTACATAGGTTACACACCTATTGGACGGTGGCAGATTTCATACAAAAACCATACTGGGGCCTACCTTAGCAGCGCCCCTTTTCCTTCCTTTGCTAAACTCATTTATTTGGAGAAAATGAAGTAATTAATCACCATTGTTACCGAAGTGGTGGTACGGTCTAACCTGTTCGACTCGATACTCCCCTCTAACAATATCATTATATATACTTCTTGATGGAGCTGATTATTTGGGCCTTACATAGGTTACACACCTATTGGACGGGGGCAGATTTCATACAAAAACCATACTGGGGCCTACCTTAGCAGCGTCCCTTTTCCTTCCTTTGCTAAACTCATTTATTTGGAGAAAATGAAGTAATTAATCACCATTGCTACCGAAGTGGTGGTACGGTCTAACCTGTTCGACTCGATACTCCCCTCTAACAATATCAGTATATATACTTCTTATTTCAACTAAATAATTTCTATAGTTTAATCTAGAATTACAAAATTATGACCCCCCCTCCCCCACCCCCCCCCCCCCTCCCTTAAATCTCTCTTAATCTAGGTCCGTGTGACCTTTTGAATAGGTTGGTTTGCAAATAAACACCATGGTAGCTATTTGAACAAGATCTGACAATCCCCAATGGACGATGTGAAGATGGCCATGTGGCACAAATGATATCTCCACGTTATGAAGGAAATATACAGAGTACAGCTCATTATTGAACAAATCTCCAAAGAGGCGTACCGAGCACATAATTTTGAGATAAGCATTCATAATCATTAGGGCTACATCAACACTAGAGACCATTCAAGAGGTTACTAATAGGATAAGAACACATTTGGTAAAAGGCAAGCACAATTAAAAGAATGTAACCACTACTTTCCAGTAGGTAGCATGAGAAATCGCCACGTATGTAACGATTATTCTCATAACTGCATCAGGAACTACACAAATAGCATAAGAAAGTAACAAAGAGAAAATATCTAAAATCCACAATCTAATATCAAACATACAATCAATTAAAGCAATAAGTTGCTTATCCACTCCTCCTGGATTCTTATCCTTAGCTTTTAAGAGTAGTTTAGTCCGTCTCTACGATCTCATTGGACCGACTTAATAGTAGCTGTAATTTCCTTCCATCTGCATCTACGTGCTAAACCTGAAGAAAAACCTTAGTTCTAAGAATTATCTACCTACGTTCATACATTGGATTGACAATAGTTTGTAATTTCGTCATTACTTAGTCCTCAATCATTAGAGCATTGCTCCACAAAGCACCCTATTGATTGCAACTAGGTTGGTGATTCCGACTCTAGTGGTAACTTTTGTCTTTCTGCATCCATTTCTGAATTATTTCCACTCAACTACACAATTACTCCACCTTCAAAAGTCTAATTAGTTTCTCATGGCAAAAACAACTCATTGGAGGAGTATCCTCAACCTGCACAAATCGCTTGATGTTGTACTCGATAGTTGACTCAATGATGCAGGGGCATGTGATGACTTAACTCTATATGTACGTATGATCTATAAGTAGTCATTCAAGTAAGGAATTCATTTAACTATCCCATTGTCAACTAAAGAGATTATGAGATTTCAACAGTTGATAAACCCACCAAGATCATACCTCATAACATAAATGAACATAGACGAGTAAAAGAGGGACCTATGGATATAAAGACATCTCTAAATCTAGTATAAGCCAGCTCACATTTACGCCTGAATTAAGTTCTCATGACTAACAATCCATCTTCTACCGATCATGCCCAAAGGGAAAGATTCGAGGAAGAAAGAAAGAGGAAAACGGAAGAGATTGGCTTCAAAAAGGAGAAGACACAGGTTCTCCACAAAGAAAGAATATGGATCTTACATTCCCACGCACCTTAAAGATCTAAGAAAGAGAAACATAAAATTACAGGGTGGACTCGTCAACACCCAATGACTAATCCTGAAACCCCAACCTACGCAGAGAAGAACTTCAAGAGAAATATTTTTTTCTTTCATAAAAAAACCATCTAAGGCACCCACGCCCCCCCTCCCCACTCTTTTGTATTTATAGAAAAAACTTAAGGAAGAAAATTACATGTGTCCTTGATGTCCAAATTTTAAAATAAACTAATCATAATCATAAAATAACATCTGAACCATCCATAATGTTCGAAAATATAACTGAAATAAATAAAAATTAAGAAAACTGGAAATGGGCTACCAAAGTGGGCCTAGATCGTCCAACAGTTGGATGGCCTAATCGGAAGAATCCAATGGTCCGATTGCCATCCAATCTTGGATCCATGATCAATGTGCTCCAAAATCAGCAGCCCGTGCACATCTCCAATGAAAGGAGCCTCTAAATGTATATGTACGCGTGCGGGATCTTCGTGGTCCATCAATAAAGTGGCCTGATGGGCCCGGTGCCCATCCACATCAGCTCCTCTGCTCCAACACTCGATTGGTGACGTCTTTGGGATTGGTCTGACCTCTTGCTCGGATGTAAGGCTCTCGCCGCCGACAGATGTCCCACGCCACATTTCGTGAACAGCTATGCTTGAGAATGAATGAATTAATTGTGATATAGCGCCGAATAAGCCAATAACTGTCTCCGGTACACTCTAAAGGGTGCACCACTGATGTCCTCATCACTCAATAGACGGTTGGTCACATTCTCAACCAATGACCGCTCTTTCTCAATGCTAGGGAGTCGACAGTGTTTTGTTTGAATTGAACCCAATTAGTTTTGGCACGCCAACAATCTTCACACGTGCACCAAGTGGCTGAATGTCCAAACCAACAACAATTTTTGCATACCTAATGAGACATGTGTGCGGTTGTTAATTGAGCGATTTGATCAAATGAACCATCAATCCACAAAAAATAATAGTAGCATCGATGAACATGAATTGCATTAGGCCCCATAAGCATTTTAAATGCAGACCAACCCTGAGGTTCAAGAGTCAGGGCCTTTAGCTATCCTGGAGGTAGTGTCATCATTCCATAATAATTCCCCAGAATATATTGGGGCCATTGGAAATATGCATGCAAGTTTGCAACAAATGACCGAGTAATCTAGGTCTTAGGTTAAAACTGTCAATCGAATTTTGGGATTTTTTCAATGAGAGCTAGATTCCTCAAAGTGCGTTAGTAAAATACCAAGGCACCTCTTTTAAGAAATGTTTCACAAAAACTATTGATTTCACCTCCACGAGATATTCGGTTGGATCAAGGCTAAGTCGCTCAAAACATACTACCTCAGGCTAGTATAAGAAGAAATGGTCATAATGGTCGACCGAACGGCCAAAATGAATACGAAGGAAATACGTGAATACCTCTTGCAGGACAGTTGATGTTGAACAACGAAACACTTGGGAGGTAGGGTTCTTTTGTGGAACCACCTCAAATGGTTAACCAAGGACACCAAGATCAAATAGCAATAGTTTTGTCTCTGCAAATAGGCCGAGAAAAATGGGTTAATTTGATACAAGAAGTTACCAAACAATGACATAATCGACAAACTAATCAACCAACATGCCTAAGCTAATATTTGTGTTTTCAGCGTATCATAGTAGGAACAACCTTATGAATGTTATATATGACATAAAAGCATCATTGTTGACATTGGAAGGTTTCGGTGGTAGACATTTTCTACTTCTTTTTTTTTTTTTTGTGTGCAGCCAACTTGAGTCTTGGGTATGCCTCAATTTCTTACTCATGTCTAGCAACATCAATTGTTGTTGAGAATTTTATATTTCTCAATTACAAAAATGAAAATATAGCTAAAAAAAACAAGCTGAAGCACATGAAAACACGACGTCCTTAAAGTGTTATTCACCCCTTCTCAAAAATTTGAGATTGCTGATAGGTTACAGGCAAATAGCTTTTAGGATACGACAAGCCTGAGTGTGGTCTTGTATTCAACAAAACAAAGAAACTACTAGCAGAACTCCATTAACACTTATGCTGGTAGATAATTAGAAAAGAAAAATCCCAAAAAAACTGAAGGAAGAAAGAAGATGTAGTTGGTTACTGCAATAATCTGGGCCTACTGTATTAGACCACTTCTCTGGTCTAATTTATTGTGGACCTTTTTGGTCTTGACAGTATCTGGTTTGGATTGAACCTTGTTACTAGCTGAGACACTGTGGGTTTGCTAGTTCAGATATCAGTGAAGGTTTGGTTGTTGTTGGTTGTGTTGGAATGAACCAGCAATACCCGATTTATATAGGTTAGGGTGGCTAGACGTTTTGGTCTAGAGTCATAAATTTGTAGAATTTTTTTTTATTATTTAATTTTTTACGGTTGGGAAGAAACTAGCCCTGATCGTTGTGCATGTGGGAGTTAACTACTACATGCTAGTTGTTTAGAGATAGTGGCTAGCCCAACAGTTTTTTACTGTTGGGCTAGCCACATGCAGCAGTTTTTGTATGGACTGAGCATTATTGCACAACCAGTTACACCAGACCTCTCTAAAACAATTTCTGCAGTCCTTATATAAGACAAAGAGGCCTCTACAATCACACTGCCTCACATGCTCACGCCCAAGCATGTGCGCGTGTTCCAGTATTGCATTGGAACAAGTCTTGATCATACTCCTCTCTCATTGCAATTTAGTAAGGTACACAATACCCTACTAATAAAGTGAAAAATTTCTTTCTCCCATCCGATATGAGACTATTCTTCAATAAAAGAAAAATAAATTTTTCCTTTTAAAAAACTATATATATATATAAAATATTTTGAATAAAAAAATTCAGCAATTGTCAGGTTGGATTTCTCACAAACATCATGTGGGACCCACCCAGCTTACGAATGCAGCAAATTTTATTTTTTTTCTTCTTTTCTTTTGTTACTAATGCAGGAATTTGCTGCCACATGCTATGAAAGTTGCAATCCCCCTCCCGTCAGTGAGCATACTGTCGTCACCATGTTTTGTCTACTACTCTATATATGTTATATCCAAACGGTTTGTCCATTTGGCGAGATCATTTTAAGGCTTGAGATCAAAACTAAAACAGATCCAAAGCTCAAGTAGACCACACCTTCTGATTGAAGGTCTACCATTGAAAACTTCTCAAGGTCAAGATTGAATCTGATTTTTTTTTCCCCCCTTCATACAGGTCTGTGTGACCTTATGAACAGGATGGAAAATAAACATCATGCTGCCCTAGGAAGGTTTCAATGGTAGGAATCATTGTCCCCGCTGCCTTTCTTGGTGTGGTCAACTTGAACTTTGATCGGCCTCATTTATCTTTTATGCGATAAAAGAATCTAACACAACATATGGAACTTGTGGATATAACACATACATCATGGTGGGGCTCACATAACCCAGTGATGTCAAGACACACTGAGGCGGTGGTCTGTGGCACACCACGCAGTCCGCTTCCTTCCCATTGCCTGGAACGCGGATTAGCTACTGACAGGTTGAGGAGCTATCTATCTACTGAAGTGACGTCACCAACTTTGGTGGGCCCCACCATGATGTATGTGTTGTATCCACACCGTCCATCCATTTGGAGATATCATTTTAGGGCATAGCTAAAGAATGACAAAGATCCAAAGGCTCAAGTGGGCCGCACTCCTATAAGAATCTCCTCGGATGGATTTCAGCTTACTTTTCCCATGTTCTTCCAGAGGAATTATGATGCTGCATGTGAAGCCTATGGTTCAGTTGATTGAAGACTCGGGACCATTGATCTGGACCATGTTTGTGGGATGCCAGGAAATATTCCAGATTAGAAGATTCCAAGCATTTCCATGTAGCAGCACATGTATTTGACAGGGAAGAGAAGAATATGTGCATTAATGGCCCACAATTGATGGGAAAGAAGCTGACTATTGAAGGGTTGGGATTGTCCTATGTGGATATTTCAATGGTGGGGTCCATCAAACATGGCCCATACTTTGGATCATAGGGATGGATGGGTGGCGGCCATTGGCCTTGTGTCCCGTGCAAGTGGGCCCATGATTTGATAATCTAGACCATCTGATGGGAGAATATGGGGGTAATGATGCCTCCAAAATCACCTTGACGGAGACAATCCTAGCCCTTCAATTGGTGGTACGCAAATCCAGGAAGAAAGAAATGTAGCAACAGTACACCTCCCACGACTAGGCCAGAAATTGGACCACTATATTGGATGGTGGTCGATTGAAGGAATGGTGTTGATTACCTTTAGTGCGGCCCACTAGATTTATTGAGCTCATTTTTTGTCTCACGTCCTAAAATAAGCTCATAAAACGGATGGACAGGTGGATTTCTCACAAACATCAGCCGTGGCACCACTTAGGCTCCCAGCTTCCAAAGGCTCCCGCACAAAATCGGCTTCCGATTTCTCACCAGCCTGGAGAGATTCTCGGAAGAGAGAGGAGAGAGGAGAGAGGAGAGAGGAGAGAGACTTGCCCTCTCTCGCATTACACACGCCTGGATATTAATCGGATGTCACCCACGGCTAGGATTCACGCGTATGCAGCGTAAGCTGTGGGTGTAGCAAAATTCTTCTCCTATTATATGAGATAACCGTAGCAATTTAATTTGTAGTTTGGAAATTCTCTATTACAGCCAATAGTTCACATCTAACGGTGGAAAGGATGGCGCGCTCAACCAAATGGTTGAATTCCTCGGATGGGGAGTAATTTTCATTAATTCTAAGTGTCTGCCGTCGGCAATGGTTCGACCATATACACATTCTGCGTTGCCAGCAGGCAGCAACATCCCTTTACTCTTGACCAAACCATTCCATATTTCCTCTAAACAAAAATGTCCGAAGCTATTGATTCAGGCCCCAGTCCAGGATTGGCAGAGAAGATGGTTGAATGGTAGTATATATCTCTATCCTAATAGGTGGGTTATGCCCCAGATATCTCCTAAGAAGAATAATTCTAAATTATCAATTTGCATGCCGCCTGCAAATATACCCATCCAGAAGATATATAAACAAATCAACAGTCCACATTCAAATGATCAGACCGCTGCGGCAACCGTTTCGCATGATTGGAACCTCATTTTTACTATATATTGGATATAGCTTACCTACACGGTGGCCAACAAGAACAACAGTCCCGATCACAAGGCTCATTTTATTCGTGTGTATCCTGAGGCAGAAACTGCATTCAATGTTTATGCAGCCACTTGCATGTTAGCGTTGATTTCTAAGCATATCCCTCGTCGGCACGCATTTGGAAGCCGTGTGCGGCGGATAATCCCAAAGCTCAGAAAAATCCAAATGCTAGGATTCATTGCTTGAGTGAAAAGAAAAGTTAGAGACGAGTTGCACTATGATGCTTTGCGATTTTAGCTTTTTCAATCCGGGTACACATCCAAGTGATATTCCAAATTACCGTTTACATGATAGTTATTTGTTTTCGTGTTGGATGGAAATCAAATTATCTCAATCTTGAAGTTGTATCTAATCTTACGGTAAATATGAACCATAATTATCTGTTTTACATGATTTTAAACTTTCAATTGGGGTTTACATCTGGCTCTTTTAGTGTTAATGTGAACACCTTCATGTAGTGTCTCACCTGCTAGCCCAGTTGGAAGAGGTCAGCAGGTCTCAGGTTCAAATGCTAAAACACCTTTATGTAATCCAATTGGAAATTTTACAAAATATTACCTCATTAGTACTATATGTGCATCTTACTACCTTTTTAAGTTAACTTTTCATTAAGCTGCTTCATTAATCAAGTTGCTCTCAAACTGGTACCTTCTTTTAATTTTCCATTAGTTTAAAGAATGATTTTTACTAAAATGATGAAATGCCCACTCATTAATGAGGTTGTTTAATAAGAATTAAATAGGTACTTAGATGTAAATATATCTTATTATAAAAAATAAAAAAAATAAAAAAAATTAGAAAAGGGAAAAAAAAGTCTTGCAGGCCGATTGCACAATAACAGGGATGTGGCTACATGTCAGTATTCTAGGGGAGCCACCATTATGTATCCACGCAATCCTTCTACTTTTCAAGATCATTATACTGTAGCAGCCCAAAAAAGAGGCAGATCCAAATCTCAGGGGACCATGCCATAAGAAATGGTGATTGAACCGCGCCACCATTAAAAACTTCCTAAGGCCCACGTTAATGCACAGCATAATGTTTATTTTCCATCCAACCTGTTGATTAGGATAGAGGGAAAAAACAAATATCAGCTTAATCTAAGACTTTTGTAGCCCACAAGAAGTTTTTAATGGTGCGCGTTCATCACCACTATTTCATGCAGTGTGGTCCACCTGAGATTTGGATCTACCTCAATTTTTGGATCATTCCCTAAAATAATCTGACAAAGTGGATATAAGGTATGGATTAAACACATACATCATGGTGGGGCCCACAGCTCACCATATGCAAGTATCTCGGCAGAAGCAGATTGCCTGTACCCCTAGTACGGAAGTTCATGTAGTCGGAAAATATGTGGGGTCCACGGAGATCGCCTGTCACCACTCCGTCCATCAGTTTTGCAAGACCACAATTGGACAGGATTCTAAAGACCAGGTAAATCTAAAACTCATGTGGGCCACACCACATTAGACAGAGGGAACACAATCGTGCACCGTCGAAACCATCCTAGAGCCGACCGTGATGTTTACAGGCTATGCAAACCGTTCAAAGGTTTATTACCAAGCATATAAATTGTAGGCACAAAAATCATCTTGATACAAAACTTTAATCGTCCCTACAAAGTTTTCAATATTGGTGTGGTCCAATCCCTGCTATTTAGTGCGGTTGGACCGACATGGCTCTTGGATATGCCTGATTTCTAGATTCATGTCCTTTTATCATCTTGCAAAAGTGATGAATGGTTTGCCTTTGTTATGGATATCTCTGTGGCCTCACACAGCTCCTGATTACATGGTCCCAAGACACAGGCAATCTTCATCTGTCTTTGCTGCGGGTTAAAGGTTTTCGGAATATGTGTAGCCTTGGCTTCACCCAACACAGTCCAATGTAAATGTAGGGCCCACCTTTGTGTATCTATCGAATATCCATGCATTGCATCCATTTTTGCAGCTCCTTCTAAGCCATGAAACAAAAAATTAAGGTAGTACAAATCTCGAAACCATGGGGTTTAATGTCTACCATTAAAAACTTCCTAGTGCCTACTGTAATGACCACCATAATGTTTGTTTGTCATCCAACCAGTTGATAAGAACACACGGGCCTGAATGAAGGATAAAAAACAAATAGCAGCTTGGTCAAAAAGTTTTATAGCCCAAGAAGTTTTTAATAGTGGGCGATTGTCACCACTATTTCCTATGATGTGGTCCACCTAAAATTTGGATCTGCCTTATTGTTGGGCTTGTGCCCTAAAATTATTTGGCAAATTGGATGGAAGGCGTGGATTAAACACATGCATCATAATGGGGCCCACAGTGCACCACAAGCATCTGCATCCAAGTTAAAAGTTTCCCCTTTTTTTTACATCCCATCCAAAGCGAGTCCCATCATCACATGAATTCATCGAAAAGAATCTAAATCCTAGTAATAAATTCATGATGCATCATATTTTATTTGGTTTAAATGTATTGTAACAAATTTGAAAAGACAATACCAAAGGTTGCTTGCTAATGAAGCCATTGCCCTTTATAAAGGGAAGAAGCAAAGAGAGCACAAGCAAGTAATATACATAGTTGGAAATGGATAAACAGGCTTGCAATGTATGCTGGGCTTCGCTCTTCGAAGGAGTCCTGATCCAAATCTTCTCCAAGCTAGATTTTGATTCGCTGACATCGGTCGCAAGTGTGTGCCATTCGTGGCGCTGTGTGGCCCATCACCCAGAGTGTTGGGATTGTGTCCACTTCTACCATCAAGAAAGATTCCTAGACAACAACATCAAAGAAACAGCAACGCCCGATAATCACGATAAACTGTTCAGGGAGTCTGAATACATGATAAAGCATGTTGGTGGTGGAGCCAAATCAATTTGTGTCCGTCCAATTGCTGATGATACTGTGGTCCAGATGATCGCTGACAGGTTTGGATTCTTTGATTGACTCTAGGTACCAAATGCTCAGTCCTGTGGGCCTGGGATGCAGAGATGGTGGAATGATCAAAATTGTTTATAGATTATTCGAGCAATGCATATTAGTTGAATGGTAATGGTAACTGTAGGAAAAGGAAAGTTTAACAGACCAATCAATGGTCAGGGTTTCCCTTCAAACATAACTTTAGGACTACCAGCATCCACAATTTGGACGATCATCTCTGCTTGTGGCTCCACCAGGGCATGCAGTCTTATCTATAACACTGAACCATTGCCAAAAACTACTGAGATAGCTGGCTCGGTTGTGTTTGAAAGTCGTTCAAATAGGCTTGGATGGGCTGAACCGAGGCCTAATCATCCAGTCCCATTCCAGTGCATGAATCAGAGAATTCAGGCTTAATAATGTTTATTTAAAAAAAAAAAAAAAAGAATCAGTCTATACTGGCCTATCTATTTAGGAGGATAGAAATTCAGGCAGATTAGAAACTAATCCTCTTGCAGGCTACTCATGCCATTGTTGGGTGACTTATGGGCCATGTGGTGCCCCACAATATCAACGAACTGGATCACCCAAGTAGTGTGGCATGTGCTGATCATAGATAAAATTGAGGATAAGCTTCTCTTTTTTGCCTTCCATGTTATCATTGCATAACGGGTTAAACAAACCATAGTCAGGCTAATCAAGTAAGACAATTTGTGTTGAAAACAATTTTTCTTGCATCCCAACAGCCTCTAAATTAGATATGGATGCAACATTATCATGATCAAATCACTCTTCTGGGGTTGATTTGGCCGTCCTGATATTGTTTGTTGAACCAAGTTAATTCCGCCATTCATATCCGTAGTAATTGTTTCTATCTTTATCTCAAACAAGAAACGAAATCTATGATGAGGGACGGTCAGATTTCTTTGGGTCATCAACTCTGTCAAAGGGGCTTAACTTAAAGCGCTACAATTTCAATTCTTTAACAAGCATCATGTTGGATCCAATTGCATGCTAGGTGCCCGTCAATTGAGTCAATCTCCCTTCGAGACTGTAAACGAATCTCACCAGCCGCTCTTCTCAATCTAATTCGTACTTGCAAGCACCTAAAACTCATCGATGTTAAGTTCAGCAATGCTGTCTCCGCCTCAGTGATCGAAGAAATGGGTCAATGTTGTCCAAGCCTAGTGGGCCTCAATTTGGCTAATGTACTTGTGACAGAAGAAATGGCAGCAGCGATCGGGAAATTCATGCCGAAACTCAAGTGGCTCAACCTCAACCGTGCCACTATATCTCGTGAATTTCTTTGTAGCATCCTAGAGTCATGCACTGAGCTAGAGTATGTTAGCGCCCAATCGTGCCGTCGACTGATCATGAACGACGAGCTCCAGAACCGGGCCAGTAGAATTGCAGAGTTCAAGTGCTCCCTCGTGCTTACTTGCGGTGGAGCTCACCCGTATTCATCCCGTCAAGCACATCAAGATCCTATCGAATGAGAAGACTTCCACGGCCACCGCCATGAGCTTTGGTACATTTAGACATGTAGGGCATGTTTGGATACCACCAAATAAGTTTTTTTAACTTATTTTAAGTTACTAAGGGCCTGTTGGGATACTACCAAATAAGTTACTCTTTTTTTTTTTTTTTTTTTTTTTTTTTTTCACTTAAGTTAGTTTGGTAAACATTATTGTAAAAAGTAACTTATGTGCTAAGCTACTTATTATAGTAGGTAATTATTTTTAGTTTTTTGACTCATGATATTTCTACTCATCTCTCTCAGGATCCATGACAAAGGAGGCCCTATCTCACTGTCCATCAAAGGGGGTCTCACGTTGTGTGTTGTCCGCATTGAAGGTCGAGCTCACACGGTGGTTGGTCCGCATAAAAGGTGGGCCCCACATGATGGATGAACCCATATTAATGTGGGCCTACAGATGAATGGTCCACATCAAAGGGTCAGCCCATAATAATAAAAATCCTGCATCCAAAGTGATGGATGACCCACTTCAAAGGTGGGGCCTACATGATGGACAGTCCACAATGAATGTGGGCTCCACAAGATGGGGAGTGGACATTGAAGCTAGGCCTATATGATCATGGATGGCCTATATTGAGGTGGCCCCACATGATGGACGGTCCACATCAAAGGTCGGCCCCTAATGATGAATGAACCACATCCAAAGCGAGCCTTGCATGATGAGCAACCCACATTGAAGGTGGGGCCCACATGATGGATAGTCCTAGGACACGGATTGTGTCCTTTCTCAGTGAAGCATCCATGCTAATCTGTGGAGGGGCCAACCGTGATGTATCAGTTTATCCATGTCGTCCATTCTTTTCCTAATATCATTTTAAGGCACAAGACCAAGAATGAGGCAGATCCAATGCTCAAGTGGACCACACCAAATATTGAGCTTGGTTGCATTAAATGCAAGAGACATCACTGGTGTGGCCCACCATGAGTATTGGATCTGTCTCATTCTTGGTCTCATGCCTTAAAATGATCTTAGAAAAGGGATGGATGATGTGGATAAACACATACATCACGGTGGGCCCCTCCATTGAGGAAGGACGCAACACACGTCTGATAGTCCACATCAAAAGTGGGCTCCACATGATGGCTAATTAATAATGGTGGGCCACACATGATGGACGGTCCACATCAATGTGGGCCCCACATGATGGGCAATCCACATCAAAGGTGGGCTCCACATGATGGTTAGTGGATATTGAAAGTGGGCCCCACACAATGGACGATAACATTAATGATGAATGAATTGTTCACATTAAAAGTCCGGTCATAATGATGAATGGCTCACATCTAAGGTGGGCCTATTTGATGGACGACCTAGATCAAAGGTAGGGCCCATACAATGAATAGTCCACATCAAAGGCCGGCTATGAGAGAGGCCGCCGGGTGTATACCCAAATATCAATTTTGGGCCATCTCCACCAACACAAGATGATCCACCAGACTCACCCCCATCTTCACAACTCCCTAGGCCTAGTCACTAATATTTATTATTGAACTCCATCTTTAGTGTGCTAACATGTGGACTATTACTTACCAATTTATTCATTCTTTGGAATTTGAACACCAAAAACAAAATGCGCATCATAGCTTTTGCGGGCCATAACTTTGGGATCGGTCATCCATTTCACACATATAATGTCCTTTTAGGGTTTTAAGAGTATGAGTCTAGTCTAACATATCTTTCCTTGGGTCATCTAAAATCTATTTAGAGGTTTGGGTAGGATTAAATGGCATTTTAATATTTGCTTGATAAATCTACTATTTGGGAAAAGTTTTAGAGAGCGGATTAGGTGCGGCCCTTACTAAGGGACCCGCCTTGAGGATTGTATTATATATGCACGTTGTTCATCCTTTTTGTCAAATCATTTTAGGGCATGAGTCCATACATGTAGAAGATCCAATTCTCAAGTGGAACATACAATAGGAAATAGTGGTGATTGAACGCCCTCTTGATAAAAATTCATAGGGCCTATCGTATTATTTCCGTGATGTTTATTCTCCATCCAACTTGTTGATAAGGTCACATTAACATAGATGAAGGAAAAAGGGGAAAAAAAAAAAAAAACAACAAATATCAACTTGATCCAAAACTAATATTGCCCATTAATGGTCTATCACCACTATTTCCTATGGCATGTCCACTTGAGAATTGAGATCTGTTTCATTTTTCTTTTTTCCTTTTTGGCTCATGCCCTTAAGTGATTTGGAATGGACGGTATGGATATAGAGTACATACATCAGATGGGCACAGTACCACGGTGAGGGCAGTACAACTCGATAGTTAGAGTGGCATCAGGAATCCGGATTGAAATACCAATCGTAATGTTCGTACGCCAAGAACATGGTCACAGAGACGGGGATGAAGTTTATTTGTCATTCAACCTGTTGACAAGGTCGCATGGATGACGTCCCACCGTTGAAACTTTGGTAAAATCCATGGTGATTTTTATTTGTCATCCAACCTGTTCGCATGTTCACACAGATATGGATGAAGGGGAAAACACAAGTATTAGCTTGATCCAAAACTTTTGCGGCACCCAAGAAGTTTTCATTCTGTAGGCTAGGCTTTTGATTGCCACTCTTTCTGGTGGTGTGGTTCACTTAATTTTTAGATATGCTTCCATTTTGGGCTCATGCCCTAAAATGAGCTGGAATAAAATGATAGACAGGGTGGATAAAACACATATGTCACGGTGGGCCCTGCAGAGTTTACTCACCTTGCCATTGTGTGGTTGCTACTCAATCCACGTCCAAGCTTTTCTGTACTTGGACTCAGATTCTGTAGTGACCCCTGCAGTACCCACAATGTAGGTGCTGGAAAAGTTCTGTGGTCCCCACTACGCTGTATGCGTTTTATTGACACCGTCCATTCATTTGCCAGTCCATTTTAGGCATAAGCCCAAAAATAAGACAGTTCAAAATCTCAGGTGGACCACAGTACTGGAAGCAGTGGTAATTGAAGTTTTAGATAAGCTGATATTTGTGTTTTTGCTTCATCAAGTTCTGTGTGACCTGATCGATTCGGTTGAATGGAAAATAAACATTATAGTGGGCCCTTGGAAGTTTTTCATGGTGGGTGGTCAATCACCACTCTTGTGTTGTGGTCCACCTGCAGCATTTGGGTTCATGATCTAAAATGAGCTGAAAAAATTGATGGATGATGTGGATAAAACACGTGCAACATGGTGGGCCCACGTAGCTTTTCCAGCACCCACCTACAATTTCCAGGGGTCGCGACGAGTCCTATTTCTAATGGAATATCCCCGGTGGCAGGCAATATGGGCCACCCTGATGTATGTATTTTATCCATGCCGTCCATATTTTTTGCCAACTCATTTTAGGCAATGAGCCTACAAATGAAGCAGATCTCAATCTCAAGTAGACCACACCATAGTAAATAATGGTGATTGAACACCAACCGTTGGAAATTTCTTGAAGGCACAAAGTTTTGGATCAAGCTTATATTAAAGATCCTTACATAACAACATTAAGGAAACTGTAATACTCGACCATTAAGATAGGCAGAGGAGGTAGTTAGCCCACATGAACGGGCATGCTAGAATCAGCTCTAATTTGGTATTTGTCCGCTAGATTTCTGATGACATGATGGCCTGAAAAATGTATAGTTATATATAAAAGAGAAGGTAAACCTATGGATAGGTTGGGCTACACTCAGTGCACCTTCTTATTAAATCAACCATGGGTAAAAATGCAAGCCACATCAACAGCTCACATGGGCCAAAGCCACTTGTATTCTTGTAGATAAGGTGGATAGGATTGTATAATAGGTGTGATCCTTTACACAAAACCATCCTGAATGGGTTCAATCTAATGTATACAACACAGTTGACCACACATATCGTCTGGACATTTCCACCGTGGGCGATCACCACTCTTTTCATGATTTCTCCTTTAATGTGGTCCACCTGTGTTATGAATCAGGTTGGATTTTTGGATCTAAGCCTAATATTGAATGTGGGGAGGCTGAATATATGGACTGTTGGATGTCACCACCGCATCAGTGTAGGCCTTACATTAATTTCCAATTTCTTCTCATTTGTGTCTGTTTTTTTTCTTTTCGTCTCATGTGTCCCCATTGGGGACATGTGTGGAATTTATCTAAAAGTCAGCACACATTCTTTGCATGTTATAGATTAAGGGCCCATTTGGACACACCTTGGCAAAAGAGGTTCTTACGTTGCCTTTTTTTTTTTGTCAGACTTGTTTTGATTGAGTGGGCCCTTAGCCCCTATTTCCTAAGCAGGGAGTAAGTAGGGGTGCACACGGTTTGGTTCTGTCTGATTTCAGGGTGAAATCAGAACTGAATCGTTTCCAACCGATATAGGATAACCAGAACCTGATTCTGGGGTGAAATCGGAGCTGAATCGTTGTTATAGGATAACCAGAACCAGAACTAGAACCAGACCATTTGCACCCTAGAACTGAACCAGAACCGGACCGTGAACAACTGGTTCGGTTCTACACTTCTGGGCTTTTTATAATCCAGCCCAATTGCATTGTTTGTTTTTAAAGAGAGGAGGTGGTGCCTATTGCTGGCCCACCATGATGCATGTATTTAATCCATGCCACCCAGCCGTTTCAAAAGATTGTTTTAGGGTATGGCCACAAAAATCAGTCTGATCCAAAGCTTAGGTGGGTCACATCACAAGAATCAGTGGATGTGATATCCACCATCCATACCTCAGGGCCCAACATGGGCATTCCTTGATGTGTCTGTTATATGTACACCATCCATCCTCGTTGTCAGGCAATGTTTAGGTGGTCCGCATTAAAAAAAATTAGATAGATCCAAATTTTAAGTGGACTACTCGGCATGAAATAGTGAGGGTAGAACACCCAAGTTCGGTTCTACAGTTGGGTTCCACGGTTTGGTTATGTGGTCCAGTTCCATGATTGGGTTCTATAGTCCAGTTCAATTCTATAGAACCTCACACCGAGAACTGAATTGAACTAACTCATTCCAGTCCAGTTCTATCGGTTCCATGTGCACCTCCATAAGCAAGAACTCTCAAACACAACCCAAGCTTAGGCTCTAAAAATTGTATAGGTGTATATTCGTCCAACTCCCCTTCTAGGTTGCATGCAAACAGTACTCAGAACTGGATCCCACGCCTAGATTTATAAAAACTAAAAATAAAAAATAAAATAAAATAAAGAAAAGAAAAGAAAAAATATCCAATCTATATATACATTTGGTAATTCCCATCATGTGATGGTCCATGCTCCAATATCTACCCTGTTAGATAACCATAGCAACCCACCTATTCGGATAGATATACCACCATTCACGACTGGGCCCACGTTCAAATGATCGGATAGCTGCCACAACCGTTTCCCATGATCAGAATTTACCAGATTGATACCCAAAATCCAATCCTCTTTTTCCTTTTGGAGGTAGCTTATCTACATGGTGGCCCACAAGAACAACAGTCCTGATCACAAGCCCCATTTTCCTAATGTGTGTCCACAGCCAGAAACTGCATATTAGCGATTAGCCTGGCAAAACTCCACACAACCTGCCAACTTGCAAGAAACCCGCATGAAAATTTTAGTGTACGGATCAAGCGTTATTGTGTCAGGTCACTAATGGGTTGGCCCATCAAAACCTATTAAGATAACGAGTTGGTTTAGTATTTCACCTGCGAACCTGTTTAACCTGTTAGTGAGGGTATTTTGGTAATTATTTTTAGTACGGTAAGAAATCCCTAAGAATCTAAGACAGCCCATAAGACTCTCTCTCACACCGTTGAAGTTTTCTCTATCTTTCTTTCCACGGCCTCATACGGCCACGTTTCAAAATCTTTGTCAAATCGAGTCTCTTCTCTCTCTTTCTCTCTGCAAGCACAGCTCATTTATTTATCGGCTTAAACTGGTTGAGTCGTGGGTAACCAGTTAAATTATTGAATGGATTTGGGTTTCTAGATTTTGACCCATTAACTAACGGGTCAACTTTAATAGAGGGCATTTTTGACACAACACGAATACAACACGACAAGATACGGTTCAGCACGACCCCTTGCCAGGCTAATAGCGATCCTATCAAAGCATATTCCTCGTCGCCACACATTTGGAAGGACTTGTGCGGCGCATAATCCCAAACGCCAAAAAAGTCCAGAAGCTAGGATTCATCGCTCAGGCCGAAACAGAAATCAGAATACATGCCGACGCATTGCATGAACTATGATGCTCCGCATTTTTGGCCCTTCAATCCGGGTTCGGTCCAACGATCCAAACCGTTTATAAGAGAGTAACAGTTTGTATGTTGGGTAGAAATCAAATTATCTGAGTCCTTGGTAATTTGACTCTTTCACTGTTAATAGGAATGGTAATCATAACCTTTATATAATCAAACGGTTTGCATGATAAATCTTTGAAAGTTTTCCTTTTTGGGACATCATCATCATCCAAAGTGATATCACATGAACGATCTGGTTCATTGAAACCTAGTAATAAATTTATGATGTATCATATTTTAATATATTGCAATGTATTTTAACAAATTTCAAAAGATAATACCAAAGGTAATGAAGCCATGATCCTTATTTATTATAAAGGGAAGAAGCAAAGAGAGCATATGCAAGCAAGCATAGTGGGCCATGGATAACCCCGGCCATGTATGTTGGGCTTCCCTCATCGATGGAATCTTGATCGAAATCTTCTCCAAGCTAGACTTTGATTCATTGATATCGGCTGCAAGCGTGTGCCATTTGTGGCGTTGCGTGGCCCATTATCCACAGTGCTGGGTTTGTGTCCACTTCTGTCATCATGAAAGATTTGTAGACAACAACATCAAAGAAACTGCAATACCTGATGATAGAGAGAGGCTGTTCAGGGAGTCTGAATACATGATAAGGCATGTTGGAGCTGGAGCCAACTCAATTTGGGTCCGCCCCATTGCTGACGACACAATGGTCCAGATGATTGCTGAAAGGTTTGGATTCTATAATTGACTCTAGGTACCAAATGCTCAGTCATATGGGCATGGGATGCAGAGATGGTGGGATGATCGGAATTGTATATAGATTATTCGAGCGATGCATATTAGTTGAATGGTTAGTTTTCCCTTCAAATATAAATTTAGGACTATCAGCATCCACAATTTGGACGAGCATCCTAACCATCTCTGCTCATGGTCTCATCGGGGCATGCATTCTCATCCATTAGGAACTAATCCACTTGCTGGCCACTCACGATGTTGTTGGGTTACCATGTTTTTGGGGCTTGCGGTGCTCCAAGATATCATCAAACTGGAGCACCCTAGTAGTCTGGCATGTGCTCAGCATAGACGATGGGAGGGGCCAAGATCCCATCCAAACTAAGCTGCCAAGTCATGGTATCTTTTCCAATAGAAATCATCAGAACCTGAACCAAAACATTGGGGACCTGAATTTGTGTATTGAACAAACTGGCTGTGTCATGTTGTCATGGACTGGCCATTCTATTCGCTATTTGTAAGCCACCCTAGAGCTGGAAGTGAAGGTGCACTGCGGCACACGTCAGGAAGCTTAAGATAGGAGGTGTCATATGTAGCTCTCATTATGGCACATCTGCACGTTAATATTGTGGCATATAAAGAGGAGGCACATGTGGCACAAGAGGGATAATAGATCATGGAAGGTTGATCATTTGGCATCTTTAATATATGTTATATCATTGCTTATCAATCATTTTTGGGGTCATATTATTATTTTCCTCAATTCTTATGCATAAACACGTTAAACAAATCATAGACAGGCTAACTAATTAAGAGAATTTGTGCTGGAAATGAACTTGCTTGCATCCGAACAGCCTCTATGTCAAATATGGATGCAACATTATCATGAACAAATCACTCCGCCCTTTTGTGGTGAATAATTGGCAGTCCTGATATGGTTTGTTGAACCAATCGTAATTCCGCCATTTATAGCAATAGTGATTGTTTCTATGTCTCGTACAAGAATCAAAATCTATCACAAGGAACAGTAGGATTTCTTTGGGTCATAACCCTGTCAAAGGGGGTTAAGGCTAGAGGTGGGCAACGATTCGGGCCGGGCCAAGTTAGCCCTAGTTTGGTTTGGCTGGTTTTTGTGCCACTCCAGTTTGTGGATCAGCCTGGTTTGGGTTTCGGCCCGAGTTTGGTTTTCTCCAAAAAAATCTAGTAGTTTGGCATGTGCTCAGCATAGACGATGAGAGGGGCCAAGATCCCATCCAAACTAAGCTGCCAAGTCATGGTATCTTTTCCAATAGAAATCATTAGAACCTGAACCAAAACATTGGGGACCTGAATTTGTGTATTGAACAAATTGGCTGTGTCATGTTGTCATGGACTGGCCATTCTATTCGCTATTTGTAAGCCACCCTAGAGCTGGAAGTGAAGGTGCACTGCGGCACACGTCAGGAAGCTTAAGATAGGAGGTGTCATATGTAGCTCTCATTATGGCACATCTGCACGTTAATGTTGTGGCATATAAAGAGGAGGCACATGTGGTACAAGAGGGATAATAGAACATGGAAGGTTGATCATTTGGCATCTTTAATATATGTTATATCATTGCTTATCAATCATTTTTGGTGTCATATTATTATTTTCCTCAATTCTTGTGCATAAACACGTTAAACAAACCATAGATAGGCTAACTAATTAAGAGAATTTGTGCTGGAAATGAACTTGCTTGCATCCGAACAGCCTCTATGTCAAATATGGATGCAGCATTATCATGAACAAATCACTCCGCCCTTTTGTGGTGAATAATTGGCAGTCCTGATATGGTTTGTTGAACCAATCGTAATTCCGCCATTTATAGCAATAGTGATTGTTTCTATGTCTCGTACAAGAATCAAAATCTATCACAAGGAACAGTAGGATTTCTTTGGGTCATAACCCTGTCAAAGGGGGTTAAGGCTAGAGGTGGGCAACGATTCGGGCCGGGCCAAGTTAGCCCTAGTTTGGTTTGGCTGGTTTTTGTGCCACTCCAGTTTGTGGATCAGCCTGATTTGGGTTTCGGCCCGAGTTTGGTTTTCTCCAAAAAAATCTAGTAGTTTGGCATGTGCTCAGCATAGACGATGAGAGGGGCCAAGATCCCATCCAAACTAAGTTGCCAAGTCATGGTATCTTTTCCAATAGAAATCATCAGAACCTGAACCAAAACATTGGGGCCCTGAATTTGTGTATTGAACAAATTGGCTGTGTCATGTTGTCATGGACTGGCTCTTCTATTCACTATTTGTAAGCCACCCTAGAGCTGGAAGTGAAGATGCACTGCGGCACACGTCAAGAGGCTTAAGATAGGAGGTGGCATATGTAGCTCTTATGGCACATCGATCTGCACGTTAATATTGTGGCATATAAAGAGGAGGCACATGTGGCACAAGAGGGATAATAGAACATGGAAGGTTGATCATTTGGCATCCTAATGTATGTTATATCATTGCTTATCAGTCATTTTTGGGGTCATATTATTATTTACCTCAACTCTTGTGTATAAACACGTTAAACAAACCATAGACAGGCCAACTAATTAAGAGAATTTGTGCTGGAAATGAATTTGCTTGCATCCGAACAGCCTCTATGTCAAATATGGATGCAACATTATCATGAACAAATCACTCCGCCCTTTTGTGGTGAATAATTGGCAGTCCTGATATGGTTTGTTGAACCAATTGTAATTCCCCCATTTATAGCAATAGTGATTGTCTCTATGTCTCGTACAAGAATCAAAATCTATCACAAGGAACAGTAGGATTTCTTTGGGTCATAACCCTGTCAAAGGGGGTTAAGGCTAGAGGTGGGCAATGATTCGGGCCGGGCCAAGTTAGCCCTAGTTTGGTTTGGCTGGTTTTTGTGCCACTCTAGTTTGTGGATCAGCCCGGTTTGGGTTTCGGCCAGAGTTTGGTTTTCTCCAAAAAAATCTAGTTGATGTAACTTCAAAAGGAGGTGTGCAACTTCAAAATAGACATGTAAGAACTTTTTTCCAAACAAAAGCACATAAGCATAACTTTACGAGTGCAAGGAAACAATGTGCATTCATGTATATGTATTATGTATTATCCACGTCGTTTTGCCATCCATTTTTACATGTCATTTTAGGACATGATCCCAAAATTGAATCATATCCAAAGTTCAAGTGGATCACACCACAAGGAAACAGTGTGCTTATAATCTACGAGCCGAATCAAACTAGTTAAATCAAACGGAACTTCGAGCCAAGCCGATCCGAGCCGATCCGAGCCAGTACTACCCTGGTTTGAGCTTCGTTTGTTTTTTTAAACGAGCTTGACTCCTAGGCTTGGTTTGGTTTGAACTTCTATTCGAACCAGTCCAAGCCGAGCATTTTCAAACCAATCCAAGCGGAGCTTTCGAGCTGGCTTGGTTTGTGACCAGCTCTAGTTAAGGCCATAGAATTTCAATTCATTAACATACATTTTGGATCCAATTTCATGCTAGATGCCTGTCAATTGAGTCAATCTCCCTTCAAGATTGTGATCGAATCTCACCAGCCGCTCTTCTCAATCTAATCCGCACTTGCAAGCATCTGAAACTCATGGACGTTAAGTCCTGCTCTGCTATCTCCACATCAGTGATCGAAGAAATGGGTCAATCTTGTCCAAGCCTGGTGGGCCTCAATTTGGGCGGTCTACAAGTGACGGAAGAAATGGCAACAGTGATTGGGAAATTCATGCCGAAACTCAAGTGGCTCAACCTCAACAGGGCCACTATATCTTGTGAATGTCTTTGTAGCATCCTAGACTCGTGCACTGAGCTAGACCACGTTAGCGTCTTATACTGCCATCAACTGATCATGAAGGACGAGCTCAAGAACAGATCCAGTAGAATTGCAGAGTTCAAGTACTCCCGTCTGTTTATTGGCGGAAGAGTTCAACACACCAGAATGGTCCCAGCATGCATACTAAGATCCCATCAACCTTTACGTAGTAGAGCATTTCCACAGCCATAAGCTTTGGTATCTTTAGATATATGTGTTGCATGTTATTCAGAGTTTAAATGTGTTTGATGCCACTTAAAATTAAGTTCATCTCATTTAATTTAATCATAATTATGTATTAGCAATAGCAAATATTTTTGGTGGAGATTAAAAATATGGCTAACAATTTTTATAAACTACAAATCTCTTATATGTAATTGATATTACTTAAAAGGAATAACTATATATAATGTTTTATGACAATTGTAAACACCTCTGCTCCGTTTTAAATTAGTGCAGATACCTCCTTCCAATAGCTGTTAAGGAATATGTACAAAATGAGCAAAATACTCTCATCTGGGGTGTTTCATCTTTGCATGTGTGTGGGTGCCCACCATTATGTATAAATGGCATCCAACTCATACAGTAGGGTCGCTCCACCACAAAAATTGGAAGCCCAAGAACAGGCTAATCCAACCATCAGGTGGACCACACCGTAGAACACAATGTATAAGTATCCAAAAACCTCTAAATTCACACATTTAGATTGGGCATTCTGTTTCATATTTCAATGTATTCAAAACAGAGGAACGAAGCTTTGAGTTGGAGTTACAGTCATTTCAGGTACAACTTGGAAGGGAAGGTAATTGCAATCTAGGGCCCACACCATGTCAAATCACCACTTGATCTAAAAGCTCAAGCCATTAGAGGATGGTGTATCGATGCATATCGTGGGACTTTAACCTGGACCAAAGCACTTGTATTATTGTTTCCCACCTCCCACTTTCATATCGAAAGACAAAGGCAGAATGGATTATCTAATAGAGGTGATCCTTGACATAAACCACAACTGATGAAAGGGTTCGATCTAATTCATACAACACAGTTGACCTCGCATACCATTCAGGACATTTATGGTAGAAATCACTCTCCCCAAAATTTCCCCTTCAGCGTGGTCCACCTGTGTTATTGATTTGGTTGGATTTTCGGATTTAAGCCTACCATTGAAAGCTGAATCTATGGACTGTTGGATATACTACTGCATTAGGGTGGTCCCCAAATTGCCAAATTCCTCTCATGTGTTGCAGTTTGGGACATGGATGGAATTTATCCAAAAAGTAGCATTCACCCTTTACATGTGATACAATATCACGGATTTACACCGGTTTTTCAGGAAAAAATTACAGAGAAAAATAAGAAGAAAAGAGAGAGAACCACTTTGAGGATGGTGGACCTCTTCAACAGCTTTATATTTCATTCATTTTGATTTGCAAACAAGATTATATAATTATAGATTTCTTTCTAATCAATTGAGGCTACAATTCCGCTTAGACATAAGAAACGGAAATCCAATTATTCAATGAGGCTACAATTCCTCCTAAACACGAGAAAACTAAAATTGCAATAAATGAAATTGCAATAAATGAGATTTTATTTCAACCACAAGAGAATATTGGTGGGTTTGTGCATGATCCGTTGGGTGTGCATCATTCCCCCCTCTTAAAAAAAATCCTTATCTTTAAGGTAAGAAATTAATTCAGAAAGCGGGCCAAAAAGTTAGACCATTACTAACTTCACCATCCACCGGTCTAATATTGAAAGGTTCAACTTGAATAATGTCTAGAATCATCTATAATTGGAGGTAGAGGTAGTTCCTAAACATGATCAGCTGAATCATCAATCCACTTCTTTAAGAGAGAGACATTAAAAACATTACTATTTTGGGAGTAGCCAATAATTCAAGCTTGTATGCAAACTGACCCACACACTGTAATACATGAAATGACCCATAGAAATGAGGAAAGAGCTTCAAATTTACGTGCATTGCGACTGATGTTTGATGATTTGACGATAGGGTTGGAGGCATAAAAAAGCCCCTACAATTTCAATTCATTAACTTGCATCATTTTGGATCCAATTGCATGCTAGATTCCTGTCAATTGAGACAACCTCCAGGGTTTACTGTAATTACCTTGTAAATGGGTAATAATTATTTAACTAGGTAATTATGGCATCTCTCCTAGTGCAGACAGTGACAGTTGCTTTTTTAACACAAAAAATGAGAAATCTGACAACTATCTATGAGGCCCATTGTAATGTATGTGGCATATCCACACTATCCATCCTTTATGCTAGCTGAATTTTGAAATTGCGGTTTTACCGCTTATAGAGATACTCGGAGATATGCCTAATGTCCTAGAAGGGGGTGAATAAGACTTTTTGAATTTTCAATTACAATTTAAAACTAATCAAGTCAATCTTGTCAACCAAGATTATCACAATAACATTTAAGACAATTATATGATGAATTTATAAGTAAAGACTATAATAGACATTTCATCAAACAGTTAGCATTCATGATTGACTAAACCATTCAACACATAGCAATCGTTCAATCTCACAATGCACAGCGATTTATATTGGTTCGGTTTCCCTACTCCACTCCCGGTTCACGATCTCAACCTATGAGACCACCGAATTTCACTATAGTTGTGGTTTTAAATCAGGTTAACCATCAACCTTAACATCCTTTGATTTAGGACCACGTTTACCATCCGCCGATGGCCCAATCCAGGGACTTGAAGAGTTTGGATCTCAAACTCTCACCAATCCTAATATAAGGACGGTCACGTACACTCCCACCGGAGTTTTCTAATCTAGGGAATAGTAATTCAATAAATGGACTCTCAAATACTAGACATACCTAGACGATTGAGCCCCGATTCAATGCCTTTGATGAGTAGCTTCAGCTCCACGTGTTTCAGCTTCTCTTTGTGCTCCCAAGATCAGCTACCGATGCAAATGATGTGATTATGATTATGCTGGGTAGTTGGGAGAGAGATGGTCAAGTTCCTCTTGCCTATTCAATGCAATGGTTATGAGAGAACTACCAAACTTCAAGCATTCAATGGCTATAAACGACCTCATAAAGGTATTCCGAAGGTAGGTCAGCCATGAATGAAGATCTTGAGTTCATACTTCAAACCGAGCTTTGAATACTCAATGACAAGCCATTAATGGCTAGGTTTGAATGATGAACTCAAGGGAGTTAAGAGCAAGGAAGGTAGGAAGATGTGAGTAAAAACTCTCTCTCTTAGCTCTTGATGGGTGTTGAATGCATGCAAAGAAAAACCACAAGTTATGGCTATATAGAGCCCCAAATGATGGCCCCAACGGTTCAAAAACGGTCATGTCCAACCTGTTAGAGAGAGGTTTCAACCGGTTGGACAGACCTGTCGTAATTCAAAAAGCTGGGCCACATCTAGGTCTGACCGACCGGTCAAGACCGGTCGGCAAACCTTGCTGGACAACTTGTAATATGCCGGCCGACCGGTCAAGATCGGTCCGCTGCCTTTTTGGGACAATGCAGAGGTTGCTGGACTAATTTTGGTCTTCTGGTCGACTGGTCAAGACAGGTCGGCTGTCCAGATTTTTACTCCCAATAAGGCTGCTGGTCAGAGGATTTCAATACTGGCCGACCGGTCAAGACCAGTCGGCTGTCAAGCTGAAATCCTAACAGCAAGGTCTCTGATCTTCTTTTGATATTCCTAGCCGACCGGTCAAGACCGATCGGCTGCTCAGCTGAATATATCACAGCAAGTGCTGTCTTGTGTTGATGAGCCTAGTTGACCAGTCAAGACCAGTCGGCTGTCTAGACACTTTTATTACAGCAAGTTTGCTGGATATTTCTTAAAGTTCTGGCCGACTGGTCAAGACCGGTCGGCTATCTAGATGATCTTGTCACAGCGGGTTTGCTGGACCAAGTCCTTCAACACAACAGCGGATCACTTCAATGATGAAGCATGAAGTGATTAGGTGCATGAAGTCTAATGTTTGGACATATTTTCAATTACGATTCGCACCAGCCATGGACCACAAGTCTGATCAACTTGTGCTAGGGTCGAGAGGGAATGGGATAAGATAGGTGAGTTATTACGTCATTCTTTGATGTTTTTGGTTTCCTATGGTCGAACTTACCTGAGATCTTGTTTCAGCTTGAGCTTGAGCAATGGAAGAAGCATAATCTTCAAGTCTTGATCTTCAAATCTACGACCGGGGCTCACACGCACGACAAGACGCGACCAACCAACACGTCAATTGACAAAATAAAGTGTACTAATAAATTTATGGCATGAACCAAAAAATGAGTGTGATCCAAAGCTCAAGTGGACCACACCACAAAGATTGGTGGGAATATTATTAACAACTTGTTAGGGGGCCTAGAAGTTGTGGATCAAGATAATAAATTTATTTATTTTTTTTGTGTATTCCCATTATTCATGTCTTAAGTGACCTCGTGAACTGGTTAGATGACAAATAAACATTAATGTGGGCCCCATGAAGGAAACAACTTTGGACAGTAGACTTATTGTGGCCACTGATTTCGTTGATGTGGTCCACTTGAGTGTTGAATCTGCTTCATTTTTTGGCTCATCCACCAAAATAGTTTGGTAACACAGATGGACGGTGTGGATATGTCATATACATCAACATAGGACCCACAAATTTAAGCCACCAATCTTTGGACTGATTTTGGAAGCAGAAATACTCCTCTATTTTCAAATGTCCTGAAAAAATAATAATTACTTTTTACACAAAATTACCTGCCACGTGGAAAATCAAACAGGCCCTAAACATATATGGCATGTAATTCAGATTTCAAGCACTTTCCAGAGCTATTGGCAAGATTGTGTCTCGACCAAATACTTAGGGTGTGTTTGATGCCACTTAAAAATGAGATCATTACATCTTATTTAACTGAAATTACCTATTAGTGATCACATTATTTATTGTGGGGATTAATAATATAACTAATAATTTCTATAAACTGCAATCTCTAATATGTAATTGATAATAGTTAAAAAAAAAGAAGTAGATAATTGTATTGTTTTATAGCAATTGTAAACACTTCTCCTCTAGTTTGAATTAGCCAAGGTAACTCCTTCCATTAGAGCTGTTAGAGGAATACGTAAAAAATGAGCAAATACCTTTGTCTGAGGAGTTTGCCTATAAATGGCATCCAACCATATTGTAGGGTCTGCGTGCAGGCCGCACCATAGAAAACAATGTATAAGTACCCAAGGCCTTCAAATTCATGTGGTGGCCCAGATGATGGTTGGATTGGCTTGATTTTGGGTGCCCCTTTTTCATGGTGGAGTGACATGCTGGACCGATCGGATGACATTTGTTCTATCTAGTGACTGACATGTCTACAGCTAATTGCATATGAGTAGTTGTAAAGGGGTCAACTGCTAAATGACAATGGCTATGTTTCTTTATATGGGAGAACCTACCACCGATTTTTAAAACAGTGATACAAGGCAGAGAGGAGGTGTTTAAAAATTCTCATAAAATAAAGTTGAGGTGTTTGAAATTATACTTAACTAAAAAGGGATGAATTCATTTTTAAGCGGCAAACGAGCAGTCCTGAGGCTGCATCTGGATGCACAAACCGAGACAACTAACTCCATAATGAGCAAACTGTAGTTACCAACAAGTTATGGTTGGGAGAATAGTCTCAAATTGCAATTAAGTTTTTTTTTTCCCCTCAAGTTGGATCTAAAAGGAATGTAATTGCAATGACTACTTTTGTACCATGAATGGTAGGAGAATTCTAAGTCCTGGCCCATTAGAACTACAAGGGGGCTGATGAGAAGATTTTTGTTACACCCACAGCTTGCGTATGATACCTACGCATAAATCCCAGCCGATGGGTGACGTCCATATCTTGAGGGGTGTAGAATGCAGAAAGAGCGAGTCTCTCTCCCCTCTTCTCTCTTCCCATAATCTTTCCTAGATGGTAAGAAATCGAAGCAGATTTCGTTGAAAAGCTTTCTAGCGTTGGGAATCTAGGTGGGGCACTACTGATGTTTGTGAGAAATCGACCTCGTTCATCTGTTTTGTGAGATCACATGAGATAAAAAATGAGCTATATCCAAGAATCAAGTGGGTCGCACTAAGGCCCTGTTTGGTTTCCCGTAATACTATGAAATTATTATAAATGAAGCATTTATTATTTACATGAGTAATTTACATTAGACTTTTTCCTTTGAAGGGGTAGTCTGCTTTCCCTTGAAGCTAGACTGCTCATGTTTCGAAAGTGTGAGGCTAAAAGCAACAATGAATGCACTGAAAATTGTGGGGCCCATTGATATGTATATGTCTGATCTATTGCATCCATCTGTTTTACCTACCTATTTTACGACATAAGCCTAAGAGTGAGGCAACCGTGAACCTCAAGTTGACCACACTAGAGGAAATAAGAGGGTTATGATGCTTATAAATGATAACTTATTGTGGACCACATAAAGTTTGGATCACATTGAAATTTATGTTTATCCTTCATCCATATATATGTGATGTTACTAACGGGTTGGATGACAGGCTTGCCACCCTTTGGGTCCTAGGAAGGTTTCAATTTTGAATGGTGTACATCATTATCTCCCTTGTTTCATCAGGTGTGGTCCACTTGAGCTTACAATCTGCGTTACTTTTTGGTTTGTCCCCTAAAATGAAATGTTAAAACAGATGGACGCCATGGATCAGACACATATATGATGGTAGGCCCCACAGATTTTACCATTAAGCAATCTCGGTCTATTTCATGCATTTGTGTGCGGTTTTCGAGGTGTATTTAAGAGAGGTAATTTCCACTTTTCCAAACATTATGTAAAAGTAATTATAATTTTTTTTGCAACAATTTATATGTAATTCTAAAAATCAAACCGGTAGGAAAAGGTGGGTGAGGAAGGAAGCTATTGCGTAGTAAGGGGTGCGGATTGGGTACTAGCTAGAGGCGGAGAGTCTTGTGGGGTCCACCGTGATGTATATATTTTATCCATGCTGTCCATCAATTTTGAAAGATCATTTTAGGCCATAAACACAAACCGGAGGTAAATTGAAGGCTCAAGTGAACCACACCACAAGAAGCAGCTAGGATTGAATTCCTACCGTTTTAAGCTTCCTAGGGCCTACCGTGATGTTTTTATGCCCTCCAACCTGTTAATAATATCACACAGATATGGATGAACGTAAAAAAAAACAAATATCAACTTGGTCAAAATCTTCTGTGGTCTCCAAGAAATTTTCAACGGTAAATTTTCAATTCACACGGTTTCCTATGGTGTGGTCCACTTGAACTTCTGATATATTTCATTTTTTGTATCAAGCCCTAAAATTATCTGAAAAAATGGATGAACGGAATGAATAAACTACATAAATCACAGTAGGCCCTACAAAGTTTACTTAGTATTGACTTATAAAACACTACGGTGCTTAAAAAAAAGGCCAAAAAATCGGGCTGACCGTTGATTTAGATGGATAGAAACATTTGGGAGCAAACGTCCACCGTTGGTTTTTCATAGGATGCACCGCGATGATTACGTGAAATCGTCCAGCCATATGCTTAAAATTGTGTCATGCAATAGGTGGTGGGCCTGACATAGCTTCAATACCAAGCAAATGCAGGGAGCCCTTAATTTTCGGTCGTGCGTGATTCTTTTAAAAGGTATATTAGATAATTCACTTAGACTAATTATCGAGTAAAAATCTCTAAATCTTATCCCTACCACATTCGAATTCCCTACCTTGAAACAATTCTCTCTCAAATCTAAATTTGAATTTAAGAAGGAAAAAAAAAGAAGGATTCCTAAGATCCTAATTCTCTCTCTCAATCCCAAGTCTCTCTCTCAATCTAAATTCGATTTTAAAAATAAAAAAATGAAAAATGAAAAAGGATGCCTAAGGAAATATCAAGGAAATATCGGCAGAAGAAACCGTGGTACCCACCCACAAGTAGGCCTCACGAGCCCATATCCAAGAGCTGGTAAATTGCACTTGTAGATAATCCCAACCATCGACAGAGAAAGAGAAAAGGTCAACCTATGAATACATTGGACCATTCGATTTGAGGAATTTTCAGGCCGTAGAATATGTAATATATGCTGCTGCATTTAATGCACACACACGTATTAATCAACTACATATAACTCTTGATGCCTTGTGCCTCGCCTGCTAGCCCAGCTGAAAGACACTAAAGGCGTTTCAACAGTAGGTCTCAAGTACTTCTTCCCTTTACAAGTGGGCTCGGATCAGGTACTACCCTACCAGGATGCATAAGGAGATAGACGGTACGTGGTGCGTAGCTGTTAGCCGACGCAGTGGGCCCCGTACCTTAGTACTGGTGGGATGTGACGGGTCTGATAGCTCTGCGTCAGACTTGAGGTGCGGGGCCACTGCGTCGGCCAACTGCGACGCGCCACGTACCCGCCTGTTTCCTGTGCATCTGGTGGGGTAGTACCTAATCCGAGCCCCCCACAAGTGGTCCAAATGGGCCATACAGGCCCACTGTGTCAACCTATGAAATATATGCTGCATTTAATGCACACATGTATTAATCAACTAGATAGAACTCTTGATGCTGTGCCATGAATAAAAAATAAAAAAGCCACCTCAACATTTCACATGGGCCGAAGCACTTGTATTCTTGACGCATATTCCATCAAGGTGGGCTACACCTGATGAATTGGTTAGATCTAATTCATACAACACAGTTGACCCCACATAACATCTGGACGCTTCCATGCATGGGAGCCATTATTCTCTCCAAATTTTCCCCTTTAGTGTGGCCTACCTATGTTATGGATTAGGTTGGATTTTCGGCTCAAAGCCTAATATTGGAAGCTGAATATAATGGACCGTTGGATGTCACTATTGGATCAGCTGGATGAGCCCCACATTGTCAAATTCCTCTCATGAGTTGCCCTTTGGAACATGGACGGAATTCATGCACTCACACTTCACATGTATAGTTTAAGCGACCGTTTGGATGCACTTGTGCAGAACATGTTCTTAGGCTGATTTTCTTTTTCTGTTTTTTTTAGGTTCTTTTTTTAATTTGAGCATGCAAGATATGGGTTTGCAAAAGTGCATTCAAACGTTACCCAAATTGGATTTAACTCAAAACATCAGGTTGCGTGTCGACCTCCCTCGTGGCCACTTCGCTCTCTCAAGCCAAGTTCCTCTGGTCGAGTGTTGGTAAAGTTAGAAGTGGGCTTCTGGCAAGCCTCACTCCTTATTTAGAGCCGCCTCCTTCCAGTATAATGAAATTATGTCTTTTCATTTCAAATAAAACATAGTAAAGCCTGTATATCCAGACTAGTTGACCTACAACTTTTTTGTAGGCCCCTGGTGGCCCAGAGGCCTGCAATCTTCAAAGTCCTCTTTTAGATTCAGTCCTGACAGCTTACCCAAGTCATTTTCATCGGACCCTTGTCACAAATGGGGGTATGCTAATTCTAACAGGTGAGTCATAGTTTCAAAATCTCCCAACATGTTAGCATTCCTATTCAGAATGAGATCGGATTGATTAATGGGTTAATCAGTACGCATTATCGTACTAAGTAAACTCTGTTGGACCCACCGTGAATATATGTGGTTTATCCATGCCATCCATCCATTTCTTTAGCTCATTTTAAAGGTTGAGCGCAAAATTGAAGCATATCCAAAGCTCAAGTAGACCACACCATAGGAAAACGGTAAGAATAATGATTTCTATCACTGAAACCTTCTTAGGACCCGCAGTGATGTTTATTTGTCATCCAACTTGTCCATAAGATCACATAGACATGGATGGAGGGAAAACACAAATATCATCTTGATCCAAAACTTCTATCGCCCCAAGAATTTTTCAACAGTGGACATTCAATTCACATTGTTTCCTGTGGTGTGGTCCACTTGATCTTTGGATATGCTTTATTTTTTGGCCCAATCTATAAAATTGTCTGGTGAAATGGATGGATGGAGTGGATAAAAAACATAAATCATGGTGGGCCCCACAAAAATTACTAAGTGCTCAATCCTTCTCCTCGCAGCGTGTGTGGACGCATAATCCCAAAATTTCAAAAAATTAGGGATTCATCGGATAGGGCTGAAACAAAAGTTACCATATATGCAAATGATTCATTGCAACATGATTCTTCACAATTTTATTCTTTCAATCGGGCTTCACATCCAATGATCTAAGCCATGTACATGATAGCATCAATTTATTTGTTGGCTAGAAATCAAATTAAGTCAATCTTTGATAATTTGGCTCTTTTACTGTCCATACAAATGGTAATCATGACTGTTATAAAATCAAAGTGGTTTCTTGCTAAATCCAAAAGTTCCTTTTTTGGGACATCCCATCCAAAGTAAGCCCTATCACATAAACGGTTTGGTTCATTGAAATGAATCTAAATCATAGTAATAAATTCATGGTGCATCATATTTTGTTTAGTTTAAGATGTATTGTAAGAAATTTTAGCTTGTTAATAAACCATTTCTCTTTATAAAAGGGAAGAAGTAGAGAGAGTCCACCCAAGTATAGTGGGTCATGGATAACCGGTCCCACAATGTATGTTGGGATTCGCTCTTTGAAGAAGTCCTCATCCAAATCTTCTCAAAGCTGGACTTTGATTCGTTAATATCGGTTGGAGGCGTTTGCCATTCTTGGCGCTACGTGGCCCATTATTTAGAGTGATGGGATTGTGTCCGCATCACTCATGAAGAAAGATTCGTAGACCACTACATCAAAGAAACGGTAATATCCCATCATCAATATATGTTGTTCAGGGAATCTGAATACATGATGAGGTATGTTGGAGCCGGAGCCAAGTGCATTTGGGTTCACCCAATTGCTACCGACACAATGGTCCAGAAGATTGCTGACAGGTTTGAATTCTTCGATTGAGTCATGATATCAAATGCTCAGCCCTGTGAACTGGTATAGGTGGAATGATCAAAATTATTCATAGATGATTCCAGCAATATTGCATAGGGTCGAATGGGAACCATAGAAAAATAAAAGTTTAAAAAAACCAATCAATGGTTAGGGTTGCCCTTCAAGCATTACTTTAAGACTATCTGCATCCACAAGTTAGATGATCATGCGAGCCATCTCTTCCTGGTCCTACAGGGCTATACATTCAAATGATCATTGCAGCCAGTGCTTAATGAGTCACACCTAAAACACCGACCTGACAGAACTGCTAAGATAGAGAGCTTAGTTACTATTTGTAACTCAGGCCAGAGCTCATATGTCATGTTTCATTGCTTATAGTTATTTTTTGGGGATTGCTTGTTTGTATTCTCTTCAATGCTCGTCCACAAATTTAGTGGTCTGATATTGGTTGTTGAACCAATATAATTCCACCGTTGATGGCAATAGAGATTGTTTCTACCTTCGTCTTATACAAGAAATGAAACCTATCGCATGGAATTTTAACGGTGGGATTTCTTTGGGTCATCAACTCTGTCAAAGAAGATTAATTCAAAGTCCTACAATTTCAATTCATAACTTGCATCATTTTGGATCCAATTGCATGCTAGGTGCCTGTGAATTGAGTCAATCTCCCTTCGAGATTGTGATCGAATCTCACCAGCCACTCTTCTCAATCCAATCCATGCTTGCAAGCTCTTGAAACACATCGACATTAAGTCCTGCTCTGCTGTCGCCGCATCATTGATTGAAGAAATGGGTCAATCTTGTCCAGGTCTGGTGGGCCTTAATTTGGGCGGTCTACTTGTGACCAAAGAAATGGCAACAGCGATAGGGAAATTCATGCCGAAACTCAAGTGGCTCAACCTCAATGGTGCCACTATATCTTGTGAAGTTCTTTGTATCATCCTAGACTCATGCACTGAGCTAGACCACAGCAAAGGTCGCCGTCGACTGATCATGAAGGACAAACTCAAGAACAGGGCCAGCTGAATTGCAGAGTTCCAAGTACTCCCGTGGAGTTCAGGAGACGGAAGTGGTGCTGAATCTTTGTATACGGGAATCTACCGCTGATCTTTGAAACAGTGGAGAGGTATATGATCCTAAACAGAGGGCGGTGTTTAAAATTCTCAGAAAGCAGGAGGTATATATCATAATCCAAAACAAAGGAGAGGTGTTTAAAGTTCTCATCAAATAGCGCAGACGTGTTTAAAATTTTCATAAAATAGAGTGGAGGTGTTTTAAAATGAAATAAATTCATTTTTAAGAGACAAACAAGCATTCCAAAGGCTGCATTTGGATGCACAAACGAATTGAATTGTGAGAATTAGCCTCATATAGACTGAGATAATTGTAGTTACCTGAATTTTACGTTTGATAGAGTATGTTCAAGTTGCAATTAAGAATTCTGTCCCATGAAAGGTAGGAGAATTCTTGAAGTCCTGGATCATTAGACATAATGCTTACTGCATTTGGCTCAAAACACCATGCACGCTTCAAACTCCCCTTTTTGGTTGCGTATATCAGTCCCAACTAAGAATCCACACCTGGGTTTATTAAATAAATTTAAGTCATTCATCTGGTGATCCCCATCAGGAGATGGTCCGTTCTCGAATATCTACTATATTTTATTACCCTAGCAATCGAATTGGTAGTTTGAAAATCCTCTACTACAGCCAATCGATCATATGCAATTGTGGAAAGGATGGCGGACTCAACCAAATGGTGAAAATCCTCCGATGGAGGGAAATATCCTGTATTTCTAAGGTGTTTGCCGTCAGCAATGGACCCACCATATGCACCTTTCCCAATGCCATGTACATCGTTTGAGTCTTAAAATATATATATAGATTTGTGGCCTGCAAATAAACCATCTAGAAGATAAACGAATTTGTGGCCTGCAAATAAACCATCTAGAAGATAAACGAATTCCACGTTCAAATTAATGATCACGCCACTGCTGCAGCCATTTTTTATGCTCCGCACTTACTGGATTGATACCGAAGTACAATCCTCTTCTTTCTTTTCTTTTTTTTTTTTCTTTTGGATAGCCTACCTAAGTGGTGGCCCACCAAGAACAACTGTCCCAATCATGACACCCATTTTCCTCACGTGCATTCCCAGATGAAAACTGCATTACAATGTGCAGCGTAAGCAAACTAAACACACAAGAATATGGAATCAAACGAGCAACACAACACAATCACACTCACTTGCAATCAACCACACAGAGACAATTCAATTTTATGTGGAAAAATCCCCCACTAGTAGAAAAATCATGACACAAAACGAATAACTCACTATGATCTCAAAAGTTATAAGGGATGGAAACCCAAAACTTAAATCTTAAGACTCAATAAAAAAATCTCAAGTTTTACCAAGAAGAACCCCTCTTCTCAAACTCTTTCTCTCACCTAAAACTTTTCTCAGTCCCTTTGCTAATCTAGAATGCTCCTAATCCCATTTAGGCTCGCTTAAATAAGCAACAAACGAAATTAGAAACACCTTGTGCAAAATCGCGCAAGAAATTGACTTGGAATAGGAAACAGGCCAACCAGTCGCACCGCATTGTCGATCGGTCAAAAACCCCTGCCGACCGGTCTCCAACCAGTCATTAATGCCCAAAATCTATCTAGAGAGCTCGTTGTCCTTTGATCTTCTATGTCCTACCGGTCGGTCGCCATTCACGAGCCTTTGTTGCAGAAGATTTGAGGCATCCGATTCCAACATATGCAGCCACCTACGTGCTATCATTCCTGTGAAAGCGTATCCCTCATCGGTACACATTTGGAAGCACGTATGCAGGGCATAATCCCAAACTCACGAAAGGGCAAATACTAGGAGCCAAGGATTCATTGCTCAAGGGGAAAGCAAAAGTTAGTATACATGCCAATGCATTGCACTATGATGCTAGGCAATTTTAGCCTTTCAATCCAGGTTCACATTCAATGATCCAAACTATTTACATGATGGAATAAGTTTGATGTTGGATAGAAATCAAATTATCTCAATCCTTGGTAATTTTGTTCTTTTACTGACAATATGAACGGTAATCATAACCTTTATACAATCGAAGGATTTTCATGCTAAATCTTTTAGTTATTTTTTGGACATCCCCATCCAAAGTGAGCCCCATCACATGAACGATGTGGTTCATTGAAAAGAATCCAAATCCTAGTTTTAAATTCATGATGCATCAGATTTTAATATATTGCTGTGTATGATTACAAATTTCAAAAGATAATACCCAAGTTAGCTTGCTGATGAAGCCATGACCCTTTACAAAAAGGGAAGAAGCAAAGAGAGCACACGTGAATAAGAACAGTGGGTCATGTATAACCAGGACCACAATGTATGTTGGGCTACGCTTTTGAAAGAAATCTTGATCCAAATCTTCTCCAAGCTAGACTTTGATTCGCTTATATCAGTTGCAAGCGTATGCCATTCATGGCGTAGTGTAGACCATTATCCAGAGTGTTGGGAGTGTGTCCACTTCTGTCATCGTGAAAGATTCATAGACAGCTACATTAAAGAAGCTGTAATACCCAGTTTTCAAGATTTCAGGGATTCTAAATACCTGATTAGGCATGTTGGAGCCGGAGCTAAGGTGATTTGTGTCCGCCCAAGTGCTGACGACTCAATGGTCCAGATGATCGCTGACAGGTTTGGATTCTTTGATTGACTTATGGTACGAAATTCTCAGCCTGAGGAACCCAGGATGCAGAGATGGTGGAATGATCAGAATTATTGGTAGATGATTCCAACTGCATATGGTCGAATTAATGGCACCATGGAAGGAAGAAAGTTTATCATGACTTATCAATGGTCAGGGTTGCCCTTCCAGCATAACTTTTGGACTATCAGTGTCCACAATTTGTATGATCATATCAACCATCTGTGCCTGCGGCCCCACGGGGCCATGCATTTTAATGATCATTGCAACCTGTGTTGATCTGAGTCATATCTAAAACACTGAACTAATGCCACAACTGTTGATATATATATATATATATATATATATATATATATATATATATATATATATATATATATATATATATAGCTGAACCAAGTCCTAATCAAGCATGAATCAGGGTGTGACCCAGTCAACCCAGTCTCTTACCAGTCAATGAGTTACTGAATCAGGCCCAATAATGTTCATTTACCAAAAAAAAAAGTCAGGGTGAATATGTAGCCTAGCCTACCTATTTAGCAGGACGAAATCTTAGACAGGAATCCAGTGGGCCATCTATCAATGTGACTTGGGCTGTTGATCAGGGGCCTACCAAGTTAATGGCCCACACTTATTCTTTGCTCATCCATTAGAAGCTAATCCATTTCGAGGCCAGTCATGGCATTGTTGGGCAGCTATTATGACTTTTGGGCCATATGGTGCCCCACGATATCAACAAACTGGATTGCCCTAGTAGTCTAGCATGTGCTCAACATAGACGAGGGAGGGGCCAAGACTCATAAGCTGAGCTACCAAGTCATGGTATCTTTTCCAATAGAAATAACCTGACCCAAAATATTGGGGCCCTGAAGTTGTGTTGGCACTGTGTCATGTTGATATGCACTGGCTATTCTATTCACAATTTATAAGACACCCTAGAACTCAGTAAGTCATGTTATCATTGCTTATAGCTATTTTTGGGAACAGCCTGTCTTTGTTCTCCTCAGTTTTTGTGCGTAAATGGGTTTAAAAAAAAAAAAAAAAAAAAAAAAACCATAAACAGTCCGATCATTTGTGTTGGATGCAATTTTGCTTGCACCCAAACAGGTTAAATTATCAAATCAGGTGAATTTAATGGTCCTAATATTGTTGGTTGAACCAACGTAATTCTGCTGCTAATAGCTATAGAGATTGTTTCTACCTTCATCTCGTACAAGAAACGAAATCTATCATAAGGAATGCTGTGGATCCAATTTCATGTTAGATGCCCGTCAATTGAGTCAATCTCCCTTCGAGATTGTGATCAAATCTCACCAGCCGCTCTTCTCAATCTAATCCGCATTTGCAAGCATCTGAAACTCGTCGATGTTAAGTCCTGCTCTGCTATCTCCACATCAGTGATAGAAGAAATGGGTCAATCTTGTCCAAGCCTGGTGGGCCTCAGTTTGGGTTGTCTACTAGTGACTGAAGAAATGGCAACGGTGATTGGGAAATGCATGCCGAAACTCAAGTGGCTCAACCTCAACAGGACCACTATATCTTGTGAAGGTCTTTGTAGGATCCTAGACTCGTGCACCGAGCTAGACCACGTTAGCATCAAATTCTGCAGTCAACTGATCATGAAGGACGAGCTCAAGAACAAGTCCAGCAGAATTGCAGAGTTCGAGTACTCACCTGATGTTCTGCACATCAGAATGAAACCGGCATTCATACTAAGATCCTGTCAACATTTTCCTGCTAGAACACTTTGGCGGCCATGGGCTTAGGTATTTTTACACATTTATTGCATGTTATTCAAGTGAGCTTAGGTACTTCCATAGGTTCAGGTCCTTGTCTCGTTGGTAGACTCTGCAGAGTTTCAACAAGGGGTCTCAATTTTGAAACCCATAATGGTGAAATATCCACGCTGAAGAAAAAAGAAAAAAAAAAAATACTTCCATGAGCTAGTGGCAAGATTGTGTCTCTACCAAATACTAAGGGTTATTTGATGCCTAATTATGTATTAGTCATCATATTTTTTTTGGTGGGGATTAAAAATATAACCAACTATTTATATAGTTACAATCTTTAATCTCTAATATGGAATTGTTATTAATTGAAGGGATAATTATATTGTTTTATAACGGTTGTGAACACTCCCCTCTGATTTCAGTTAGCACAGGTATCACTTTCCATTAGAGCTGTTAGAGAAACATGTATAAAATGAGCAAAATACCTCGTTCGAGGAGTTTGTTTTGCATGCTTGTGGGGCCCACCATTATATATAAATGGCATCCAACCCATATAGTAGGGTGGCTCCACCACAAAAATTGGAAGCAGATCGAGAAACAGTCTAATCCGATCATCTAGTGAGCCACACCATAGAAAACAATGCATTAAGTCCCCAAAGCCCTCCAAATTCACATGGTGCATGGGCCAGCTAATGTTTGGTGAGCTTGACCTCTGATGAGATGAATTCATTTTTAATTGGAAAACAAGCAGTCTTAAGGCTGCATTAATTGGATGCACAAACCAATTAAATTGTGACAATTAACTCCATATGGACTGAACAAATTGTGGTAACCTAAATGCTATGTTTGGGAGAGTAGGCTAAAACTGCAATTAATTTTATCTTCACTTACTCTACCACTGTCCCAAAGGTTTGGGTGTAATTGCAATGACTACTACAGTGTTTTGGATTTGTGTCGTTTTTAGGACAAGTTCTAACACGATCTGAAAAAACAAATGGACTGGGTGGATATCTCACAAACATCACGGTGGGCCCGCCCCTCATGGGAGGCTCCGCTCCAGAAGCAGATTGGCTGGTGCACCCTACAGCCAAGCGACGTTGCTGGTGTAATGACATCACCGTCCATCCATTTTTTGAGATCATTTTAAGGCTTGATCCAAAAAATAAGACAGATCCAAAGATCCAGTGGACCACATTGCAGAAAGCAGTGGGAGATTGAACGTATACCATTGAAACCTTCTTGGAGGTCCTAGAAGTTTTGGATCAATTTGATATTTATTTTTACCCTTCATCCAGGTCCGTGTGACCTTATGAACAGTTTGGATGACGAATAAACATCATGGTGGACCCTAGGTCTGTTTTAACAGTAAGAATAATTTTCCCCACTTCCTTTTGTGGTGTGGCCCACTTGAGTTTTGGATATGACTCATTTTAGGTATGATGCTCTAGAATGATCTCGCCAAATGGATGGACGGTGTGGATATACAAATACATCATTGTGGGGTCCACAGAGCCTTAACCTTCTTTGAACCGTTCATACAATCATGGTGCTTGAGAACTGCGTACTCGCTCTGCGTCCACACATACCTACACCAGCAGTGTCGCTGGTGTAGGGTGCACCAGCCAATCCGCTTCCGCTCCCAAAGGCTTTCGCAGGGAATCCGCATTCCTGGAAGTTCACATTGTGTGGTGTGCCACACCATATACTCACAGCTATAGACGGACAATCATGTCAAGGGAACTGTGGGGCCCACCTATATCCATATGTTTTATCCATATTGTCATCTATTTTGATAGAACATTTTAGGTCATTAGCCTATAACAGAGACATATCGAAGGCTCAAGTGGACCACACCACATGTCCTAGTGCCCACCGTGATGTTTATTTAGAATCCAACATGTTAATAAGGTCTCTCAGATTTGTATGAAGGGAAAATATAAATATCAGCTTGATCCAAAACTTCCATGACCCTTGAAAAGCTTTCAAAGGTAGAGCTTAAATCCCCATTGCACCTTTGGATGAGTTCGAGTTTATCAACCAGCTGGTCTCAAGTTCGAGACACACCAGCAGCACCTTTAGATGCTTTCGGTCGGGTTCGGGCCGGGTCGTGTGGGTTATGTTCGGGTGTTCAGGCCGGGTCGTGTTCAAAAAAAAATCCCCACTGCTTCATGTGGTGTGGTCCACTTGAGCCTTCGATCTAATCCTTTCTTGTTTAATACCCTAAATAATATATCAAAATAGATGGATGGGTGGATAAAACATATAGATCTCAATGGGCCCTACAGAGCCCCTAACAATACTGCCCGCCTCTAGCTACGTCCTGGATTGGGTACAGTACCCACACCCCTTCAAGGTGTGTTGACATCATCAAGTTCCATGGGCCCCACCATGTAAGTTTTATATCTAAATTATTCATCTATTTGGCGAGATCATTTTAAGGCATGAGCTAAAAATGTGGCAGATCCAGAGCTCAAAAGGAGACAAACGAGGACCAACATTTATACCTTTCTAAGGCCCACTGTGATGTTTACTTGTAATCCAATATGTTCTAAGGGTCACATGGATTAAGGGGGAAAAAAAAAAAATAAGCTTGATACAGTACTTTTGTGGCCCCAAGAAGATTTCAATGGTGGGCGTTTAATAACACTAACTTTTGTGGTGTAGTCCACATGAGCTCTAGATCTCCCTCATTTTTTGGGCACATGCCATAAAATGATCTCACAAAATAGAGGGTTGGTGTGGATATAATACATACATTATAGTGGGGTGTCCACAAAATTTGGTGACATCAATACACCTAGCTAATCTAAGGAGGGAATTTCAACCAATCAACTGGTCGAAAATGCCAAAATATGTCAACATATGTTTGATCTGGTTTGACCGGTTGAACCATATGCCACCGACTGTCAAAATTCTTTCTGCTCTTGGGTTCCTTCTTCTGGTCTATCATTGCTATAAAAGTGTTCGCGACCCGCTATACATCACATATGAATCATTCAAATCGCCAAATGTATACACCAATAGGGCTGGGTAACGATTCGATCCGAGTCGAACATGGACTAAATCGGATCGTTCGGTTGCTTGAGTGGGTGTGTTCAAACAATGTTCGAACAAACATTCAAATAGGGCGGCTCTGTTCAAACTCGTTCAGTCTAGTCTAGCCCATGTCGTTCAAACATATGGATTTCAAACAATTTTTTCGAGTTTGAATAAATAATATTAATAATCATAAATCACAAGTAATTGAGCAATTGACAATATTTCCATATTAATATTGACAAATAATTAATTCTAAAAATATTCTCAAATCCTAATAATACTCATAATAAATATAACAAATGATTAATATTCACAATTATTCTCAAATCCTAATAATACTAATAATAAACATAGTAAATGATTAATGTTCACAATTATTTTTAAATCAATAAACACAACAATAATCACAACTACATGTCCGGACCACCAGAACAATAGTCTTAATTCAACGCACAATTTTCCACGTGTATATCTTGAGGTGAGAAGTGAATGCCATGTTTGTGCAGCTACCTGCATGTTAATTTACCCTTCAGTGCAGCCCACGTGTTATGAATCAGGTTCGATTTTGGGGCTGCTTGTTTCAGCCGCTAAATAGGTTATTTCGGTGGTTCATTTAACATATTTAAAAAAAGTCTTTAATAAAAATTTCTTACAGAATTAATTCGAAGAGTGTGGTGTATGCACGTAAAGTGATAACTGTGGAAGCGGGAATCCAATAAGTAGTTTTGCTTTAAATTTTTTATCTAAAAATGATAACTTCACCCCTTTGAAGTAACTTCGATAAAACTTCTGAGTAAATTATTGATGTTGTGTTATGGAGGCAAACATTTGTGGCCCCACTATGATGTATGGTTTATATCCACACCATCCATCCATTTTTTTCAAATCCTTAAATGGCATTAGCCAAGAAAAAAGGCAAACCCATGGCTCAAGTTGACCACACCACAGATGGCAGTGGGGTAATGACAATGACGCCTACCATTGAAACCTTCCAAGGGACCATCATGATGTTTATTTACCATCCAGCCTATTCATAACGTCTCACAGATCTGGACGAAGGGAAAACACAAATACCATCAGCTTGATCCAAAAGTTTTGTGGCCCCTAAAGTTTTCAATGGTGGCGTTCATTCCCACTATTTTCTGTGGTGTAGTCCACTTGAGCTTTTGATCTGTCTCATTTTTGGGCTTTTGTCCTTAAAAGATCTTACAAATTGAATGAATGGTAAGGATATAACACATAAATAATGGTGGGGCAGATAAATTCCACACGTTATGAGTTGTGATGTGAATCACGTTGGAGAGAGAAAATCGTGTGTTTTGCGAGGGAGCGGATTGCCTGCGACACCGGGCATTGAGATATCTCTGTGCCAGGACCGCCGCACAAGTTTTGTGGGATTGAATGCTTGGTGGTGACATAATTTTGTATCATAAACTTCATGTCGTGGCGTGCAATTAGGGATTTTCACCACTTATGGGTTTCGAACCCCAGGCCTCTTGTTGAAACTCAGGGAGAGTCTACCAATGAGGCAAAGACTCAAACACAATTGCTTTTCTTGCCAACGGCAGCAATTAAGTAACTCATTAGAGGTAAGATAGTTTAGTTAATAAATAATTATCATTACTTATTTGCCAAAAATCAGTTACGTATTTCAGTTTTTTTTTTATTTTTGCATTTTAATTTTTCTCCACTGACTAGAACGGTGCTCGTCATACCTGTGAACAGTGCTGATTTTTGTAGCAACTGCCCAGCCCACATTGACCATCCAACTTGCTGGGGCCCACTGCGATGTATTGATCCGTGTCTTCCATCTGGCCTGCCCATGAGTAGGGCTAGCATGTGAGGCAGATCTAAACCTCAGGTGGATCCCATATCAGGAAGCAACAGTGATAATGATGACACCGTTGAAACCTCCCCAGGCCTAGCGTGATGTGTTTTACTCATACTATTCATCTGTTTTTCTAATTAGTTTTGGGTGGCCCTCTGGGTACCGGGGCAACATGTGCGAAATCTACATCATCCGCCCTTGTTAGTCTAGCCCAAAAATGAAACATAATCCAATCTTAGATAGACCATACCTCAAGAAACTGTGATCATTAACCCCCCCCCCCCCCGCGCGCCTTGCTCGGCCCTAATGATGGGTAGTGGTGCACACGAAATCTACACCATCGGCCCTTTTTGGTCTAGCCCAAAAATGAAACATAATCCAATCTCAAATAGACCACACCTCAGGATACTACAGTCATTGACGCCCCCATTGGTCGGCCCTAATGGTGAGTAGCCCATATCCAATGGGGCCCTGCATGATGGATGACCCACACTAGAGGTGGGCCCCACATTTGGGACGGTCTACATTAAAGGTGGCTCCACATGATGGGCAGTGGATATTAATGGTGGGCCTACTTGATGGATGACCAACATCAAAGCTGGGCCCTACATAATGAACGGTGCACATTAAAGGTCAGGCCATAATGATGAATGGCCCACATCCAAGGTGGGCCCCACATGATGGACTGCCCACATCAAAGGCGGGGCCCACACAATGAACAATCGACACCAAAGGTTGGCCCCAAATGATGGATGGCGGATGTGCAGGACCGAACAGACTTGAAAAATAATTACTTATGATATTGAAAACAAACATACTTTTCTAGTTTTTGGTTGATAAGCATGTTGTTTACCAAACATACTTATTTATTAATTAAGTAGAAATCAAAATAAGTTACTTATTTAATAAGTAGCTTATCTTAAGTAACTTACAATCCAAACGGGCCCTTACCGGACTGATACCAAAAAACCTCTTCTTTTTTCTTTTGGATAGCCTGCCTACATGGTGGCCCACAAGAACAACAGTCCCGATCACAAAGCCCATTTTCCTCACTTGCATCCTGAGATGTAAACTGCATACAACATTTATGCAGCCACCTGCATGTTATCATTCCTATCCAAACATAGGACGCCGATTGCGTACCCCTGGTCCGACCTTTAAGCATCTAACCTGAGCTCATGTCGACGGATGGGCCCAAAGTTGACGCAGATCCAACGGTGTTGTGGACCACACCAGACTACTCTTGCATTTAATGCAAGTTTAAATTATGCTATGTGCATTTAATGCAACCAAGATTAAAATTTGGTGTGGTCGACTACAGCGTTGGATTTAACTCATTGTTGGGTTCTTAACTTAGCATGATCTTATAAGAGGGATGGACGGTTTGGATAAACCAATACATCACGGTGGGTCCCCAAACAGTTCCGGTCGGACGCTTAAAGGTCCAACCCGCAACCCGCAATCCGCGTCCCCAAACATATCCCGGGCCGGCACACATTTGTAAGCATGCATGCGGCGCATAATCCAAAACCCCACAAAAGTCCAGAGCCTAGGATTCATCGCTTTGGGGAAAAACCGAAGTTAGAATACATGCCGGTGCATTGCACTATGATGCTTTGCGATTTAGCATCATGGTATCATCAGTTTGATGTTGGATACAAATCATCTCAACCCTTAATAATTTAATTGGCTCTTTAACTGACAATATGAACGGTAATCATGACCTTTATATAATCAAACGATTTTCATGCTAAATCTTAAAATTATTTTTTGAGACATCCCCATCCAAAGTAAGCCCTATCAAGTGAACAATCTGGTTCATTGAAAAGAAACCAAATCCTAGTAACAAAATTCATAATGCATCATATTGTAACAGGTCACGATGTATTGTAACAAATTCCAAAAGATAATAGCACAGGTAGCTTGTAATGAAGCCATGACCCTTTATAAAAGAGAAGAAGCAATGAGAACCCCACGCAAGTAAAGTATAGTGGGGCTCATGGATAATCAAGCCCAGCATGTATGTTGGGCTTCGCTCTTCAAAGAAGTCCTTAGCCAAATCTTCTCCAAGCTAGACTTTGATTCGCTGATATCAGTCGCAAGCGTGTGCCATTCGTGGCGCTGCGTGGCCCATTATTCAGAGAGCTGGGATCGTGTCCATTTCTGTCATCATGAAATATTCGTAGACAAGTATATCAAAGAAACCGTAGCATTGGATCATCAAGAGAGGCTGTTCGGGGAGTCTAAATACATGATAAGGCATGTTGGAGCTGGAGCCAAGTCGATTTGTGTCCGCCCGATTGCTGATGACACAATGATCCAGATGATCGCTGACAGGTTTGGATTCTTCAATTGACTCATAATACCAAATGCTCAGCCCCATGGACCGGGGATGCAGAGATGGTGGGATGATCAAAACTATTTTTAAATTATTCCAGCAATGCATATGGTTGAATAGGCACCGTTGTAGAAAAAGAAAAGCTTATTACAACTAGAGCTGTACACGAGTCGAGTAAGCTCGAAAAACTCGCTTGACTCGTTCGATGCTTGACTCGACTTAGATTGGAAGTGAGTTTGAACTGAGCTGAGTCAAATTTTTTGTGCTCGAATGTGTTCGAGCGAGCTTTGAGCACTCATTTATAGACTCGAACTCGGATCGATTTGATTCGACTCGGCTCAACTCGGAGCTATACTATATATAAGTTTTTTTTTTTACCCCAATCATTTTTACCTTTTACCCGCCCGAGTGCCCTCCTTTTCAAACCCTAACCCACCCTCCCCCTCTCTGAGCTCGACAGCTGGCCGTCCACTCTACACCGGTAACCATCACTTTGCTGGCTCGTCGCCGGCCATCCTCACTTTGCCTGCACAACGCCGACCACCCACTGTTCTCAGTCATCTTGCCCGCTCGTCACCGGCCACCCATGTTCTCAACCCTGCCCGCTCGTCAACGCCGGTAATCCCCTTCTCCCCCTCCATTATTTTTCATGAAATTTCAGGTGACCCTTGCTTGAGAACACAAAATCAAACTCAGCTTGAAAGAATCGAACTCGGACTCGGCTCGGAAACTTGAACTCGCTCGGTCTGCTGATCGAGCAAGGGCCTGCTTGACTCGGCCGAGTAGATCCGAGTAACGAGCAGGGGTAGGTGGGTTCGAATCGAGCGCCGAGCAGGGTGATGCTCGATTCGACTCGACTCGTGTACAGCTCTAATTACAGCCAATCAATCATCAAGAGTGCCCTTCTAGCATAACTTTTGGACCATCAGCATCCACAGTTTGGATGATCATCCCATCGATCTCTATTTGTGGCCCCACAGGATCATGCATTCGAATGATCATTGCAGCTTGTCCTGAACTGAGTCATATCTAAAACACTGAACCAACACTAAAACTGCTGAGATATATGGCTTGCTTGTGATGGAACCTTTGTTTTTTAATAGAATGTTCAAAAAGGCTTGGCCGAGCTCAACGGAAGCCTAATCAAGCATAAATCATGGTGTGACCCACTCCGATTCCACTCCATGAGTTAGGGAATCAGGCCCAATAATGTTTATTAAAAAAAAAAAAAAGATTATTCTGCAGCCTCCCTATCAATTTGGCAGGATAGAAATCTCAGGCAGCAATCCAGTAGGCCAGATGTAAATCACATTGATAGAAAGGTTGACCTGGGCTGTAGTACAGGGGATTACCATATCAATGGCCCATACTTACTCTTTGCTCAACCATTAGAGACTAGTCCACTTCAAGGCTAGTCATGCCATTGTTGGGTAACCATGATTTAGGGCCATTAGTACCCCACGGTATAACGACCCGAGATTTTCGACTCTCATGTATAATACGACGGCCGAATTCCCAAGTAATTTATGGAATAATTAATTTGTCAAATAATAAAATACAGTATTCAAGCACAATGGCGGAAACAATTATTATCTTATTCTATTAAACTTACTACGTCATCATCAATGTTTAAATAAGAGAGCCAACCAATATCCATACTGATTAATTAAAATACAAAACCGTGTCTTCTCTTGAAGACTTATTACAATTTCCATAAATGTAACCACTAATCAAAAGAAATATTTAATAAATTATAACATCAATTAAGTTTTTTTAACATCGTCATCCGCCATGTGATTGTACGAACATCGAACTCTTTTCTTTAAAAATCGGGTTCAATACCTGGATCTTCACCTGCATCATCTAAATTGTGTTTGGGATAGCGTTAAACGCTATCATAGTGGGGAATATTTCCTCCAAGACAATCAAGAATAATAATAACGGTACAGAGTAAACGCAAGCAGGATATTATCATTTAATCAAATCAAAACAACCAACTAAAAATCTTTGTTAATGCGATGCATGGAATGCATGCTCTGGCTAAGGCACCCTGGCTAGAAATCATAATACATGAAGTGGGAGACTCCCTGTTACGACCTCACGCTAGCCACTAGTCACCAGAGGTTTTTGGGACGCACAAGCCCATTGTTTTGCCCGACCACGTGAGAAACGGGACGCTCATAGCCCAAATCTACACGTGACAGTGTACGGGAGAAGTAGGACGCTCTAGCCTATTCTCAATTCCGTACACCCACATGGAGCCAAGTAAATGCATGACTTTAGTTTCACCTTTATTTAAGTGTTTTCGCATACAACCGATTTAAATAAAACTCAATGGTCACTATGGGGAGTCGCAAGCAACCCAGCATAGGCCGACAGCACGAGATTAGTGTCCATAGCACCAACTCCGGCTCATGAGAATTTGTATACCATTAGTGTCCACTCATTGTCCTGTTTTATGATTTCATCATGTCTTAAAAGGCCAATATTGTACATCATGACCAAATTCATTAAAATACTCATGTAATGTAAATGGACCCAATCAAGCATCATGTACATGTAAGGATCCATTGACAAACAATCACTTCATTCTCTCAGTTAAGTCAAGAGATATTCTTCCATCATGGACACCTCTCACGGTTTCCATCTCTCTACATCGAATAATTTTACCAACTTAGGGACAAAGAGTATACAATAATAGGATGTCTATGTGATGATCTTATACACATATTTTATATATATCACAATATGAAAACCAATGTTACTTGTAACACATAGACTAAGAAAATAAGGGCATAGATTTCACAAAGATAAATAACACAAATACACATGCTTCTTAGTAAAAAATCTAAACAAGGAATCACATCATTATATAATGATATTCATTACAAATCCTAAATTAAACTTCATGTTATATGGATCAGTAATTCAAAACAAAATAACTTCAAATGCCACAAAAGAAACTTATGATAATCATGATATTATTAATGAAAGGCTTGAAGGAAAATCCTCACCTTAGGATGGACTTAGAAGAAGAGGGTTGTAGAAGATTTTAGCTGCTGGAAAAATATGAGAAATAACTCTCTTCTCTCTCTCTCTCTCTCTCTCTCTCTCTCTCTCTCTCTCTCTCTCTCTCTCTCTCTTCTCTCTTTCTTTAAGGCATGGAGGTTAGGGTTAGGAGAAGGATTTGGAGGTGTGTAGTAGAAATATGGAGAGGGATGTGCACGCGAGTAACAACTTCTTGAGGTGGGTTTCTCAAATCTCAATATTTGAATGATCTATGATCAATTCCAATCCGTTCATCTTATCAAGCTCGAAGAGTAGAGTCAGAATACGTAAATTTCTTGATGATCCACATTCTAGATTGGCCGATCCTTGAAAATGGCCTAACGGGTGCTAAAATGGGCTAGATCTCAATTAACGGTCTACGCTTGATGATTAGGGCTCAAATTTTGAGAACATATGTAGTCATGATAGGCAAACAATTGTACAAAGTTTAGTGGTTGATTGATGGTGAGAAATGCCTAGATATGAAATTTCAACTTTTGGCGGAAAAGGAAGGGGCTGGCTTTATGGTTCAACGGTGTAGGATTATAGATCAGGGTCCAAACTTTGTGTAAACTCGTAGTCATATGAGTATAATAAATGGTCCAAATTTGAGAAGCGATTAATGGTGAGAACTGGGTAAATTGAAAGGTTCAGATTTAAAAAGAGTTGGTAACTCATTAATATCTAAAACGGGATAACTTCGCGCATAAGAAAGATGCTTATCAAGGTGGGGCACTCAAATCACACCATTGGTCCATGATAAAGATGATCCAAGTCATTCATATGAAGAAAAATATTCGACTACGACTAATTATCCACTTTCCTCACTTGATGGACATGAAAATCAAAGATTAAGGGGCTGATTTGACAATTAGACCACTTCTGCTATGATTTAAGGGCTGAAAATTGACGTGTATGGTTAATATGTGCCCAAAAGCTTAAATCCAGAGTTTTTCGTGAAAGTGATCGTCAGAAACTATAATACTTAAAAATGGCATCTTAACTTGAGCTTAACTCATGGCATTTTCGTAATTATCTTAAAAGTACGTGATTTTTAAAATCTGATCCTTTTACGATGTTTATGGGATCATTCTAAGCAACTTTTGTAAAGGGTCCCCTATTGGATCTCATACGGATGTCCCGCTATTCACAAATCAACGATAAATGTACGATAATTAATAAAAGATAAATTAAAAATGAATTTTCAAAAATTTTCAAATAAATCTCAAAAATCTGGGGCGTTACACACGGTATCAACAAACTGGATCACCCTAGTAGTGTGGCATGTGCTCAATATAGACGAGGGAGTGGGCAAGACCCATCCAAGCTGAGCTGCCCAGCCCATGGAATCTTTTCCAATAAATAGTCAGAACCTGACCCAAAATATAGGGGCCCTGAAGTTCTGGCATAAACTGGCTGTATCATGTTGACTTGGACTGGCTACTCTATTCACTATTTGTAAGACACCCAAGAACTCCCAAATCATGTTAATATCATTGCTTATATTTATTTTTTAGGATGGCTTGTCTTTGTTCTCCTCAATTCTTGTGCATAAACAGGTTTATAAAACCATAGACAGGCAACCTAAGTCAGACAATTTGTGTAGGACACAATTTTGCTTGCATCCAAACACCCTCTGGCGTTTTGGGGTGAATTTGGCGGTCCTGCTGCTGTTTGTTGAACCAATGTAATTCCACCGTTAATAGCAATTGAGATTTTTTTCTACCTGTCTCTTACGGGAAACAAAATCTATCCCAAGGACCGGTGGGATTTCTTTGGGTCATCAATTCTGTCAAAGGGGATTAATTCAAAGTCCACAATTTCAATTCACTAACATGCATCATGTTGGACCTAATAACATGCTAGGTGCCCGTCAATTGAGTCAATCTCCCTTCAAGATTGTGATCGAATCTCACCAGCTACTCTTCTCAATCTAATCCGCACTTGCAAGCACCTGAAACTCATCGACGTTAAGTCCTGCCCTGCTATCTCCACGTCATTGATAGAAGAAATGGGTCAATCTTGTCCAAGTCTGGTAGGCCTCAATTTGGGCCATCTACAAGTGACAGAAGAAATGGCAACAGCGATTGGGAAATTCATGCCGAAACTCAAGTGGCTCAACCTCAACAGGACGTCTATATCTTGTGAAGGACTTTGTAACATCCTAGACTCGTGCACTGAGCTAGATCACGTTAGTGTCAAACGCTGCCATCAAATGATCATGAAGGATGAGCTCAAGAACAGGGCCAGCAGAATTGCAGAGTTCAACTACTCCTCTGGAATTGCACTCATCCCATTGACCCAGGCACGTCAACCTGTATGTCTTAGAAGACTTGCACGGCCATGAGCTTTGGTATCTTTAGACATGTATTGCATATAATTCAGAAATGGGTCCGGCTCCATGGCTCAGTGGAAGACAGATGCTGTTTCAACACTAAAATCTTGGGATCAAGTGCTCATGTGGGGCGTGTAGTGTGGTAGTGTGTGTAAAAACAAAAATGTACTTAAAGAGCTGCTCGCAAGATTGTCTCTACCAAATAGGAAGGGTGTGTTTGATGCCATTTAAAAATGAGTTCATCACATTTTATTTTATTCAATCGTAGTTATGTATTAATGATCTAATATATATATATATATATATATATATATATATATATATATATAATGTTAATTGTAAGAGATAGTTATGATGTTTATGATAATTGTAAACACCGCCCCTCTGGTTTGAATTAGCACATGCACCCGTTTTCGTTAGAGCTGTTTGAGAAACATGTACAAAATGAGCAAAACACCCTCGCTTGAGTTTGTTTCACATGTGTGTGGGGCCCACCATTATATATAAATGGCATCCAATCATATAGTATTGTCTCTCCACCACAAAAATTGGAAGTCTAGAAAGAGTCTAATTTATTTTATTTTTTTTTTGTTAGTCATCCAATGCACCCACCCTGTTACTTGCGCAAGGCAACCACATTTGTTAGTCACACAATGCACCCACGGGTGTAATTAGTGTCTCCTTAGTAATCGAACTTGAGAAAGGTGGACCATCAGGTGGACCACACCATAGAAAACAACATATAAGTACCCAAACGCATCGAAATTCACGTGGTGGGCCAGCTAATGGTTCAATGCTTGATCTCTGGGGTGCCCCTTTTTCATGGAGTGACATGCTAAACGGGTCGGATGACATGCACTCCCTACAGTGGCAGACATGTCCACAACTAGTTGCTTATGAGATAGGTGTAAAAGGGTCAATTGCTGAATGATAATAGCAATGTGATGGCAAATAAACATCATTGTGGACTCTGGTAACGCTTCGATGGTGGGCGTCATTATCACCGCTTCTTCCTCTAGTGTGGTCCACTTGAGCCTTAGATCTGCCCTATTTTTGGGCTAATGCCCTAAAATGATATGACAAAATGGACGGACGGTGTGGATAATACATCACGGTGGGCGCCTCAGAGCCCCTGCCTCTCCCAAACCACGTCCTTGCATAGGGGTTCTTAGGCTTCTTCTTTTTTTTGGATTAGTACACCCATCCCATGGTTAGTACACACCCACACTGGTAGTCACACTTCAATCTTAGGCTTTTTTTTTTTTAAGGTCAGATTTGTTTTGACTGATTATCTGGTTCGTATTTTGCTGAGCAGGGGACAAGACCGTGCATTCTTCAAACCCCCCTTTAGTTTGCATCCAAACGGTACCCAATGTATAATCCACACCTGAGTTTATGTATAAATAATAATAAGGGAATTTTACAATATAGTACCTTAATAATATGAATTTTACATGCTGGTAACTTTTTAAATTAAGTTTTCATTTAGCTACCACATTAATTGATATATTGTCAAAAACAGGTACCTTCTGTTAGCTTTTCCTCACCTCCTTTGGTTTAAACTATGATTTTTTTTTTTTTTTTTTCTACAATGAAAACGATGCCCACCAATCTGGAAAAGAGTTTTCTCTGGACGCACACTGCATTGTAATAATTTAGAGGTGGGTAACGATCCAGGCTGGGCCGAGTTAGCCCTAGTTTGGTTTGGCTTATTTTTGTGCCACCTCAATTTGTGGATCGGCCCGGTTTGAGTTTCGGGCCGATCCATGCAGCCCAAGTTTGGATTGCTCCAGAAATATCTGGTTCGAGCCAGGATCAGTTAGGTAAAAAAATTTGAACTGGGCTAGGCCGAGTTCGAACAAGTGGCAGCTCTTTTTTTTATTTGTTTGTTTAAACAGAAAAGAATTTAAAAAATTAGAAAAACAAAAAAAAAAAATACAAAAGTATCTTACAACATGATGTTTAACATTCTCCAAAGGAGTACAACTTTAAATATCGACATGTAAGACCCTTTTTTTCAAACAAAAGTACACCTGCATAATTTTATGAGTGCAAGGCAACAATGTGTATTCATGTATATGTATTATGTATTATCCACATTATCATATATATGTATTATGCACGCCATCCATCCCATTTTTACATATCATTTTAGTACATGATCCCAAAATGGAATCATATCTAAAGCTCAAGTGGATCAGGAAACAGTGTGCTTACGATCTCCGAGCTTCGAGCCAAGCTGAGCCGGTACTGCCCTAGTTTGAGCTTGGTTTGTTTTTTCAAACGAGCTTGACTCCAAGGCTTCGTTTGGTTTGAACTTCTATTTGAACCAATCTAAACCGAGCTTTTGAGCTGGCTTGGTTTGTGCCCAGCCTCGAGTAATCAATACACGTGACTACTTTAGGCTTCCATGGGACCTACCATGTTATGTGTTTTTATCTACGTCATCCAGCCTTAAAATTTTAGGGCATGAGCTCAAAATTGAGGCAAATGGAAATTGTGGTGGAATACGCTGTAGGAAACCGTGGTAATTGAACACACACCATTAAAAAAATCCTAAGACCCACTGTAATGCCCACCATAATGTTTATTTTCCATCCAACCTGTTGATAAGGTCGAACAGACAAGGTAAAAACAATTATCTGATTGATCCAAAACTTTCGTAGCCCACAAGAAGTTTTTAATGGTGGGCGTTCATCATCATTGATTCCTACAGTGTGGTCCACCTGATGTTTGGGTTTGCATTGTTTTTGGGCGCATACCGTAAAATGATCCGGAAAAACTAATAGACAGCATGGATTAAACATATACATCAAGGTGAAGCCCATAAAGTACCTCATGCAATCTGGGCTAAAGTCACCGCTTTGGCATCTCTGTGGTATGCGGATGGCTTGTGCCCGGGCACAGAAAGACTCTGTAGCGGAGACTGAGTGGGCTCACAGAGATGCCCATAACAAATCTACTCCGTCCAGTTTTGTAAGACAACAATAGGATGGGAGCCTAAAGATAAGGTAGATCTAAAAGTCATGTGAGACACCACACGAAACGAAACCAGAGAACGTAAACATCCACCATATGGTGCACGGTGGGCCCCATCATGATGTATGTGTTAATCCATGTTGTCCATTTAACTTTTGAGATCATTTCAGGGCATGAGCCGAAAATGAGACATCCAAATCTCAGGTCAACCATACCGCAAGAAACGGTGGTGATGAACGCCCACTATTAAAAACTTCTTGCCAGCTACAAAAGTTCTAGACCAAGCTGATGTTTGTCTTTTCCATTCATCCTTCCCTGTTTGACCTAATAAACAGGTTGGATGGAAAATAATCATTATGGTGGGCATTACAGTAGGCCTAGAAAGTTTTAATGGTGGGTGTTCAATAACTCTACTTAAGATTTGGATCTGCTTTAGTTTTGAACTCATGCCCTAAAATGGCTCATGCCCTAAAATTATATGGAAAAATAGACAAACAGCCTGGATAAAATGCATACATTGTGGTGGGTCCTATGAAGCACCCAACAATAGCCATGTCCCAGCTATTAGCAATCAGCACCGGGAGACATTTTTTAGATTCTTTTTCGTCATTTTCTGAATAATTATGACTGAAGTTAAAGAAAAATAACCAAAAGCACTGAGAACTTAAATAAAAAACGTACATAGATGTAAATACCATATTAATGAGCTACTACTTTGTAAAATTTCCTAATAATAATAATAAAAGACAAGGAAAGAAATATCTAAGCCATTCATATGGTAATCCCAAGGATCCATCATTTGATGGTACATTCTCGACAGATTACCTTTCTATAATCCAATTGGTAGTTTGAAAATTCACTATTACAGCCAATCGGTTCACATTTAACACATCTAAGGGTGGAAAGGATGGCGGATTCAACCACATGGTCAAGAGTCAAAATCCTCCCATGCACGGAAATTTTCGGTATTTCTGAGGACTCGATTCGGTAGTACCCATGTTGGTGACTGGAAAAGCTCTGTGCCCCCGACCATAACTTATCCACTTATTTTGTCGGTTCATTTAGGAAATGAGCCCAAAAATGAAGTAGATTCAAATCTCAGGTGGACCACACTACAGAAAACAGTGGTGATTGAATGCCTACCATTAAAATTTCTTGGGCCTATAGAATTTTTGAATAGAGCTGATATTTGAGGTTCCCTTGATCCAGGTCTGTCCAAACTTAATTAAAAGGATGGATGGCGAATAAACATCATGTTGAGCCTTATGAAGGTTTCAACGGTGGGTGTCATTATTTCCACTGTTTCCAGTACACATTTAGAGATGCTACCAGGGCTGTCAATGGACCAGGCTGGCCCTATGGGCTTTCAGGCCTAACCCGCCTTGGGCCGAGTTTGGATTAGAGTATTAGGCCTGTGGGTTGAGTTCAAGCCTAAAGTATAAGCCTGTTTTTCAAATGGGCCAGAATTGGACTAGGTTGTTCAAAACCTGTCAGCTTGGCCCAACCCAAATATATTTTTTGTAATTTAAAATTTAAATTAAAATATTTTTCCTCTTTTTAAAATTTAAATTTTACACAATTTTTTCCAAAAAATTCATCTCCCTCTTAAAGTTCCTTTTACTCTTTATAGTATTGTTAATTTTTTTTTTTCATATATGGAAAAGCGTGGGAGCAAAGGATAATTTCTCTACGAAGGGTCAGGTTTGAGCTGGACCTTGCATTTCTATCTTGGGCCGGGCCGGGCTAGACTATTGTGGCCCGTTACAGGCTCAGGCCAGGTTTAGGCATATGTTGAGAGATGCGGGCTGGACTTGGACAGAGCTTGGCCCAGCCCTAATCCGGCCCATTGACACCACTAGATGCTATGAACATCGCTTGTGTCTTTATAAAAACCATTATATGCATCCTCAAATAAAAATGTATAAAGCATTTGTTATACAAGGAATTAACAAATGATACAGGCCACTTCCTGAATGGTGGTATATCTATCCTAATAGGTGGGTCTGCCCCAAAAATCTCCTGAGCATTTGTGGTCTACAAATAGACCTACAGGATAAAGAAATCAACGGTCGGTGTTCAAATGATCAGACCGCTGCTGCAACCTTTTCGGTGAAATCAACATCCTAGGATTCATCGCTTGTAGAAGCAAAAGTTAGAATACATCCCAATGTACTGCACTACACTACAATGTTTTGCCATTTTATCCTTTCAATCGGTATTCATGGCCAAGCTTGGCATGCAGATATATAGCAAGTTTAAGCCCACCCTGAAAACAATGTTGGGCCTGGTCTTAACTTGAAGAGTTGGAGAGCGCTTCTTCATCAAACATATCGAAAACATTCCATTGGTAGTGATTGTTGGCTTATTTCAATTCCTCAGACTTCAAGCATAAATATGGACATCTACCAATGGAATTGTGCGGTGATATGTTGGCCTCACCATTGCACTATAAATTTTTAGTTACTCTGATGCCAAGTAATGCCGATCCAACAGGCAAAAAAGAAGAAAATGCTCAAACAAGTAGAAAAGAGAGAAGAAAAAGAAAACGATTACTTGATTGAAGGTGACAGTGACAATACATTATAGATGCATTGGAAAATTACATACCCAAATACAAGAGACTCACCGTCAAAAATAATCAAAAGATCTAAAAAAATAAAAATAAAATAAAAAAATAAAAAAATAAAAAAAATGAGGCAATGCCCTTAAATTTTGGTTGAATTTAAAAAACAAGCTTACTTTTAAAGTATTTCCTAAAACCTGCTTAAGATTTCTTCCATTAGCCAAAAAACCGCACACCGTTTGATACCTTTACCATATTTTTTAAAAGACACATTTACCCTTGAAGTCAACTCTCAAACAACATATCCAAAAAAGACATCTCTCTCCCAAACTTCGTTGTGGGGCCTCCTTTATGTATATCCATGCCATCCATCCATTTTACCAAATCATCTTATAGTTTTCATAAAACAAAAAAAAAAAAAAAAATGCAGCAGACGTGAAGCTCAAGTGTACCACACCAGAGGAAATTCTGGCAAATCTCAAGTGTTAGGAAAGTTGGGATTGAACGCCTAGTGATGACAGAAGTTTTATATCGGGATGATATTTGTTCAGCTCTATGAAGGTTTCAACAGTGGACGTTGCTCTCCCCACTATCTTTTGGTGTGGCCCACCTGTTCTTTGGATTTGACTTATTTTAAGAATCCTGACCTATTGTGGTCTTTCAAAACAGATGGGTGGAGTGGATTTTTCATGGACATCTCTATAGAAGCCACACAACCTTGGGCCTCTGTGCCCGATGTCACAGGCAATCTGCTTCCCGTTCTCGGGTGTGGATTAGGAACTACCTTCACCATGATGTTACTATAGATGAACGATCATGTCAAGGGCTCTGTGGGGCCCAATGTGATATATATGTTTTATCCGCTCGTCCATCTAATATTTTGAAATATCATTTTAAGGCATAAGCCCAAAAATGAGTCAAATCAAAGACTCAAGCTGACCACACCACATAAAACATTGGGGATTGAACTCTTACGTTGAAAACTTCTTAGGACCCACAACAATGTTTACTTTTCATCCAACCTCTTCGTAAGATCAAATAGACTTTTACCAAGGGAAAACATAAATATCAGCTTGATCCAAAACTTTGGTGGACCCAAGAAGTTTTTAACAATCGACTTTCAATCCTCACTACTTCCCGTGGTGTGGTCCAATTGAGCCTTCAATTTGCCCTTTTTTTTTTCAGGGTTATGCCCTAAAATGATCTATAAAAGTAGATGGACTGTGTCGATAAAACATATATATCACGGTATAGGCCCCACAGCTCCTGACATGATCGTCCGTCATTATGTCCTCGCTGGGGTAGTATCTAATCCGCCGCCAATTCTCGGTACCGAACACGTATTTCCTGCAAAAGCCTTTTTGCAAAAGTTGCTGCAATGGAAAGATAGGTGGGGCCCACTTAATGTTTGTGAGCAATCCACCACATCCATTCGTTTTACGAGCTCATTTTATTACGTGCGACAAAAAATGATCTAGATCCAAGACTCAAGGGGGCCACACGAGTGGGAAAACTAGGAAATGAAATGCATAGCGTTAAACTCTTCGTGAGCTCCACCTTGATGTTTATGTGCCATCCAAACCGTTTATAAGGTCTTTCTTACTGGGATGAACTGAAAGCTCAAAACTTATCCTGACATAAAACTTTTGTAGCGATACAAATGTTTGGTGGACGTTTAATCCTCACTGTTTCCTCTCATGTGGCCCACTTTAGTTGTAGATTCTGCTCATTTTTTGTCACATACCCTAAAATGAGCTCAAAATGGATGAATGGAGTTGATTTCTCACAAACATTATGGTGGGCCCCACTTAGCTTACTTGCCTACAAACTTCCTTGTCACGCCCCGAAAATCAGGGGTTGGGTATTCCGCGGCTCCCGACTCCTTGAAGGTGACTGTATTTTGCAGAAGTATAGTTTAATGGAGTAATTTCATAGCATCAACACATAAATAGAGAGTTAAGCTAAACAGTATATAAATAGTCTAAATTTAAAGTGTAAACACATACAATCATCCACATAACCATGAAATTCACTCACCTATGGCTCAATTATATACATGTTATATGAAAGGTTTAGGACTATCGACCTAGGACATCCAATCTAAGGTAGATAAAGAAGCACAAGACATAGGCAAGCTAGCAAGTCCTACATCTCACTCATCACGCAGCAGCACTCCTGTATCAAAGATAATTGATTGGTGTTTTAAAACACCCCCCGGGTGGGAGTGAGTAATCACACTCAGTGTTACAATTCCCTACGTTAAATGTATCATCAACACAATCAAGTATATATAATGAAATACAATATTGCAAAATCATGTTAAGAAGCATTATATTGCAAACATCTTCCTATTCTAGTTGAATAGTGCATGCAGTTATGATATGAAAATGTTATGTTCCGGAGTGTTAGTGCATAGGAAAGTAGTCAGGGCTAACATAACCAGGAGGGTAACCAGACACCCGAACACCCGTGTGACGCTAGGGCAAGCATGACCATAAGAAAACCCGACACCTGAACACATGTGCAATGCATGAAGTGTCAGGGCTGACATAACCAGAAGAGCAACCAGACGCCCAAACACCTATGTGATGCATGAATGATTACTAAGTATTTATTAAGTCCGTCTTCAACCACCAGTATTAGAGAAGCTAGTATACCTTAATTATATCACGAGTCGTATCAGTAAGGAAACATGCGGCTCCTCACCAGTGTCCCTGGTCCCTTCAGGGTTCGTCACCCGATGTTCATGATTAACAATTTCATAAGTATGGGCATAGCCCAAGACATTAAATAAATACGGATGGGTCGTCACCCGGATCACTGATGGTAAGCTCGTCACCTCCATCAGGCTCAAGACTCTGTGGGACGTCCAACGTTAATACAAGTCAAAGACAGCACAGGCACAGTTACCCATTATTCCATGCCTGGCTCATGAGGGTACTTACACTCACCGGTCACTATGGGGAGGCTCATCACCCCAGCGTAGGCCGATAGCACGAACATAGCGCGCTAATTAAACACTAGACAGTGCCAGGTCAGGGTACCCTCTGCCAGGCCAGGGCGTCCCATGCTCGGCTAAAGAGGTAGTGTACGGAAGGGTTTATAACAGTTATTCATTCAACTGTACACAATGAAAATCATGGTACTCTGAATTCTATGGAATGTTCAACCTCTTCAAACAATTACTGATTAACTCTGAAGTGGGCTGATTTGATGGACTTAAATGAACTACGATGGACCACCATTGGCCATTGTCGGTCAACCATGTTCTATCTTAATCGACCGAATCAGTCTGTAACCGTCAAACCAAAGTAGGCAGTTCTAAATTTATAATTTTCAAAAGTTAATCCAAACAACACATCAATTATATAGTATTCTAAGCATGTTGTGAACGAAATGAAACTTCATAGCATTCATTTTCTCAATTAGGCATAAAACCAAACAGTTGATAGGCAATATACTTCATTTCATATATGGGCGTAAAACCAAACACTTAGTTTGCTAATGCAGGCTAACTCATCATATTCACAACCAAGCACTAGTCCGGGTGGATGGTAATCCACTCACTCGAACATATGTGAACTTCAGTTCCCTCAGGAATTTCATCAAACACTTGACGTGCACAACACATCAAGCTCATATTTCCACAACCTAGGCCCTATATGAATATCGAATTCATACAAACCATCAAACATGGTATCAAATCCAAACACAGCATGTGAATCACGATTATAACATAAACATAACATTCGGATAGGAAGAATCTCAAGAAAACACTCAATTTCACTAATTGACACTATCAGGGGTTGATAGAAGCTAACTTAGAAGAATAGTATTCACATGTGTTGGTGAAACCACATGCTAACAACATTTAGAGGGAAGGATTTAAGAAGAAAAACTAAGATCCTACATAAATTCGAATAGAAATGGATTTGAGTAAGAAAAGTCTGATTTGGGTTTCCAATTTAGAATATAGGGTGTAGATTTACCGTAGATAGGCGACCGACATCGATTGATTGGAAGAAACGACGGTCAGATCGGAGGCTCCTAGCAAAATCCCCAAAATCTCTACGCAAAAACTCCCAAATTTCATCTCAAATTAAAATCCCTAAAGGGCTAGTTATTTATAGTTCCAGATTGCCAAAAACAGAGGTGAGTTACACAACTCACCCACTCTGGTCTCGATCCAAGTTGTGAGGATTGGGACATAGTGTTAGATATCTGGTGTAGGGGAAAGGTCAAGTCCACTAAGGTGATCGATTCCGCGTAGATTCATGATCAACAGCCCACTAACGAACTGTCTATATTTGTTCTAGGTTTTCAGGATACCATTTAAATGATTTAGAAAACAAATTAAAGTTCGGTGAATCATTTTACTAGGTCGTAGCGTACACTGATGGATATCAGATTCTAATGGTAACGCAGATTTATTTGGGGTTTCATGCATTACGATTCGGATTAGGTCGTCAATTGGGTCCGAATGGAGATTAGGTCATCAATTAGGTCAAATCGACTGGGATACTTAAGGTAATCGAGATCTGACTCGTTAATCAGGGTGGTCTAAGGTGGATATGCACTGGGAATCAATTCTACGAGTAAATCAATTGTGTTTCCAGTAAATTTATAGCTCAAGGTTCATAAATCAACGGATCGGAAGTAGGATTTGACGATTAGAAATGGATCAGTGGTTATCCATGATATCTGATGAAGAATGTACGGTTAGATTAATGTATTCCAGTGTCTTACAAGGGTTTGATCGAATCAAAGAGTTCAAACTAGGGTTTCTTGTACACATCTCCTAGATTCTTGATTCTAAATCAAGCGTATGCACTCTCAATTGAGAATTTAAATCAGAAAACTTTCTAGAAGCGCTCAAGTACTATCAAGACTCAAGGATTGAAATTTTCAAGGCGTTACATTCCTGTAAAAGGCTTCAGGGGAAATACCGAGGTCCTCCAACACCACCTTGTGGTTGAAGTTTCAAAAGTTGTAGGCTCTATCATGATGCTTGTGTTACATACATGCCATATATTCATTTTTCGAGGTTATTTTAAGGCATGGGCCCAAATATGAGGCGGATCCAAATCTCAAGTGGACCACACCATAAGAAATGAAAATGATTAAACGCTTACCCTTGATGACTTTTCGGTGGAAAAAAACATTGGACGGAAAATAAGAATTATGAAGGGCCTTAATTTATGTCTACGTTACCTAATCAACGGGTTGGATGGAAAAAAAATTACAGTGGGCCATAGCAATTTTTTAATGATACAATTTAATTGGCACCGTTAACTATTATGGATCCACATGAGATTTGGGTCTTTTTTCATTTTTTGAGCTCATGTCCTCAAATTATAATCAACAAAGAATGAACAGCATGGATCAAACAAATGCATAGGCACACGGCATATATCACGGATTTCGTAAGTCTTGCGCAAGAAATAAAGCTTAAAAGGACATTAGGGGCCGTTTGGATGGAAGTAATTGGAGGTAAATAAGGTGTGTTTGGATGAGAGTAATTGCATGTAAATGATATGAAATCCTCTTTTTAAGAGAGGATTTGAAAGTAAATGGCGTGAAATGCTTTTTAGGCTTCCTTGGAGAGTTGCACAAGTAAACAAGATGCTACTATACACATGTCCATCGCACAGGTGGCACAATAATGATACTCCAAAACATTTCAATTATTGGCCACATCACTAAAATCACACTAATAGAATGATTCAAACCATCTAAATATTGGCCATCTAAATGGATGGTTAAAAAACGTTGGCAAGTTGCTTATTTATGATCGTGGCCCACCCAAAGCTCAAATCCTTCATTTTTAAATAAAGTATATATTTTAATGGGCTTATTACAATCATTCTGTTAAATATGACATATTTGCACTAATTTGGGTATTAAAGCTGATTGGGGATATTACATATGTTATTGTGAATATATTGAAAAATCCCAATGCATTTCAATTTCTCTCATTTACTTCCATTCAAACAAAAAAAATTTATTTCAAAAGAAATTCATTTACTCGATCCAAACACATTGAAAAGGGTGATTTACTCCCAATTCATTTACCTCTAATTCCAATTCCCATTTACCTTCATTTACAAGCTCACAAACGAGTGCTTACCATCTTTTTTGAATGCAACAAACGGAGTTTTCTAACAACCATGAGTCAAAGTCAAAATAGGTGGCTTTCTGAATTTATTTGAAAATAATAAATAGGTTTTAGGAAATAGTTTAAAAGTAATCTTGTTTTTGGAATTCAACCAAAACTCAAGCGTACAGACGGCATTGTCTCTAAATAAATAGACCATTGTCTATTATAGGAAAGGATTATCATTAGAGAGAGGAGAGAGTGAGACGGAGATTTAAATGGGGATGGGGCACAAGGTGACATTGGCCCCACTCCCATAGTCACCACATCACCTAATCATCCCATAATGACTTGGAAATACATAAGTATAAAAGAGAAGGTCAACATACAAATGCATTTGGACCATTCAATTTAAGGAGTTTTCAGTCCATAGCCTGTGAAATATATGCATCACTTATTAATGAACTAATAGAATTCTTGATGCTAGGCCATGGGTTGAAGAAAAAAAGGTTACATCAACAGCTCACGTGGGCTAAAGTTGATGTATTCTTGTTTTTCATCGTCACTTCAATGTCCACAGTCAGATAAGGTGGATGGGATTGTCTAGCAGGTGTGAGATCCTTGACACATAAACAATCCTAGTGGGCTACACCTTATTCATGTTGCATAGCCTTCAAACTGTGTACGGTTTGGGTGCTCTGACCGGTCGGGTGTTGCATAGCCTTCAAACTGTGCACGGTTTAGGTGCTCAGACCGGTTGGGTGACCAGTCTAACAGTTTGGCCCAGATGCACAGCGAGGCCGCTGGACAGATTTCTTGTGCCCTAGACCGGTCGAACGACCAGTCTATAGGGGGCTCTAACCGATCGGGTGATCGGTCAGTGGTGAGGCTGGATGTACGAATCTGGAAGTTTCCTTTTGCAAGTCAGTCTCTTGCGTAGTTTTGCGCAAGAGGTTTTTAATTTCAGTTTAATGCCTATAAAAGGGGTGTAATGCGGGATTAGGAGTTTTACCATTGAGGCCATGTTTCTTAGAGGGATTGAGAGAGTTCTGGGGCAAGAGAAAGAGCTAGGAGAAAGCTTAGGGTTCTCTAGGATGAAGAAAAGGATTGTGCTTGTCTATTTCATGTGAGAATAAGCTTTGGATAGCTGGGGATTTCTCTTGCGGGCTGTGATCCGAGGGCTTTGTTTCTTCTATCTCTTGTAACTTCTGTTAATCATAGTGGATCACTTTGTGCCATGGTTTCTTACCCGTTGAGGGGTTTTTCTATGTAAAATCATATTGTCTCTTGTGGTTGAATGCTTGTGTGTTGTGATTGCATTGTGTTTCTCGTTTGATCGCATATTTTGCTGTGTGTTGTTCAACTTTCACTTCCGTTGCTGACGTCCCTATTCCCAACAATTCATACAGCACAGTTGACCCCACAAATCGTCTGGGCATTTATATGGTAGTCATGACTCTCCCCAAAATTTCTCCTTCAATGTAGTCCATATTGTGTTATGAATCAAGTTAGATTTTTTTATATAAGACTAAGGGGTGTTTGGCATCTCTACAAATAAGAGATTATTAGCTTATTTCTAAAAAAAATAAGCTTTTAAACTTGTTGTGGGTAAATTTGAGCTGATCTCGGGTCATAAGGAAAGCCCATAGTCCCATGGGCCTAAGTGTAGGTCCTCAACCTCATGCATCGAACCGTGGACCAGTGTCGAAAGATCGACCTAACGTCACTCAAGCCGACTTGTCCGAGGCTAACCTATCTGAGGTCGACCTGTTTGACATGCTTGAAGTCACTCAAGACAATCTGTCCCAGGAAGACCAGTCCAAGGTTGACCTGTCCAAGGCCGACCTGATGTTTGAGGCCGACCTATCTGACCTGGCCCATTAGGGCTAATAAACTGGACATGTCTCCGAAAGTTACGGGCGTAACCCACGTTGTCGGAAATCATGCCGACCATTACAGGCATAATGGCCACATTTAATGCCCTCTATAGCTCTCCAATTATCCTATAAATAGAAGACACTCTTACAATCCAAGGTATGGACAATCTCCCCCAAGTACTCTGCCTCTACGTTAAGACAAACCTTTGGCTTAACTTAAGCATCGAAGGGCTAACGGCCAAACCCCAACCGCCCCTCTTAGTTTTCTCTAGTGATTCGCAAGGCCAAGGAGATATTCCAATCTGGATCTAGTCCGCTCATCTTAGGAGATCAGAGACAGCAGTTCATGCGATTGGGGAGGTCACGTCATCTCATCTGTTGACCCATTGGAGGTCACGTCATCTCATTTGTTGACTAGTTTTTGGCATCAACAAAGCTGTTTGGTAAAAGTCTAATCAAGTACTTATTTGTTTAGAAAGTAGCAAATAAGCTTCGATTTAATAAGTTGGGGACAGGTTACTTTTTGAAACGGAGCTTATTTAGCTTAAGCAGGTAGACATTTTGGACTAACTTTTGGACAATTTTATCCTTAAACTTTTCAAGTAATTCCCATCTTACCCTCTTCACTTCTCTTTACAATTTCTTCAAGGTAGGCCCACATGATGAACGGGAAGGCCCCACGTGATGAATGGCCCATATGAAAGGTGGGCCTACATAATGCACGGTCACATAAAGGTGAGCCCCACATGATGGATGGCCTACTTCAAAGTGTGGCCCTGCATGATGAATGATCCACATCAAGCAGGCCCTACCTGATGATGGTCCACATCAAAGGTGGGACCCACATGATGGATGGTGGACATTGAATGTGGAACCACATGATGGAAGGTTGATATTAAAGGTGGGCCCACATGATGAATGACTCATATTGAACGTTGGACCCCACATGATGGACAATCCACATCAAGTGGGCCACACATGATAGTGGTCCACAACAAAAGTGAGACCCACATGATAGATGGTGGACGTCCAAGATGGGCCCCTCATGATGAACAAATCATATTGAAGTGGGGCCCCACATTAAGGTGGGCCCCCATAATAAAAGGTTCACATCAAAGGTGGGTCCCACATGATAGATGGCCTGCATCAAATTGTGACCCAACATGACGGAACATGCACATCAAGTGGGTCCCATTTGATGGACAATCCATGTCAAAGGTGGGACCCACATGATGGATGATGGTCATTGAAGGTGGGGGCCCACATAATGGACGGAGTGGGCTTCACTTGATAGATGACCCCACATAAAAGTGTGGCCCCTCAAAATGGACAGATCACATCAATTGGGCCCCACCTAATGGATGGTCCACATCCAATGTCTCTCCTAATGGATGACCCATATCCAAAGTGAGCCCTATGATGGATGATCCACATAGAAGGTGTACCCCACACAATGAATGATGGATATCAAAAGTGGGCCCCATATGATGGACAATCCACCTCAAAGGTAGGACCCACACTATGGACACATCAAATGTAGAGTCACGTGATGGGTGATGGGTAGTGGACATTGAGGGGCCCCACATAAAGGACAATTAACATTGACGTTGGGCCCCACAAGATGGACGGTTCACCAAAACAACCATTTGGATTGCTCTTATATTAAAGTTGTTGTAATCTTTAAAATAACATTAACTACCATTAAAAAAAAAAAAAAAAAAAAAAAAAAAAAAAAACCTCTTACTTGATAGTGTTACCAAACATGTTTACTTTAAATAAGAAACTTTTTTTTTTTTTTTACATTTTACCAAATGAACTTATTTAAAATAAGAGCTAAAATAAAAAAAGGACTTATTAAAGTAGCTCTTATTGAATTAGAGTAGAGATGCCAAAAGCCCTAATATTGGAAGCTGAATATAATGGACCATCGGATGTCACTACTACATCAGAGTGGGGCCCACATTGCGTAAATTCCTCTTATGTTTGGCTGTTTGGGACATGGATGGAATTTATGCGAGAAGAATTTTGCTACACCCACGGCTTGCGTGAGTTGCATACGCAGCAATCCCAGCCGTGGGTGGGATCCGAATCTCCAGGGGCATAGAAGGCAGAGAGGGCGAGTCTCTCTCCTCTCCTCTCTCACTCCTCCGAGAATCCATCCAGCCTGCTAGGATCGGAAGTCAGTTTCGTGCGAAAGCCTTTGGAGGCTTTTGGACGCTGGAAACGCAGGTGGGTCCCACGGATGATGTTTTTGAGAAATCCACCCCGTCCATCCATTTTTTGATCTCATTTTATGACGTGAGACAAAAAAAGGGGCTGCATCCGTGAACCTAGTGGGCTGCACTAGAGGAAAAGTGGGCAGGGAAACTCCTGGGTCTACAGTGTTGTTTGTATGCCAGCCATACCCTTCATAATGTCATTCCTACTGGGATGAACTGAAAACACAAATAGTAGCCTGATTCGAAGCTTCTGCAGCCCCATGAATATTTCAATTGTGGACGTTCAATCATCATGTTTTCAGCCCACTCAAGTCTTTGATGACGCTCATTTCTAGTCACTCGTTTCTAAAATGAGATCACAAAATAGATAGATGGGGTGGATCTCTCACAAACATCATGGTGAGCACCACATAAGCTTCCATAGCAACTTAAGTTGCAGCAGCGTTGTTCAAGTGGGCCCATAGGCAACTTGTTCAAATGGCCCATTGTTCAGTGATCCAAACCATCGATGAGAAGGGCCTCACTGTGGATGGCCACGGATAAAAAATACCCTGATTGGAACACCCCGTAAACTAGAATATTTGAGCTTTTATAGGTTGAATATAAATTGTTGTCTTTTTTTTTTTTTTTTTTCTTAACCATCTATATTGTACTTCTACATTGCAGGACAGTGGAGTCAAAAATTGAAGCACAAAAGATTAAGTGGACTATAACACGGGAAATTGTGGGAATAATGATTTCCACCGTTGAAACCTTCCTAAGGCCGATGTTTATTTGTCGCTTAGACCTGTTGATAATATCACACAGATATGGATGATGATTATATATATATATATATATATATATATATATATATATATATATATATATATATATATATATATATATATATATATATTGCCTTGATCCAAAGCTTTTGTTGCCCTTAAGAATTTTTCAATGGTAAATGTTCAATCCACACTGTTTCTTGTGGTGTGATACACTTGAACTTTGGATATGCTTCAATTTTTGTATCAAAACCTAAAATTATCTGGTAAAATGGATGCACGGAGTGGATAAAATATATAAATCACAATGGGTCCCACAGAGTCTGACATACTCATAACACTATCGGCTTCCTTCCCCATTGGTTCACGTATGTAGCCCATTTTTTGTCTCACGTCCTAAAATGAGCTCACAAAATGAATGGACAGGGTGGATTTCTCACAAACATCAACCGTGGGACTCACCTGGTCCCATCATCCGCAGGAAGCGAAACTTCCAATTCTTGCCAAGCTAGATAGATGACTCGCCCTCTCCGCCTTCTATGCCCCTGGAGATTCAGATCCCTCCCACGGCCGGGATTGCTGCATATGCAGCGATACGCAAGCCGTGGGTGTAGTAAAATTCTTCTCAATTTATGCACTCACTCTTTACATGCATGGATTAAAATCCCGTTTGGATTGACTTTCCCAAAAGGGCTTCTTAGGCTGATTTTCTTTTTGTTTTCTTTTCTTTTCTTTTCTCTCTCTCTTTTTCACAGTTTTTTTAATGGAGTAGACATTTCAACCTGCTGAGCAGGTGACAAGGCTATGTGCATTCAAACTTACTGCAAACTGTGTTTCGCTCAAAACACCGTGCACGCTTCAAACTCTCCTTTTGGGTTGCGTCCAAACATTCAAACTCCCCTTTTTGGTTGCGTCCAAACAGTATTCTCAACTGGAATCCACACCTGGGTTTATTAAAATAAATAAATAAATCTAAGCCATTCATCTGGTCATCCCCATCATGTAATGATCCGTTCTCGATTATCTACTCTATCAGATTACCTTTCCAATCCAATTGGTAGTTTGAAAATTCTCTCTCACTAGTCACTACCAATGGTGAATCACATCTAATGGTTGGAAGTATGGCGGACTCAACCAAATGCTAAAAAATCCTCCCATTGTGGGAAATGTCTTGTATTTCCAAGGAGTTTGCCATCGGCAATGGGCCCACCCTGTACACAAAAGTCCAGATGCCGATGCATTACACTGATGCTACTCGATTTTAGCCTTTCAATCCAGGTTCACATTCAAGGATCCAAGTCATTTACAAGATGGTGTCAGTTTGATGTTGGATAGTAATCAATTTATCTTAATACTTCATAATTAGGCTCTTTTACTTTCAGTATGAACGGTAACCATGACTTTTATATAATCAAAGGATTTTCATCCTAAATCTTAAAGTCAACTGTTTAGACATCGCCATCCAAAGTGAACCCCATCGCATGAACGATCTGATTCATTGAAAAGAATTCAATACCTAGTAATAAATTCATGGTGCATCATTTTGTAACGAGACACAATGTATTGAAAAAAAAATTTAAAAATATAATACCATGCGTAGGAGAAACTTTTTGCTATACCCACGACGTGGGTACGCTGCATACCCATGGATCCCAGCCAAGGGTGAACTCTTATCTTAATGAAGAGAGAGCGATTGTCTCTCCTCTCTCTCTCTCTCTCTCCGGAATGGAAGCGGATTGCATAGTAAGCATACTTGAGTAAGATTTCAACAGTGGAAATCATTATTCGTACTGTTTCCTGTGTTATATATGGTCCACTTGAGGTTTAGATATGCTTCAAATTTTGGCTCATCCTATAAAACGACCTAGAAAAATGGATAGATGGCGTGGATAAACCACATATATTTACCGTGATCCCAACAGAGTTCACACAGTACAATAAATACGCAATCCGATTCGCTCTGGATTGGCAAGCAATGGTCGCGGATTTTACCTATTGGGGTCCACAGTGATGTTTGTGAGAAATCCACCCCGTCCATCCATTTTGTAAGCTCATTTTAGGATGTGAGACAAACAAAAAAACAAAAAAACAAAAAAAAAATGCCAAATCCAAGCTAAATTTAGTCTGTGTTGGTTTTCCTCCTTTCCTACCTTACATGAGTGTGTGAGCGAGCCATAGATGGTTCCCAATTACGCTTAATTGGGTCATTTGCATGAATCACTTATAAGCATCAACACAGTAAGACCCATCATGTTAAGACTTGAGTAAGCTTGTGGGTGCACTAGCTTGGTCAAAATTCACATGACCTCGGGATGTGCAGATGAAGAGGCCCCGATTAATCATGCATTGGTTCTCCATATAAAGCTTCTACATAGCCACTGAAAGTAAGTATAGTTGGGTAAAAGTTATTGGTTCTCCATCTTTCCTCATATCATCTAAAAGCTATTTATGGGTTTGGGTAAGATTAGACGTCCTTTTACATACTGTCAAACCTTTCATAAGGTGACGTGATGCCAACAAGGATGAAGGGAAAACCCAAATATCAGCATCATTCAAAACTTCATGGCCCCTAAAAAGTTTTTAATAGTAAGCACTCAATCTGCACTGCTTCTTGTGGTGTGGTCCACTTGAGTTTTGAATTTAATTAATTTTTTAGATAACATCTGACGCAGGGAGGACGTGGTAGGTCGATCACCGTCTCCCTAACCGATAGTTTCTCGAATCCACGAGAAAAAATAAAAGATAAAAAGAGGAATTTAATTCCAAATAATTGCTTTATTGAAGATTGAATGAATAAAAACGAAATTACAATGCATATAAATAGGAAACTAAACCCTGGGTAAAGTATCAGACTCCAACTCCAACTTAAACTCCTAGAAAACGTAACTTACTATAAATAGTAAACTTACTATTTATAGAAGTTGTTCAATCCTACTAGAACTCTTGGTTTTCGGCCAAAAATAAAAAGTTATCAAACGGCCTCAACCATGTTGTTCTACGAAATATTCTAAGCCATTTTCATGTTGGGCACTAACTCTAAAACCCTACAGATGCAAAGTTATGATCGAATTAAAACTTACTATAAATAGTAAAACTGAAAATAAACTAGCCTAATGACCGTCGATACGGTCGAATCTCGCGATTCCGGCTTGGGCAACCCGGCATAGCGGGGTTGGTTGGCTAATGTAGCTCGAGCTACCCCACATTGATATATTATACGTCCCGTAACTCATTCCGGATTGTGAGATACGACCGATTTACGGTCCTGACGGTCCGGATCACTTTCGACCCCAACCGGTCTTCTTTTGCTCCATCTGGGCCTTGAAATAATCAACGACCCGTTCTACATCAGTCTCCTCCACTTCAAAAGAACTCGACCCCGAGTTCTCGTCCCGCTTTGGTTCATGATATTCGTACAGATCTGCCATGTTGAAAGTCCTTGAAATCTCCATGTCATCCGGAAGATCAACAACGTAGGCATTGTCATTGATCTTGCAAATGATCGGTACCAGTCCAATCTTCTTGTGCTTCAACTTGTTGTAGGTCCCGGTAGAAAATCGCTCTTTACGTAGGTGGACCATCACCTGATCACCTATTTCGAACACTTTGGCGCGTCGATGCTTGTCGACCGCTTCTTTGTACTTCTCGTTCGAAATCTGTAATTTGTTGCGCACGTTTACATGTATGTCCATGATTCGGTCTGCCATATGTTCAGTTGTAACGCTCATGCCCGGAAGCTTGGGCAGGGGAACCAAATCGAGTGTGTGATGAGGCACGCACCCATAAACAATCTGGAACAGAGACTTTCCTGTCGATCGGTTTACCATGTTGTTGAACACAAACTCTGCTTGAGCCAGGGCCATGTCCCACTGCTTCGGTTTGTCACCTGAAAGGCAACGGATGAGATTCCCCAATGTGCGGTTGACGACCTCAGTCTGCCCATCTGTTTGTGGATGATAAGCACTGCTGAAGTGAAGTCGTGTACCGAACGGATTCCACAAGGCTCGCCAAAAGTGGCTAACGAACTTTGTGTCCCGGTCTGAAGTGATCGTCTTAGGAATCCCATGTAGTCGCACAACCTCTCTGAAGAAAAGGTTCGCAACTTGTACCGCATCAAAGGTCTTCTTGCACGGAATGAAGTGTGCCATCTTGGAGAATCGGTCTACCACCACGAACACTGAGTCTATGCCGCGTTGTGTTCGTAGGAGCCCTAATATAAAATCCATAGATAAATCCTCCCAAGGGGCATCTGGCACGGGTAATGGCGTGTAAAGACCTGTATTTTGAAATTGTCCCTTAGCGGTTTGACAAATATGACATCGTTGTACCGCCCTGCTAACATCACGAGCAAGTTGCGGCCAGTAATACCGCTCTTTCACCATCGCTCGAGTCTTATCTCGTCCTAGATGACCACCGAGGCCACTGCCATGCAGCTCGATAATAATTTTGTCCCGTAACGAACTCTGCGGAATGCAAAGTCGATTTCCTTTGAAGAGGAAACCATCTTGAATTGAAGGTCACTCGGGTGACCCTCTTGGCACTTTTTCCATGCATCTGCAAAATCCTCGTTGTCGGCATAAAGTTCCTTGAGACAGTCGAATCCGATCACCTCACTGCTCACTGTAATAAGAAGGGATGCACGCCGGCTTAGTGCATCTGCCACCTTGTTCTGCTGCCCTGACTTGTGTTTTAGAACGAACGTGAATTTCTGTAAAAACGAAATCCATCTAGCATGCATACGATTCACATTAGTCTGAGTATTGACACATTTTAAGGCCTGATGATCAGTGTAGAGTATAAATTCCCTTTGAATAAGATAATAGCGCCAATGGCGTAGTGACTGAACCACTGCATATAATTTAAGTTCATAGGTCGACCACTTCTGTCGTGCGTCGCTGAGTTTCTCACTGTAAAAGGCAACTGGCCTGCCCTCCTGAGAAAAGACTCCCCCAATGCCGACAATAGATGCGTCACATTTTACCTCAAACAACTTATCGAAATTAGGGAGTACCAGGACCGGGGTAGTGGACAACCAATGTTTAATTTCTGCAAAACTCTTCTCAGCCCCTTCGGTCCATTGAAACGGACCCTTCTTCATACAGTCGGTAATTGGCGCGACGATACTGCTGAAGTTCCGCACAAACCGACGATAGAAGGTCGCTAACCCATGAAAACTTCGTACCTCATAAATGTTCGTCGGAGTTGGCCAATCCCGAATAGCTCAAACTTTCTCTTCGTCTACTCGGATACCCGTGGACGACACAATGAACCCCAGAAACAATAATCGATCGGTTAAGAAGCTACACTTTTTCAGATTTAAGTATAGCTTGTTGTCGGCCAACACTTGTAGTACTTTTCTGATGTGGGTCATGTGCTCCGTTTCATCCTGACTGTATATTAGGATGTCGTCAAAGTAAACAACAACAAAACGGCCAATGAATGGCTTCAACACTTGGTTCATTAAATGCATGAAGGTGCTTGGTGCGTTGGTCAGACCGAAGGGCATAACCAGCCACTCATATAGCCCTTCCTTGGTCTTGAAGGCCGTTTTCCACTCGTCACCTGGCCTAATACGAATTTGATGGTATCCACTCCGTAAGTCCAGTTTTGAGAACACCTTGGAGCCCTCGAGCATGTCCAGCATGTCATCCAACCGCAGTATTGGAAATCGATATTTAACTGTTATTTTATTGATCCCACGACTATCGATACACATGCGCCATGTTCCGTCTTTCTTTGGGGTAAGGAGTGCCGGAATGGCACACGGGCTCATGCTCTCTTTAATAAGACCCTTACGGATCAGTTCCTCCACTTGTCCCTGTAGAATTTCACACTCTTTCGAACTCATCCGATAGTGCGGTCGGTTGGGTAAACTGGACCCTGGGATAAGGTCGATGTGATGTTGTATGTCTCGCATAGGAGGCAACTCATCAGGTAACTCTCCAGGCCAAGTACTTCGAAATTCTTCTAGCAGCGGTTTAAGGCGTTGAGGAATATTAGAAGATCTTGGCTCCTCGCCTTTTACCATAACGGCATAAATTTCGCTCGTTTCCTTTGATTCCTTAACAAACTCACGAATGGTAAGGAGAGAGTTCCCCTCCACTTTAGAAGCTTCAGGGTGTTTCTCTGGTGTCATAGGGGCCAAAACAATTTTTCGACCATCCTTGGTGAACATGTATATGTTTTCCCGTCCACCGTGGGTCACATCTCGATCCGATTGCCATGGCCGCCCAAGTAACATGTGGCAGGCTTCCATGTCAACCACATCACAGAGGACCTCGTCCTTATAGCTTTTACCAATGGAAAACGAGATAATGCATTGATGAGTTACCTTTGTTTCGTTCACCTTCTTGATCCAACCGATAGAGTAAGGGGTAGGGTGCTTCGTCATAGGCAGATGTAACTTATCCACCATAATTTTCGAGACAATATTTTCGCTACTCCCAATGTCTATGATCACGTCACAGATTTTGCCCTGCACGGTGCACTTTGTGAGAAAATATTATGTCGTTGTAGGTGCACTTCCTTCCTGGGAGCGTAAAGTAGTCGTCTTACTACTAGCGATTCCCCATGATCTTCAGTCAGCCAATCAACATCTTCTGTGTCCCCTTCTTCGGCATGTTCAAATTCATGGTTGTCTTCTGTTAATTCACCTTCCCCGCCGCCTTCATTCGTAGTTAAGTGTGCTGCAGGGCGTTGAGGGCAAGCGTTCGACCAGTGACCTGGTTGGCCACAACGGAGACAATGGTCTGGTCTTGGACGACCATATGGGTTGGGGATCCTGCTAGGACCCACTGTTGCGGGAGCTGCACGTTGAGGTCTTGAGAGACCGCTTCCCCAGTCCCGATTCATGACCGTAGGAGGTTGAGGACGCCCTCTTATAGGATCCTTGCCTTTGGCCAACGTGGTATCTTGAGTGGGTCCGATGATGGAATTCCGTGTTGCCGGATAGGGTCGAGCAGGGGGCCGTGACAACTGTGTTTCTGCTCGAGTAGCCAATTGGTTGGCCTTACTCAACGTCCAGACTGGATGCATCTGGACTCGATCCTAGATTGCAAATCGCAACCCACCAATGAATCGTGATACTTGTTGTGCCTCTGATTCCGATAAATTATTCCGTGTAGCCAATCGTTGGAATTCTTCAAGATATTTGGCTACGGTTCGATTTTCGTGACGACAATTTTGGTATTGTTGGAACAAAATTTGTTCATAGTCGCTAGGGAGGAATCGAGCTCTAAGAAGCTGTCTCATCCGAGGCCATGTTCGGATGGGTGTCTTATTCTGACGGGTGCGGGAAACCTGTAGGTTTTCCCACCATGCTGAAACACCGGATTTAAATTTATATGCAATTAGTTTTACCTTCTTGTCGTCCGGCACTTCCATATAGTCGAAGTGTCGCTCGACCTCTGCCAGCCAGTTGAGGAACTCCTCTATTCGAAGTAGGCCATTAAAGTTGGGAAGATCAGCTTTGCCCCGATAGTCTCGTTCTGCTCATTCCACACGCTCATTCCCTAGCGCAGGTCATCGTACCAAAATGTCTTCGACCTCGTCGTCGCTTGGTTCTGATTCGTCTGGTGTAACCCTACGATTATCCACCTGGGGTGCTCTACGGACAACATGATTGTCCCGTATAGCAACTGTTGGTGGTTGTTGGTCACCTTGGGCTCGAAGCGGAGCTAGCGATGCTGCAATCTGGTCGAAGGTCGCCTGTATACCTTGCAGGATCAACCGGTTCTCCCGTTGCGCTGCTTCGAAAGCTGTCGCCGTTAGATAGTCCCTTGGAGCATCGTCCTTAGGATGAGGATCCAACCCTTCATTAGAGGTCATCGTCCTGAGGAAGAAATCTCTCTCTGATACCAATGACGCAGGGAGGACGTGGTAGGTAGATCACCGTCTCCCTAACCGATAGTTTCTCGAATCCACGAGAAGAAATAAAAGATAAAAAGAGGAATTTAATTCCAAATAATTGCTTTATTGAAGATTGAATGAATAAAAACGAAATTACAATGCATATAAATAGGAAACTAAATCCTAAGTAAAGTATCAGACTCCAACTCCAACTTAAACTCCTAGAAAACGTAACTTACCATAAATAGTAAACTTACTATTTATGGAAGTCGTTCAATCCTACTAGAACTCTTGGTTTTCGGCCAAAAATAGAAAGTTATCAAACGGCCTCAACCACGTTGTTCTACGAAATATTCTAAGCCCTTTTCATGTTGGGCACTAACTCTAAAACCCTACAGATGCAAAGTTATGATCGAATTAAAACTTACTATAAATAGTAAAACTGAAAATAAACTAGCCTAATGACCGTCGATACGGTCGAATCTCGTAATTCCGGCTTGGGCAACCCGGCATAGCGGGGTTGGTTGGCTAAAGTAGCTCGAGCTACCCCAAATTGATATATTATACGTCCTGTAACTCATTCTGGATTGTGAGATACGACCGATTTACGGTCCTGACGGTCCGGATCACTTTCGACCCCGACCGGTCTTCTTTTGCTCCGTCTGGGCCATGAAATAATCAGCGACCCGTTCTACATCAACATCCTAACATGAGCTTGGTAGCAGATGGACAAAGTAACAGAGACATCATGGTGAGCCCCACAAAGCTTAAGATTACAAGGTATTTTGGGGTTCCAGGCAGGGTGCATCCCAAGCAAGCTCGAAAACAAATCATTTTACCATATCCTACAACAAAATCAGACCATCCATTATGACATTCAATGGAGAAGCAGGATACTAAAAATAGTGGGCCACCCCTTTATAGTATCTTGTGGCTCCACGACTGCTGTTACCCCAAGAATGCTCAATTCGCGGTGAGAGTGAGACCCATGACCCAACCATGACTAAAAGTTGGGTTTAGATGCGTAAGTGAAATGAATTCTTTCATGTTTCAAAGTATCCAAAGCAGAGGAATGAGGCCTCAAATTGCAATTAGATTCCTTTCAGGTACAATTTGAAGGAAAGGTAGTTGCAATTTGGAGCCATGTCAGTCAATGAATGCGACCAAAGAAATCAAATTTGGTTACGTGCCATTTTTTGTATAAGAGGAAGATCAGTTGCAAATGGGTCCCACAAGGCAGATGCCCTGTCACAAGTTCATGTAATGGGCCATACACTAGGACCACCTAATGGATAGATCGAATGTCCTATACATGGTGGCCCATGTGAAAACATGTAGGAACCGGCCATACACATGCTCCTAGTTGCAAGGGACACTTGGACAGTCCAATTGCTCCATTAAGGCTGCCCATTAGGTACAAACAAACATTTTTCAGGATGTTGAGAAAATCACACACATTTTGATAATGGTAGGCATCTTACAGATAGCCAATAAAATGTGTGGTCAAGATCAATATTTATGATAAACTAGGCCTAGCCAACAACTTAGCCATACACGGTCTGTTTTGCTTGTGAAAGGGCCGAATGGATGAGCTCCTAGGATCTGATGGTATATATCTAGACGATTTCAGGGACCTTCGTACATAGCTAAAGATGACAGCCTCTGTCCAGCAATCCACCCAACTGCTACACGAGCAGAAATTATCCAATTATCCTTCCAATTATGTGGTTAAGATAACTCCCAGACATGATAATTGGTTTAGATTATATTAAGGTGATTATAGTGGACAATGGGTATTATTCCTCTCCTCGCTTGAGACATAACAAAAACCGTTCTTTGATTCCTCAAATACAAATGTGCCAAGCGTTGTTGTGAGGGGGTTCTTATCTTTGCCTCGGTAGTAGACTCCATGGAGTTTCAACACCAGATCTCGGGCTCGAGTCCGGGTGTAGGGTGCAAGATGGGTCATGCCCAAAAATCTCCTAGGCAGAACCATTCTAAATTCTCAATTTTTGGCCTGCAAATAGACCATCTAAAGGATAAACAAATCAACGGTCCACATTCAAATGATCAGACCGCTGCTGCATTTGTTTCCCATGCTCGACACTTACTGGATAGATACTGCGAGTCCAATCCTCTTTTTTTTCTTTTGGATATAGCCTACCTACATGGTGGCCCACCAGAATAACAGTCTCAATCAAGGCCCATTTTCCTCATGTGTATCCTGTAGAACGTCTATGCAGCCACCTGCATGTTATCATTCCTATCCAAGCATGTCCCCTTGTTGGCATGCATTTGGAAGCATGCGTGCGGCGCATAATCCCAAACCCCAAAAAAGGTCCAGTTGTGCAATCAACGTCCTAGGATCTATCGCTTAGCACAAAAACAAAAAGTTAGAATACATCTAGACGTATTGCACCGATAATTAATGTTTTGTGATTTTATCCTTTCAATCCAGATTTATATCCAAATATCCAAATTGTTTTCAAGATAGTATTAGTTTGTACATATTGTTTGAGGAGCCTTCAAACTGTGCATGTTTTGCGTGCTCAAACCAATCGGGTGATTGGTTTACATGTTTGGCCCAGATGCACAACAAGGTTATAGGACGATTTTCGAGTGCGGGGGCTCCAACCGGTCGGTGGTGAGGCAGCGTGACGAATTTAGTAATTTCCATCTGTACTATTTTTTGTGTTCTCTGACTGGTCAGTTGTGCATGCGTTTTCTTACGCGGATCTACGTAAGGTGTTTCTAAATTGGGATCGTTTGTTATATATATGGCATGAATCCGAACTTAGATGTAATTCTAAGGTGTCTAAGGTTTCCAAAAGTGTATATGAGCGAGAGGAGAGTGATTTGAGAGAGAGAGAAAGAGAGAGAGAGAGGGCTTGAATTTTCTCTGGGTTTTCCTTGCTTGTAGGCTGTCAATCTTTATAATCTTCTGAATCACAGTGGATCGCTTTGTGCAATGGTATTTTAACCGTTGAGGGATTTTTTCACATAAAATCAAATTGTCGCTTGTGGTTGAATGCTTGTGTGATTGGTTGCATTGTATTGCTAGTTAGATTCACATATTCTGCTATGTTGTTGTTCAGCTTTTGCTTCCGCTGCTGGCGTTCTATTTCCCAACACAAATGTTGGATAGAAATCAAAAGAAAAATTTATTAAATTAGATTATTTCAATCCTTGATAATTTTACACTTTTACTGTCAATAATGAACGTGATTATTTCTAGTTTCATCTCGTTCAAGAAACAAAACCCTATCACGAGGAACGGTAGTATTTCTTTGTTTCATCAACTCAGTCAAAGGGGGTTAACGCAAAAGCACTGTAATTTCAATTCATTAACATGTACCATATTATGCCGAATCCAATTGCATACTTAGATGCCTGTTAATTGAGTAAATTTCTCTTTGAGATTGTGATTGAATCTCACTAGCCGCTCTAGATCTAATCTGCACTTGAAAGCACCTGAAACTCATCGACATTAAATTTTGCTTCGGTCTCCGAGTAAGTGATTGAAGAAATTGGCATCCAACCCATATGGTCGGAACACTCCACTGCAAATATTGGAAGCCCAAAAATCAACTTCATCAAAATCACCACGTGGGACACACCGTAAAAAATTATAGATAAGTATCCAAAGACCTTCAAATTCACATGATAAAGCACCTGATGGTTGGATTAGCTTGATCCCTGGGTGCCCCTTTTTTTATGGCAGAGGTGGCCAACATGTCTACAACTAGATGATCCATATTTGATGGGGAAAGAGGGTTTATTGCTAAATGGTAATAGTGATTTTCCCTTGTGTAGGGGAATCTACCACCAATCTTTAAAATAATAGAGTGTCATATGATCCAAAATAAAGAAGAGGCGCTTAAATTTCTCAGAAAACAGAGTGAGGTATATGATCGTATACACCCTATCTTATACAAAACTAAAATTAATCTTTGACTTCAGTCAAACTTCAATCAAAATTATCCATATGGCTCAACACTCATCGTATGATCATATGAGTTGGCCAGGATACGACCCTACGCAAGTTAAAGTAACCAATGGGTCATATCGATAAATCAAGGGATCCGCCAACCCATTTCCATCCAAAATCATCATGGTTTTCAGAACGCTCAAATATACATAATCCTAATAAAGCTACTCCTAACTATCCCAAAAAGCACAAGAGAATATAGCTCAAAAAGCCCCTTCACACGACATGAAAATGATTAACCGTCTATACAAATCTGCAACTCATTCAACTTAATCTTGGTCGTTCCCCAAAAGGAACAACTAAGTCACAAACTAGATGAAACTCATTTCCTCAGCTTCAATGGTACCAACAACTCACGAAAATCTTGCTAAAGAATCCTTGATGCCTCTCTCATATCTACCTTCTTTTTTATTTTGTTTACCCACTGAAGGTCTTAAACTCTAAAAAGCACGGCTAGATGAATTAACATTGAAATTTTGTTGAATCCCACAAAAAATCATAAAATCTCATAAAATGGTACCTAACCCCTTTCTTTTTCCGTAACCGAGACCCTTATTCAAAATCTACGGTCGCAAATCAAAAGTAGGAGTCACTTGAGTTGAAGAATCTCCATTTAGTGATTTTATGGTTTCTAGCCAACAGCAGATTCCAAGTTTCATTTGGCTAGTGATGACTCCAAATCAACTGCACTTTTGTCTCTCAGTCAACACCCCAATCACTCTAAGTGCAACCAAACAAAGCCAGAGTAATCGAGCAACATGGAGCAAAACGGAGAGGAAAAGCTGAGGAAGTGAGGGCATTCCACCCTACTCGCGCAAAGGCCGTTCAAAATGACAAAATCCAACACAAAGGGGACGTGTTTAAAACTCTCATAAAATAGAGGGCCCACCTTCAATGTCCACCATCATGTGGATTGATGTAAGACATGGTGAGAGTACATTCCTAGCATGGCTAAACCGAAAGAAGGCCAAACAAAAACGAAAGTAATCTATGAGATTTAGACCCATTCCTACATAGAGCATGATATAATTGGGACCCAAGCGTGTCCGATTCAAAGAAATTTAATTCCAAATAGTGAGAAATTATCATTTAAAATATGAATCGTAAATTGGACATAATTTTTAATTCGGGTATTGTTATAGGACACACAACCTATCAATCTTTACCATAACGGCCCATCTAGAGTCAACTAACCCACATTAAGTGGGTCAGATCTATCCATTTCGCAAGAAAACGCATGCTTATAGTTCAAAAATGAAATTTTATAGAAAATTTACTATTTTTAGTAATTTCAAATTTTAACATATTTTCTTATTTTTAGAGCTTTAGATATGTCTTTTTTAGCAATTACTTGTAATCATATTAGGACTCCTCTAATAAGGTTTATCTAGACTTTCTATTTTTAGTAAATTAGGCTTTAGATGAATTTTATTATTTTGGATAACTTTTAGTAGAGTTAAAATTTTGCTATTTTTTTATATCATGAATTATGCCCTTATTTTTCTTTATTAATGGTGTTATGGTGAAATCACACAGATTTGACATTATTCAATAAAAAGATTCAAGTTGTATCCTTTTTTTCTTGCAAGTTCAAGAAACTAGCTCGTGAATTCAAGGAGATTGTGATCTTTCTCATTATTATTTCTCGTTCTTCCTTACGTTATGGGTCCATCTTCATTATCCACCATCCATCATGTGGGTCCCACATTTGATGTGGACCGTTCATAAGGTGAGGCCCACTTGATGTAGATCATTTGTCATGCAGAGCCAAACTTTGATGTAGGCCATTCATTATGTGAGTCCACCTAAATGTGGGCAATTCATCGTGTGGAGCCAACCTTCAATATGATTCATTTATCATGTGAGCCACCTAAGATAGAAAGAGAGAGAAGGAGAAAAAGATTGCAAAGAGGATAAAAGAGGACAAATTTGAAAATTTTGAAATATTAAAAGTTCAAAACTTCTACGTACCTACTTTAGCTAATTAACCTCTTAAAGAAAAAGTGATCTTCCATTATTTATTATTTAAGAGTTTTTTCACTAGTTTCTAGTAAGGGTGTCAACCGACTAGATTAGGGCCTGGCTAAGAGCTCTCTAAGCCCAGCCCGCATTGTTCAACAAAAACCCAAACTCAGTCCGGGCCTATGATGGCCCCAATTCTAGTCTGAGCTCAACCTGGAATGTCTATATGGCCCCCCGGCTGCCTAAACACGAGCCCTAGTTTCATGAGAGAGAGAGAGAGAGAGAGAGAGAGAGAGAGAGTGTGTCTATATGGCCCCCCACCACCCGAGCACGAGCCCTAGTTTCATGAGTGTGAGAGAGAGAGAGAGAGAGAGAGAGAGAGAGAGTGTGGCTGATTTGCAAAGATCTACGGTTTCATTGAGGAGGCAAGGCTCATTGAGCTGGTATGGGAAGATTGGTTCCTCTTAGGAGAATTGAGTAAGGTGAAGAAGAAACTAAAGATGGTGCCGAATGCAGAGATCTGAGTGCCTATGTGGTGTGTGGGTGTGTGTAAATAAAATATATTTAAAAAAAGGTTAGACCATTGTCAAACAATTTAATTCGAACAAAAGGTAATTTTTTAAAAGTAAGCAAATAAGCTCTTATTTGTAGAGATGCCAAATGGTCACTTGATATTTTCCACCAGTTTCACTTTTATCATTTCAACTATTTAAATAGCCTGAGTCCAATCCAGCATCATTTCAACTATTTATGAGTTTTGGGTAGGTTTTGACATACTTTTTTTTTTTTTTAACCTAAACTCTGCTCACATAGTGGCCCACCAGGACAACAGTCCCGATCACTGATCACTGATCACTGGGCCCATTTTTCATGATTGGATTCGAAGAGGGAAGTGCATAAGCGCAACTTGGGTGAGAACCCGGAACCAGCCATGTGGGTGAGTAGGGCCCACCTCGATGTATACACTGTATATCCACGCCGTTCATCTGTTTTTTCAATTTATTTTAGGATATTTTCCCAAGAACGAAGCAGATATAAGTTTTAGGTAGAACACACCACAGGAAAACAGTGGTCAATGAACTCCCACCATTAAAAGCTTCCTGGCGTCCACCGGAACGTTTATTGGCCATCAAACCTATTGATAAGGACATATACATCTGGATGAAATGAAAAAAATAAAAATAAAAAAACAAATATCAGCTTCATCTAAAACTTTTATGGCCCACAAAAGATTTTCAACGGTTATTAACCATGTTTCCTTTGGTGTGGTCTACCTGAAACTTGTACCGGCTTCATTTTTGGGATCATACTCTAAAATAAGATGTAAAAATATATTAACGGAGTGGATATAAAATACATATATTGAAGTGGGCCCCTACGGTCAGGGTCTCACTCACATTGCAGGTTCCGTGTCCGGCACAAGTTGCGCTCGAAGCGCGCACCTTTGTTGAAGTCACAAAGAATTCCTTTGCCGTCGCTTCTAATAGAAACACGCCATCACAGATTATGTCAGTTAAATACCAAAAAGAAAAATGGAAATACGTAGAAAAAAAATACGTATTTCCTCTGTAGACGTGTGTAACTTATCTCGCTCTACTGTCCATCCATTTCTTCAGATCATTCTAATTGATGGGACAAAAAAAAAAAAAAAAGATAAGATGCAAAGCTCAAGTGGACCACACTACTACAGAAAGTAATAGACATCCAATTCTCACGGCTTCCGCTGATGTGGATGTATCATCCTATTATACATACGGAAGCGAATTAGGTGTTACATGGGAACATCTTAGTGGGTGTTACACCTGCCGTGTGGCCCACATGGATGATATTTTATATATCCACACCGTCCATTTGTTTCTCCAGCCCATTTGACTAATGGATTCTAAAAATTATGCAGACCCAAATCTTAGGTGAACCATACCACTAGAAAAGGTGATAAATGACTATTAAAAACTTTTTGTTGGCCACAAAAGTTTTGGACTAATCTTATCTTTATATTTTCTCTTCATCCAAATCTTATTGGCATGTTGGATTGCAAATAAAAATTACCAAAACCTTAAGATGGACTCTTTGAAATTTAAAATGGTGGGACAGCATGGATATATAATGATGTAGTCTACCTGAGATTTAGATCTTATTAGAGTTTGGTATAACATCCTAAAATGAGATGAAAAAACAGATGGACGGCGTGGATATATATAAAAAATGCATCAAAATGCTCCCCACATATTTAAGATAACAACCACTGCATAATCCGATATCTATACCTATTTCTATTTTTCTGTTTTTTTTTCTGAGCTGACATCATTGGTGATGACATAGACCAATAAGAAGCGAGGGCCTGCATGCAGCATAGACGATCCGTACTCGACAAGCATCTATCTTGTACGCACAATTTTGTAAGCACGTGTGCATGCATCTTCCCAAAGCAAAAAAATAAAACAAAAGGTCCAAATGTAATTAAGAAACCTAAAATGAAGGCATGATCCTTTCTAAGTCTGTATAAAAGAGAAAGTATGTATAAAAGAGAAACAGAAGAGAGAGATCCAACCATTAATCAAAGTGGGCCATGGATAATAAGGCCTATAGTGTATGTTGGGCGTCCGTCGTTCAAGAGATCCTGATTCAGATCTTCTCCGACCTCGATTTTGCTTCTCTGGTATCGGTCTCTCGAGTCTGCCGTTCATGGCGCTGCGTGGCCCATCTTTCAGATTGCTGGGATCGAATCCACTTCGCCCATCATGAAATATTCTTAGAAAACAACATCAAAGACACCCTCGTACCCGATCATCAAAATAGGCTTTGCAGGGAGTCGGCCTACGTCATGAGATATGCTGGATTTAGAGCCAAGTCGATTTTCGTCCGCCCGCTCGCCGATGACATGATGCTTCAGATGATCGCAGACAGGTTTGGATTCTGAGATTGACTCAATTTAGTTTACCCCCAAATCAGGATTCCCCATCTGTGGGCCCCACATGCAGAGATGGTGAATGATCAGCTAAACGTGGGTGGGCCAGAGATCAAAAACTAACACTGAATAGATGATTCTAGCGATTCTTGCACCGTTGAAAATGAAGCTTTCGATGCTTCGTATATACAACTCTGCAAATCGATGGTTAGGGTTGCCTTTACGATTATGGCGACTGTCTCTGCATGTGGGCCCCACGGGGATATTCATGTTGGATGAAGCTTTGCTAATAACTTCTTTTGAAAATCCATATTTATATAAAAATTAAAAAAAAAAAAAAATCAGATAATCGATCAATAATACATGTTTTATTCCCAAAAAAAAAATATTTGGGGGGAAATTTAAAAAATTTTAGAAGGCATGGCCACCCATAAGTAAAATTGAGTAGAAGGCGATTTTAATTGAGATGATTAATTATGTAAAGATTACTTAAAATGAAGGATTTGAAAGAGGCAATAAACTCTATTCCACTATTTAATTAAAATTTTCTATTTCAACCTTATTTATATCTAATATAAGTCCATGTATGCACATGTATAGTTTTTCTTCTTCTTACTTCGTTTCTAATCCAAATGGATCTGTGGCAGTAGAGATTCTTTTCAGTTTCTGCTCATACAGGAAATGACATTTATCAAACAAAAGCTGGGATTTCTTTGGAAGAGCAAATCCAAACCAATGCAGTCACATGTTAATTATTAACATGTTTCATATTTAGAACTGTACACAAGCCGAACCGGGGGAACTCTGCCCCAGCTCAGCTTGGCTCGTTCAGCCAAGGGGCCTGGCTTGAGTTCGGTTTAGGTCAATCATCTAGCCAACTTGGTCAGCTCAGCCTAATTTGTTAATTCAATCAAGCCAAGTTCGAGTCATTTCAAGTTCCGGCCAGTTTCGAGCCAAGCTGATTCGAGTTCTGTTTTTTGGGCTGGATCAAGTGTAAGCGGAGAGAAGAAGATGAGATTTAAAACATGAGAGAGGAGGAGAGGAAGAGAGGAGGGCACTTTGTTGGGTGTGTAGGGTAAATGGGAGAGAGAGAGAGAGGAGGATGCTCGGTTGGTCCGGAGTTTCGGTAGGGTTGCAAATTTAGAAGTTAGGATTTTTTTTTTTTTTTACATTCATACTCAGCCGAGCTGAACTGGGCCAAACTGAGCCAAAGTTCAAGCCAAACCAAACTGGGCTAGCATACAGCTTGGGCTCAGCCCGATTTTGAAACGAGCTGGGATTTCTAGCTCGGCTTAGCCCAAACAGGCTGATCAAGCTGAACCAAGCTGAGCTAAATCAGGCCGAACGGATCAAGCTATCCGAATTGGCTTGGTTTGTGTTCAGCTCTTATTCATGTTGGATTGAATTGCATGCTAGGTGCCCGTCAATTGAGTCAATATCCCTTCGGGGTTGTGAACGTATCTCAGCAACCGCTCTTCTCAAGTTAATCCGCACTTGCAAGAACCTGAAATTCATCGACATTCGTCTCTGCTCCGCAATCTCCGCATTGGTGATTGAAGAAATGGGTCAATCTTGTCCAGGTCTGGTGGGCCTCAACCTACGCGGTCAGCAAGTGACTGCAGCAATGGCAACCGCAATTGGAAAATTCATGCCCAAGCTCAAGTGGCTCAACCTCAACAGTGCCACTATATCCAGTCATATTCTTTGTATCATCATAGACTCATGCACTGAGCTACAATATGTCAGCGCCCTATGGTCCCATGGACTGTTCATGTACGATGATCTCAGGAGCAGGGCCGACAGAATTGCAGAGTTCAAGCACTCACATCACGATCCTGCTGACCCTCTTGTCGTGGAATTCTACCATGGTGCTGACCTTTGGTATCCTTAATGTTATTGGAGAGTAAGGTCAATTGCAATTAAGATACTTTCAAGTTCATTGGACACAAGAGGATGTAAATTTAAATGACTACCAGCGTGCTATGAATGGTAGAACTATTACAATTTCTTGATGCATCATAACTTGAATTGGGTTCTGATAAACTGGCCTCCACAAATGTGGACCATGATACAGTGGTCCAAACTGCTGATTTTATGTATTAATAGAGGTATCAAGATACAGAAGATTAGTACAACTAAGGGACGAATACAATTTTGAAGGAAATGGCTATCTTAGGAGATGTTATATAAATGTTGAGGGTCCTTTTCTTTAGCTGTACTTCCAAAAAATCTCCAGACTGGAGGTTAATAGCCATTTGATAAGAGGTCCACATATAGATGGCTAAGAGAGAGAGAAAAAAATACAGTAGCGGTCCAAAAAGAGGCACATTTGATGGCCAATATCATCCCTCTTGCATATGGGTTTTTGGTCATACCCCACCTGTGGACTTGGATGGGTCCATAATATCAATTATTCAGATTAATGAAACCATGATCCTTACTCGTACAAAATGGGTGCATCGGGACATTATTCATGCTATAAAATATGTATTTTAATTTTGGTAATTTTCTCCTCATTGAACTGATTCTTACACCCAAATGGGTTGATCATGGTAACACACATTTCCAAGGCGTCTGCCATCAAAACATATGCTCATCGCCTGAAAAGTTCAAAATTACACCCATCATCGGAGCAGTTTGGGTCGCCGAACATAGACACCTTGTACACATTTTTTAGCAGGATCCAGTGGTACCACTAGCAGCCATGTGTGAGGCCCATCTAATGCAAGTACATTGAGCACCTAAGCTCATGACCCACTGCAGAGCTCAACATGTGCTAATTTTCAACTGTTTATTTATATATTCCAGGCCCAAAATATCAAGATTTTATTATCTTATGTAGATTAAACTGATTTGAAAATCAATTATAATTGATTTAAAATCACCCGTAGTTGAATCGGGTTGCACCAAACACCCATCCTTTATTTGTAAAGGGGTCCATCTGAATTTTAGCACAATCGTTCGTCCAAGCTAGAGAAAGAGTTGGAACTGCCTATATTTCATATAGAAAAACGTGGTGGGCCTTCCACCAATCAAGGGTTGGCATTCTCTCCAAAGTTACACTCCATCCTGTGGCCAACCTGATCCATAGATCAGCTTGATTTTCAAGATTGGGAATAACATGCACTGATGCATCTGATAGGCAGGTTGTATTTCATTCATGCACCAGCTGGTAGCTAGGCTCAAAATCTTCCCACTACCACAGTAATGGTCTCCCAGATTTTAAGATGCCAAGCCACATTGCTCGAGTCTTCACCTAGCCATTCTACATTTCCTCAAATAAGAAGGGAAGTAATTATTACAGGGAAATATAGTAGTCCCAGTGCAGGACGTGCAGAGTAGATGGTTCAATGATCCAGACCATTTACAACACATACATTGAGGTGGGCCCAAGGGTCAGGGTCCTACCCACATTGCTGGATCCAGAGTCACAGCCAAGGTGCGTGCATTTGGAAGCTGCTCATAAACCCAAACCATAAAAAAGTCAATATGCTAGGATTCATTGCTTAGGTTGAAAGCAAAAAGTTAGAATTAATACATGCCGGAATTGCACCATGATGCTTTGCTATTTTAATCTCTCAATCCGAGTTTACATCCAATGATCCAAACCCTTTACATGATAGCATCAGTTAAATTTTATTTTTTTTTTCTAACATCCCCATCCAAAGTGAGCCTATCACATAAATGATCTGGTTCATTGAAAAGAATCCAAATCCTAGTAATAAATTCATGATGCACTATATTGGAATACGTCGAGATATATTATAACAAATTTAAGCGTGTAGAGTGGTAATGATGCCATGGCTTGATCCTTTTGTAAAGGGGAGAAGCAGGTAATGAAGCCATGCGCCTTTATAAAAGAGAAGAAGCAAAGGAAGCACAAACAAGCATAGTGGACCATGGATAACCAGGCTCACAATGTATGTTGGACTTTGCTCATCGAAGAAATCCTCATCCAAATCTTCTCCAAGCTAAACTTTGATTTGTTGATATTTGTCGGAACTGTGTGCCATTTATGGTGCCATGTGGCCCATTATCCAGAGTATTGGGATTGTGTCCACTTCTCCCACTGTGAGAGATTTGTGGTCCACAGCATCAAAGAAACAGATTATGAATACATGACACTCGATTATGGAGATAGGCTGTTCGGGGAGTCCGACTACATGATAAGCATGTTGGAGACGAAGCCAAGTGTATACGTCTGCACTCTAATGCTGATGACACAGTGGTCCGGATGATCGCTAACAGGTTTGGATTCTTCGAATTGCCTCATGGTACCAAATGCTAGGCCCTATGGGCAAGAGATGCAAAGATGGTGGAATGATCAGAATTATTTGTGGATAATTCAAGCAATGCATATATATAGTCCAATGGGCACAGTAGAAAAAGGAAAGTTTAGCACAATCAAACCATGGTCAGGGTTGCCTTTCCAGCATAATTTTAAGACTATCAGCAGGAAAATCATCCATCTCTGCTTGTGGGCCCCACAGGGCCATACATTCCGAATGATCATTACCTAAAACATTGAACCAATGCCAAAACTACTGAGATAACTGGCTTAGTTGTGTTTGAACCTTTTTTTAGCAAAGGTTCAAACAAGCTTGGCCCAGCTGAATCAAGGCCTAATCAAGCCCAAATCATGGTGTGATCCTGTCCGATTCTTGGTGTTGATCAGGGGCCTACCATGTCAATGGCTCATACTTTTAAATCTTTGCTCAACCATTAAAAACAACTAATCCACTTGCAGGCCATTCATGTCATTGTTGGGTAACCATCATTTTTGGGCCATGTGGTGCCCCACAATATTATCAACGAACTGTATCACCCTAGTCGCGTAGCATGTGCTCAACCATGTGACCAAATTAAGGACAAGCTTCTTCTTTTTTTCTTCCAGCTTTTCTTCATAAACATCTTATCATTGCTTATCAGTCATTTTTTTAAAGATAGATTGTCCTTAATTCTCCTCAATTCTCATTCATAAATGGGTTAAACAGACCATAGACAGGCTAACCAAGTAAGACTTGTGTTGGAAACAATTTTAATTGTTCCAAACAACCTCTAAGTTAAATATGGATACAACATTTATGATGAAATTACTCCACCCTCTTGGGGTGAATTTGGCAGTCCTGACATTATTTGTTGAACCAATAATGTAATTCCACCATTGATAGCTGTAGCTAGTGATTGTTTCTACCTTCATCTCATACAAGAAATGAAATCTCTCACAAGAAACAGTGGATTTCTTTGGGTCATCAACTCCGTCAAAGGGGGTTAACTCAAGGCCCTACAATTTCAATTCACTAACATGCATCATATTTGATCCAATTGCATCCTAGATGCCCGTCAATTGAGTCAATCTCCCTTGAAGGTTGTGATTGAATCTCACCAGCCGCTCTTCTCAATCTAATCCGCACTTACAAGCGCCTGAAATTAATCAATGTCAAGTTCTGCAATGCCGTCTCTAGATCAGTGATCGAAGAAATGGGTCAATGTTGTCCAAGCCTGGTGGGCCTCAATTTAGGCCGTCTACAAGTGACAGAAGAAATGGCAACAACAATTGGGAAATTCATGCAGAAACTCAAGTGGCTCAACCTCAGCCATGCCACTATATCATGTGAAGTTCTTTGTAGCATCCTAGACTCTGTGCACTAAGCTAGACCATGTTAGTGCTAAATGGTGCCATGAACTGATCATGACAGATGAGCTCAAGAACAGGGCCAGCAGAATTGCAGATTTCAACTACTTCCCTCTAATGCGCCATTCATGCCTTCCTGGTCAAACACTTATCATTGAGCCTTTGTATCTATAGACATGTATTGCATGTAATTCAGAGTTCAGGTACTTCCAAGTGCCAGTAGCAAGATTGTGTCCCTACCAAATCCTAAGGGTCTGTTAGATGCCAGTTCATCACATTTTATGTGATGGTAGTTACATATTAGAGATCACTTTATTTTTGTTTTTTTTTGGGGGGGGGGGGGGATTAAAAATATAACCAACAATTCATATAAACTATGATTTCTAATATGTAATTAATATTAATTAATAGGAATAATTATATTTTTATGACAATTGTAAACACTTCCCCTCTTGTTTGATTAGCACAGGTACCTCCTTCCCTTAGAGGAGTTTGTTTTTGCATGTGTGGGGTCCATCATTATGTATAAATGGCATCCATCCCATATAAAAAGATAGCTTTACCACAAAAATTGGAAGCTAGAAAACATGCTAATCCAATCATCCGGTGGGCCACACCATAGAAAACGATGAGTACACAACGACCTCCAAATTCACACGGTGGGCCAACTAATGATGGGATTAGCTTGATCTCTGGGGTGCCCCTTTTTTTTATGGTGGAGTGACATGCAATCCCTACAGTGGGGAGGTATATGGACCTTTAAAACAGTGGAGAGGGGTTGAAAATTCTCGTAAAACAAGAGGAGGTATATTACATAATCCAAAACAGAGGAGAGGTGTTTAAAATTCTCATAGAATAGAGGGGACGAGTTTAAATCTTGATCATAAAATAACGGGGACGAGTTTTCAGTTATCCCCAATTAAAATGAGATGAATTCATATTTAAGTAGCAAACAAGCTGTCCTAAGGCTGAGTTTGGATGCTCAAACCTGTTGGGATTGGACACCTCATATCTCCCTACATGAAGACCACCGACCGGTCAGCCACGTGGATATAGAAACAGTGCATTGCTGGAACCTTTTTAGGCCATCCGGCCGGCTGGTAGAGGTGTCTGGCCGGCAATGTCCTTGTTGGACTTGGTCTCTTGCACAGGTTTGTTACGCAATGAGTTTCTAATTTCGATTTTCCCTATTTAAGAGGATGTAATCCGGAATTAAGGTTGCCGCCAATGGGCCAAGGGATTGAGAGAGTTCTAGGGCAAGAGAAAGAGCTATGTGGAAACTAGGAGTTCTCTGGGATGAGAGAAAGGGACGGGTTTGTCCTTCTCATATGAGAATTAGCTTTGTTAGCTTGGGATTTCTCTTGTGGGCTATGATTCGAATTGTGTTTCTTGTAACTTCTGATATCATAGTGGATTGGTGTCGCTTTGTGTCGTGGTTTTTTTACCCGTGAGGGGTTTTTTCACATAAAAATTGAATTGCCTCTTGTATGTGTCGATTTGCTATTATGATTACCATTGAGGTGTGTTCCTCACCTGCTTTGATTGCTTCCACTATGGGGCTCCTAACCCAACAAAACCAATTGAATTGCGATAATTAGCTCTATATGGAGTGAGCAAATTGTAGTGAATTAGAACTAGAAGGGGCACTAATGACCAGCTTGTACAAATGGGCACATGGCTCAGAGGTCCAGACCGATGATTTTATGCAACCTTGTGGGTGGTGGATTCCCCAAACATCTCCCACACTAGAGGTTCCTAGCCCATTGATCAAGGGCTGAGAAAGATATTGTTAAGAGAAAAACACCATGACGGTTTTTAAAAAAAAGAAAAAACAAATATTTGATAGCTAGAATCATCCATGCCGTATGGGTTTTTTTTTTATCTTTTATTTATTTCTTGCCTTAACCCTAACATGGACTTTGAATGATCCATAATATTGATGGTCTGGATTAATGAATAATGATGTCTACTTGCTAGTGTATGCTCTCCCATTGCAGTGCATGGATCAAGTCTTACAACGGGTTCCATAGACAATGGCCCACCCCCTACCCAAAAATAAAAGACATATCTCAATGGGCCCCACACATTATAGGTGCAGGTTAACAAACTAGAAACAGAGGAAATGCTTCCACGCATTTAGTATTACCATCTTCCCCAATAACCCTAAAAAGGTGTCGTATGATGGTTGATCTCAAGAAACTAAGCTTCCTGTTTCACTTGGCAATAATTCAAAGGAGACCAATAATTGATCTCAAGAAACTAAGCTTCTCGTTTCACTTGGCAATAATTCAAAGGAGACCAATAATTGATCTCAAGAAACTAAGCTTCTCGTTTCACTTGGCAATAATTCAATGGAGACCAATAATGTCAAAGAAATTGCAGATTAGGTAAAACAAACATTTTTAGGATGCCGAGAAAATCACACACATTTGATGATAGTACTATCTTATAGAACCCCAATAAAATGTGTGGTTAAGATCATTTATAATAAACTAGGCCTAACCAACAATTTAGCTAGGTTCCGGTGTGTCTTGCTTGCAAAAAGGCCCAGATGGGTGAATCCATGTGAGCTGACGGTGTGGCCCCCGGACATTATTAACAGTTTAGATCATCTAAAAGGTGACCATATAGTAGACGATTAATATTATTCTTCTGTCAATTCTCTCTAAAAAAATTCAATTCATTGGGGATTTTTTTTTTTTTTTTTTTTTTTTTTTTTTGTCAGTCATGCAACAGCTGGGCTATGCACCCACACAGTTAGTGGGGGAAGTTTTGAATCCTTGGCACCCCATCAGCCTAGGCGTCTTCCAACTGGGCTAGCAGGGACCACACACAGACCGGTGGGGTTAGTGTGTCTCCTTAGCACTCAAACCTGAGACATGCTGCCTAGGCGTCTTCCACTTGGGTTAGCAGGCGAGACACTTCATTGGGGATACCTTTATTAAGGGAATGCCTTCGTTTACAAAGGAAGGATTAAGAGAGAGTTTGAATGCTATAAAAGTTATCCTTATTGCATCCAAATTATTTACGTCATCTCAATCACCTCCCTCGTCCAAATCTAAATTTAAATTTTCAGCGAAAGCCTTTTTCAAGCATCTCCTGTTCGGAATCTAGGTAGGGCCCACCATGATGTTTGTGAGAAATCTATGCCGTCCAACCATTTTGTGAGATCATATTACACATTGCGATAAAAAAATGAACCATCCAAGACTCAAGTGGGCCACACTAAAGCAAAAGGTGGGTAGGGAAATTCCTACCGTTGAAAGTTCTATGGGTCCACAGTGATGTTTATATGCCATTCATACCGTTCATAATGTCATTCTTACTGAGATGAACTGAAAACACAAATATTATCCTGATCAAAACTTCTGTGGCCCCACGAATATTTCAACTATCGAAAGTTCAATCATCACGTTTACGCCCCACTTTAGTCTTGGATCCAGATCATTTTTTGTCAGCAATGCCTAAAATGAGCTCACAAAACGGGTGGACAGCATAGATTTCTCACAAACATCACTTTGGGCCTACCTAAATTCCGAGCGCAGGAGATGCCTGGCCAAAAGGCTTTCGCAGCGTCCTAGAATAAGGTGAACGCGCGTTGGGAAGCGAGGTGGGGCGTACTGTGATGTTTGTGAGAAATCCACTCCATCTGTCCTTTTTGTGAGCTCATTTTAGGACATTAGACCAAAAATGAGCCGGATCAAGCGGGCCAAAAATGTGAGGATTGAATGTCCACAGTTGAATATTCATGGGGCCACAGAAGTTTTGAATCAGAATAATATTTTTTGTTTTAACTTCATCTCAGTAGAAATAACATTATGAACTGTATGGATAGCATATAAACATCACTATGGACCCAAGGGTGGTTTCAACAGTTGGAATTTCCCTACCCACCTTTTCCTTTAGTGTGGCCCACTTGAGTCTTGGATCCTGCTCATTTTTGTTCGTATGTCCTAAAATGAGCTCACAAAACGGATGGATGTGGTGGATTTCTCACAAACATCATAGTTACTTAGAAAAGCATGTGTAACCACCTACAAGTGTGACCAGCACAGGAACTTCCTCCCAAAGGCTTCGGCAGAAAATCCGCTTCCGAATAAGGTTACTTAGAAAAGCACCATTGAAAAAACCCATGTGTGACCACCTACAAGTGGTTGCCACAAGTGGGCACATAGGTCTATATCCAACAGTTTGTAAGTCACACAAATCATAATCCTAACCATCCCAATATGGTTTGATAAAAAGGGGTCAACTTATGGATACATTGGACCGTTCAATTTGAGGGATTTTCAGGCCGTAGCATGTGAAATATATGTTGCACTTTATGCACGCATTTATGCACTTGTATTCTTGTTTTCCACCACCACGTGGGCTACAATTGATTCATACATCACATATTTTTATTTTTATTTTAATGGGTTAGCTCACACACCCCACTGTTAGTACACCCACCTACCCCTGTTGGTGTTAGCCACCCCGTTATGGGAATCGATGCCATGACCTCAGTGTTGAAACGAAGCTATCTTCACTCAGTCTGCCACTTGAGCTATGAACCTGAGTGTTCATACAACACATATGACCCCACATGTCATCTTGTAAGTTTACACGTTTATCATAACTCTCCTTGAAATTTTCCCTTCAAAGAGGCCCACCTGTGTTATTGATCAGATTAGATTTCCAGATCTAAGCCTAAATTGAAAGATCATTGTAATGGACTGCTGGCGTTCACTACTGCATGAGGGCGGGCCCACATTGCCTAAATTCCTTTCATGTGTAGCCGTCTGTTATGATGAATTAAACAAATCCCTATCCAGGACAGGGAGAGAAGATGGTTCAGTGATTGGTGGCATATCTATCCGAACAGGTGGGTCATGCCCAAAAAATATCATAGGCAGAACAAGTCTGTATTCTTAATTTGTAGTCTGAAAATAGATTGTCCAGAAGATAAACAAATCAATGGTCCACGTTGAAATGATTAGACCACTGATGCAACGGTTTTCCATGCTCGGGACTTCTTGGTTGATGCTGAAAGTGAAATCCTCTTTTTTCTTTTGGATATAGCCGACCTATGTGGTGGCGTACTAGAACAATAGTACTTGTTAGCTCCTTCATGTTAGCATTTCAATCCAAGCATATCCCTCCTCAGCACTCATTTGAAAGCGCTTGTGGTGTGTGGCGCATAATCCCAAAATCCAAAAGGTGCAGATATGTAATTAGGGGAAGTGGATTGGCTGGTGCACCCTACACCAGCTACCTTGCTGATGTGGGTACGTGTTAAGCTCGTGTTAGGCCTCTAGCACGTAAACGTACTAACGGTCCATAGAAAATCAAGGTTATGTGGGCCTCACAATTGTGTATTTCATATATCTACATCGTCCATCCATTTGAAGAGATCATTTTAGGGCATAAACCAAAAAATGAGTCATATCCAAGATGTCAAGTGGACCACACCACAAAAGGAAGTGGGACAATGATTCTCACCGTTGAAAAATTCCTAGTTCCCACAATGATGTTTATTTGCCATCCAAACTGTTCATAAGGTCACACGGACCTGGATGAAGGGTAAAATCAAATATCAGATCGATCCAAAACTTCTGTGACCCCCAAAAATATTCAATGGTAGACTTTCAATCTCCCACTGATTTCTTTTTTATGGCCCACTTGATCTTTGGATCCGTCTTATTTTTAGTATCAAGACTTATCACGATGTCGCCAAATGGATGGACAGTTTGGATATAACACGCACATCATAGTGAGGCCCACAGAACTTGGTGACTTCAATACACCTGCGAGGTAGCTGGTGTAGGGTGCACCAGCCAATCCGCTTCCGTAATTAGGGGTGTCAACAGGCCGGGCCAAAACAGTTATGCTTTAGCCCAGCCTGGAATATTTAGACGGCCTGGATGGAACCTGAGCCCATGAAAGAGAGAGACTAAACATGAAAATGCAATTCCAAACAATCACAATACTTCACTGAGAGTGAGACTAAAGAAGAATAAGTTTGAAAATGCAATCCAAAACTATAACAACCTTTCATCACATATGATAGCACACATGGAAGGTGGGTCTGGTAAGGTGAATGGTCCGCATTGAAGGTGCATTGAAGGTAGGCCCTACATGATGGACGGTTCACATTGAAGATAGGGCCAATACGGGCCCAACATAATAAACGGTCCACCTCAAAGGTTAGACTCCACTATGGACTATGGATATTAAGGGTGGACGGGACAAACTTGAAGGATAATTAAGTAATTACACAAAGTTTTAAACTAGACATTGTTTTTATTTTTTCGCTGATAAATATATCGTTTCTCAGGCAGACGTATCTACTTTTAAGTAGAGAACAAAATAAGCTACTAAAGGCACAACTAACTCATATAAAGAGAGTTGGATTGCGTCCTACCTCAGTACATACCGAGCTGTGGAGGGGCCACTGTGATGTATCTATTTATCCACTCCGCCCATTCATTTTATAAGATCATTTTAAGTTATGACTCTAAAAAGGAGGAAGATCCAACGCTCAAGTGGGCCACACCAAATAGCGATCTGAACACGGTGACGTCACCAGGTTCAGCTCGCTATATGGTGTGGCCCACTTGAGCGTTGGATCTTCCTCCTTTTTAGAGTCATAACGTAAAATGATCTTATAAAATGGATGGACGGGGTGGATAAACAGATACATCACAGTGGGCCCCTCCACAACTCGGTATACTGAGGAAGGACACAATCCGACTCCCATGGAAAGTAATTTATGACACATCCATCAGTACTGTCCATTGGGTTCAACCCACATTTCTTAGATCCAACGCACACACAGGTCGCATCATTGTAATTGTCTCATCAATTATCAATAGAGATCATTTATGAAAAATGGGTCTAACCAACCATTTGAGTATCAGTTGGGATTTCATTCCTTAGAGAATTCTAACCATCCCATCCCTGGCTTGGAAAATCGGTGGCTATGAAACAGATTGCCAACGAATGGATCATTCACCAAAGAATGTGTGCTAAACCTGGTGGACGGTCCAGATCACTCAAGTGGACAGTTGAATCATCCCAAGCAAGTAGGACAACGGTAACTTTTGGGTGTAGAAGAAATCAAAAACAAAAATCCAGCTCCTCAGCCATCTTATTAAATCAATTTAAATAATTGAAATTTTTTTTTTCAATAATTTACATCCTACTGAAACTAAAAATATATATATATTTTTAAAAAAAAATGAAAACGAACCGGTTCCAACGGCTTTCAATATCATATCACCCCCCGGTTTTGATAGGGTACGTTGCCTCCCTAAGTACGGTGGAAGGTTTTCATCCTGGAATTGCATCATCTTAAATGATGATCTGAACCGTTCACGTTCTGGACTGTATGCCATCTCTGCCATCTTAAGAAGCATCTGTTGAATGGGTGATTTTGTATGGAGATGAATAATTAATGGCTCATATTCAAAACCAAGATTCAAAGGTCAAGATCATCAATAAGCACAATTATCACCATACAGAAGGTGTATAGTAGTAAAAGAGAACATGAACGGTTCAGATCATTCTATGAATGCAATCCGCGGGTGGAAACCTGCCACCGTACCATACAGAGGTATGGTGGCACCGTACCCAATCAATGGCACCATACCCTATCAAAACCCAGCCCACGGCCCGATCCTTCGCCCAGCGAAACAATGGCTGCTGCGTATTTTAGATCCACCGTCTGTCCCCGTTCTTATCCTGCGCCAGCCAACCACTGGCCTGTGGAGCATAAAAGAATTTAGGTAATAAAAGAAAAAGAAAAGAAGAAATTTTGGCCAAAGCTGGCGCAGGATTAGACGCATAACCTCATAAGCGCACTTTAGAAAAGGTCAGCCTATTGGGACCGTCCCGCCATCACAATACCCCCCTCCTCGCTCTCAGTCAATCGCGTAGGACCGGCGCAAGTTACCATCGGAGTGGCTGACATGAATCTTCGCTGCTCTCGCGGCCTTGTTCTTGTTGCTGAGGCCACAGAAAATGGAGCACTCGCAGCCGAACGAATCCCCAAAGCAAGAGAACAAACCCCCTCCACCGTCCGTGTTCCTCCGCCTATGGGCCACCGCATCCGTTACCACGGTCGACGTCGTCGATTTGAAGCTACCATATCCATGATCGTAGATCGGCGGCAGCTCCGCCCGCCACCTCTCCAACTTCGACTTCAGGCCCTCGACGCTGCTCTCCTCGCTCCAGTCCTCCAGCACAGAGCTTCCGACTTCCGTCGGCAAGAAATCATCGTTGTCGTTCGTACGTGCCGTGTCTGAAGGCCTTGGGCCCAGCTCCGACTCGGACCAGAGAAACTCGGGCACCTTCACCAGGAGATCCAGCCCTTTCAGAGTCGTGGGAGCGAGTTTTTGTTTAGAGAATTGGTCCTCGGACGGTTCGGAGAAGTGCTCGCTCTTGGTACGTCGCAGCGTAGACTGGGGTTGGACATGATTGTGGTGGTGGGGGTCGTTGTGAGGCTCGCCCATCAGATCACGATAGCCGAGGGCGGAGGTTGTGAGGCGCGTGTAGAGAGGCATGCTGCGCATCGAACCGTCGAGGAGAGCGACGCCTATGTTGAGGATGCCCTGCGGGCGACCGGAGGGGCGACGGACCTGCAGCGCGACGAACCGGGTGGGGAACGAGAGGGGGCGGGTCGGAGGAGAAGCTGGGGCAGCCGATGGGAAGGGGAGCGGGGGTGGTGCAACCTGCGTGGCGGGGAAGAGGTTGCTGACTAGGATACGGACAGTGCCGACGAGGACGTCGCGGAAGCAACGGACGGCGTAGATCTCGATGGTGACGGCTGACGTGTCGGATCGTAGAAAGGAGTCGTCGATGCGGAAGACGAACTTGTCGTTCCAGGTGGGGTCGGTGAGGCCGTCAGTGTCGACACGGGTGGAGAGCTTGCGGTCGGGATGAACCCATCCAATGGCGTAGGCCCGCATGGCCCGAGTGACGGGGGCGAGGTCCTGAGCGGAGATGACGTTGATCTCGAGGAGCTGGAAAGGGACGATGGACGGTGGATCCTGACGGACCGGCATGGTGGGGTCGATGGGGTTGGTGGTGGGGTCCGCTAGACCCCCTTCCCAACCCAATGAAGACGATGGAAGAGACAAAAGGGTGGGATTGCCAGGTGGTGAACGTTGGATATTAACTACGCGGGGTTTCAGGAGGGTCGTTATTTTCCTGGGGACCAGACGAGTTTGGCTAATTAGGGGTCTAGGAATTGGTACTGAGGATTCGCTCCGAGTCGAGATTCAAGAAGAAGCCCAGTGCATTGTGAGTCCCTTTTTTTGTTGTTCTAAATTCATTAGTTTTGTTTGTGAACTTAGTCACATAAAACAGTGGGGACAGCAACTTTCACCATTGAAACCTTTCTAGAGCTTACCATGATGTTTACATGCCATCTAAACCATTCATAGAATTATTACCACTCAAATAAATTGTAGGAACGAATATCATCCTGATAGAAAACCTTCTATCATCGACAGGCGTTTAATACCCACTGTTTTATGTGATATGGCCCACATGAGTTTTGGATCTACCTTATATTTAGGATGCTGTTCTATTGTGGTCTTTCAAAACAGATGGATGGAGTGAATTGGCTGTGGACATCTTTATACGTCGCCACACATCCGAAAGCATAGATATTTCAGTGTCCGAGGTCACAAGCAATCTACTCCCAAGTAATTATCATTACACTACGTTCCATTAGATTTCTTTATTATTACCGGTGGGAGAAAAGGAGTGGGGGGCTGGAGTGGACCCACAGTTATGCTTACAAGAAATCAACTCCAAGCTGGGGACGCGTCATTCCTTGTTAGGCTCAGGTCTCAAAACTCAGCGACATTTATGGCTTAGAGAGACCATATGGTTGTAAATTGTGTATAGGCAATGCTCACCCTCTAAAATATTTACCTTAGTGTGACCCACCTAAATCACAAATAGGCCTATTTTGAGGCCCGGAGTCTTAATTTTTAGTGTAGCATCTAATAGTTGAAGTAGATTTTATATAAGTATCACGGTGGGCCTGTAAAAATCAAGGATGGATATCTCTCTCCTAACTGTTTAGTTTGACATAGTCCATCACAAGTCAGCCTGATTTTTTGCCCTAGACCTAACATGGTATCACACATCTAATCGTCCATATCATGGTGGGCCCCATAAAAACATCAAGGGCAGTGTCCCTCTCCAACTATTCCGAAAGCATCATATATTTATGCCATCCTTGATTTTTATGGGGCTCACATGAAGTTTTATGTGAGATCCACTCTAACCATTAGATGGGTTATCCTACGCTAGGCCCAAGTCTAGAAAATCATATTTACCTATGATTCAAGTGGGCCACACTAAAAGAAACAGTTGGGAGAGAGGGTAGTGGATTGCACACTGAGCCCATCACAATGTATGTAATCCACTCTGTCCATCCATTTTATCAGCTCATTTTAGGAAAGGAGCCCAAAATTGAAGTATATCCGAAGCTCAAGTAGACCACACCATAGGAACCAATGTGAATTACATTCCTACCGGTGAAAACTTTTTAGGAGGCGCATAACTTTTAGATCAAGCTGATACTCGTTTTCTCTTCATCCATGCTTGTGTGACCTTATAAACAGGTTAGATGACAAATAAACATCATTGTGGGTCCTAGGAAGGTTTCAATCGTATCCCCACTGTGTTTCCTGTGGTGTGGTCCACTTGATCTCTAGATATGCTTCAATTTTGAGTTCGTGTCCTAAAATGAGCTCGTGAATAAACAACATGGATAAGACGCACATCATCGTGGGCCCAACACCCAACACAATTTGTTCCAGAGAGAAGTTCACCCTTAATTTTTAAAGGGCCCACCATGATAATCATATGAAATCCACTCCACCAAAATTTAGGCCTATATGTGACTTAGGTGGGGATACTATTTCCATTTCCAATTGTGTGGTCCTCCTCAATCGTGGATGGAGCTAAAAGGTTAAGGTGCTATGGTATGGTAATAAGGTAGCTTCCTGAAAACCTTTCTGGAAAAGGCACCAGCATGGAAATTCTACATTAAGTAGGTCCTTTTTTTTTCTCTTTTTTTTTTGGTAATATTCTCTGTAGCTTTTCTCAGTGTACGGTGTGCTGCCTCCATGCATGGACGATTATGCTGTGGACGCGATGCAGATGAGCCACTTGGCAAAAGCCAGGCCGTATCTGCAATCCTCATAGCTGGACTTTTCCTGCTGAATGTAGACAGTTGTACATGAAAGTTTGACCATGGACGCACATTATTTGTTGGTAATAGCAACTCGGACGGCGGAGCCGAACACACACAGCATAATATTGCGATCACAGAATCAGAAAGTAATTACACCACACAAGCATTCAACCACAAGAGATAATCCAATTTTACGTGGAAAAACCCTCAATGAGTAAAAAATCATGGCACAAAGAGATCCAATATGATTAACAGAAGTCAACAGAGAATGAAAAACAAAAAATCTCTTATCACAACCCATAGGAGAAATCATCGAGCTACCCAAATTCTCACATGAGACAGACAAGCGCAGTCATTTTCCTCATCCCAGAGAATCCCAAGCTTTCCCCAAGATCTTTCTCTTGCCCTAAAATCCCATCAATCCATCCAGGAAACATGACCCCAATGACAAAACTCATAATTTCACATTACTCCCCTTTTATAGGCATAAAACTGAAATTAGAAACCTCTTGCGCAAAACCACGCAAGAGATCGACTTGTAATAGAAAACTATTTGTCACGCCCGGCCTCACCACCGACTGGTCGGAACCCCCTCCAGACCGGTCGCCCAACCAGTCTAAGGTACAAGAAATCTGTCCAGCAGTCTTGTTGTGCATCTAGGCCAAACTGTCAAATTAGTCACCCGACTAGCCTGAGCACCCAAACCATGCACAGTTTGAAAGCTCTCCAACAATGTTGACTACCATAGATGCACATGTCGTCTTTTAATATGCCACGCAAATTGTCTAGAAATATTGTCGATATCTAGAATCATTCGTGGCCCACCGAATGAATAGAGTAGCTGTTAATTTTTGGGCCAGAATGATAACACGATTGACCGTTTGATGAATCGCCTAAACCTCACAATCGAACAGTTATGTTTACATGAAATCAACTCTAACCTGGTGGCATGTCATTCCTTTGTTAGGCTCAGGTCCCAAAACTCAGCCCCATTTACGGTTTAGAGGGACCGCATGGTCATAAACAGTGCATGGGCAATGTTCACCCTCCAAAATATTTTCCATAGTGTGGCTAACTTGAATCACTGATAGGCCTATTTTTTGGGCCGGAGCCTAATTTTTAGGCATAGAATCTAATGGCTCTCCCAACTATTTCCTTTGACGTGGTCCATCACAAGTCAAGCCTGATTTTTTGCCTTGGACCTAAAATGGTATCGCACATCTAATCTTCCATAGCATAGTGGGCCCAGTAAAATATTAAAGGTGGTATCCCTCTCCAACTATTTCCCAAAGCATCGTATATTTATACCATCCTAGATTTTTAATTATGGGGCTCGTGTGAAGTTTTATATGAGATCCACTAGGAACATTAGATGGGTTATCCTACGTCAGGCCTAGGTCCAAAGAATTACATTTACTTATGATTTAGGTAGGCCACACTAAAAGAAACAGTTGGAAGAGAGGGAAGTGGATGGTGTACTGAGTAAACTCTAAGGAGCCCATTAATTGATAAGGTTTTCCTCCTTAAGAGTTGAGGAGAGATTGTGCGAAAACAGGGTCTGACGATCGATCACCTACCCTGGCTGACCGGTTGAATTTAGGCTTGAGAGAAATCTGCACACTAGACTATTTCTAGTCTGTCAGGACTAGTCTTGGGCCATCCACGACCAGTCGGCAACTAGTCGTATATTGGCGTTTCTTCGCATTTTTCGTTGGATGTTTTTAGGTCGTTTACGACCGGTCGGTCACCCTGGGTGACTGGTCGGTTGCACGCGCGGACCGCTATACGCAGTTTCCTATTTTGGCTTTAACTCTTGCATGGGATTATATATTGGCTTCCAATTCAAGATTAGGGCATCCTAATAGGTATTCTACTTGTCCAAGGTGAGAAAGAGAGAAAAAGGAGAAGAGATGGAGAAAAAGGATAGAGGAAGCTTGCAGAAATGAGATTTTTGCTCGTGACGTTCTATCCACGCGCAGACGACATCTCATGTTCTTCTACGTCCTCAGTTCCAGTGAAATCTATCAGTTTTCTAGTTCTTCTTTGATTGTTATCCACCCTTGAGGTGAAGATTGATTGGATCCAAGCGCAGTTGTGCTTATAATCGCTGTGTAAACATTACTTTACATAGTAGATTGTTGATATGGACAAGGTCCCTAGGCTTTTACCTTTGTTGAGGGTTTTCCATGTAAAAATCTCGTGTTCTTGTGGTTATGATTTTATTGTATTTATTGTATTCTCATATCACATAATTCACATAGTTGGGATGCGAGATCTTGAAGTTTTATGCAACGATCCCAACACCCCTCGCACAACGATCCGAACACCCGTTGCAGTGTATGTAATCCACTCCGTCCATTCATTTTACCATTTCATTTTAGGGCAGGAGCCCAAAATTCAAGTATAAGCTCAAGTGTACCACACCATAGGAGCCAATGTGAATTGCATTCCTACTGTTGAAAACTTTTTTAGGGCCACATAAGTTTTAGATCAAGCTAATACTCAGTTTTCCCTTGATCCATGCATGTGTGACCTTATGAACAGGTTAGATAACAAATAAACATCATTGTGGGTCTTAGGAAGGTTTCAATGTATTCCCACTTTCCTTTGGTGTGGTGCACTAGATCTCCGGATATGCTTCAATTTTTAGTCCAAGCCCTAAAACGCCCTCGTAAAATGGATAGACAACATGCATAAAACACATCACCGAGGGCCCAACAAAGTTTACTCAGCACCCTACAAAATCTGTTACGAAAGAGAAGTCCACCCTTGTTTTTAGAGGGCTCACATTCATAACCATGTAAAATCCACTCCACCAAAATTTAGGCATGCCGCCAAAATTTCAGGCCTGGAGGGAAAAAGTTTGGAGGGTGAAAGCAGCCATGTATACTTAAGTTTACTTCTTTAAAACCTTTCATGGAAAAGGCAGAGAATGTAAATTCTATATTATGTACTTTTTTTTTCCTAATATTCTCTAAAGCTTTCCTAAGCTTACAGTGTGCAGCCTCCATGCATGGACGATTATGCTATGGACACGATGCAAATGAGCCACGTGGCAAAAATTAGTTCACATCTGCAATCGTCATAGCTGGACTTTTCCTGGTGGTGAACGTAGACGGTTGCACATGGAAGCTGTCATTGGGTTGAGTTTTGTCTTGCGGCCCATGTGGTGTGGACCATCCACGCACGGTGTTGAATATCATTCATAGATGCACATGTTCTTTTAACATGCCACGCAAATGAGTGTCCCTGATTAGTGTCCCTGAACCCATGTACGTGTGGCACGTGTACCACAAAGAAAGTCTCGTTTGGATTCCTCTTCCTTGTAGCTTCTACCTAACCTTTCAACGCACACCTGTCACGTGCTAATTTTGGAGGAAATTTCTGGTTCTGTACACAGACGACCTGCCTATGTTTGTTGCAAAGACACTCTGTATCCGTTTATCGATGATGAATCCAGACCGTTCATTTGGAGGAATCTTCTGGAGATGGCCCACAATGCAAGACAAACCGACTGAAGAATCTGAGTCATAAGACAAACCAGACTATTGAATACAGCACGTTGAAAGACAGACCGTTCTACGAGTACAACGGTAGCATTCTAACTAGGATGATGTATCTAACAGTGCTGACCAGATGGATGGTCCGGATTCACCGGTAGGGATAGCAATTTCAGCCCAAGCCCACGTTGACCCAATCCAAAGTTGAACCCCCCCTGCATGCTGCTATCCCATGTATAAATGTAATGCACGTGCGAGAAATCCAAGCCATCCAATGGATGGGTCCAAGTGCGTTCGACCAAACCGGGCCGGCTTGTCCATTGTTAAGCTCAGCTAAGGGACGCGAAGTGGGTACTACCCCAACAAGACCTAGCTATCTATGGGAACCACCGTAATATATGCATTTTATCCAAACCGTCCATCCATTTTGAAAGATTGTTTTAGGGCATGATCCCAAAAATGAGGTAGATCGAAGGCTCAAGTGGACCACACCACAGGAAGCAGCGGTGACAATGATCCCCACCGTTGAAACCTTCCTAGGGCCCACCGTGATGTTTATTTGCCATTCAAACTGTTCATAAGGTCACATAGATCAGGACGAAGGGAAAACATAAATATCAGCTTGATCCAAAATCTTCTGTAGCCTTCAGTAGGTTTTCAGTGGTAGGCATTCGATCCCCACTGTTACCTGTGATGTAGTCCATTTGAGCATTCGATCTTTCTCTCTTTTGGGCTCATTTTCTAAAATGATTTGTCAAAATGGATGAGCTGTGTGCATCACAGTCTGCTACATATATCCCCTAACAGGACCGTCCCTCTCTATCTGGGTCCTAGTGGGGGTGGTACCCAATCCCTACCCCAGCTAAAACTAGGAAAGTTAATGAAACTGTCTTAAAATTTTGGCCATTTGGCAGACGCTGCCTGGCCACCATGATGTATGTGTTTTATGCCCACCGTCTGTCGAATTTTCAGCTCCCTTTCAGGCATGAGTCCAAAAATGCAGCAGATTCCAAGCACAACTGGACCACACCATTTGAAAACAGTAGTGATTAGAAGCGATCATTAAAAACTTTTTTGTGACCACATAAGCATTGAATTAGCTGATATTTGTGTTTTGCCGTCATCAGAGCCCATGACCTTATGAACAAGTTGGATTGCAAATAAACATCATGGTATGCCCTAGGCAGGTTTCAATGGTGGATGTCATTATCCCCACTTTCCTGAAGTGTGGTCCACTTGAGCTGTGGATTTGCTTATTTAATTTTTTGCCTCATGCTCTTAATGAGTAACCAAATAGATGGGCAGCGTAGATATAAAACACATACATCGTGATGGCCCTGTAGCCCCTGCCGTGGGGATATCCATGGTGATATCCATGATGGTAGCGTCATCATGGAATTTACAAGCATTTTTTTAAAAGATTTGGTCAAATACATCCTAACATATTACAATAGGGTGGATGTGGATGGGGTGTTGTCCTTGCGCGCTGGCACTGAGCTCCATCTCAGCCTTCCATGCCTAATATGAAAGGATTCAATCGGACGGTAGGCTACTGTCAAAGCTGAGGCCCAAACAGACATGGAAGAAACTGAAGGGGGTAATTGACTGCTATAAGCGTTGAGGCCCAAACAGACATAAAGAGGATTTAATCAGGTAGTAGGCTGCTGTCAGAAATTAAGCCCAAAGTACGTTTGATAGCATAATACCACCAATTAAAATCCAGTCAAATCATGTTAAGATGGAAACTGGTACTGGCTGGAGCAGTATCATCCTAAAAGGACATTACAAAACTTTTAGCCTTTGAATGCGGGTAAGCTTCCTATGATCCTGACGGTTTATATGGCAAGTCTTGCTATAATTTAGGAAGCCAATAAAAGCCCTCAATTGAATTTGTTTACATTCAATCTGTCACACAACAAGCAAGATGCCTCTTATTTTTAAAAACCTATTTGATGTTGCAGTGACATCCAAAGACACATGCCTAAATATGATTAGCCTTGCACACTCAAGATCACAAAACAGACTATTAATATACGAAAATCATCTTGAATCAAAGATACACCCATATACGGAGGTAAATTGTGTAGTTGGCTACATCTCCACAAAAAAAAAAAAAAAGTATCCAATTAAGGCGGCTAACACGTCAAATACCGATTTTGAAAGCCTAGGGGCCTTACACAAGGCCATCACATCTCCAAGTCTATAAGAGTAGCATAGAATGGAGAGCTTTGGCCCTCACCAATCCAAAACAGTCAACTATCTTCAACTCAATGTTGCCTATCAGTCTTTTATATTCTAGTATAGCTTAATTTTAGTCTCTCCACTTCAATCCAGCATCATGTTGCAACAAGTCCAAATCGATTAGTATAGTGTAGTTTAATTTTTTTTTCTTCTGTGTAATGCGTGGCAAGTCGATTTAGTTTAGATAAATATATGTGACCTCATCATCAAATTCCTTCCAAATCCTTTATTCCTTATTTAACAAGCTTAGAGACTCCTTGGTCACATTTTGTTGTCTTGTCCATTCCACAGCTATCTCATCCACTTGAACCGTCACTGGTAACTTTTTTTGCTTTATTCACCTTTATATACCGATTGTATTGAATCTTCATTCATATTAAAATTGGCATTCAACTTTTAAACTTATGTTTTACTTTCTTTATAATATTTTTTATGGATAAATGCGATCAAGCTGTCATAGTTGTAATAAAAGTTCTTGTCTTCAAGGTAAAAAGAATCCATTTCAAGGACTAACATTCCCCTTCATAAATTTTCTAATCATCTTGCCAGATGGTGGCTAAATAATCAGGCTAATCTTCATAGATTTTGTTCTAATTCAGCTACTTTGACGCATGAGGTCACAAGCCATTCGATTCAATTCGAATCGATTCTAGCATGCCTACCATATAAATACTCACACGTACATAAACAAAATTGGGTTATTCATTGCTCGTGTGGCTGTCTGTGGCTAAATTGAATAGTGATATAATTATTTCAACACGTTGGTGCTTTAGCTTCTTCACTTTTAACACGAATTATCACGGTAGCATTCTGTATCAACAATGGGATCATTTAATTAAAATCTATGTTTTTTTTTCATCCCTTAAAATGGTTTTATCATTGAAGAAGGTTCAAATCCAACGGCTAAAATCCCTTAACATTTTTTGGAAAGATGTATTCAAGCAAACCTCTTATTTTAATTGAATAATGTTGTAAGAAGTTTGTTAGCCTCACATGTGTACAAGACAATTTATTTACACGCTAGCACATACACATGGCATCAATAAAAGCATGTATATATGCCTAGTACAAGCATGTGGCATCAACAGAGCCCCTAACACTATAACTGAATTCACATCCATGATTACGGCACACTTGAAACAATAACTCAGTCAATCAAAATCCTACTCCAACTCTGACACCTAAAACTGAATATAAACTTAAATCGTCGTTGTTCAACAATAACCTCTTAAATTAATAATATTATGGTCACAAATATTCAAAAGCTTTGTTATTGCATGCGGCATGCGTGTATAAGACAGCTCGTGCACCAGCTAGCCAAAGTGTAAGTGTGACCGGCATTTGCATTGTCCAAGCCATCCACCAAGTGGGTCCAATGGTGTAAATGTTTTATCCCAATATTAAATCAGCTTCAATGGGCACATATTAAGCACATTGGCAACAACTTATAAAGAGTAATATATATGTTGAATTTTTTCCAAAATAAAGAAAGAAAAAATGATGGGTTTTTCAAATATATAAAAGAAAATTGAAGAGAAGGGTTGTGGCTTTTGGTGATTACTGGTGACCATTCATTTGTGGATGGTGATACCTCTTCGTGAATGGAGCATCCTTTAATTTTGAATTAAAGGTGAAGGATACCATTAATAGTTGAGGGATATCATTGTTGAAAAGACACCACGAAAGAAAATGTACCTTCAAGAAAAGGAACTTAAAGCAATCCTTATGACTTTATACAAACTCATTTTCGAGTCATTCCAAATCACAATTAGAATTCTAGTAATTTTCACTTCTTCTCCTTCTTCTCAATTTTCATTTCGGGTCTTTTGAACAGTTGTAGATTTTTCAATCGAAAAACAGCAAACAGATTTTTCAAGCAGTAAACTGCAAACTGATTCTCAGCTGTAATAGCATAAAAGTCAGAGGTGTATACTATTAAAGTATATTCGGGGTGCTTTTTCGATTTTGCATGTCAAAGCACATTTTTCTTCAATTTTGGAGAAAAAACTTGTTGTATCCTAGAAGCAGATTTGTTGTAATCCTCTTACAAACTGATTCAACTACTAGTAGAGTGCGAATATTACCTTAAAGATGGCGACGTTGTAACGCGCCTGAGCCTATCTTTAAGTGGGTGTTTTTTCCTTTATTTCCACCTCAAATCTTACAGTTTTAAGGCGATATTATGGCCTCTTCTATGAGTCGTCTCGACTTTATTCGAGTAACATCGTTCAACAGCTTGAATTTCGTTTAATGGCAATCAAGGGTGCATCTTTTCTTTACATCACTTAAGTTGGATCACATGCTCACTTAAGATCTTCGTTCACCACAATGATACGAATGAACAGGTTCAAAAGCAACAAGATTGAAAGTGTAACGACTAACTATGCAAGAGTTACATCTTTAATTCTCTTTCCAACTCATTGTACGTCGTTTACCACCAAAAGAAGAGTACCAAGGAATTGTAGCAGGCGTTGCTCATCAAATACACATTAGAGGATGAAGGCAACAAAAAGTTTCGTGTAAGTTAGTTTTTAAAATTCAAAATGTTGGATGAAAGACATTCTTGATCAAGTCCATGATTTACAGGTCATCATCCAACGGATCATTATCGATGACACTAATCTCGATGAATCCTTTTAAGCATCCAATATTATAGTCAAACTACCACCAAAATGGAAGGATAATGGGATATCTCTGAAACAGGAAAAGGAAAAAATGTATTTACAGGATCTCTTGATGCTCTTTAAATAGAAGAAGAATCTAGGCTTTGTAGCAAAAAACAGTAGAAAACCCTTAGTAATGCTGCGAATTGGGAATCTTATAAGTCACATTTCAAAATAGATGATCGGCTTAAACCTAATAACCAAGGGTTCAAAAAGAACACATCCAAAAATAATACATACCCCTTTTACGAAATTCTCAGACATTTTAAGAAAGGCTGCTGAAAAAAAATGCAAGAAAAGAAATAGCAAGTTAATATAAAAGAAGACATAAATCTGATAGTCGTCGTCTCTATGGTTAATATGGTGAGTAAGGATGTTGAATAGTGAATAGACTCTGGCACCACCAAACATGTTTGTAAAAATCGCAACATGTTCAGTTCATATGAAATAGCGGGGAATGATCAAGAACTATACATAGGAAATGCCTCTACATCTAAAGTTGTAAGAAAATGGAAGGCACTACTGAAGCTAACTTTCAAAAAAGTCATCAATCTGAACGATGTGTTGCATGTAAACGATATCAAGATGAATCTTATCTCTATTCGTCTACTAAGTTTGGCTCCAAACTCCTCTTTGAAGCCAATAAGTTGATTATGTATAAAAATTGAGGTAAAAAAAGTCTAAAATTTTGATATATGTGGAGAATAGCTATGTATCCAATGAAATTTTCAAGTTTAACCTTATGAATAAAAATTCTTCTTTTGTTATATATGCTTGATTCAAATGATATTTGACATGCCAAAATAGGACATATTAGTGTACAATCCAAAATAACTAAGAAACCATTTCCTAGGATAGAAAGAGAATTGCAACTCTTAGACCTAATTCATAGTAACATATGTGAGATGAGCAGTTTAATAACAATATGAGAAAGAGATTTTTTACAACCTTTATAAATGATTTCTCCCATTATACTATAGTGTACCTATTGAAGAATAAAGATGAAGTGTTAGAAAAGTTCAAGATATATAAGGTAGAAGTATAGAACCAGTTATACAAAAATATTAAAATCTTAAAGTCAGATAGGGGAGGAGAATATTTATCCTTAGAATTCTCGAAGTTTTGTAAAACTCATGATTTAATTCACCAAATTACGACTTCTTATTCACCCCAACAAAATGAGATTGTAGAATGCAAAAACAGGTCTCTTATAGACATGATAAGCTCTATGATAAATAATGTAGGTTTAAGTTCAAGATTTTGATCAAAATCTTTATTAATTGCCTGTCATATCTTGAATAGGATACCTCACTCTAATATTCGTAAGACTCTATGTGAACTATAAAAGAACAAAATTCATAACATCTTATACTTCAAGGTATAGGATTATAAATACTTAGTTATACTTAAAAGACCTAAGATAAAGTTAAGATCTCTTGAGTTCATTTTCATACGATATACACAAAATAGTAAGGTTATAGGTTTCTAATCATAGAATCTAATGATGAGATTCCGATAAACACCACAATAAAATCTAGAGAAATCATAGAATCTAATGATGAGATTCCGATAAACACCACAATAAAATCTAGAGATGCTGAGTTTTATGAAAATTCATTCTCTTTTATAACTAAAAAAAGTCAAAAACCTTAAGATTTTAGTACAAGTAGTAGCTCTCATATACCTCAGGATATCATTGATCTCAATAAAGGGAACATAGGATATGTAAAAACCATGAGGATCAAGGCATGTATATCCTTTAGACCTAACTTCTACCTTCTGTTAATAGAAGAAGATAAAGAAAACATGATAAGAAAAATTATGTTGGTATGTAATATAAAAAAATATAACCTTATAACACTAGTTGATGCCCTTAAATCTCAGGATGCTTTTTTTTTAAAGGAAGCTAGACAATCGGATGAATTCGATATTACAAAATATGACATAGAAACTAGTGGATCTACCCCATGATAATAAGTTGTAAATGGATATTCAAAAGAAAACTAAGATCAGATGAGACAATAGAAAGGTTTAAGGCCAAATTAGTTGCTAGAGGATTTACACAAAGAGAATGTGTCAACTTTTTCGAAACATATGCTCCAGTGGTAAGGATACCAACTATCCAAGTTTTAGTTGCTCTAACATTTATGTATAAGTTAAAAATCCATTAGGGCGTGTTTGGCGCATGGGTTTAGAATGGATGGAATGGTATTAGGTGGGATTAACATCATTTATTGCACAATGATTACATGTCTGGTAATTCCATGGTATTTTCATATCCAATCCCATGTTTAGGATCAAATGCTTACCATTGGAAAACCATTGGATTAAGCAAAATCCCGTTTGGCGAACCATGGAATTGTAATCAACGGACCAAATTCACAACGGATGTTTGTCACTTAAACATGTATATAACCATAGTGTCATGTATAAAGGACTTATATGGATGGATGGCATGTATAAAACACATGCATCAATGTGGCGCCCACGTGTGCGGGATTTTGAAATCCCACATGGGATCAAGTGCAATTCTATCCCACCTAATCTCAAGCCTCCCATCCTCCCCAAACATCATATGGAATTTGTACGGAACCAAATGCAATTCCATCCCACCTAATCCCATCTAATACTATGCCCCAAACACCCCCTTAGATGGATGTAAAAACAGGTTTTCTAAATGGTGATCTTGATGAAAATGTATATATGGAGTAACCAAAATGTTTCTTAATTTTGAAACAAGAAAATAAAATGTATAAATTGATCAAGTCACTGTATGGACTTAAATAATCACTTAAACAATGGTATGAAAAGTTCAATAAAGCCCTCATATAGCTTTAAGATTAATGAATCTGATAAATATGCGTATTCAAAATTCTCTAATAATGAATGAGTAAGTATATGTCTATATGTTGATGATACGTTAATTTTTTGTATATGTTTAGAAGTTATAAATGACACTAAAATATTTTTATCTAGTTTTGACATGAAGGATGTGGATAAAGGTAATATGATTTTAGGTATCAAGCTAATGAAAAATAAGGATGGTATAATTCTTTCTATCACATTATATTGAAAAAATACTCAGAAAGTTTGATCACTATAATAAAAATTAAGTTTCTACTCCTTTTATTCTAACATCAGGTTAGTTAAGAATGATAGTTGTAGTGTATCTCAGAGTATTTCAAGGTGATTGTCAGTCTTATATATGCTATGATATCTACTCAACCTAATATTACTTTTACAATAGATAAATTGAGTAAGTTCACAAGTAGTCCAAGTTTAAATCATTAGAATGTTATTTTTAAAGTACTTAGATACTTGAAGAAAATTATTAACTATGGTCAACATTTTTTCGGTTATCCTAATGTACTTAAAGGGTATATTGATATAAGTTGGGTCACTGATTCTGATAAATTTAAGTCTATTAGTGAATGAACTTTTACACTTGGAGGAGCCATTATTTCATGGGGATTCAAGAAGTAAACTTGCATATCTCATTCTACTACGGAATCTAAATTTATAGCTTTGATGGTTTGTAGTAAAGAAGCAGAATAGTTACAGAACCTATTCTTAGAAATATCATTATTGGCAAGACCTTTGCCACCTATTTCTATTTATTGTGATAGTGAAGGGACAATATCAAAGGCATATAACAAGATTTATAATGAAAAATTTAGAATATTAATCTAAGGCACAATTTTTTGCGACAACTACTTGGTGATGACGTTATAACAATACAATATATACAGTCCATTCAAAATTTAATGGACTCGTTCACCAAATGACTGGTAAGGGATGTTGTCAGTATAATATCAACAGGAATGGAGCTTAAGCCAATTTTACAGACACCGGATGAGGAAAATCAACTTGAGTTAATAGGTTCGATAGACAAAGCACCTCGCAGGAAGTGGCCGAAGTAACACTATACAGTTTTTATCTGTTTCACTCCTGGATTTATGTACAATATTGGGTACATGTAATGATTAAAAGGAGAATTAACTTTTGATTTTAATAAGTCATTTAAATAGTGATATTATCACAAAGGCATTAATAAGGACTCACATATATGAGTATTAGAACTGGGGTCACTTCCTAACATTCAAGAGTTTTGGCTATTTTCATGAACTTATAAATCCAGGATTGAGCACGAGGCTATTAATATGCTACAATTTTAGAACACATTGCAATTGAAAATTTTTGTGTATAATCACATGTCCAATTATGTCCTATAAAATACTTAGTTCAAGACCAAGGTCATTAAATATTCTAATGCAACTTTGATTTGTCCACACAAGTAAAGGTTTAAATCCATAAAACACATTCTCCTATGGAAATATCTTCCTTATATATCCTGACCTCTTTATTTTGAAAATTTGTGGGGGTTATTAGATTTTTTTCAAAATAAATAAAGAAGAAAATAATGAATTTTTTTTAAATATATAAAAGAAAATTGAGGAGAAAGGTTGTGGCTTTTAGTGATTGTTGGTAACCATTCATTCGTGAATAGTAATACCTCTTTGTGATTGGAGCACCCTTTAATTTCGAATTAAAGATGAAGAGATGACATTAATGATAGAGGAATGCCATTGTTGAAAAGATACTATGGAAGAAGAAATATTTCTATGAAAATGAACTTAAAGCAACTCTTATGGCTCTATATAAACTCATATTCGAGCCATTCTGAATCATAACCAGAATTCTATCTAGTAATTTTCTCTTCTTCTCATTTTTCTCCATTTTCATTTTAGGTCTTTTGAATAGTTGTAAATTTTTTAGGCGGTAAACTGCAAACAGATTTTTCAGGCAGTAAACTGCAAATGAATTTTCAGGGGGTAAACTATAACAACATAGAAGTCAGGGGTGTACTGCAAAAAGTGTGCTTGAGATGCGGTTTTTCAGTTTTGCAGGACAAAGCCCACATTTCTTTAAATTTAGAAAAAAGCTTATTATATCTTGGAGGTGGATTTTTTGGAAGCCTCTTGCAAACTGATTTAACCATCAGTAGTGTGTAAATATCACCTTAAAGATAGCGACGTCATAACGCACCATAAATTTCTCTTTAAATGAATGTCTTTTTTTCTGCCTCAACTCTTACATTATATGGATAAGAAAACTTACAGTCAAGTTATTTTACCCCTAGATGTGCTTTGTCAACTGTAGCCCACCATACCATAGGTGTTAATCTTATTCTTAGGTAAGAACATCCATGGAAGTGAATTGCATCTTATGCCCGCCCATCTCTAGTTGGGAATGAGTAAGTCTATATGGGAACCCACCATGATGTATTTGTTTTTCCATGTCATTCATCTCTTTTCTCAAATCATTTTAAGTATAACCCCAAAAATGAGGTAGATCCAACGCTCAAGTGGACCATACCATAGATGACTCTTGAGGTTGACTTTGTGGTATAGTCCACTTGAGGTTGAATCTACCTCATTCTTTTCTCATACCTTAATGATTTGAGAAAAGGGTTGGACGACGTGGATAAACAGATACATCATGGTGGGCCCCACGCATATCTGCCCATTCCCGCTAGAGATGGGCAGGGGTAGGAAGCGGATTGTGTCCGACCTTAGTTAGACCTTTAAGCATTCAACCGGATTTGTGTGAGGGCCTACGATGATGTATCTATTTATCTATAGCATCCATCCCTTTTCAAGATCATGCTAGCATATAGACCCAAAAATGAGGCACATCCACGCTCTAGCACACCACACCAGAGATGACTATGAAATTACGTCAGATCGTCTAACACGACGCCCTACACTAATCGCGGAAGCTTAGAGTAAGGATTAAACATTTAAGTAAACTAGCCTAAGCACATAGATTATAATGATGCAATATATTAAGCTTCTAATCAATGTACAATTATCTAGACTACAAAGGGTATAACTACCTTAGCACTAGTCTAAAGAGTTATATAGACAATATGAAATTCATTATATTCATTATAAACAATAACCTCTTAAATTAATAACATTATGGTCACAAATATTCAAAAGCTTTGCTATTGCATGCGGCATGCGTGTATAAGACAGCTCGTGCACCAGCTAGCCAAAGTGTAAGTGTGACCGGCATTTGCATTGTCCAAGCCATCCACCAATTGGGTCCAATGGTGTAAATGTTTTATCCCAATATTAAATCAGCTTCAATGGGCACATATTAAGCACATTGGCAACAACTTATAAAGAGTAATATATATGTTGAATTTTTTCCAAAATAAAGAAAGAAAAAATGATGGGTTTTTCAAATATATAAAAGAAAATTGAAGAGAAGGGTTGTGGCTTTTGGTGATTACTGGTGACCATTCATTTGTGGATGGTGATACCTCTTCGTGAATGAAGCATCCTTTAATTTTGAATTAAAGGTGAAGGATACCATTAATAGTGGAGGGATATCATTGTTGAAAAGACACCACGAAAGAAAATGTACCTTCAAGAAAAGGAACTTAAAGCAATCCTTATGACTTTATACAAACTCATTTTCGAGTCATTCCAAATCACAATTAGAATTCTAGCAATTTTCACTTCTTCTCCTTCTTCTCCATTTTCATGTCGGGTCTTTTGAACAGTTGTAGATTTTTCAATCGAAAAACAGCAAACAGATTTTTCAAGCAGTAAATTGCAAACTGATTCTCAGCTGTAAAGCATAAAAGTCAGAGGTGTATACTATTAAAGTATATTCAGGGTGCTTTTTTTATTTTGCATGTCAAAGCACATTTTTCTTCAATTTTGGAGAAAAAACTTATTGTATCCTAGAAGCAGATTTGTTGTAATCATCTTACAAACTTATTCAACTACTAGTAGAGTGCGAATATTACCTTAAAGATGGCGACGTTGTAACGCGCCTGAGCCTATCTTTAAGTGGGTGTTTTTTCCTTTATTTCCACCTCAAATCTTACAGTTTTAAGGTGATATTATGGCCTCTTCTATGAGTCGTCCCGACTTTATTCGAGTAACATCGTTCAACAGCTTGAATTTCGTTTAATGGCAATCAAGGGTGCATCTTTTCTTTACATCGCTTAAGTTGGATCACATGCTCACTTAATATCTTCGTTCACCACAATGATACGAATGAACAGGTTCAAAAGCAACAAGATTGAAAGTGTAATGACTAACTATGTAAGAGTTACATCTTTAATTCTCTTTCCAACTCATTGTAAGTCGTTTACCACCAAAAGAAGACTACCGAGGAATTGTAGCAGGCGTTGCTCATCTAATACACATTAGAGGATGAAGGCAACAAAAAGTTTCGTGTAAGTCAGTTTTTAAAATTCAAAATGTTGGATGAAAGACATTCTTGATCAAGTCCATGATTTACAGGTCATCATCCAATAGATCATTATCGATGACACTAATCTTGATGAATCCTTTTAAGCATCCAATATTATAGTCAAACTATCACCAAAATGGAAGAATAATGGGATATCTCTAAAACAGAAAAAGGAAAAAATGTATTTACAGGATCTCTTGATGTTCTTTAAATAGAAGAAGAATCTAGGCTCTGTGACAAAAAACAGCAGAAGACCCTTAGTAATGCTGCGAATTGGGAATCTTAGAAGTCACATTTCAAAATAGATGATCGGCTTAAACCTAATAACCAAGGGTTCAAAAAGAACACATCCAAAAATAATCCATACTCCTTTTACAAAATTCTCAGACACTTTAAGAAAGGCTGCCGAAAAAAACGCAAGAAAAGAAAAAGCAAGTTAATATGAAAGAAGACAAAAATCTGATAGTCGTCGTCTCTATGGTTAATATGGTGAGTAAGGATGTTGAATAGTGAATAGACTCTAGCACCACCAAACATGTTTGTAAAAATCGCAACATATTCAGTTCATATGAAATAGCGGGGAATGAGCAAGAACTATACATAAGAAATGCCTCTACATCTAAAGTTATAAGAAAATGGAAGGCACTACTGCAGCTAACTTTCAAAAAAGTCATCAATCTGAACGATGTGTTGCATGTAAAGAATATCAAGATGAATCTTATCTCTACTAGTCTACTAACTAAGTTTGGCTTCAAACTCCTCTTTGAAGCCAATAAGTTGATTATGTATAAAAATTGAGGTAAAAAAAAGTCTAAAATTTTGATATATGTGGAGAATGGCTATGTATCCAATGAAAATTTTAAATTGAACCTTATGAATAAAAATTCTTCTTTTGTTATATATGCTTGATTCAAATGATATTTGAAATGCCAGAATATGGCATATTAGTGTACAATCCAAAATAACTAAGAAACCATTTCCTATGATAGAAAGAGAATTGCAACTCTTAGACCTAATTCATAGTAACATATGTGAGATGAGCGGTTTAATAACAATATGAGAAAGAGATATTTTTTACAACCTTTAAAGATGATTTCTCCCATTATACTATAGTGTACCTATTGAAGAATAAAGATGAAGTGTTAGAAAAGTTCAAGATATATAAGGTAGAAGTACAGAACCAGTTATACTAAAAGATTAAAATCTTAAAGTCAGATAGGGGAGGAGAATATTTATCCTTAGAATTCTCGAAGTTTTGTAAAACTCGTGGTTTAATTCACAAAATTACGACTTCCTATTCACCCCAACAAAATGAGATTGTAGAATGCAAAAATAGGTCTCTTATAGACATGATAAGCTCTATGATAAATAATGTAGTTCTAAGTTCAAGATTTTGATCAAAATCTTTATTAATTGCCTGTCATATCTTAAATAGGATACGTCACTCTAATATTCATAAGACTCCATGTGAACTTTAAAAAAACAAAATTCATAACATCTCATACTTTAAGGTATGGGATTATAAATACTTAGTTATACTTAAAAGGCCTAAGATAAAGTTAAAATATCTTGAGTTCATTTTCATACGATATACACAAAATAGTAAGGTTATAGGTTTCTAATCATAGAATCTAATGATGAGATTCCGATAAACACCATAATAAAATCGAGAGATGCTGAGTTTTATGAAAATTCATTCTCTTTTATAACTAAAAAAAAGTCAAGACCTAAAGATTTTAGTACAAGTAGTAGCTCTCATATACCTCAGGATATCATTGATCTCAATAAAGGGAACATAGGATATGTAAAAACCAAGAGGATTAAGGCATATATATCCTTTAAACCCAACTTCTACCTTCTGTTAATAGAAGAAGATAAAGAAAACATGATAAGAAAAATTATATTGGTATGTAGTATAAAAAAATATAACCTTATAACACTAGTTGATGCCCTTAAATCTCAGGATGCTTCTTTTTTAAAGGAAGATAGACAATGGGATGAATTCTATATTACAAAATATGACATAGAAACTAGTGGATCTACCACATGATAATAAGTTGTAAATGGATATTCAAAAGAAAACTAAGATCAGATGAGACAATAGAAAGGTTTAAGGCCAAATTAGTTGCTAGAGGATTTACAGAAAGAGAATGTGTCAACTTTTTTGAAACATATGCTCCAGTGGTAAGGATACCAACTATCCGAGTTTTAGTTGCCCTAACATTTATGTATAAGTTAAAAATCCATTAGGGCGTGTTTGGCACATGGGATTAGAATGGATGGAATGGTATTAGGTGGGATTAACATCATTTATTGTACAATGATTACATGTCTGGTAATCCCATGGTATTTTCATATCCAATCCCATGTTTAGGATCAAATACTTACCATGGGAAAACTATTGGATTAAGCAAAATCCCGTTTGGCGAACCATGAATTTGTAATCAACGGACCAAATTCACAACAGATGTTTGTCACTTCAACATGTATATAACCATAGTGTCATGTATAAAGGACTTATATGGATGGATGGCATGAATAAAACACATGCATCAATGTGGCGCCCACGTGTGCGGGATTTTGAAATCCCACATGGGATCAAGTGCAATTCTATCCCACCTAATCTTAAGCCTCCCATCCTCCCCAAACATCATATGGAATTTGTACGGAACCAAATGCAATTCCATCCCACCCAATCCCATCTAATTCCATGCCCCAAACACCCCCTTAGATGGATGTAAAAACAGGTTTTCTAAATGGTGATCTTGATGAAAATGTATATATGGAGTAACCAAAATGTTTCTTAATTTTGAAACGAGAAAATAAAGTGTATAAATTGATCAAGCCACTGTATGGACTTAAATAATCACTTAAACAGTGGTATGAAAAGTTCATAAAGCCCTCATATAGCTTTAAGATTAATGAATCTGATAAATATGCGTATTCAAAATTCTCTAATAATGAATGAGTAATTATATGTCTATATGTTGATGATACGTTAATTTTTTATATATGTTTAGAAGTTATAAATGACACTAAAATATTTTTATCTAGTTTTGACATGAAGGATGTAGATAAAGGTAATATGATTTTAGGTATCAAGCTAATGAAAAACAAGGATGGTATAACTCTTTCTATCACATTATATTGAAAAAATACTCAGAAAGTTTGATCACTATAATAAAAATTAAGTTTCTACTCCTTCTATTCTAACATCAGGTTAGTTAAGAATGATAGTTGTAGTGTATCTCAGTTAGAGTATTCCAAGGTGATTGTCAGTCTTAAATATGTTATGATTTCTACTCAACCTGATATTATTTTTACAGTAGATAAATTGAGTAGGTTCACAAGTAGTCCAAGTTTAAATCATTGGAATGTTATTTTTAAAGTACTTAGATACTTGAAGAAAATTATTAATAATGGTTTACATTTTTTCGGTTATCATAATGTACTTAAAGGGTATATTGATATAAGTTGGGTCACTGATTCTGATAAATTTAAGTCTATTAGTGAATGAACTTTTACACTTGGAGGAGCCATTATTTCATGGGGATTCAAGAAGTAAACTTGCATATCTCATTCTACTATGGAATCTAAATTTATAGCTTTGATGGTTTGTAGTAAAGAAGCAAAATAGTTACAGAACATATTCTTAGAAATATCATTATTGGCAAGACCTTTGCCACCTATTTTTATTTATTATGATTGTGAAGCGACAATATCAAAGGCATATAACAAGATTTATAATGAAAAATTTAGACATATTAATCTAACGCATAATTTTGTGCGACAACTACTTAGTGATGACGTTATAACAATACAGTATATACAGTCCATTCAAAATTTAATGCACTCATTCACCAAATGACTGGTAAGGGATGATGTCAGTATAATATCAAGAGGAATGGAACTTAAGCCAATTTTACAAACACCGGATGAGGAAAATCAACTTGAGTTAATAGGTTCGATAGACAAAGCACCCGCAGGAAGTGGCCGAAGTAACACTATATAGTTTTTATCTGTTTCATTCCTGAATTTATGTCCAATATTGGGTACATGTAATGATCAAAAGGAGAGTTAACTTTTGGTTTTAATAAGTCATTTAAATGGTGATATTATCACAGAGGCATTGATAAGGACTCACGTATCTGAGTATTAGAACTGGGGTCACTTCCTAACGTTCAAGAGTTTTGGCTATTTTCATGAACTTATAAATCCAGGATTGAGCACGAGGTTGTTAATATGCTACAATTTTAGAACACATTGCAATTGAAAATTTTTATGTATAATCACATGTCCAATTATGTCGTATAAAATACTTAGTTCAAGACCAAGGTCATTAAAGATTCTGATGCAACTTTGATTTGTCCACACAAGTAAAGGTTTAAGTCCATAAAACACATTCTCCTATGGAAATATCTTCTTTATATATCATGACCTCTTTATTTTGAAAAATTGTGGGGGTTATTAGATTTTTTTCAAAATAAATAAAGAAGAAAATAATGAATTTTTTTAAAATATATAAAAGAAAATTGAGGAGAAAGGTTGTGGCTTTTGGTGATTGTTGGTAACCATTCATTCGTGAATGGTAATACCTCTTGGTGATTGGCGCACCCTTTAGTTTCGAATTAAAGATGAAGAGATGACATTAATGATAGAGGAATGCCATTGTTGAAAAGATACCATGAAAGAAGATATATTTCTATGAAAATGAACTTAAAGCAACTCTTATGGCTCTACATAAACTCATTTTCGAGTCATTCTGAATCATAACCAGAATTCTATCTAGTAATTTCCTCTTCTTCTCATTTTTCTCCATTTTCATTTTAGGTCTTTTGAATAGTTGTAAATTTTTTAGGCGGTAAACTACAAACAGATTTTTCAGGCAGTAAACTGCAAATGAATTTTTGGGGGGTAAACTATAACAACATAGAAGTCAGGGGTGTACTGCAAAAAGTGTGCTTGAGGTGCGGTTTTTCAGTTTTGCAAGACAAAGCCCACATTTCTTTAAATTGAGAAAAAAAGCTTATTATATCCTGGAGATGGATTTTTTGGAAGCCTCTTGCAAACTGATTTAACCATCAGTAGTGTGTAAATATCACCTTAAAGATAGCGACGTCATAACGCACCATAAATTTCTCTTTAAGTGAATGTCTTTTTTTCTGCCTCAACTCTTATATTATATGGATAAGAAAACTTACAGTCAAGTTATTTTACCCCTAGATGTGCTTTGTCAACTGTAGCCCACCATACTATAGGTGTTAATCTTATTCTTAGGTGAGAACATCCATGGAAGTGAATTGCATCTTATGCCCGCCCATCTCTAGCCGGGAATGAGTAAGTCTATATGGGAACCCACCATGATGTATTTGTTTTTCCATGTCATTCATCTCTTTTCTCAAATCATTTTAAGTATAACCCCAAAAATGAGGTAAATCCAACGCTCAAGTGGACCATACCATAGATGACTCTTGAGGTTGACTTTGTGGTATAGTCCACTTGAGGTTGAATCTACCTCATTCTTTTCTCATACCTTAATGATTTGAGAAAAGGGTTGGACGGCGTGGATAAACAGATACATCATGGTGGGCCCCACACATATCTGCCCATTCCCGCTAGAGATGGACAGGGGTAGGAAGCGGATTGTGTCCGACCTTAGTTAGACCTTTAAGCATTCAACCGGATTTGTGTGAGGGCCTACGATGATGTATCTATTTATCTATAGCATCCATCCCTTTTCAAGATCATGCTAGCATATAGACCCAAAAATGAGGCACATCCACGCTCTAGCACACCACACCAGAGATGACTATGAAATTGCGTCAGATCGTCTAACATGACGCCCTATACTAATCGCGGAAGCTTAGAGTAAGGATTAAACATTTAAGTAAACTAGCCTAAGCACATAGATTATAATGATGCAATATATTAAGCTTCTAATTAATGTACAATTATCTAGACTACAAAGGGTATAACTACCTTAGCACTAGTCTAAAGAGTTATATAGACAATATGAAATTCATTATATTAAGTATACGTCTACAAGCCTAGTGAACATACATCTTATGTGTAATTGTGCCTATCTAAAACATTGCGTACATTCTAATTAAGCATTCATAATTAAGCAATTAAACATACAATGCATAAGTAGAAATGTGCTCAAATCAATCCCAAACACAAGCATAAATGGTGGTTTGACTACTTGTCTACTCCACTCCCGATTCACGTACTCATCCCTTGAGCACACTGAAATTTACTAAGGGAGTTTCAATCAAGTTCCTCCCAACCTAGGTGTTTTAAATCAGTTCCACCCTACCGGAAAGTTTAACAAGGTTCCTCTCAACCTATAATGAAAATTTTACTAGTTCATCTCTCAACCAAGATGTTTACGGGTTTCATCCAACCTACGAGTTTGACAAAGTTCCTTCTAACCTTTTGGTTCCAATCCAAGAATCTAGCATACACTCCCGTCGGAGGCTCCCGCCAGAGGCTCCTCCGGAGAATTGGTCGAGTTTGATTACAAATTCTCGCACTCAATTCTCCACAAAGAAAGAGTGCAACAAAACTCTTACAATTGATGCTTACTTGTCTAATTGAGCCCCTTGTTCAGCACCATTTAGGTTACTTGATCTCCGCTCTCTCATACTTCAATCAATTCTCCTTTGCTCTCCCGATATTGTTGTCAATGTTTTGCTAAGTCTTCAACTCTAACGATTAACTACATTGCATGTAATGCTCAAAGAGATGCCCAAGGTGTTAGGAGATGGTAGTGAATTCTCTCCAACTAGTGGGATTTTATTGTCTAGAGAAATTCCACTTAATCGGATCTCTAGAGAGGTTTAAACTAAAGATTTACGTACTTATGATCAAGGTGTCTAAAATATTTAGAGATCAATAGAGAGTAAGTTCATCTTCATGTGAGCTTCGAATGCTCCGTCTTGTAGTGAATCACAAGGAAGATGACTTGGAGATGTTAAGATTAGAGCCTAATAGTATGGGCAATGTGGGTGGCTTCTAATGCTTTCAAATCTCTCTGATAAGACCCTAAACCGAGCCCAATCATTATATAAAGAAAGCTCCAACGGATCTAAATAGGGGTGTCAATGGGCTGGGCCAAGCTCTATCTAAGCCTGGCCCACCTCTCTCGACATATGCTCAAACTCAGCCCGGACCTGGGACCGACTACAATAGTCTAGCCCAAGTCGGCCCAAGATACAAATGCAGGGTCCGGCCAAAACCCGGCTTCGGCCTTAGCCTGGCCTTTCATATAGAGAGAAAAATTATCCTTTAATCCCACACTTTTCCATATATGAAAAAAAATCATCAACATTATAAAGAATAAAAGGAGTTTTAAGAGGTAGGTGGATTTTTAGGAAAAATTTGTGTAAAATTTAAATTTTAAAAGGAGGGAAATATTTTAATTTAAATTTTAAATTAAAAATATATTCGGGTTGAGCCGGGTTATCGGGCTTTTGAACAACCTAGTCCAAGTCCAACCCGTTCGAAAAACAAGCTTATACTTTAGGCCCGAACCCGACTCGCAGGCCTAGTACTCTCCAAGCTCGGCCTAAGGTAGGCCAGGCCCGAAAGCCCATCGGCCAACCCTGTCCATTGACAGCCCTAGATATAAAACGCCTACAAACAGCTACAAACGGCTAGTTCACGACCAGTCGTGGTTCATCCACGACTGGTTGGACAGGGTCCACGACCGATCGTAATAGGGCTGAGACTGGATGTGTTTTGTTGTCCCAAATTCTACCCTGAGCGATCGGTTGACAATCGGTCCTCAACCGGTCTACAATAGGTCTAATTTGTCTTGGGACTTGTTCTGCGTACTATCCCATTTCTGGTCTCTAACGACCGGCCGGCAGACACATGAGTTATGTTGTTAGGTTTGTCTTGTTTCCAATAACTCATGCAACCTCTTAGGCCTATCTTTGGGTGATCTTTTGGGACACCTAAGGCTAATTTAAGATGACTAAAGGTTTACATATTGGGTCATGCTATTTAAAGATTTGGGTTTTTGATAGGTTCAAGGGTTTTGGCTCACCAAGGCATCTCATTTACCTGTTTTTCTTCCTTAATACAGCAGGTCCGCTTGAGTCTTCAGTCTTCATCATTTTTTAGCTCAACCAACACTTAAACTCACTTATCTATGCAATTGACAAATAAGGTGCACTAGAATTAGAGCTGGACACGAACCAAGTTTAACTGTTCGGATCGACTCAGTAAAACTCTGTTCGAACATAAAGTTTTCTTGTTGAAACTTTGTTTGAACACGCAGGGTGCGTTCGAAAAAAAATTCGAGTCAGTTTCAATCACAGTCATGTTTGACTCGACTCGAACTCGACTCGAATATTAACCGACTCGACTCGACTCGTTCATTCGACTCAGGGTGTGTGTGTGTGTGTGTGTGTGTGTGTGTGTAGAGAGAGAGAGAGAGAGAGAGAGAGAGAGAGAGAGAGAGAGATGACAAATAAACATGACCGTTGGCCCTAGGAAGGTTTCAATGGTGGATATTAGTCTCCTCATTGTTTCCTACTGTGTTGTCCACTTGAGCTTTGTATTTACCTCATTTTTTGTTTAATGCCTTAAAATGAGTTGTACAAATGGATGGACGGAGTGGATAAAACAAATACATCATGGTGGAGACCACAGAGCGTTGACATCAACTTGATGGCTGGTGTTTTCGTCACCAGACATGAGCCAACCCACGTTCGCGTCACAAGCCATGCGCAGTTCCTACGCTGGAAATCTAGGTGGGGCCCATCGTGATGTTTGTGAGGAATCCACGCCATCCATTCATTTTATGAGATCATTTTAGGATGTAAGACAAAAAATGATTTGGATCCAAAACTCAAGTGGGCCGCTCCAAAGGAAAAGGTGGTAGAGAAATTCCTACCGTTGAAATCTCCTTGGAGTCCACAGTGATGTTTAATACCATCATAATGTCATTCCTGTGGTGTGGTTCACTGGAGATTTAGTTGTGGCTAAATCTTGTGATTTGTCATTTGTGATATGTAATTTATTAAATGGAAAACTTTAAACCTTGTGATTTGTCATTTGTAATATGTAATTTGTGAACAAATCGGTATTTACTATTTAGTGGTAGAAAAAATATTTTCAAGCGAAAAAAAAAAAAAAGTGAAATTGTTTGAATTTGTTTGAACTCCTAAAAATTATCCAAAATTCATATGTTCGAACATGATTGGGCCAGACCAAATTGAGCTCAAACAGAGCCACTCTGTTCGAATGTTTGTTCAAACATTGCTCGAACACACCCACTCAAGCAGTGGAACAATCAGATCTGATCCATGTTTGACTTGGATCAGACCGGATTGGATGGTTGCCCACCTCTAACTAGAATGCCATGGAAAAGTACCCTAGCCAACTCCTACATTTAATGATTTTGCATTTAATATAACCCAATCTTACTATTTGGTGTGGTCCACTATAGCATTGGATCTGCTCAGTTTTTGGCCCATACCCTAAGCATGACCTTGGAAAAGAAACAGACAGCATATATAAACAAATACATCAACGTGGACCCCACACAGGCGTGATCGGATGGTTAAGGGTAGGATGCACTCCACTTAGGGCGTGGGGACGACACAATCCGCTTAAGAGCATTTGGAGAAAAAATTTGCTAGCTACGCCGGGTGTGGCAATGACCCCACCATGATGTATGCGTTGTATCACTGTCCATCAATTTAGCAAGATCATTTTAGGGCATGATACAAAAAATGAGGCAGATCCAAAGTTCAAATGGACCCAGCACAGAAAATAGTGGGATTAAACGCCAAACATTAAAAACTCCTTGGGGGCCATTTGAGATTCGGATCTGCCTCGTTTTTTGTATCATGACCTAAAAATGATCCGGACAAATGGACGGACAGTGTGGATTTAACACATACATCATGGTGAGGTCATTATTACACCCAGCGTAGCTAACGCGTGGGTGTAGCAAAAGTTTTCTCGAGCATTTATACATAGTAGTATACCTTTAATAAATGCATTGCTATCCCAATTTGCCATGTCGGACGCGGATTAACTACTGACGGCTCAGTGGCTATCTCCATACTGAAATGACCTCAACAAATTCTATGGGCCCCATGATGATATATGTGTTGTATCCATACTGTTCGTCCATTTAGTGAGATTATTATAGTGTATGATCCAAAGAATGAGACAGCCATCACAAAAAACAGTGGGGACAGTGACGCCCCCCGTTGTAACCTTCTTGGACTTACAAATATCAGCTTGATCGAAAAGCTTCATGGGCTGCAAAAAGTTTTTAATGGGAGTCTGTTCAATCCCATTCTCATCTCCTATGGGCCTAAGAAGGTTTAAACAGTGGGCGTCACTTTTTTCTGTGGTGGGTCTACTTGAGCTTTGGATGTGTCTCATTCTTTGGCCAGTGCCCTAAAATGCTCTCTCCAAATGAATGGACGGTGTGGATACATGGGGCATACAGAACTTGCTGGCGTCACTTCGACATAGCTACCGAAGCCGTCACTGGCTAATCCACGTCCGCTGGAATACGTGTATCAGGCCCCGTGACTCAATTCGTGTAGTGTTGAGTCGGGTTGAACCAGCGACGCGAGTCAATGGACTGTCGATCCGTCCTTCAGTCGGGTGGGACTTGTTCACGTCATCGGTCTACGTCAGACCACGTGCTTATATTCCAGTAGTCATTGTTGTGGTAGCCTGTCGACCGTCTCCAAAATGTCGCCATCTTCAATTTAGGTGGATCAGGGTGCTCCACGTTGTTCTCTTTGACACGTTGTCGGGTTCGTAACCCGACGCTTACCTGCATTGCACTTTCCTGTTCCACGCTAGCCAACTGGCACATGTGCGGAAGATGTGACCCACTCATCAGATGTGATCATCCCTGTAGAGAGATGATTCGTCTCAAAAATCAACTTACCCACAATCCGAGTATAGACTACATACACAATTGGTTCATTCTAACTTCTTGCACCGTGGATCTAAGCATGATAAACAACTCCGATCTTGCATGCGCATACCATCTGCTGTGACTAAATTATGGGTGCACACGGTGGAACTGATAAACAGTACTAGAACCGGTTAGTTTGGTACGGACCGGTTATGAAGTACACCGATTTTGAGTCTGGTTTCGAAAATCAAAGAACTGGTTAATTCGGTTCAATTTTTGATATGGGGTTTTGTAGAACCGAACTGGACCTAGGACTGAATGTAGAACCAAACTCGGAGTGTTTAACCCTTACTATATCATGTCGAGTAGTCCACTTAAATTTTGAATCTATCCTATTTTTTTAATGTGGCTAACCTAAACATTACCTAACAATGAGGATGGATAGTGTAAATCTAACAAACACATTGCATTACATTGAGTAATCTGATGCAATTGGGTTAGATTATAAAAGGCCCAGAACTGTGAAACCGAATCGGTTTTTAAAGTCCCGTTCTAGTTCGGTTATAGGGTGTTAACAGTTCAGTTTTGATTTCGAATTTCCTTGGAACCGTTGGGGACATTTCGGTTCCAATTTCACCTCAGAACCGGACTAAACCGAACCATGTGCACCCCTAGCGCAAATCTATCGCAGGGACACTGTCACACTGTCATGTATCTGTTTATCCATGTCGTCTATCCCTTTTGCTCGGATCATTTTAAGGTACGAGCCAAAAAAAAAATGAGGCAAATCCAACGCTCAATTGAACCACACCACATATGACTCTTGCATTTAATGCAACCCAAGTTTACTATTTGGTGTGGTCCACTTAAGTGTAAGATCTACCTCATTTTTATGGGCTCATACCCTAAAATGATACAAGAAAAAGGATGAACGGCGTGGATAAACAGATATATGACAGTGGGCATCCCCACAGATTTGGCCGTTGGTGGCTAGAGAAAGGTGGGGGTGGGACCGTAGGACGCGTCCCGCAAATGAACAGTCATGAATCATGGCTTCCCCCGCGTCCTTCCCATGAGCTTTTTTGCACCCAGAAAGACAAATGGGGCGGCTGGCTCTAACGCGCACCACAGCCTATGGTACGCCAAGATCCGTGTTCCAGCTGAGAAGCCCTTTGGACCGTGGAAAGATATCCCATGCTTCTTAGAAACCGGATTATTTGATACTCTGGCAGCGTATGGTGCTTGATAAACTGGCATTTAGAAATTGTACACGTGAAACATATTAACTCAAACTAAATAGATTAAGTTGTGGAATCTGCTGTTGATAACTCACAGATTCAAAAATCAGAATGGTTGAATAATCCTAACATCCATCATTGGATACTTTTCATTCACAACCGTCCAATAACTATCCAACAATCCAACAATCAGATAACAATAAAATCTTAATCTTTGGTCAATGATACATCTAAACTGAGACCCAGAACTTGTACAGTTGAATTTGAATTAGCTGAATAGAAAATATGAAATTTCTCAGAAATTTATAAGCGCCCGTGTATCATGTATGGTACCCAGCAAGAGTATCATAGTTTCGAATATACCTTCCCAGCCACGTTACCTTTCTCGCCAGCTTTCGAAGCTTGTCTATATAAGAAGGCCCCTCTGTCTCTGACCTTCTTATGCGCTTTTGCAACCCCTTTTTTATCTCCTCTCTGTTAAGGTACTTTTTTAGCTTTTTCTATCTCTCTCTCTCTCTCTCTTTCTCATTGTTCTATTCATACGGAATGGGATTTTCAGGCAACCATTTTGTGATCAGAGCTGTTATTCTGGTGGGACATCTAGTCGATAAGCCATATCTCAAAAATCAACGGATATGGACTGTGGTAGCCATCCAACGAGTGATCTGAAGAAGGCACTGTTTGATCAGCTTTTCACACTGTTTGATCCAATCCACTGCCGTTTTTGTCCAGTGGCATGTTCAGATGGTGGGCCACCAGATGAACAGTCCTGATTTACTACGGGCACCTTGAGAAAGGGAATTCATACAAGTTCTATGCAGCTAGCATTCCTTTTTCTTTACATCCGACGCGACGCGGATTGCCTAGATGGGGCCTACCGTGAAGTTTGTGCTAAATCCACCCCGTCCATCCGTTTTGGAAGTTCATTTTAGATGAATGGTTGAAAATGAGGCGGATCCAAAACTCAAAGAGGCCACACGAGAGGGAGAAGTGGGGAAAGAAATGCTTACGGTTGAAAACTTTATGGAGTCCACCTTGATGTTTATACACCATCCAAACCGTTTATAATGCCATTCCCAGTGGGATGAACTGAAAACACAGAAAACTTATGTTGATACAGAACTTCTGTGGCCATATGAATGTTTCAACGGTTGTCGTTCAATTCCCAGTGTTTCATCTGGTGTGGCCCACTTGAGTTTTGGATCCACCTCGCATTTGGTCTCCTGTTCTAAAATGAGCTGTAAAAACGTATGAATGGGGTGGATTTATCACAAACATCACAGTGGACCCCACATAGCTTCCCATCTGCGTCCTAAAGCTCATGCACACGCTCCAAATGTGGGTGCGAGAATCGAGATCCAAGTCATCCATTTCCCAAAAATGAATCTGAGCCATTCAGCATGTGAAGTGTCCAATGCTGAAAACAGGTGGATGGGTTAGAAAACTTAAGAGAAGTTTTCCATAGTCATGCATTTGTTTTGCAAACTGTGGCCCACATAACCAGTGGATCAACTTGATTCTTGGGCTAAGGGCATCAATGTAATGTTTCCTTTCTTTTGCATGGATTGGATCTTGGACCTATTGGGCCACGCTGGCACACATATGGCGTGTGCTCTTGGCAAAGCCCCTGAGATGGGCGTGAGTCTAGGGCTGAAAATGGGTCATTGGACCCCATGGGGGTACCTGGACTCAACCCATTTAGACCCGACCCATTTGTTAAATGGTACGAGTCTAGGTCCAAGAACAGATCCATTTGTTAAACGGATCTTGGTTTGGTTTCCTTTATATTAGGTCCGACCCGACCGAACCCATTTAGTAAGTAGGCGGGTTTGGTCTATGTTACAAGGGACCGTCAAGCTCGGACCCGTCAAGACTCGATTTTAAGTCTTATAAAATGCTTGCATAATGCATACTAGATCGAGATCCGGATCCATTAGACCCGACCCATTTATAAATGGGTATGAGTGGATCTTCATCTATCAAACCCGGACCAATTTATAAATGGGTATGATGGTTGACTCAGACCCAACTTGGACCCGCCCATTTAGTAAAAGGGTCTGGATCTAAAATTTGGACCAGCCCCGATTAGTAAATGTGCAGGTCTGGTTTTGGCTAAACCCGGCCCGAGCCCAACCATTTACAGCCCTACGTGAGTCGGATTGCATGGTGAACCCTTGTGGGAGTATTTTAGCGGGTCACGTGCCTCCGTGAGAAATAGCCCCTCAAAAAGCATACTTGCCGAGAGTTGTTAGGTAGTTAGCTGGAACTTTGCCAGAATCACGGGCCCAATCAAATTCCACCGCATAACGTCACCGCTGAGGTTCCTGGCTGCTACCAAATCCACATCCTCACGTGAGGGAGTTGGGATTGCAATGCACATCCACCCACGCATGTGGTACACAGTATGAAGACACGTGCCACTTGGGTAAGTGAATAAACGAAACATATCCAACATTCAACTAGTGTACATGGCCAGCAATTTAGACCGTCCATATAATCTGAAAATTGCAAAAAACAGATCGGTCTTGATCCTGACCGTCCAGTCAGTGGCACAGAATCTAGGTAGTTACAGCAACACAGGAGTATACCACCGACTGTGCAGTCGTCAACTGACGGAGATGTTTCTATAAAGGAACCACGTGCATCCTGCTGTATATAATTATTTTATTGTCAGTTCCATACACCGATGGACCCGTGATTTGCACGAGAATCTCTCGCAGCAGCCATTAGGTCTCAAACGTAAGAAAATGACTAGGACCTTGCAAGTTTCGAAGACCGTCCATTATCTTGGTAGCTGATGAACGGCTCTGATCGTTAAACATTCCGATATTTTAGCCAAACGGTCCTACGTACCTCATAATACACGGATAGGATGTCCTACACGTGTCTTTTGGCTGCGTGCGGAGGTGCATGCGGTGTAGGAAACTGATATGGCCCACCTGTGATTCCAATCGGGATGAGTTTTGGCCCCATTGCATAACACTGAATTTCCCACCTGATGGACGGCACGGATGTCATGCATTGATCACGGTGGGCCCCACAGAGGTTTACACCACTGAATTATTCTCCACTATTATCTTCTTCTTCTTCTTTTTTCTTTTTTAATCCCCTTCATATTTCTTTCAATCGTTGATTTCTCATTCTTCAAAAATCAGTACCAGACTCCTGACTTAAATATCTTTTCTTGATCTAAATCAGCTTCTCTTCTACAAAGAAAACCAAGAAATCCAATCACATCTTTGAAAGGATGCTGCTAAGAAGTTCTTCAACTCCTGTTCTTGGATCCCTTCTCTCCTCTTTCTCAGACAGTCCTAACAACTCCTTCGAATCCAACAAACCCCCATCTGACCACCTCAAGAAGATCTCCTTCTCCCACTCCACCCATCCCAACTTCCATTCCTTCACCTGCAATTCCTCTTCCATCTCTTACTCATTCGCCAGCACTCCTGACTTCAATCAAGAATCCGGTATCAGTTCCAAAGGCTTCCGAAGGGCCCACTCAGACGGCAATTTGGAAAGTCTGGCTACCAACGTCGACGATTTCCATAATTCAGTCCCACCCAAGTTGCCCCGGCGGCCCACTTCAGTATTGCAGACGATTCCTTCGTTTACGGTGTATGATTCAAGAGGAAATGAATACGACGAAGAAGATGAAGAAGAGGAAGAAGAAGAAGAGGAAGTTGGTGGGCTTGATGGTTTGCCGAGGTCTGTTACTATCGGAGAGAATATAATGTCGATCGGAGGAGATTTCAGCTTTGCGAATGAAGAAGGCATGGGATTGCTTGGGCGAGAGGGAGAGAAAGAAGAGGGTGTGTTTGATAATGGGGCTGAAGCTCCTCCTCTGTTTCTTGCCAGAGGGCTTGGAATTGATGCAGGTGATCCATCTAATTTCATGACTGGCGGCAGCAGGAGTGGTTTTCAGTTTGCTAATTCCGGCAGAGGGGGAGACGGGCCAGACGTCGAGAGTCATTATAAGAAGTTGGTTGAAGAAGATCCCTGCAATCCTCTGTTTCTGAGGAACTATGCTCAGTTTCTGTATCAGGTGAGATCCGTCCATCCGATTTTCTTCTTGAATTTTCTTCAATAGCTTAGATAGGTCTCTTCTTTCCCCCCTTCTCTCTCTCTCTCTCTTTTTAATGGGAATTTTGATTTCTTGTCATTATTTTTATTTCTTAAATGAATGATCATCAATCAATGTAAGATTGTAATCCAAACTGCCCACTCTGGTGGGCCATGCCCAAAATCTGCACCACTTAACTGATCCTGACCATTCTATGAATGGACAATTTTTTTGCCCATGACCCAAGTCTTTGCTTCCATAGAAGCAGGCTCGGGAACGGTGGGGATGCGTACTCATCGGATGACGATGATGGGGCCTTTCTTCTCATTTTAATTGGATTTCTCTGAACGGTGGGGATGCGTACTCATCGGACGACGATGATGGGGCCTTTCTTCTCATTTTAATTGGATTTCTCTTATGTATTTGGTTTTTTCCTGGAATTCTTATAATTATATGAAGCTAATTAACAAATTTTCTTGTTCTTTTTTTTTTTTAAATTGCATCTTGTGTTTCTTTTATTAAATCCAACTTGAAATTAATGTAATTGCAATTTGAAACCCTGACCCTTGATGTGAATGCTGAGGAAGGAACCTGCAATTCAACTCAATACTGCATCCAAACACACCCTCCACAATGCTGCCCTGAAGATGGAAACCTCACCTTAAGGGCTCAATTAGATGGGTTGTTTCACTAATAATCTAATCCACAACATCATGACATGAGTCGGGATCTCATCCATGCCAAAAAGGATTTAGGACCTGTTTGGTAGATGCCTAAAAATTAGTTCATCTAATTTTATTTGACCATAACTATGTATTCAAGATTATGATTGTTGGTTACCAAGATTATTTTTAATCCTTACCAAAATGAAATATGATTTCTAATACATAATTACAATCAACTAAAATGAGATAAACTCAAAGTGTCTACCAAACAAGCCCTAAGTGTTCTAAACATGATCATGGACTAATATTTGTTAAAAGCTGGTAAAATTTCACTAAATCAAGTACTACAAATGCGAATATAGAAAAGAGTTGGGCATTTTCCTCTGTAGTTTATTCAATCCGAAGAATTCTGCTTTCTTTTATTTTTTGGGTGTAAATAAAGAATTCTTCACTAAGGTAACTTTGTATTATCATGACAACAGTGCAAGGGAGATTTCGTGGGAGCAGAGGAATACTATTCGAGGGCCATACTTGCAGGACCAGGTGACGGTGAGCTCTTGTCACAGTATGGTAAATTAATTTGGGAGCGCCATCATGATCAAGAAAGAGCTTTGAGCTACTTCGAACAGGCAGTTCAAGCTGCTCCTGAAGATAGGTATGTATTTCTCAAACCAGCCACTGAAATCTTCTACGAATATAAAAGATGACTCCACCTACAACAGGTTGTAAGATAACCTAAAACCATTATTAAAAACCTTTTTGCCCTTGAAACATGTATTTAAAACCATGTATTTGCAAGGGCAAATTCGGAAATGAAAATCCCGAAGGTCGTAGCATATAACCATTTGTAGGTTGATCATTCCCCAAACAAAAGAGGAATCATCCTATGTGTAAAGCATCCACAAGAAGTCAAATGCATGGACCATCTCTATAATTGAATTGGTGGGCCAAGTACACCAATTGGATCTTTTTAACTGTCCAATCAATTGCCTGCCTTCGGAAGGATCCGTTGGTGCAATTATTAGGCAAGTGTTGGGCCATTTGTTGAAGATGAGAGTAAATCAAACCCATATGAAATCTTACCATTAGCATATTGTATCAAATCTGCAAATGTGGGTTGGATGTGATGGGGATGTACAAACTAAACTGAACAGATGAAAAGATGGTTTATACACCAAAATGCCGCTTATGGTTTCTACTATGGTTTTGAAAACCCGAAAGCTCGACTCAACTCAACTCTTAAGTTCAGCCAGGTTGGGTGGACTGTTAGGCTCGATCCAACTCAACTAAATATTTAAGAATTATAAACTAAAATCTTCATGATTTAAAATAGTCATAATGCCCATAAGATATAAAATACAAAATTTATCAACAACTCATCAAATAGTGCATTGATTGAGAGTAGTCATACCATAACCAAGAGGCCGAAGTTCAATTCCCTCTTCCTCAGCTTTGCATTTTGTATGCCAAAACAGGTGACTAGGTTCGAGTCCATGTCAAGTAGACTGAGTGATGGAGTCAACCTGACGAGTCTTGCAAAGTCACAATTGAGTGGCGCCCAGGACCGAGTTTCACAACTGGTTGGCTCAAAATCTCATTTAGTCGATTCAACAAGATTTTGAGCAATCAGTGAGTTTTAGAACTATGGTTTCTACACGCGAGCATATAACCATTCACGGTATTGAAAATGCACCAACACATCGAAACCTGGATATCTAACAAAATTTGGAAATTTTCTCTTCTTGTGTGCAGCCATGTTCTTGCATCATATGCTAGTTTTCTTTGGGAAATGGAGGAACAAGAAGAAGAAGAAGAAGAAGACACTGGATCAAGTAGTTACCCAGGAATATCAGTTTTCCATGGTGCTGTGGCTTCTGCAAGTGCTTGATCATGGCTTCTATGGTGTCTTCCAACATGAGCTTAAGTGAGAGCTTTTAAGGTGTGTGTTAGGAAGGGATATCGTGAACAGACCGTGTAATTTCTTTTATTGCATGAGACAGCATTTTCAGAATAAATTTTAGAATCCTAAGTGGACACACTCCACATGACATTCATGAATCATGGTAGATAACGATATTCATTGTATAGAATTGGTGGAGAAAGAAAATGCAGAAGTATGTTCTATGGTTGATCAGGTATTTTTGGTGTCTTCCGTTATTCACTGTTGAAATCTCCTCCTGGAAGGAGATTTAAGGCGAAGATACAATCATACAGACGTGGTTTTGTTTCAGATGTGCAATTCAAATGACAGAAGTGTTATAAACATGTTCAGAAGCTTGCAATCTGAAGATATCATGTGAGACGTGATTAGTATCAAACTTACGGGGAGTTCATTTTACAAGTTGATACAACCTTTCACCCTCGTGGTTGAGGCGTGTCAGGTGGCAGTTATCATGAATATGGATTTCAGACCTTCCAGAGCCTGCTTCTCTGGCAAAACAGGCGTGGAATTACCAGTTGATAAAACCTTTGTTTGGCATCAAAATGGATTTCAGACAATTTACAGGAACGGAACAATTATTGCCTGTTTGGTTCACGGATTCAATGGTGTGGAATTGCATTAGATGGAATTAACACTATTATTGCACAATGATTGCATTCTAGAAATACCATAGTATTTTGACCATCCGATCCTAAGGTTGGGATCAAATTCTTCCTTTATGAAAAACATTGTATTAAACTAAACCAGCATTGGGTGGACCATGAAATTATAATCAATGGACTAGACTCACAAAGTGATGGCATATGCAACTCAATGTCATGTATAAAGGGTGCATATGGGTGGACAGCATGGATAAAACACATGCATCAATGTAGGGTCCCTTTCCATCCAACCTAATCCCACTCTATTAACGCAGAAAATCAAAGACTTCTTCGGGTGCTCCCATTTCACTCCCAAACAGCAACGAGGCCTTTGAGTTGGAATAGAACACTTGTTTCCTTCTTAGATGGAAGCTGCCATCCAAAGGTAATCTCCCGACTCGTTGGCTCAAGCAATGGGATCCCCAAACAGAGTAGGAACATTCTAAGTAACTTGTGGCAAATTCAATGTCTCAAGGGCTTGTTTGGGGGCACCACAAAATCATGGTGCGTTCAGGGGTTTCTCCAGATCATCATCACCCAGGCTTTCACTGGGTGCGTTCCAGACGAATGAAGTGACCATCAGATAATTGACTATGCACTCACATGTCAAGTGCATAGTTCTCATTTATCCTTTTTCAAGTTATCTGCAATTTCACACCAAATTAAACTTGATTAATCATGAAATTTCATGATATTTGGTGCAATTGAGTGCACCCTTCAAAAAGGCAGTTATCTGCAATTTCTACACAACCTCCAATCTTTTTTATACAACCTCGGGGGGGGGGGGGGGGGGGGGGGGGGGGGGATATCTGATACTGTCTAGTAAAAGATCTATAAAAGAAAAGAAAAGAAAAGAAAAGAAAAAGAAAAAGACGGAAGCAAGGCCCATCCCAAACACACTAATCACAAGATCTCTCTCATAAATGCAAGGGAAATAAAACAAAGAAGCTATGATTATGCAAACACCAAAATCATGGGTGCTGCTGCTCAAACCAGATGGCTGATGAAGCTCCACAAAAATATGGATATATATATTTCCTGAAAATAATATAAATGTGCTAAAATGGAGAACTGCACCTGAAAACTAGCTCACTATCTCTCCTCTCCATCCCTCTCCCTCTGCCTAAAGAGATGAACTAAGAGGCTTAGGCCTCTGAAGGGTAAGGACCATTCCTGGATACATGGTTCCCTAACATCCCCCTTTCTTGCCGCTGGCCCCCGCCCCGCTGATGGAAACCATTCCCCCTCGGCCTGTTGCTGTAGTCCCTGTCACCACCTTCTTGCCCATTTCCCCTCCCAAAAGTCCGACTGCTGAAACGCCCCCTCGGGGCCTCTGACTGATAACCACCCCTCCCTCGACCTCTTCCTGTCAAGAACAATACAAGCAGGCACAGTAGAAGAAATCAGAAATCTTTTTCTAAGGGAATTGGAAGGCATGGCAAGGCAGAGATAGCAATAACGTTTAACATAGCTCTGAATTGAGGAAAAGATGAACAATTACATGAATTGAATTGGTAAGTATTCCGCGTTAGCCATATGTAGGCAATTTGGAACTCTAATGGATAAAAAAAAATTCAAAAGGCAGAGATTTGAGCTGCTTTGAGAAAAATGAGAGTAATTCAAAGAAAAGTCTCAGCATGTTGGCAACACATGAACAGGAGAATGAGTTCCATTGTTTCTGGAAAGTCTCCTGGATTTTGTCTACACAGGTATATTCGATCAAATCCACGACACAAAGATGCAGGTTCCATAAATTTGATCAAATCCAAGTACATTTTTTTTATCAGATACGTAAGAACCTGTTTCCATGGATTTTTGAAATACATCAAAATATTGAATTTTGGGCAGTAATAATAAAGAATGATAACTTTTTTTCTTTGAGAAGCAATAATAAATAGATGCAACATTAATTTAACTGGAGCAGCAAGATAGAGACCCATACTTCCTCCTCGAGATGAGGTGCCATTTGCTCTCCGCTCCTCAATGTGTACTTGCCGTCCTGCAAACTGTATTGGAGATGCCTACAAAACCACATGCATATAATGATGATATATAAGGTGTTGGTCCAGTTACAGCACATCAAAACTGATACATGGGATGAGTGTATGTGAATCTTTTTCTTTATCTTTTCTTGGAAAGCGACAGGCAAGAAAACCAAATACAAGCACAAACATAAAAATGTGTAGGGAGAAAACAAAAGTAATGGCCGGATCATATCAACTAAAGAGTGGGTCCTTACTCATGCCTCAGTGGTAGACTCACGAGAGTTTCAACACGAGGTCATGGGTTCGAGTACCCATTGTGGTGAAATTCCACTGTGGTGTGAGTGCGTGTGTTAAAAAAATAAAAGATAAATAAATAAATAAAAGCCAAAGAGGCTATCATTTGTATTTTTGCACGTGGCAGTGGAATCTTTATGTAGTTCCTTAAAATAAAATACAAATAAACATTTGGAACCTTGACTGCATTTTGGACGCCAAGTGTGTCTTCGAATTCGATGAATGCATAGCAGACTCCAAAATCCTGCGCATCCATAAATTCATGCACATGAGCTATATTAGACAACTTCAAGGTGCGGAAGGAGGTTCCAGAAAAAAAGGAAGCAAACAAGGTACCTTGCGGTTCCTCACAACAACACCATCAGGCTTGATTCTCCCGAAGTTCTTGAACTCCTGCTCAATTTCGGAAGCTGAAACAGTAGAAGGCAGGTTTCTCACATAAACAGATCTCCCTTCACCTGACAAGGTTCAAAAATAACACGTCATGAATCAAAATCTGAAAGAAAACAGGATCTACAAAGGATGCACTGGATCTGCTGCATAAAAAATAAAAAATAAAAACTTGTATGAAAATGACAAAAAACAGAAATCTCCAAAAGCACCAACTTCAATTATTTGTGGTAGTGTACAACCCCAGCACTTTTACATTCAGTGGCTATTTTACAATGCTCAAGAAAAAGTACAAAAAGTTAACACGTACGGACAGTCAATTAAATTTTGATCGTTACAAGAAAATTGACATAATTTCGTAATTTTCACAGAAATGTCAGTAAAACAATGCCATCTTCACTATTAGAGTATATTGCAGGAAAGCTAACCTTCTTCTGGTGTAGCAATTTCCTCCACTGTTTCTACACCAGACCTCTCGGACCCCATTGATGATGCAGGATGCAACAGCTGGGGAGTAGGCTGTGGTGCATGATGCTGCCACTCCGAAGAGACTGGAGCAGCATTCTTATTTAAAGGCACCTGAGGAGCTACAGAAGGTCCAGATTGTCCCCTTGCAACCCGTAGCTGCCAATGTCACAACATTAAAAACGAAAAGAGAACAGCAAAATCAGTTTCAATCAAAAATGTTTGATGGAAGAAGACTAGCACTATGGTAATGGTGCATACAATTGAAGCATAAGTTTGCTTTGGGGGCTCTCCAATGGGTTCCTCCACAGGAACAGGAGGGGGGTCCCGCAGAGTTTCCACAGCAACAGGATATGATGATGCAGTGAACTCTTCCACAGGAGTTTCTTCAACTAAGTCGTCATCTTCAGAAACTTCCTGTTGCAGCTCAGGGATACTGTACTTGTCAACGGTATCATTTTCTTCCACATGAGCCGATGCCACAAACTCCCTGGCCTGAACTCCTCCCAGCATGTAGTCCGAAACTGCCAAAGCCATTAGTTGTTCTATGGTCACAAGTCTCAAAACATTAAGATGTAGAGTAATTGGCAAGGCCACAGAAAGTAGAATAGACAAAGCAGCATTCCGAACAAAAAACAAACTAAAAATTTTGAGTTTTACAAAGAAAAGAAAGAACGAAAAAACATTTTGGAAGCTCTGAATGCAATGTCCTCATGTAATATTGCTCATGTTTTGTACTTTTCAAAATCATAAGCACTAAGCAAGAGTATGAAATCTTCAACATTTTCAGAAGTTACCCAGATTGTGATCGCTATCAGGCAGGGTAACTGTCATTTCAATAGCAGTAATTTGTATGCTGAACTGTACTTCATAAACATGTTCAGAACTAATAGTCATTCATAAGCCTTCCTGCAATGAGATAGACAAATTTGTGGAATGATGCCTATTAGAAACTGCCGTTTTCTCAAAAAATGCCCAATTGCTGACAGGTAGCTAGGCAGCCACCAAATTAACTAGTCCTACAAGTGCAAGTTTCAGCAAACTTGATAAAATAAACTCAGCCGACTGGGAAAATCATTTAAAGAAGAAAGCTTTGGAAATAACTTGCAGAAATATAACAAGTTCCTATTTCTGGTAGAATTGGATCTTTACCTGTTATTATGGTGTGTGCTTCTGGAGGAGCACGCATGCAAGAAGGAAGTTTGAGCTTGATGCAAATGGCTAAAATATCTTCCGCTTTATATGATTATCAATCAAATAAAAACTATTACTGATTTCAGAATAGAAACTGAAGGTCTTGGTAAAGTGTGAGTCGACGGGTTCTAATAATTCTAAGTTTCGAGGATAAGGATTTGATCGTAGCAGCTGCAATTGCACGTGTTCTAAATACTACATCTCCAAGTTTTTGTAATGCCCCAAATTCCACAGACCCTTTTTAACTTTTCTAATGATTTACTGACATTCAAATATATGTGTGTGTGTGCACGCGCGCAAGTCATAGTAGTTCCTCCAATCCATTTATCCCTAAAAATGTGCTGATGTTCCCAAAAAGCTGAGTACATTTATTGATGCAAGTTGTAGTAGTTCCTCCCTCTGGTAAGACTTAAATTTGTAGTTCAACCAAGTTACAACATACCTGGCTCTGGAAGTGGACTCGATGCACTTAGCTTGGATTCAAAATTTCCATGGGCCAATGTGGCTGCTGGGTGCTGAAGAATCTGTTCATCATCGAGGAAGTGAAAGATGTCATTGAGAACAAAATAACCTTTCTCCTGAGGAGCAAGGAAAAAGGTCTGTGCAAATTTTCTTCTGCCATCAGAATCCTTGGTTTGCACAGAACCAGAAACCATCACCAGAACACCATCATTCCAAGATTCCAGTGAATGAGCAGTTTTGATCTCGATTCCCGTGAAGTTAATTGACATGATAAGCGAATGAATTTGCTGCAAAATTCAGATCTCAAACTTGATTAATTACCCATACAACAAGTATATAACTGACATTTGAAACTATATACAAACTGGCAAAGAATATGCAGCCTATAGGGTCAGCTACAATGAAACATCTGGAATTCTTGGCTAATACAAAAATAATAACAATAAGATAAGTAATACTAAAGAAAGAGAAGAAACAAATTACAAAACAAACACAAAAATTGTGTTTTCCTTGATTTCCTATCGAGCATCAAGCGTTTAACTGCTTTTATAGGTTTGAGTGTATATAGAGAACCCAAAATGATAAAAAGTGATGAGAATTGTTCAGCATATCCCCGATATTATCGGCATCTCCAACTCAGCAATACTGATAACACTGGTAGCGATACCAATAACACTGGTAGTATCAGAAATTCCAGGTACTGCCGACATATCGCTAAGTATCACTGGGATGAATGGATGGATTGATGGTTGGATGGTTGGATTATCATGCATGTGTATTGTGTTTATATGCTTATTTATGCATGGATGTATAATGTATGAATACATTATGCATGTTTGTTTGCTTGTTAATTGATTTAATGAGATTTAAGTGATTATTGTGTTTCTATTGGGTTATTTTTTTACGACAGCAAATACATGTCCCATTAAATGGAACCTTATTATGTATGCATTCCTTTCGCAATTTTTTTTTATTCCTAAATATGCAAATATGTGTATTTTAGCATATCTTGAATTTTTGCAAAAAAAAATCCATCGATTCCCGAATGTTTCCCTGCATTTTCCGGAAATTGGCGATATCAATATTGTTTCCATATCCCTGGCCAATGAAACTTGTAGCGATAGCCTAACCAAGCTACCACAGAAACCAAACATAGGCAAAGAGTTATACAATCATGTATCATAGACTGTTGTCAATGGGTTAAGTAAAGCAGCTTACCCATCTCAAATTAGTAAAAATAATCGTAGGGAAAACAATTACGACACTGAATCAGAAAATGCAGTGAGTTCTGCTTTTGATAAATAGGAAAAAGAAGAAAGTGATTTGCTTTTAATAAAGGGATATGGAGCAGAGATTGCTTAACACAGAACTGGTCTAAATATCCTTTAGAAAGAGCACCGGTTACTTGTCAGCCTTGCACAAGACATGAGTCATATGACTCTAAGAAAAACCCTATATCACTGGAAAGATCTGAAATTTCTTTTCCTTTCTTTTTGTAAGAAACTGATTTTATTCAAGCCAAAAAGGCAAAACAAGGCAACGAAAAAAGGGAAAAAAAAAAGGTAAATACAACACAATAGGCAATACAACGAAAAACCCTTTCATTAACCCTTTGAGAAGAACATCTGTTGTTACGGAAGCAATGGTTATTCCTTTCACCCCAGATGGACCAAATAACTGCTGAGAGTGCAACTTTCCAACTAGTAGATCTTTTGCCTCTTGGTCCTCCCACATGCCAACAACAAAAGAGGTCCACAATTGAGATGGGCATCGCATCCAGGAGACACCAAAGAAGAGGATAACATTGTTCCAGACTTCACTTACAAAGGGGCAATGAATGAGGAGATGGTCTACAGATTCCGCATCTAAATAACAAAGGAGGCAAATGTTGGGGAGAATCATCGCCCTCTTTCAAACATTATCCACGGTCAGTATCTTGTTTCTTCCAACAAACCACGCAAAAGCCACAATTTTCAGGGCAGCACCATAAGACAAGACCACTCCAGTGCTGCTGCAAAGGGGATGGATCATGGGATGATAGATTAGGGGAAAATGATTTTACCGAGAAGACTATGTATTTAGCATGATGCTACACATGTGTATCCTTCACCATTCTGTTTGGTTGAAGCCCCTACAGACGATAAAGGAGACGCGCCAAGTCATCAATCTCAGCATCTAAGAGATTTCTTTGACAAGGGGTCCAAACTCCCCCATCCCCCAAGGGCGAAAAGCAGCAAGCGATTGAGACATCAACAAAAGGGGGTACCCTAGCCAAATTGGGGAATTCAAATATGATGGTGGAATGCCGACACCAAACATCTCTCACCCGGCCACCATCCCCAATTGAAAAGCTCATACCATCCCTGACCTCAAGGGCAATCCTCGCAACAGCTTTCCGAATGTGGGGAGCACAATACAAGGAGTCCATCCACCAACCCATTGAGGAGGAACTGTATTTACTAGCCACCATGGATTTCCAAAAACTATCGTCTTTCATCGCAAATCTCTAGGCCCATTTACCCAGAAGAGTTGAATTAACTTCGTCGAGCTTCTTGATACCAGCACCCCCTCAGAATAAGGGCAACAAACCTCCCTCTAGCTAAGAAGGTGGAATTTGCCCAAAGACACGCCACCTTGCCAAAGGAAGTCTCTCCTAAGCTTATCAAGACAAGAAAGGCCTAGGGGGCAGCAAAAAGGAGACATGAACTACAAGGAGAAGTTGGATAAGGACAACTTGACGAGAGTGATTCTATCCCCTAATGAAAGGAATTTCCTTTTACCGAGGAGATAGCTTTCGCTCCATTCTCTTAATTACCTTATCCCAAAGGTGTTAAGCAAGTTTTCTAACGCAAAGGGGAAGGCCAAAGTACGAGGATGGAAAGGAGTTTGCCGACACCTGAAAACTCCAGCTCACTAAGAGACCTTAGACAGAGGCAAATGATCCCAAGCATTTCACTTTTACCCAAGTTGACACTTAGGCCTAACACCACCTCGAAGCATCAAATAATTTTCCCAAGGTTGTCCACCATATGGCCATCATCTTCGTAAAGAATGAGTGTTGTTAGCAAATTGCAAGTGACAAGTGACAAATACAATCAAGGACATTAGGAACCATGAACCCGCTGATACAACCCACAGACTGCCTCCAAGATAACATCTGACTAAGAGTTTCAGAGATGATAATGAACAGGAATGGGGAGAGGGGGTCCCCTTGCTGAAGACCTCTTGAGGGTTTAAAAAAGCCAAAGAGGGAGCCACTGATGAGAACTGAGATTTTAGCCAAGGAGACACGGGCCTTAATCCAGCTTCTCCATTTGGAACCACAATCGATTGTGCCCAACATATCATCCAAAAAGGTTCGGTCGATATAAGCAAAAGTTTTTTTCCAAATTTAGTTGTAGATAATTCCTTTCCTGCCCTCCGAATGGCAACAGTCTAGGAATTCATGAGCAATCAAAGCACTGTCGAGAATTTGTCTTTCGGAGATAAAGGCAACTTTTGAAAGAACAAACTTCAGCCTTTTGCTGAGAATCTTGGCTATAATTTTGTATGGGCTGCCTATGAGCTTGATCGGCTTGTAATCTGAGAGGTTAACAGTGCCTTCAATCTTGGGGATAAGGGCAAAAAAGGAATTACCCAGCTTAGGAAGAATGCGACAAGTCACGAAGAACTCATTCACAAAACCCAACAAATCTAGCTTGATGAGGTCCTAAAAAATAAAAAAATAAGAAGGCCAGACGATAACCGTCTTAGACCCGAGGCCGTATCTCTCGCTAAATTTGAAACCACTTCTTTAACTTTCTCCCCATGAGAAGGCAATTCAAGGGAGTTTGCCTCTTCCGATGAGACTCTATCAAAGGCCAAATTGTCAAGGGTCCGTTAGAGAGCAGATTCGAGTAGAGAATGCAACAATAGCATCTGAAATAGAATTCTTATCTTCTAACTTACAACCATTGACTAGAGGGAGGAGATTCAGTTGGTCCTACCTCAGGCACTAGCTATCCTGTGAAAATACTTAGTGATGTAGGATGAAGAACAGATACATTCCTAGCGTGGTTGGACCAAAAGAAGGCCAAACGAAAGCGGAAGTAATCCGTCAGATCCAAGCCTAGTCCTACGTAGGGCATGACATAACTGGGCTCCAGGCATGTTCGGTTCGAAGAAATTCAATCCGAAAATGGAGAAATTGCCATTTGAAGTATGAACTATAAATCAGCCATAACTTTTTATCTGGGCATCGTTACGAAATGCATAACCTATCAATCTTTACTATAATGAGCCATCTAGGGTCAACTAACCCACATAGTGTGTCATGTCTGTCCGTTTCGTGAGAAAACGCACGCTTCCATTAAAAACGGAATTTTATGAAAATATTACTATTTTTAGTATTTCCTTAAAGTTTTAGATTTCATCTTTTTTAAAAATTACTTGTAATCATGCCAGGAATGCTCTAGTAAGGTTAATTCAAGACGTTTTATTTTTAAAAAAACTTATTATTTTTTGTAAGTTCTATTTTAGTTGAATTAGGACTTCTATTAGGTTTATAATTTTGTTATTTTTAGTAATTACGAATTAAGGTTTTATTTTTTTCTTTATTAGTGGTGTAATCGAGAAATTATACGCATTACACATTATTTGAATAAAATTATTCGAGCTTTATCTCTTTTTTTAGGGAATTGTGGAATAATAATGAGAAAGATCATTGTCTTCCTCAAGTAATCAAAACACTGAATCCACGAGGTAGTTTCTTGAATCCAAAAGAAAAAAGAGATCAAGATTTTGATTACTTGAGGAAGACGGTGATCTTTATCATTATTATTCCACACTCTTCCCTAAAAAAAAGAGATAAAAGATCGAATAATTTTATTCGAATAATGTGTAATGTGTATAATTTCTCGATTACAACACTAATAAAGAAAAAATAAAACCCTAATTCGTAATTACTAAAAATAGCAAAATTCTAAACCTCATAAAAGTCTTAATTCAACTAAAATGAAACTTATCAAAAATAACAAGTTTTCCTAAAAATAGAAAGTCCTAAATTAACCTTACTATAGAGTATTTCTAGCATGATTACAAGCAATTTCTAAAAAAGATGAAAATCTAAAACTCCAACGCCCCGTTTGGCACCTTGGATTTGATAGTAAATGGGGTTATTTCAAATCCAAATAACTACTTTCTGTGCTTGGCAATCTTGGATTCGGAGGTAAATGGAATCGAGGGTATTTCAAATCTACATTTTTAGTGTGATTTGAAATCTAAGCAAAATGCTAAGATTCCAATGCAATCCAAAGGAAATGACTTTTTTGCCTCCTTTTTTAGGGCAGGAGAGTCACACGTGTAACAAAGATGTCTCTAGACTACTAATCTATTGGACACATGGAACGCGGATGATACTCCAAAAAAATCCAATTAGCGGCTGCAACACTAAAATTGCATCAATAGAATTATCTGAACCATCCAAATGTTGGACATCTAAATGGACAGTTAAAAACATCAATGAGTAGCCTATTTGTGATCCTTGCATTTGTGGCCTGCCCAAGAGTCAAAATTTCCTCTTTTTGGCCGAAATAAATATTTTAATGGGCTTATTACAATCATTCTATCAAATATGACATACGCATACGAATTTGGCATATGAAAGCTTATTTAGTTAATCAAATCTAAGTCCTATGAATATACTGAAGAATTTAAATGCCCTCCAAATACAAGCTCCCAAACAGAAGATTTACATTCCAATGCATTTCAACCAAACACAAATGAGGATTCGGAATCACCTTGATTCCAATGTAATTGTAATTTGAATTCCAATGCATTCCAAATCCAAGCTCCCAAATGGGCCCTAAGGAAATACTACAAAAATCGGATTACTAAAAATAGTAATTTTTTTCCTAAAATTCCGTTTTTGAACTGGAAGCGTGTGTTTTCTCACAAAACGAACGAACACCCTAGATGGCTCGTTACAGTAAAGACTGGTAGGTTGTGCATCCCATAACGATACTCGGATCAAAAGTTATGGCTGATTTACGGTTCACGCTTCAAACTGCAATTTCTCCCTATCCAGATTAAATTTCTTCAAACCGGACACGCCTAGGACCCAATTACGTCATGCCCTACGTAGGACTAAGCTTGGATCTGACAGATTAGTTCCACTTCCGTTTGGCCTTCTTTTGGTCCAACCATGCTAAGAATGTATATGTCCATCATCTTACATCACTTTGTGTTTTTGTCACAATCTTCAGGCAAATAGCCCTAGAGCGTCGATGCCACCTTATCTCCTTCTTTAGCCTAGAGCTATAATTGGTGAGAGCTTATCTTTCAGAGTCACCAACAATGAGTAGATGATGTATCAATCATAATCATAATTATCAAAGCCTTATCCTAACTAGTTGGGGTCAACTCTTACTATTGCTTGAATGCTTGGCAAAAGTTCAATAATGGGATACCTGCCTGACCCCCTATTTTATCAAGGCTTAGGACCATCCAGCACATCACTACCATGAGGAGTTAATGAGCAAATGAACAATAAATCATTGACTAAATATCCTAAAACTTTAAAATTGGTGCCCAAACCTTGATTTCATTAGTACTTCTAGTTCTACCCAACAAGGGCTCAAATAGGCTAACGACACATCACCTTTGCCATTCCTAATAACTAATACCCAATCCCTATGTAAAAGACATGACACTTTTTTTAATGTCCATCCTGACATATGTTTAGGTCCGCACGTCCAAAATTAAAGGACAGGTCACATAGAAAACTAATTTCTTGAAAACGTGTAGTTATTGTTATTGTTTATTTCAACAATCCCTTTTATATATAAAAGGTTGCTTTTAGGTTGACCGTGTCTTTATCTTGTGGGATTTTACATATAAATAGTTACAATACAGTTCTAGAATAAAAAATTTATTTTTAAATGTTTGTAAGAAGTAAGGACATGTTAGTGGCCATGACCAACAGTCTCACAATTTTAAGGGGGGCTACCCAATCTCAAAAGGTACATTTCAACTTTAGTACATCAACCATTGAGGGCAAAGACTTAGTATCCATTTAATTGCCTGGACAGCACTGTAATAAGAATGCAATCCCTAGATGCTCGCCAAGCAAAGTGTAGACCATTTGGGCCCCAATGAGCACTCATGTAATTGTGTCCATTGTTCCAAGGATTGGTATTGCTACAAGTTACGTTGACCAGGGACACGGAAACAATATTGATATTGCCGATAACCGGAAATGCAGGGAAACATGAGGAAAATGGTGGAACTTTTCGGTGAAACTTAAGCATGTGCTAAATTACGCAGTTGCATATTTAAGAATAAAAAAATTACAAAAAGAATGCATACATAATAAGTTTCCATTTAACGGGGGCTTAAAAGCATGTGTTTGCCATGAGAAATCAGTATAATTATCCCATCTATCCATCCAACCTTACATCCGAACATCCATTGATATTTCAAAATATCGACAGCACACAATATTTCGCTAAGAAAGCATCGACAATTGGAAAGGAAATGAAAGATTGTAGTCTTGATATCTACTACGTTACGATAACAATAATATCGCGACATTATTGATATTATCGTCAACAATTTGAACACCGCACAAACCCATGCACCCATAAAAAAATGAAATGAAATTTTTTTTAATAAACAGATTTTTAGCAATCGATATAATGACAATATTATTGAAATATTGTCGTTACACTAGTGATACGAGCAACACCTGGAATTTGCACAATCGAAAATATTGACAATACATTGGCAATATAAGCAACAACCGGAATTTACACGGTCGAAAATATTGGCGATACAAGTGACACTGGGAATTTTCATAGTTAAAAATATTGACGATGCTTAGCGATACATCACTGATACCTCAAATTTCTGATAATACAAATGTTATCAGTATCGCTACCGGTGTTATCGGTATCGCCAAGCTGGATATATGGATAATATTGGGGATATTTCGATAATATCAGGGATTCTCCAAACAATGATCGTGGCTGATGACTTCAAGTTGGTGTACATGTTATAGCCTTGAGGTACATACATTGTACCCAACATGGTCCAAAGCATATCTCGCAAGCATCTTGCATATGGAATACGCGCATGAAAATTGAAAGAGGACTGGAAGATTAGGACAGAAGTGTATGACAAAGCAAATATGGATTATTTTTCATGCATGCCAGGGAGCATTATTCCTGCCAATGGTGAGTAAAATAAATAGCCAATGTCAACTTGCCATCAGATGTTTCTATCAATACTGGTAGATAAATATCTCGCCAATGTAATATCCGGTCCTCCAAAGATGAATAACAATTTCATACTAAGAATCCTACAAGACTCCACAGTTCAAGTCCATAAACTCACCACACTCGTTGGACAAACCATCTTGGAAAAGGCCAATAACATTAACATATATATAGCACCAACAGTTGGAGAGTATTAGATGGCCAAAGCAAGTGACAAATCTAAAGATGAGCATAGCTTAAATGAGATGTTGAGATGTATGAGTGGCAAGACAAGGAGAGAATTAGAAATGAATGCATTATAGGAAATTCAAGAGTAGCACCAATAGGTGATAAGATGAAAGAAGGTAGATTTAGGTCCCATTTGCACACACCCTTGAAAGGGGGTTTTGATGCCTAAATGCCATTTTGAGTCAAACCACTTCTTCAAGATGTGCATTTGGATGCACTCGTCGCAACCCTCCTTTGATCCCCCACTCAATGGATAGGAACTCAAAAGCCCATTCGCAGAAAGCCAAACAGATTGGTTTCAGCAAGTAAACGTTATGTATACCTGCCTCAGAAGCTCCCTTTCACGGAGGTTGCATCCAAATGGGCCCTTAGATGGTTTGGCCATGTGCAATGGAGACCAAGAACTACGTCACTTAAAAAGAGTGAGTCGGATCAAGTTGAAGGCTCTAAAAGGGCGAGGGGAATGAGCAAAAGGACGTGGGTGGTGGCACTAAAAGACATGATAACCTATGTAACAGAAGATATGATCCTTTATAGAGTGGAATGGCGGAACAATATTCATTTAGCCAACCCCAACTAGTTGGAATGAGGCTTACGCAATGATGATGAACTTAAGGAGAAAAATGGATTGCACATTACTTTTGAGTTTTTCCCAATGACCATAAAGGGACCTTGTGTGTGAGGTTCAAATTAACATGCAAAAAACACTACAACAGGCCCTCTAATAACTGCATTCACGTGAGGTAGATATCTTATAAGTTGCTTTCCTAAACTAGTACATAATTTGTAAGTTCTCACAGAATATTTGAGACATCTTATAAGTTACTTTCCTAAACTGGTTGATATTTTACAAGTTCTAACAGCATATTTGCTGCAAATTTTTCCTACTATCATATTAATACTTGAAAGATACATCATGATAAACAAATTTACAACTCAGTGTGAAAAGGGCAGAATGATAGGACAAAGTTTGACAAAGCAGCTAAATACAGATGGTGTTTTCTAAATGGCACAAGGGAAGGTAATATCTGAGGCAAGTGGATCAAAGGTCTCTAGGAATGCAGCAGGGATCTCTCTTAATTAGTACTTGGAGTGTGGAATACTTGCTATTTGTGGCTAGATGATCGCTCATCATATGGACCCGGCCCTTGCTCATGTGATGTACTTTTTACTTCCGTAATTAACAATGATATTACAATTGGCACTCGTAAGTCGACCTTTTCAATTTACCAATGGGTGCATTGAGAGAAGGTAATTCCTTTAAAGTAGGGAGCCTTTCCTATAAAAAAAGATTGTATTTTACGGCATTTTTTTAAAACTGCAAATGTACACAGAGTTTTGTTAAGCCCACACATATGCAGAGCATTTCATCCACATGTAAGCACACATGTCAACTGCTAAAAGATGGCAAGGTGTGTGAGATCCAAGCTTTCCATTGGATGGGCCACACTCTTTAGATTTTCCAAAATAAAAATCAGGTCGTTTCACTCCGCATGTGGTCAACAGTGCACAAAACAGATGGACTGATGGAGAAAATTGCTTTAGCAGTTCCGTTTGTTTATGTATGTTATTTGTGGGCCACCAGTTCCGTTTGTTTATGTACGTTGTTTGTGGGCCACTTTCTGGTATAACCGCCATGCTTTTAGAGCAAGAAGATCTAATCAGAGTGGCCCGCCTTATGGGGAAACTTGTTCTATCACATGTGTGCATATTTCGCCTGTGTTTGCTTGTGATGGGCAGCTCTCTACACACCTGTGGGCTAAACAAACCTTTATGAACATTTTTTTTATATGGACTACATAAATTGATTCAGGAAAAACAGAAACAAGCACATCGGCAGGACTCAAGCCCAGGTCTCCCCCTCAAGTAGGGCCACATAATAACCAGAGTGGCCCGCCCGATGGGGAAACTTGTTGCTAGCACGTGTGCATATTTCTCCTGTGTTTGCATGTGATGGGCAGCTCTCTACACACCTGAGGGCTAAACAAACCTTTCTGAACATTTTTTTATATGGACTACATAAATTGATTCAGGAAAAACAGAAACAAGCACATCTGCAGGACTCAAGCCCAGGTCTCCCCTCAAGTAGGGCCACACAATAACCAGCTCGTATAGCAAGCTGGATATTTTTCTGTGCACATGGCTATAGATTTTGACAAAATGGCCTTGTCATTTCACCTTATTATGCTCTTATTATATTGAATTGTCAGAGCATTTTTTTTCCAATTAGTACAAACAGACATGCATATAAATTATACAGACATATCAAATACCACCCTGAAATGTTGAAAAAACATTATTGGTTAGTAGGGAGTTTGCTAAGCCCATAGGCATCTTGAGTCCTGTCCATCCAGATGCCTCCACATGCAAGCACACATGAAATATGGCGGACCTGTACTGGATCTAAGCTTCCCGTGGGGTGGGCAGTGGGTGCACTGTTTTGATTTTCTGGTGTTAAAATCAGGATGATTCAAGCCTTTGGCAGGCCATAGCATACAAAACAAATGCATGGCTAGAAAAAATAATGGTTTAGCTGTCAATTTATTTTGTACAGTGTTTAGCCAACCTGAGGAATGGAGCTGCCAAAATTTTAGGCCGGAAGTTCTAAAAAGTGTGGCCCGCCTAACACAAAGCTCGGTTCTCACATGTGTGCCGTATTGCCATGTAAGCCTGAATGTGGACATCCATGCACATATGGACTCAGCACACCTCTAGTTAGTAGATATTCAACGTCATAATAATAAACTACAGAACCGACTTGGTTCCTCACAAATAATTAATGTTCAGGGTTATGATTAATTTAGAGTATTGGTTACAAGAAGACCTACATTACAGCCATTCAGGGAAAGAAAAGGTCCGCTGTACATTAACTCCTTAATTCCACGTAATAGAGAAGATATGCATAGATATATAGACCACTGCTTTTTCATTTGAGTTTCTTTTCTCTGATGTATGAGGCATCATATACTACATTACATTTATGATAGCAATGTCCTTATAATCTACATATGGAAGTTCAAAACTATAAAAGATAAGGTAACACCGAACTTCTGTGGCATGTCACCACCCAAGACATTTATACAAGTAGAAACAAATTCAATAATCAGTGTTCTCATGGAAAAAAAAAAGTGATGCTTTTTTTCACAAAGGGACAATAATTGCAAATAAAAAGAAACAGAGAGAACAAGAGTTGATAGAAAACAACAATTCAAATTTCAATCACAGTTGAAACAATCTACTGCAAAATAGGGAGTGATGTCTTAGACAGCGATTCACTAGACAGTTTCTTTATTCTAATTCATCAAGAAAACAAAATTACACACTCAAGATGGAATTCAAACAACTTCCAAACCAACACCAATAAAGAAAATTAAAATGGAAAGAAACCACAAAATTAGCAAATACAATTGCATGAAAGGACTTCAAACCTCACCAGCATTGCCGTAGCAGTCTCATTCATGTTCCCATCCACACGGAGCATCGTGCTCGCATCCGTGTAGAACTGATGAACTAAATCCGGCTGCTGCTGAAGAACCTGATAATACTGTCCAACAAAATACGATCCCACCTGAAAAGAAACGAAAAAAAAAAAAACCAAATGAAAAAAAAATCCATTAAAGTTCTTTTCTTTAAGGAAAATGCTTTAAAAAAAAGGACTTCTTTACTAGTTTCAGTCACCTGAATAGCACTGACGGGAGCAGGAAACGAAGTCGTCATTATCGCGCTAAAAGAACATGCAGGGAGATCGATCTCGAAACCCTAAGCCGAGGTACACTAGCAGAAACCCTAGATCTAGAACGCCCTTGGAGATCTGAAGAAGGAGAGAGAAACGCCCTAGAGAAAAGGCTTTCAGAGTTACTGTATATGACAGGATCTTTTCAGCAACTGGCAAGAGAGAGTCCGTAGATATGGAAGATCTGATTTCTGCGGGAGAGAGAGAGAAATTAAGAAAAAGAAGAGAAACCTGGGATTCGTGAGGATACTGTTTTCGAAGGCTGTTCGCCACTTGTTTTTCTGTGATTTGAGGAGGCGGCTTCGCTATCACAACAAAGAGTCCTGAAAGGCGCAGCGCACTCTGGTTTGATAAGAAAATAAGCTTTCCACGTTAAGAAGGGTGTGTGCTTGTACGTGTACGCTACACGAGTTTGCTAAATGGGAGGGAACACCGCTTCGGTGAGGCCGTGACGGTGGGGCCCACCTTGATGTATACATTATATATCCCCACCGTCCATCCTTTTTGAAATATCATTTTAGTTCATGATATTAAAAATGAAGCAGATCCAAGTCTACAGATGGACTACACTATAGGAAAAATATTGAATGAATGCTTAACATTAAAAGATTATTGTGGGCCACAAAAGTTTTATATGAATATGATATTTGTGTTTTCCATCAATCCAGGTCTGGTGTGAACCTTTCAACAGGGTTGGATGGGAAATAAACATTACAGTGGTCCCTAGGAAGGTTTTAACGGTGGGAGTTCAATCACCACTGTTTCTTAATGTGTCGTCCATATCAGTTATTTTTCTTCCTCAGCATGTAAAATGAGCTGGAAGAGCAGATGGACGGCGAGGATGTACAACATATACATCAAGATGGGCCTAAGGTCCCGGCCTCACCGAAATGGTGTTTTGGCCACCGAATCGCTCTCCAGCTGTCGAGTGGGCGTAGTAGAGCGCCAAAGGCGCATGATAGCGGGCATCTGGTTGAACGCCTCGGATTCCTGCCAGAAGTGGTGAATCGAAGACGGCTTCTTTTTACTGTTTTAGGTAGATCATTTTTGGAAGCGGATTGGCTGGTGCACCCTACACCAGACGTGGCGGACGCAGAGCGAGTGCGCAGTACTCGAGCACTGTGATTGTACGAACGGTTTAAAGACGATTAAGGCTATGTGGACCCAATGATGATGTACTTCTCATATCCAAACCGTCCATCCATTTTACGAGATTATATTGGTACATGATACCTAAAATGAGTCATATCCAAAACTCAAGTGGACCACACCACTAAAGGCAGTGGGACAATGACTCTCACCGTTAAAACATACCCAGGGTCCCCCATGATGTTTATTTGCCATCCAAACTGTTCATAAGGTCACACGGATCTGTATGAAGGGTAAAAATAAATATCAGACTGATCCAAAACTTCTGGGATCTCCAAGAAGGTTTTAATGGTATACATTCAATCTCCCACTGCCTTCTGGAGTGTGGTCCACTGGATACTTCGATCTGTCTTAGTTTTTGGACCAAGCCTTAAAATGATCCCAAAACATGGACGGACGGTTTGGATATAACAAGTACCTAATGGTGGGACCCACAGAACTTGATGACGTCCCTACACCAGCAATGTAGCTGGTGTAGGGTGCACCAGCCAATCCGCTTCCATCATTTTTTGGGTGGTGGGTGTCGTACTTGGACGCGGATTCGCTACTGACAAGTTGAGTAGCTATATGGCTAGTGAAGTGACGTCACCAACTTCTGTGCGGTCATGTATGTGTTGTATCCACACCGTCCATCCATTTGGAGAGATCATTTTAGGGCACGAGTTAATGAATGAGACAGATCCAAAGCTCAAGTGGACCCCACCAAATAAAATAGTGGGGATTGATCTCCTACCATTAAAAACTTTTTGAGGCCACATAAGTTTTCAGTCAAGCTTATATTTGTATTTTACCAGATTGGATCTCAAATAAACATCACAGTGGACCCTAGGAAGGTGTCAACCTTCCTGTCACTGTCCCCACGGTTTTCTTTGGTGGGGTTCACTTGAGCTTTGGATCAATCTCATTCTTTAGCTTATGCCCTAAAATGATCTTTCCAAATGAATGGATGGTGTGGATACAACGTATAGGTCATGGTGGGGCCCACATAAGTTGATGACGTCACTTCATTAGTGATATGGCCACTCAACCAGCTAATCCGCGTCCGTCTTACCTTTTTCTTTCCGAATCTAGGTGCGGCCACGGTGATGTTTGTGAGAAATCTACGCCATCCAACCGTTTTATGAGATCGTTTTAGGCGTTGCAATCAAAACTGAACGGGATCCAAGACTCAGTTTGGCCGCACTAAAACAAAAGGTGGGTACGGAAATTCCTAACGTTGAAACCTCTATGGGTCCACAGTGATGTTTATATGCCATCCATACCGTTCATCACGTTCAGAATGTCATTCCTGCTGAGATGAACTGAAAATACAAACATTATCCTGATTCGAAACTTCTGTGTCCCCACGAATATTTCAACAGTGGAAGTATAATCATCAAGTTTTCGGCCCACTTGAGTGTTGGATCACGTTCAGTTTTTTGTCGCAACGCTTACAATGATCTCACAAAACGTTTGTACGGCAGTAGATTCCTCGTAAACATCACGGTGGGTCCCACCCAGATTCTGAGGCAGGAGATGCCTGCGAAAGGCTTTCGCAGGCAATCCGCGTCCTCGGCGTCACGATCCAGCGTCTCGTCGCTTGGCAACTTTACACGTGTGTAATGTCAGGGCCGATCATGACGGGGCCAGGCTCAGGTCCAAGATAAATCTGCCCCGATCATCTGTTGCCTATACATGCCCTCTCATTGGATTCGAAGACTTCACTACATAGCCTCTTCATGTTGCCTCATTGACCAATGGTGAAGGTGACAGTCGATAGGCTGCCATGAGCCTTTTAACCGAACTCGTTTGGGGGAATCCACCCGTAACGTAGTAATGTGCTATGGTCCATGGTAGACATGTAATGACTACAACTTTCACAATAGCTCAAAGTAAAATTCATTGTAGACAAATAATGATTACAACTTTCACAATACTTCAAAGTAAAATATAATGTAATACCAAATTACCAATACCACTCTAAGATTTTAATTTTTTTTATATGCTTATAATGCATTTTTGTGAGTAAACTCGTGTGGATATTACTTGTCTAATGTGTGTTATATCCACACCATCAATTCATTTTGCAATATCATTTAAGGGCATGACCCTAAATATTAGCTTCGTCCAACATTTCTTTGAGATGCAAGAGATTTTTAATGGCAGACTATTCAATCCCAACTGATTATATGGTGCAGTTAATTTCCTTTTTGAGTGTGGCTCATTTTTTTTCAATTTTCATAAAATGCTCTAGCAAAATGAATAAATTATATGGATATAACACATTCATCATGGTGGGGTTCACAAACTATGTCACGTCAAGGAACCTCCGCCCACTACATTCAGATGGAATCCTGTGATTTGTCACTTGAGTGTCCAAATGGTGACAATGAATTTTTTACAATGCACCATCGTGGGTTTCAGCCTCTTTGAGACAAGAGATTAGGTGGTATGGAATTGCATTTAGTCCCATGCAAATTTCATTGAAGCTCGTAAACAACAAGAAGTATTATCCAGTCGCATAAGTAGATACTAGGTAACTTTTAGTGGATTTCAAAATCCATTACATCCATGGTCCCACATTGATGCATGTGTTTTATCCATGTTGTCCATCCATATGTGCCCATTACACGTGACATTGAAATTGCATATGCGTGCAGGTGACCCACATCAATTATGAATTAGTCAGTTAATTACAATTCCATGATCCACCAAACATGGTTTTCACTTACTACAATGCCTTTTCAAATGAAGATTTTAACTACTGTTTCCAAGCACGTACTCATTGTGCAATAATAGTGTTAATTTCATCCAATGCACTTCTATATGCAATAATGGATTTGGGTTATTTCATGTCAATAAGGTTAGGCAGATGTTTTTGTTTTGCTCTAAATTTTATCGTTATCATGTGTGTATGGTATCAGGCGTGCAAAGCCTGATGTGGCTTGATTCGAGCTGAGTGGCTTTCAACCCAAGTGTTGAGATAAACTGAAAGGCAAAGAATCCTAATAGTCTAACAATCTATTCAACCACTTATAATTAATGCCGATGCAATGCCTTGTGCATATATACAATATCTCGTATTAGTAGACATCATGTGTATGTACACATGATGTACATGTGTATGTACAACTGTGATTCTAAATCCTATTTTTTCTCGCATTCTTCACACGCTCTCTCTAATGGTGGTTTATATAATGAGATACATTGTTAAAAAGAGATTTTATTAATTAATCTCCTTGGGTATTCATTGTTGTGGGATTTTTTGTACAAGTAAAAAAAAAATGAGCCTTGTACTTTTGTTTCTCTTATTTATAGTGAAAAAGAAAACTCCGTGTTGCTGCCCTATGTAGCAAGCATATTGTGAAACTATGTAAATCCCTATACCTCTTGTTACTTGTTTTGATTTGGTCCTTTTAACCTTTTGTTTAACATTTTTTCTTTTGCATTTTAACCCCATCTATATTGATCACATGTGGGTGTTTTCTGAAAAAAATAACGTTGAACTATTTATTAATGGGAGAGGTTCATCATTCTAATGAGATCTTTTTTGTCCTTTAGCCAAAATGATTTTTTCTCACTATGATGGCAATCATTGATCAATTAGGTAGATTTGTTTTGAAGGTCAAAATTGACAATAATTACTTACCATGAAAATTTTAAGCATTCAACAATTTTGATGTGACAATTTCACTAAAACCAATGAGTAAATGAATGAAATAGATAAAAATTGTGGGGCTCATCAGGATATGTGTGTATGATCCACGGCATCAATCTATTTTATCAGCTCATTTTAGGACATAAGCCCAAAACTGAGGCAAGCTCAGAGTAGATGTGGTCCACATGTAACGGTGGATGAGAATTGAACACTTATCATTAAAAAACTTATGAGGGCCTTAAAAGTTTTTTTTTTATCAAGTTGATATTTTTTAAATACCTCATTTATGTCTTTCTAACCTTTTGAATAGGTTGGATGATAGATGCACATCATCATGCATCCTACACAAATTTTCACTTTCAACGGTGGATGTCATTATCTCCTTGTTTACAATGGTGTGGTCCACCTGAACTTATAATTTAAATCATTTTTGGGCCGATGCCCTAAAACGAGATGGTAAAACTAATGAACAACATGGATCAAACAAATACATCATGGTTGGACCCACAAAATTTTGAAACCTCATTTTTTATGCACATCTAATACATGATTTCCATCTCTATCCAAACATATTTTAAAAGTAATCATAACCCATTTACTGAGGTAAATGCTCAAACAAACATGCTCCCGCGTATAAGGATTTAGACTTGAATTCGAGGGTGTTAGATTATAACTCCATTCAAACTATTTTTCACATCTGTATAATATACATCACATAGAAGTAAAATAAATCAAACTTTATTACCAGAGTTCAATCCATGATACGTATTAAACTTGTTTAAACCAGTGGCCATCTAACGTACCTTATTACATTGATGCTCTTCAAACTTAGACTATAAGAAATTTGTGAGAGGTAATGCCTTCTAATATTATTCTTTTGGTAACGCCTTCTCCAAATCATTACCTGTAATCGTAAAAATCCATCCATTCATCAGGTGGGTCTTGTTTACACTCATTTTCGGCGCCCTAATGCGGACCAATGGGAAGACACCATGTGCTGACACTATAGGGTTATTGCTAGCAAAATCATACTCACATCGAAGAGTATCTTCGGTTGATCTTCCTCTAGCATTACACATTGCTATTAATGCAGTGGCATAGACTCTTATCAATGCCTTTAAGGAAGTGAACCGTCACATGCCATGCAGTCATGATTAGTAAAGCCAATTAATGAGGCAGCGTGCCTAGTGTGTCTGTAAAAGACCCATCGAACGAGCGTGTCTTATCCTATATTTGGCTATGATACACTCAATAAAGCCGCTTTTCACAATCCTTCCAGAATGTGAGATCTTCTTATAGACATTTGAAGGGTCTACGACATTTAATTTTTTTTTGAATATTCGAATATTATACTCTTTTCCAAGCAGATATGGTCATGGTTCGAACCCAAGTTAGGAGAAATGGGCACACCAACATGTCGGGCCCAATCCATACATCAATCAAAATTAAGAGAATGGGAGAGATTGATGCAATATCCATCCAATTTGATAACATATTGGTATCAGGCACACCTGGACCATCCAATATCTTGATTAGAAGAGACAAAGAGACCACACAAACACCCCATTTGATGATCCGATTTGGTGGTCGTGCTTCGATTGGAATCAAGAGTTTGGGACATCATAATCAGGTGGATTATCTTCATCTATCCCATCCAACCCTCCAAACCATCAAAGAACAAGACTCAAGGTCAAATGCAAAAGGTGGTTTAATTAGTCATGCAAATGAGCGCCCATAATCGATTTGAGGTCCGGGATCAACCTTGAGGTTCATCGGCTAGATTGATCTTGAGTCCAATTAATGGGCCACGAATGTCTCCCACAAAGGAATCAATCACGAGAAGAAGATTTGAAAAGTTAACAGTTTTGGAATTATTTGAGTAATTCCTATTCGGAACGTAGCCGTAAACATGGAGGATACAGGATCAACAATAAAACATAGTGAGGATTTTGCCGCATCGACAAGCTATTAAAAAAGCACACGAAGAAAAAGCTAAATACCCCATGCCGAATACATCTATCTTCATTTATTGTCTTTTAGTTTAATACAGCCTAGCTTAGTTATAGCATAAATAACTACCGTCTAGCATCTAACGCTACGGTGTTGTATGATTAGTTTAAATATCCACAACCTCAAGTTGCTGAATCTCGATTAACTAAGCTCTAACTTAGGTGATTACACTTATCTAGTCACATCGTGCCGACCTTTCGCCTCAATTATTTATTCAAATAGACCAATCATGTACTTCTCTATGTTGTTTTTCTTAATGCTTTATCAATTGTAATGGGCCACATATTTAATTAATGAGATTGACGTTGTCCAGTCATTTTTATTTATCTGTCCATCCTTATTTATCTGTCCATCCTATATTGGGTAAGTATTAATAAAAGAACGAGTTCTTAAGTACATACACGCAAGTCCAATGACACCATGCAAAAAGAATCCATTCAAAATCAGGGTGGTCCAGTCAATGTTCCAAACATGCATGAGAAATATATGCGGCTCATATTCGACATGCAGCCGAGGGCCACGTGATGAATGAACCACTCGAATGGGCCAGGGCGGTCCACGTGATGAATGGCGCCCATCTCGCACACGGGTATCCCGAATCCTCTTGAACCAACCCTTACGCATCGTAACCATCATCTTCCTCAAGAGAGCTTCGCCCCAAAAGATTCACTTCACCACCCGCACAGCTCGTGTTCCCTTCCCCCATCACTCCAGCTACACCACCTTGCGAGCGAAGACCAAACCATCCTTTTGAAATCTCTCTCTCTCTCTCTCTCTCTCTCTCTCTCTCTCTCTCCGTGCGCAAGTAAGTATCTTTTTCGCCCCTTTCGATCCTCTCTTCATGAATTCCATTTCCTCATTACTACCCTGAAACCCTATTTTCATCTTCTACGACTGCTCTGCTTTTCGGCGTTTGGTTCTCTCTGGTCTGTTAGGGTTTTTCATGGATGACTATATCATTTTCCTTCGCATCTCGATGTATCGATTCAGGAATTAGAGTTTCCACAGTTCTTTCCTTTTGGATCCTGCTTCTCGTGTAGTAGATGGGCTTATATTTTTATAACACAGAAATCCCTGGGATGCTGAAGAAGCTATAAATTAGGGTTTCAAATATAAGGATTTGATAATCTCCTTTGCGATATTTTCGAGCTTTGATCTTTTGTTCGAGTAACAAAGTAGTTTACCTGACTGTATTTTGAAGTTTCGTTACTTCTGCGATCTTTTTATTTTTTCCGTTCAGTCTTGCAGGAAGTGTTTCTCATTTGCGACGTCCTTTTCTTATGTTTGTTGCATTGCATTCTATGAAGATGCTGATTGGAAGTAGATGGTTAAACAATAAGGCTCGTTTGGCAGACCCTGAAAACGAGTTCATCTCATTTTAGTTAACTGTAATTATGAACTAGAGTTCATATTGTTGGTTATTAAGTTCATTTTAATACTTAACGAAAAGAATTCATAATTACGGTTAACTAAAATGAGATGAACTCATTTTTGGGGAAAAAAGGCGATCTGGTACCTTTAAGATGTGCGTTTGGATGCTCAATTGGACTGAATTGCAATAGTTCAATTAAGCATAGAGGAAATGACCAAAATGGAGCTGGGGTTATTTCAAATTGCAGATCCGTGCCAATTCAGGTGGGACATAGCACGATTTTGAATTCTTAACTGCTATTTGGAGCTAGTCAGACATCCCTTTGCACTTTATGAATTCAATTCAATCGAGCATCCAAATGCAGCCTGAAAGTTCCACTTTGTTTATTTATCTGTTTCCTTTTTCCTGCTGTGTATGCATTGGTCAAAAAGGTACGCCAGAGAAGTCTCAAGCCCAAAAGTCTGAAACTAAACAATGCTTTGCTTGCCATCCAGAACTTTCGTTTTATCCCCAAATTCAGCTTGATGATGCATTTCCGTTTTGTTTTCCCCCTTTCTCAAACACTAAAATAGATATATTTGCAATTTGTAGCTTATCCACTCTTGGCTTGCATTGGCACAGACAAATAGAATGGCGGACAGCGAACCTGTGTTTGCGCAAACAGCGACTGTCATGGAGTATCCATCCATGGGATATGCCTCTGCTGATCACTCTGTGGCCCATTCGACCACTGTTTCTGACGGCGGTGTTTGTACTGCTGGTGCTGCTAGTGGAGATTCAACTGTCTCTGCCGCTCCCAGAGATCCTGTTCATCCCTTACCGGATGGTTCTAGTGTAGGCATCGGAAATACATACAGTATGGATCCGGATTTAGTTAAGCCAGAAGCTCCCGTCGAATCAAAGTACGATGTCAAGGCTGTTGGATTGACTGATGCCAGTGTGAACGTTGGCAGCGAGGAAAGTGTGGTGGTAGAATCCAATCCTCCCCTTGCTTATGATTCTACGAATGGCAATCATGTCAGTGAAACAATGAATTTCGCTGCGGCAGGAAATGGTGAGAATGGGAGTGCTTTGAATGAGGCCGGCGAAGCTGTTGTTGACCAGCAGTTTGAGGAGGGTCCTGGTATTTCTTTCTTGCCAGTCATTGACTTGTGGAGTTCTCTTAGCCATTTATTGTTTTTTTGCCCTGAAAACTGTTCTCCTCCTCCATTTTCTTTCCCCCCTTTTGTTATGGATTGTGGACAACTGTTGCTCCGTATGCATAATCTCAGATTCTTTCAAATTTAATTGTCTGTTTTTATTGTTTTGTTATCTATTTGTTATAGACATATTGGTTTAGAGAATCTCTTGGCAAAAGATATGGAAGTCACTCATGGTGCACACAAGAGTGAGGTGACAGTAAAAAAAGGTTATGTCATTCAATCAAATAAAACCACTATAGATGACTCAAAAGAGTAGATTGGCATTCATTCGACTTCGTGGATTCATGATAAATTTGTATATAGTTGAATCAAGTCAATTACATAGAAATCAATTGTAATATAATTAGATAAGCATGCCATTAAAAAAGAAAATTATTTAGGCAAGTGACAGTTATATTTGCTTGAATTTGGTTTCTAGGGTTCTAGTCTCACGAAATCCAATAGTTGTATTTAGTTTATATCCGCCCACGACCATAACCACCAACGACACATCATTGAACTCTCCCGTGCATGCATTCGTGAACAACTACCCCCTGTACATTCACTGTGGTTGGAGCTTATTTATAAATTCTCAGTTTGGATCCATAGTAGCTGGTAGGAATCTTATCATTTGGCTGTAGTTCACATTGAGATCTGTCCATGCTTTTGATTGTGATATGGTTAGAAACTTGGAGTCCCTACATTTTTCCGGTATTGAACATGTTGCTTGTGGTCAGACTCAGAGCCTTCTGTTTTATTTATTTATTTTTAATAACCTATTTTGTGATTAAAAAATCAGGATTATGTTGGGTTTCCTTTGATGGGACTTTTTTCTTCCTTTTTCCAGCTATTTCTACTGAAGAAGATCGACTATGGACCTCTGTAAGGGCTAACTGTCTAGATTTCAATTCCTGGACTGCTCTCATCCAAGAGACAGAGAAGGTGGCAGAGGTATCTTTATTCTTCACAATGGAAATGATTCATCCCAACTGTTTCTGTTTGTTAATTTTGTGGATTGGGTTAATGGAAATGAGTCAAATGACTCTTGCTTGTACTCATGGTTTAAGCAATGATGCTGTATCAATTAATTTATTCCTACTATTTTTCATCATTGCTTCCTATTGTTACTCTATTTTGAAAATAGACTGTTTTAATAGCTAGGCGCTGTTTTCCAAATTTTAATAGTTGGTTATGCGGAAACTGTAGGCTGAGTTTCCGTGTTGAAATATGTAACATGTAGGAAGAAACCTTGGTTTCACAATGGTATTGATGGGGACATTAGAGGACCTACACGAGTTTATTAGAGACGGAGGCGACCATCGACATTAGCGCAATTTTCTCTTTAGATGAGAGAACTTCCAAATGGGGCTTGCCGGGCCATTTTGAAGACCCCACATGCATTGGATGTGTATTAGGAAGACCCCACATTGGGATGATGCATGTGGGTTGCTCAGGAGTCTAGTTTAGCCATAGGTTTTGATTTTCGAGTTGATCCGACCGTTGGATCATAGTGATCGGGCAATCGGGTCACCAGATTTGGGCCCCCCTGGACCCTTTTTTTTAATGTTCATGTTTTTGTTATTTTTTTAGGTTTAGATTAGTTCTTTGACTTGTAGTTTGCTTATTTGGATGTGGGTCATCAGACTTTTGAGCAGTGGCATTCTTGTAAATATTGATTTAAGTTATAAAAGCACCGGGGGGGGGGGGGGGGACGTATTTCCCTAGCCCAGTTTTGAGAGAAAAAAAAGAAAATGTTTTCTTCTTCTTTTTGTGAGAGAGTGTGATGCAGGATGTGAAAACGTACAATGATATGCAAGAAATCAGATTTAGATCACTACAAAACAATTAAACAATATTCAACCTTCCACATCCTACAACAAGGCCAAACCATTCAATAGGGGAATCCATGGAGATCCAAGCCTACATGCAAGTTAGTGCTACCTCTAAAACAAAATAATCAATCTAGTTAATACTAAAACATGTGGAAGCCCTCAAACATGTGTAGAATTGTTCCACTACCAATGGGATTCTCTAACTACAAATTAGGGTTTAGAATTGGAGAAAAGTGAATATTTGGTATCCTAGGGTTAGGGTTTCTGGATTAGAAAGATTTATTAGGTTGAGAATTGAGAACAAATCTGGTCAATTTGAAGAACATGATTGATTTGGGGATTTTGCAGAAAATAGGAGAAAAATCGGAGAAAATAATAAAAAAATCATATCTTTCAAATCGGGAATCCTAATCAGTTGATTCAAAAGGAGTTTTGGAGTATAAAGAGAGGTCTACCAGATGGAGGAATCAAACCAGGAAGAAGAGGCCTGTACGTGGGGCCCGCACGTGCGCTGGTGGCTCGCACGTGTGGGGAGGCATGTGTGATGGAAATGGCCACCTCCACCTTGGTCGGCTAGGGGAGATCTCCCAACCCTCCAAGTTTTGTCTCGATTTGACTTTCGGTGTGCGCGCAGTGCTCCGCCGAAGGTTGCGGTCCTGCGACGGGCTGAATCTGGAAGATGAACAACTGCTACTAGGATGCTCTTTTGGGTTGGAAAACGTGGAGGGGATGATGATGATGGTGGTGGTGGTGGTGGATGAATCGGGATGAGGCTTCACACTTCGGTAGTCTTCCCTTGATGAACAAGGGGGGTTTCCCACCCCTCTTATGGCTCAAGTCTCTACACACAAAGAGAAGAGCGAAAACAAGTTTTTTTTCTTTATTTCATGCATTAAAAAATTCCAGCCCCCTCTCTTGGAGTTTTAAAGAAACCCTATGAGGGGAGAATGACTAAAGTGTCCCTGCGCCATGTGCGCAAAAAAAAAGGTCCAAATAAAAATAATAAAAACCAAACAACTACTAACCAATCCAATCCGACCATCAGAAACCTAAGCATGAAAAATAATAAAATCCAAAATTCTACGAAGTTCTATGGTGGTGGGCCACGATCATGACATGATGGGCCATGATCGGGTTCATCCTACACTCTAAGACTCTCAACACTCTTCCCATAAGTTGTGGGTCTTCAATCCATGTTGTCGCCAAGGTAGATCGATGGTGGGATCCTCCTTCTCCTCTCGTACGTGCGTAGTAGAGGTACCTCTTGCGTGATGTCCCCATTAGAGTGGAATCTCCTCATTCATTAGGGTTTGTGAGGAAACCCTCCCTTCCAATCCAAGTGGAAGGGTAGTAGTTCCTCGTGGCTAACTTCTTCAAGATCTTTTCTTATTCTCCAAAGTAGACCTTCATCCTTTTTCTTTCTTCTTCTTCTTCCAACCAACCAACCAAACCCATCCAATCAACCCATGCCATCAATCCATCCACCATACCCACGCACACGTGCAAACGTGCGTACGCACGCACGTGTATACACATGCTATTGTACACGTTGCCTCCTCCTTCATTCCCCTCTCTTTGTTCCTTGTTAGATTCCCATCCTCATTTTGTTCAAAACCCTTAATTTCCTTTTCATTGAGCCTAGCCTACGTTAGATTGGAAGTTCTATCTTCCAAGTGGGCCATCCCTTGACCTTATTTTATATTCTCTTATTATGCACATGCAACTAACTAGGATTATTCAGTTACCTACTTGATTTATCCTTGTTCTATGATATGGATTGCTTAGATTTAATTGTTGATTGCGTATTTAATTCATAACTTGATCTCCTAGCACTCATCCTAGGCTAGTTTTCACTCGTCCTGCATCAAGTACAACTGCGTAACTCTTGTTTGAATTTCAATGGCTACATAACTCTTGAAAGGAGGCTATTGTCTAAAACTTTGCTTCATGTAACAACTAACATGCATCAAAGAGTGTGTTCAGGGCCTGTTGGCATTTGACAGTTGACACCCTTCTGCAATCAGTGTTTCCTACGCCCGTAAAAAACCATTTTCCTTTGGTGTTAGATTCAGCACTACTTTTTATCCATATATCTTTTCTTGGTCCTATCCTTGTAAGTGAATTATATTTCATAAAAAGTTTCTTTTCATAGCATGGTATAACTGTAGTTACACAATGACATGCTGAGTTTTCCAAGGTTGCCAAGTTAGATATAAACCACAAAGTATTTATAGCTGAGGCATACTTCCAATATTAACAAATTTCAAAATATATATTGTTTACGTTGTTTTGAACTAAGGTATCATTAATGGATAATTCTCTAATCTGCCTTTCAGAAAAAAAGAACAATTCTTAAAATAGATATTGTTTTGAATAAAGGCATCTATTTGGTCTCTTTGTCCATATTTTGTTGTTTTCTCATCTTTGATCTGCATCCCCTTTTGATGCATGAGTGTACATTCTAAGAGTTTTTGCGGTATTGATAGTATCGGCCGATACTATCAGTATCAATAGTCGGTGACATGAAACTGTATGATAATGTTACAACTTCTGGGTATCGGTCGATTTATTGCAAAATATTGCAATGTATCGTGGAAATATTGATACATTATGATATTTTCATTATATCATAGTTATATTCTGCCATATATCAACGATACCATTGATACATATTGTCGATAAATTCCAGTTGACCGTCTAAATTCGCATTTTCTTTTGAATCTTTTGCTTCTAAACCCTTCCTAACCAGAAATCGACCAGCCTTTTTTTTTTTTTTTTTGGAGGGAAAGGCGGCTTGGTGTGGAAATTGAAATTGGAGAGCGGGTGGCTTGGATTTGCAAACGACAAGATTTTTTCTATTTTTAAGCTTTTTTTATTTTTATTTTGCTGTAATTCGTAAATCACTTAGAATCACCACAACAAAGATGGAAATTCATGGTTTTGCATGTTTCAACATCTGATTTGCGAATTTAGGGAGAATGGGAGAAATTGGGGAAGTCCGGAATTTTCCCATTTCACTCGTTTAACTTGCAATTAGAATGTAGAAAAAATCACTTTTGAGTGGTTGAAGGCTGATCTATAGATTGACAGAAGTTTTTGGAATTTTTGAAAAAAATATTTTTTAATTAATTATATATATATATATATATATATATATATATATATATATATATATATATATATATATATATATTTCAAAAATCTCAGATTGACCAGTGGTTATTTAGCCTTAAAATTCGTATGTTTATGAGTGTTGGATGCTCATAATATCAATACACTTTGATTCTCAAATTTAGGAAAAATCCAAAAATTTATCCATTTCACTGATTTAACTTGCAGTTAAAGTTTGGAAAAATTACATTAGAGTATTTGGAGGCTGATTTACAGATTAAGGATTGCTTGTGTTTTCATACATGTCTCCTTAGATTAATAACTGATACGAACTAATTTTACATATAGTTCTTGCATCACTTCTGTCAAGGAGTGCATAGTTTAGGACCCTATACAAAGGAAACTCATTATGTGCACTTGTTTTTTATAATCTTTTGATTTCTATGTGTCTAATGATGTCTTTTTTAACATTCCATGAAATTTCATTGAAAAATTTAACCAATTTCCCATTGTTTCCTAAAAACAATGATGCATTATGTGATACGTCTGATATTTCCCATGCAATACCTGTATGTTTTTGTATCCCAAGGGTGCAATGCATCCATCGACACTGATACTGAAAACATTGCTAAGAGCTATGCTTTGGGGGTTTGGAGTTTGCACTTGACAGATTCACACCCTCTTGCCAACATATTTGTGCTCCCATCTTGATGGATTTTCCTTTTCTAGTCAATGGTTTACTGCATCCAGGTTGACAGATTTTTTCTTCTTTCCAACAAACTTCCAAGTTGGTATCATGTGTTAATGAATTGATCTATTGATGAATCAGTGTCTGCAGAGTCATGAAGTGGTTTTAACAGTTAACTATCTGTACCAATGGATTGTGAGTCTTATTTGATAATTTCAAAAATAAATATTGCTCTTGAGTCATGAAAGATTAAAAAAATTGTAGTAAAATACGTGCAAATTCAGTTATCCCCTTAGAACATTCATTGACATTTTGTTCCATAGCTGTTTCTTAGAGGAATCTAAGCCTTTACAAGATGGAAATACAGCCTAGACAGCTGAGGTACTGTTCCATGTAAATGGTTTCTGTTTAATCTAATATCATCCACTGATTATATTTTATAGTACTAATGCTTTCATATATTAAACATAATATTGGTATCATGAAGGGTTTTTCTTATTCTAATGGAGCTTTGGATTTACCTCAAGTTCCTCCTAAGTAAATAGCTTCATTTTCACAGGTAAATAGTTTCATTAAGTCATGTTTGGGCAGTGGTAAAATCCTTTCCAGGTAAACAGTTTCTTATGGTTGGATACTAGTAAAGATCAATTAGATAATAGAATGTGGGTATTCACACCATACAGCTTTAAGCAGGAAATCATCTCACCACTATCAAATCGCAGATGGGTGCAGGATCTAAGATATCCATTGGGCTAGGCCCATCATGATAAAGCCATACAGAGCTTGAATATATAAGAAAAACTCAATACAGTAGCCAATCATGCCACACATGCGCGCGCGCGTACACACGCATTTTGAACGATTCCAATCATGCCCTATTACAACATACTAAACTTCTAGTGAACTCAAAAGACATACAGAGATCAACATGGAAATTCAAAACAGGGCTAAACTATCACAATATCAACCATATTAAACCCAAAGTTTGCAATATCTGCTCTGAATTGCATACATCCAATTTAAAACGAATCCAAAATAATCACAATTATTGATTAAATCGTTGTTTACTTGTTTTGCAGTTTACAGCCATCATGTAAAACCATACGGAGCCTAAATAGATTAGGAAAAGGGGAGTTATTCTGGCTGCACATGAAGCTTGATATGCAGGCATTCAGAAATTGTACACAAGGCTTACATTAACTCAAATTAAACTGACTAAAATTTTGAACTTACTTCAGTCCCAAAATCAGATTGGTCTGGCAATACTAACCTCTGATACAGGATTGTTGGATATTTTCAGTTTTAACTGTCCAATAAATGTCCACCTATCCAACGTCCGCTAATAAAATTCGCATATTTTTTTCGACACATTTAAACCAGGATTCCTAGTTTGGACTTTTAATTAAATTACTCGTATTCCATGTGTGCAATTTCTAGGTAATTTATAAGGTGCCTATGTATCATCCATCACACTCTGCACGAGTAGATTTTCCCTAAGAAAAAGCTCATCATCATCATCATCGTCGTCGTCGTCATCGTCGTTGTCGTCGTCATCATCATCATCATCATCATCATCTAAGCCTTATCCCATGTAATTGGGGTCAGCTAATTCCACTCTATCGAGGGCTATACCTTTAGTTAGGTCATAGGTAATTGTTTTTTCTTACTCCCTCCACGTTCTTTTGAGCCTTCCCCTAGCCCTTTTGGAGGCTTCAACTTGTACCAACTCACTCCTAACCAGCACAGTTCTCAGCCACCATTGACACGACCAAACCATCAAAGTCTACTTTCGCTCATCTTATTGCCTATTGGTGCTACTTCCAAGTTCCCCCAAATTCTATCTTTGCTAATTCTGTTCTTCCTCTTGCCGCTCATTTATCTCAACATCCTCGTTTCAGCCACAATCATTCTATGAACATGTTATTCCTTAACTGTCCAACATTCTGTCCCACAAAACATGTTTGGTTTTGTAGTTATCCCATAAATTTTCCCTTTGAGTGGTACACGGCGATCACATAAAACTCCACAGGCACATCTCCATTTCCACTCGGCTTGAATTCTATAGGCAACATTCTTCTCCCTCTCCACTTATGAATTATCGACCCAAGATATTGACAGTGGTCATTTTGGTCACCAATCTTAACTGGTTCCCGGTTTTCACTCCAAACTAGCTCCTGGTTTTCACTCATATTGTTACTAAAATTGCACTCCATATACTATGTTTTAGTCATACTACAGATTCTAAAGCACCCTACAGCAAACTGAACTTCAGGTAAACTCAAAATACGTAGATCAACATGGAAATTCAAAACAGGGCTAAACTATCACATATCAACAATATGGAACTCAAAGTTAGCAAGGTCTGCTCCGAGACGCAAACTTTCAATTTAAAACAAATCCAAATGATCACAATTATTGATTAAACAGTCATTTTGTGGCTTGCAGCAATCGTGCTTGTATTCATTGCTTGGCTCATTCATTGACCACGGCCACATGGCTGCAAGATGATCCAAGCACCCATCTGGAGGGCCAGACTGTGGATGCCTCAGGCCAATCGTGGTCCTTGAGTAGCAAATTTTCCACATTAAGCATGGACAATGCATTTCTTTCATTTCTAAATGTCTGTTCAAGTGGGCATTAATCATTGTGGATTATCACATCAGTGCAATATCAGCCTTGTGTGCAAAACAAGGTAGGGACCACCAGATGGATGCATCCGTGGCCCTCACTGATTGGATGGGTCAAGCCACTGAGTACGCCAAAAGAATCCATGCAAAAGTTGCCACAGGACTCTAATGTATGCTGCGTAGACAATTTATGAGTGCCTACAAGCATCATTTGCAGCCAGAGTATCCAGTAACTCCTCAGAATAGAGGGTTTCAGGCCATCTGAGCCATCACTCTCTCTCCCCCCAAAACACACACACACACACACACAAGAGAGAGAGAGAGAGAAAAAAGGAAAAAGCAGGCAGAAGAGAATTTGTACCTGATACTAGGGCTGTCATGGGCTAGGTGTAGGGTTGTCTTAGGTCCTCATTTTGAACTCTTCGGGATGGACCATCGGTCCGGGCCCATTCAAAATTTCACATTTCCTAGGCGCAGGCCCGGCTCATTGACAACCATACCTGATACCACTGAATCTGGATTGCTGGAATCTGGACTGTGTGGTTTGCTCACCCTAGGAGTTCGGTATAATTGCAGGAGAGGGAGGGGGGGCCCTTTTCACACATCCAAACAACCCTGTTTAAGATATTTACGTAAGTGGGATTTTACCTACATGCAAATGACTCTTAGTACAATCATGTTACCTTCCCTTCTCTTGGCTGGGCCATTCGCAAGTAAAGGTATTTCTCTGAAAGATGTAGCTTTAGATATGCAATTTAAGCATTTTTTTTTATGCAATGTAGCTGTGTCTTCATTAAAAGAACAATCTTGAAGCTGTTCGATTTTAGTGGCTTTAATCCATCCATTTTCCTTGTTTGCAGGATAATATATTAAAAATTCAAAAAGTATATGATGCTTTTTTAGCAGAATTCCCCTTGTGTTATGGTTACTGGAAAAAGTATGCGGATCATGAGGCACGTGTGGGTGCTATTGAGAAAGTTGTTGAGGTGTATGAGCAAGCTATTCAAGCTGTGACCTATTCTGTCGACATTTGGCTGCACTATTGCATGTTTGCAATATCAACATATGGAGATCCAGATACTGTTCGAAGGTAATAACAGTTTATTTCTTCTCCCCTTCACTTTGGGAGTCATGTTGCAGGTTGAAGTTCTGTTTTCTTGCTTGGTTTTCTTATTATGACCATAATCTGCTTGTGATTATGTATTGCTTTCTAACCTTTATTTCGGTATGCCTGGAACAGTGATACCTCACATGTATGGGTATGGCGGAAAGGTTTGGTGGGTATGCACTTTAGAGATACTATTCTCTAATGTGCAAATCCTTGATTCTTTTGAGGCTACTATTTACAGTAGCTGCTTCTATTTCCTTATAGGATTTGATTACATCTTTACATCCTCATTGTGTCCCTTCCCTTTCTCTTTTCCAAAAGGCCTGTCTAGTAGTCTTATAGTCCTGCACGAATTACTGGTGTCTTTAACTTTGACACTCTTGAGGCTATCATGGGTGCGTCACTATACAAAATGCTGCTGGGAAGATCACGTTCAGTTAAAGGCTAAGATGGCCTCTGTGCTCTGCTCCATTTCACGGACATAGTATGGTTTTTTCAGGAAGGTAAATGCAGTGCATTTGTGCCTAACTTTGGAAGTGTGATATATGTTCGACATTAGCGGCAACTGTCTCCCTTATTTGGATGGTTTCACTGGTAAAATTAATGTCAATACAGTTTCCGTAACCAGATTACATAATTTCGTGGCGTTTCAGGCTGTTTGAGAGAGGATTGGCATATGTTGGAACAGATTACTTATCTTATCCTCTTTGGGATAAATATATAGAATATGAATACTCGCAGCAGGAATGGGGCCACCTGGCTATGATATACACCAGGATATTGGAGAATCCTATTCAACAACTTGATCGCTATTTTAACAGGTAATTCCGGTAATTCCTCTTCTCACAAATTTGCATACTCATTTGTCACTTTATAATACCTCTGGCATTTATGCTTCTTAATATTCTTTATTTACTCGCATGTCCTGCTGTTTACATGCATCCCTTTGGGGTTGAGGTGTAAAGTACGCCTACAATTGACGGTATTGGAAACATTGATTCAATTGTAAATACAGCAAAATGTAGCATACCATGACTCTGATAAGTTTTTCTTCATTTCTTTCTTTGTTTTTTTTTTTCTGAAAGATCTCTCCTTTGGGCAACAGACTATTCCAGAGATTGGTACTGCTAACCAGTGTTTTAAATAGCGTGTGGCATATTGCGTACTGTTCAACCCTTATAGCATGTAGCATAGGCTATATGATACTTATATTTTTAAATTAAAATAATAAGGAAAGATATGATAACTGGTAAAAACAAATATAAAAACAGCCAAAAAAAAAAAAGAATAAAAGAAAAGAAGCCTAAAAAATGTTTCATTTTTTAAAGTAAAAGCATGTCAAAACATGTTATCAAAAGCCGACCTACTTATGTTTAAACCAAATTATTATCACTTTAACAATTTTCCAAGCAAACTACCTTAATTAATGTCTAACTGAAACCACGAATCACAAATATTAAATGAGATCACAGAATCCCACAAATCATAAGTTCAAATGGAACAATCCTCGAGAGTCTCAAACTATGAAACCTGGACTCTAGACTCTAGACTCGAGGTCATCTTCATCATCTAATAGATTGTCATCGTTGTCCTCTTTCGTTTTATCGTGAAGCCTTTTAATCATCAACATCTCCATCTGCATCATTCACCTCATGAACGGTCTTGCCCACATCTCCTTTATCTGCTACAGGAGCAACAAGTTGTCCCAAAGGACCACCTAAACATCAAAGAAAGAGATTCATTTGTTTTTTTCTTTTTTTGAAAAATGTTCTTGTAAAATTTAATCTTGGAAGCTATAACTAGAAGTACTCACTTGTGTAGCCTTTCTTTTTTAAGAGGAAGGGGGAGGGATTTGAGGGACAGGGAGGATTGGAACCGCTAGTTGATGTTGATGGTGCATTGTTGCTAGTTGGATTATTAGAATCCATAATAGTTGCGATGACACCAATATCAAATGCCATGTTTTGGTCTTTGAGCCATGATGCATCACTTCAGAAAACATGGCCTTCTTTCTCAGCAATACGCTCATCATCTTTTGCAATGCGGTCAACCCATATAGCATCCATTGCTGCCCTCCTCTTCATACTTCTCCTGCTCAATTTCATACTATACATGACATGTAATGTACTAGAGAGTTTATCTTTTGGTGCTCTAGCCGATTTCTCCTCTGTGTGGATCTGCCAATACCATATGATGATTTATGTCAAACACTTGCTAATATACTAAATGACAAATTTAGAATATCCAAGTACAAATCACCTGCTTAAAAGTACTCCAAATTTCTCAAACAGCCAAAAGCATTTCATGTGAGGCTTAAAACCTGGATTGCAAACCTCGTAAATTGTGGTGTTCTATCTCCCAAGCGTGCCTACCAATCAACTACACAAATTAATTAGAAATTAATGAAATCCTTTCACCAATTATAGAATTATATTATCTTTAAAAAAATTATAGAATTATATTACATAAAAATGCAAATATAAATCACCTGGGGAATGCTTCATTATGGTATCTTCTGCCAGCTGAGAGCCAAAATCTCCACATCCAACTGAATATCAGCATTGACATGCTCATTGTTATTGGGGATCATCCTATTCATGTACTCCAACAACCTCTTTTTATCTGTGGGTGTGTAGAGAATTTATCTAAGTACTGTATTTTAGGATTCAAATAGTACCCAACATCATGTAGATGATGATGAAGCTGAGGAGTCCATCTCTTATCTATCTTGTTTCAAATTGGAACATGTTTCTTTTTTACATTGTTGCAATTTAATGCAATCTTTACCTTTGCCAAGACTATCAATTCATAAATGAAGTCCATTGCAGGCCACTCCTCTGAATTTACTTCTCTCAAAACACTCACCAAGGGCATGGTGCTCTTAATGCATAAGGCAACTTGCGGCCAAAATTTTGGACTAAACATTATGATGGCCTGTACTTTTACTCCTGGTCTTTTAGCCTAAGAATATGAACACCATTGTTACGATGCAAACATGGCTTGAAGACTGTTGTAAAGTGTGTCACTGCTGGGTGTAAAAGCTTATTATTATTTGCTCCTCACTGCTGGGTGTAAAAGCTTATTATTGTTTGCTCCTCATCGTGTTGAGGACAATTCCATGTCCATAAATAAACTTGGTAACTGTTCTTGCAATACAACGTTCTTCTCTGCTCCATTAGCTTCTTCTCTAACATAACATGAGGGGTTATTTTTTATAACCTAAACCACATTTTCTTTCCTAATCTCTTCCACAATATCATTAAGATGCTTAAACAGCAAATTTCAATCCCTTATTGAATTCAAAGCATCAATAGACTTGTACAAATTGTTCCTAGTCGGACTATTTATCAAGAAGTTGATGATGCTTCTACTCTTTCCATTTGTCCAACCATTTGACATAATTTAGCATCCATAAACTCTCCAAGATTCTTGTATGCTTTCATTAAATTTGTCAATATTATTAATTTCGATCCTTCAAAAAAAAAATTATTAATTTCCTCCTTAAATACCTATATTCTCATCTCATGCATGGATGCTGTCTTCAAACCTTGCCCAAACTTTCTAATAGCGTCACACATAGCTGGAAAGTATGGGCTATTGGACAAGCTGACAAGCTGAATCACAAAGCATTCTTCCATTATGATGGCCGTAACTTGTGGCCAAAACTTTGGGCCGAACACTGTGATGACCTTTACTTTCACTCATTTTGGTATTTTAACCCAAGAACATGAATATTATTTTATGATGAAAACATGGCTTGGAGACCTTTCTTGTGCTTATAAATACTTTGAAGGGTGTAGTATGCAGTTGCAAAGTGTGTCACTGCTGGCCGTAAAAGCTCATTATTATTTGCTTTTCATCATGCTGAAGACAATTCCATGTTTGCAAATAAACTTGGCTAGTGTTCTTGCTTTTTCGAGTGTATTGGAATGCATCTTCATCTTTCCAATACCCTCCAACATTAGGTCTATGCAGCGTGTGGCACATGGAGTCTAATACAATGTTCTTGTCTTCTCTGTAAACTTTTCCTGACACTCACATAACTCGAATGGTTATCTGTGATTGCCTAAATCACATTTTCTTCACCGATCTCTTCCACAATATCATCAAGATGCTTAAACAAAAATTTTCTATCCTTTATTGAATTTGAAGCATCAATAAACATGTAAAACATCGTTCCGGCTGAACTATTTATCAAGAAGTTGATGATGCTTGTACTCTTTCCATTTGTCCAACCATAGGCAATGTTGTCAAAATCCTACAATTTAGGGTTTACGATTTGAGTCGAATCTTAAGAAAAACAATTTGAATCCCACCTTGAATCCCTTTTTAGATGAATCCTACGATTCTATGTTTTGAATGCTACCATTTATGATTCTAACCTCGATTTATGATTCAAATTGTATTTGTTCTATTCTGTTTTAAGCCTTACTTGGCTTTCATTTTGTGTTTTTAAATTAATGGGGGTTTTAAGAATTGTTTAGAAGAGGTCAACTATTTTATTTTGTTCTTTATAAGAGATTATATGATGGATCTTCTCTTCAACGTTAAATTGTTTTTAATTTTCTTATGATTTCTTACTTTTTAATTGGTTGAAACACCAAATTGATGTATGCCTTATTTGGAATGTTTTTATAGATGGTTGCGACCATGTTGGTTTATATTTTCGTAATGATGGTTAAAAATCAAAATATCTGTTTTCGTCAGTCTACATAACCGAATGTTGCTTTTCCAATGTAATTCTATGCTCAAGAAGTTAAAAAGAACATAAACTATTAATGGATTCTTTTATGTTTTTAAGGTAAATTTCTTGAATGACAAAAAATAAAGGAAAGACAAGAATCATCTAACACTATCATGATATGGAGGTATAATGGTGCATGTGGATGGGAAGCGGGTGAATGATGAGTTTTTATTTATTTATTTAATTTTATTTACATTTTGCAGATTTTCTTCAAAATTTTAAGAAAATCATAAAAATCTTATGACTTACGATGCGATTTGTGATTCGATATGATTCAACCCTTATTATGATTTGCAATACGATAACGGTTTTGACAACATTGACCATTGGACGTAATTGAGCATCCATAAACTCTCCAAGATTCCTTTTATGCTTTCATTAGATTTGTCAATATTACGAACTTCCTCAAGTATCTATGTTTCCATTTCATGCATGGATGGTGTCTACAAACCTCGTCTAAAGTTACTAATAGCTTCACACATTGCCGGAAAGTATGGGCTATTGCACATGCTGAATCGCAAAGCGTTCCCCTCTTCGTTATGATGGCTGTAACTTGTGGCCAAAACTTTGGACCGGACATTATGATGTATTGTATTTTCGCTTATTCTGGTCTTTTAGCCCAAGAATATGAACACCATTGTTACGATGCAAACATGGCTTGAAGACTTCTCTTTGTTAGAAATACTTCGGAGGGTGCGGTACGCAGTTGCAAAGCATGTCATCGCCGGCCATAAAAGCTCATTATTTGCTTTTATCTTGAGGACAATTCCGTGTCCATAAACAAACTTGGTAACCGTTCTTGCTTTTTAAGTGTATCGGAATACATCTCCATCTTTTCCAACATTATCTTCTCCATCAGCTTCTTCTTGACACTCACATATCTCGAATGGTTATCTGTGATAACCCGAACCATATTTTCTTCCCTGATCTCTTTCATAATATCATCAAGATATTTCACCAACAAATTTTCATGCTTTATTGAATCTGAAGCATCAATAGACTTGTAAAACATCATTATGGTCGTACTATTTATCAAGAAGTTGGTGATGCTTCTACTCTTTCCATTTGTACAAACATAATTGAGTACCCATAAACTCTTTAAGATTCCTTGTATGCTTTCATTAAATTTGTCTATATTCTTCTTACTAATTATCCATGTTCTCATCTCATGCATGGATGGTGTCTTCAAATCCTGCCCAGACTTTGTAATAAAAAGAGAGGAAACAAAACTCCCAATTGCCCTACACACTTCCTTTCTTTCCTTTCTCTCTTCCTTCTTCCATCCTCAAGTCAATGTCGTCTGTCGTAGTTCATTACTCACAAAATGGTCTAGAGGACCCATCTCTCTTATTGCTGCTGGTTGTGTTACTTGGTAACCAGAAGATCTGCTGCCAATCTCATACACATCACCACCACCCACACTACCAGAATCAGAATAATAAGTTGATCCCTCTCTTTATCACGAAACATCTCATTTCTTTTATCTTTTTCATCACGATAAAGACCATTTTTTACAATCCTCCTTTGCTTCTTCTGTCACTTTTGGGCACGGCTTTATCCCATCATGGGTTCCAGCCAAGTGATGTTTTAGGTGAGTCATGCTACCCATATACCTATTTGGCCATATAATTTTACAAAACACGTAATTTCTATGGGCTTGTCCTTGTGGATTATTGGCCACGTATTTCCATGCAAAATCTCTCTCTTTCTCTTTCCCTTCAGACATTTCTTTTTTAGTTCGAGTGCTAAGGAGACACACTAACCCCACTGGTGGGTGGGTGCATCGTGTGACTAACTGTGTGGGTGCGTTGCGCGGCTAACAGGGTGGGTGTATTGCATGACTAACAAAAAAAAAATAAAAAATTAACAAACATGCACAATCTTTTTTGCAGTTCAGTTGAAAAAAAACATGATAAATCGGACAACCATCCTCCACAAAAATTTGATTTATACAATCATCAGCTCATCAGCTGGGCCACATCAGAGAAAACAATGGATAGCTACCCTCAACTTTAGCATGGTGGCTATCATGATGTTTGGATCAACCGTGCTGGACTATATGAGTTGGTTATGTGGATCAACCATAGAAAACAATTGACTGCCACAAAATAGAAACAATTGAAAACCACCATCATAACGTGGTATACTATACACCATCGAAAGCAATGCATAACTACTAAAAAACCGCAACTGTACAGTGGTGTCTCACATGATGGACTGGTCAGGTTGGATTTCCATGCTATACACACACCAAAGTGGTCCCCATGCAACAAATGGTTGTAGAACAAGCTTATTATACAATGCTGCACAAAACTGGCCTTTCAAAATGATTTTTTTTTTTTTTGAAAAAAGAGAGTCAAAACATACCCTAAATTAATATTAAATCAATCAAAATAAAATGAAACTTAGTAACTGAGATAAAGAGTAAGAGATATACCTACCTGTATTTATCTTTAAATCTAACAAAAAAATCCAGATCTTCAGCTCCACAGCCGTACGGACTTGAAATGGGGAATCTTGAACTTACTCTTTTGTTTGGGCCCAAATGTCTATGAAACCTTAGTCCAAGAATCTTCTCATAGGGCCCTGATCAATCCCCTAGTTTTGTTTCCAATGGTTCTCTGGATTGAGAGAATCGAGACAATGTTTTTTGGGGTCGGAGGGGGTACTTGCAGTCGAGTGCTAGGGTTTCAAGAGAGGGCTTTCGAAACACTTCGTTTTATAAGTGGTGCCTTAATGTTAGGTTTACACCATTTAAAATGCTCATAACTCTTCAGCCATACACATGGAGGCCTTGCATAGATAGTTAAGATTGTCTGATCGGTGTACATGTAGAGATATGCTCCGTCGATAATAGGACCCACAATTTGGATGGTTTGGATAGCTTTGCTTTAGTGCCATGTGTGAGGAGGATGAGTCACCACCATTTTCAAATGCATGTTGAACAAACAGGGAAGAAAAAATCAAAATAATTTAATATACTTGGTAGCGTAAGCTACATATGCTACAGGCTATGTCACGTGTAGCGTATGCTATAAGAGATTTGCTCTATTTAAGTGTTTTAGCCACACTATGCTATGTAGCGTACACTACATGGTACACTACAACACTATTTAAAACATTCCAGTTAACTTATGGCGGCAAGATTTCGTGGTACTGCTGCATGTGTGTGTTCTCTAGAGTGTAATGCATACCAGTGTATCGTGTAACAATGCTCCTCAACTTTGTTGGAGCAATGAATCCTAAATTGCCTCCTCTATACAAATTGTGCAATCCAGATTATGGGTCATTTGATATCTGGATTGCTATTTTTTACCAATCTGAAACTATGTTGTGACAATCTTAGTATTGATTAAGTTGTAAAGTGGGTAGAAAATTATTCTTTGATTTACATGCATACAGTGTAATACTATGCATGTAGGATATCTAATATATTATTTGCCATTTCATATATAAAGTACAATATCGATTTGTATATAAAGTCACATTGCACATACTTAGTGTATGTGCTAGAGTGACTCACATGATCCCACCCCTGGTGCACAGCATTTGGAGGAAGTAGCATACTGCATTTCCATTCCTCGACCACATACCGGATTGACCCACGATCTAGGTAACCTTATGTGGGAACGCTACTTTGATTCTTCTGAGCGGTGTTACTTGTAGGTAAATGGCCATGCATGCGGTTCATCTGTAGTCCTCGGATCTGTAGACACAGCACAAACAAATATGCACATGCGTGCACACCCGCACAATCTACACTCCATATGTTTGTTAAAGATAATTGAAACAAATCTTCAGGATATTCTTGGTGGCTACCTGCCTATTTCCACCTTCCATCTTAGTAACTATGATACTCCGCTAGTTAGAATCCCAGAAATATGTTTTCCTCAAGCATTTTAAGGTAAAATTGTTTATTGTCTAAATTCATCAGAAGGAAAGGGACTTTTTTTTTGTTGCCAACTATTCCCTTGCAAATTGCATTTTAAGTTCGTCAGTAGTTTAAGAATCGTGAATCAAAACTGAAAGTTTGTTCACTGGAGCTAAAGACATATTGGGTGCTGTTCAATAGAAAAAAATATTGGGAAATTTAAGGGGCACATTTTTCTGTATCTTTTATGAATAGCACATATCATATTATCACACCTTTTGTGTTTTAATCATCATCTTGGTTCTGTTGGTGTTACAGTTTCAAAGAATTAGCTGGAAGTCGGCCCTTATCAGAAATACAGACAGCTGAAGAAGCTGCTGTGGCAGCTGCCAGTTCAAAGACTAGTAGCCAAGGAGTCGATGGCACTGTTCATCCTGATGGTGTGGAACAATCTCCTAAACCCTTAAGTGCAGGCTCAACAGAAGCAGAGGAGTTGGAGAAGTATGTTGCCATTAGGGAAGATATGTATAAGAAAGCTAAAGAGTTTGATGCTAAGATCCTTGATTTTGAAACAGCTGTTAGGAGGCCATACTTCCATGTGAGGCCCCTTGATGATCCACAGCTTGACAATTGGCACAACTATCTGGATTTTATTGAAAAAGGAGATGACTTCAACAAGGTATGTTTTTAGGGCTTCGTTTCAAGAGTTCAGGGCAGTTCTCTTGTTTGAGTGTTTAATGGGTCGCATTTTTTTTTTTTTTTGTCATCGTACTTGTTAAATATATATTCAACACCATTTGGAATGGCTATGAACTGACAGTTGAGTCATATTTGGCTGCATTATATGCCTTATTGGCTAAAGTATTGGATGAAGCAACCTTTTAAAATGCGAAATTGAACTGAGGCTAAAGCATGGGCATATCATTTGGTTTCTATAAGGCTAAGTACTTCAAACCCTCATTTGTTAGTGTACATTCAAGGTTCATAATCTGTGTTCTATTGTAGGTATGGTATTTTAAAATTCCAATCTCACACATGCAGGTATCTTGTTATCTACTTAAACATCCCTGTCAGGCAAGGAGGGTCCCTCCTTTCGTATTGAGGGGCCTCCCTGATCAGCCAACTGAGTATTCCTTGTGCATATCTCTTTACTGTAGATTCTACACACACAAGCCATTGAGAATGAGGATTTATAGATTGTGTTCCATTTCAGGTCGTCAAGTTGTATGAAAGATGCCTGATTGCTTGTGCCAATTATCCTGAGTACTGGATACGTTATGTATTATGCATGGAAGCCAGTGGAAGTATGGAGCTTGCGAATAATGCTCTTGCTCGTGCCGCCCAAGTTTTTGTCAAGGTATTTTTCTGTTCATCACAACAACTGTATGCATGGCAATGATATGTGAAATTTCTAGCAATTTTTCTTTTACAAAATGGTTTTGAAGTTGATGTTCACTCTGGGTGATTGATTGGGCCAAGTGATGTTTTGATGACATAGTGGGAGGTTGCTACTCAGCAAGAACAGTGACAAGTCATTCAGTATATACTGTAAATTTAATATTGCTCCTCTTGCATGCAAAATTTTAATGTGACATGACAACAACATTAATGTGTTTAATTGGCTGCTAAAGATAACATGTTGTCTTCCACTTGATTTGATAACTGAACACTTTTTACCTCTTTGTTTTCCTTCATTTTTTTTTTGTTGAAGAGATAATAATAATTTTATTGGAAAAAGGGCCAAAAGCTAAGGAATACAAAATGGAAAAAAAAAAAAAACATAAAAAACTAAAAAAGCCCCTTACAATTCTAACCAACTAACGGGAAACTGATCAATAACTAATACATTAGAATCCTGAACCCATTACATTACAATTCAATATCACCCTGTTAAAAACTTCCAAGAGACGGCCCCTTCAAATTTTGAAGCGATGACTTTACCCTTAACCCCTCCATGCCAAACTAAGAAAAATTGATCTATTGAACTCGGAACAGCCCATGAAACTCTAAATAAACTGAAAAAACTGACCCAAATCTTCATTGCAAAAGGGCAGTGAATAAAGAGATGGTCGACTGATTCCTTATTTTGATAGCATAATAAACACACATTGGGGATAATCATGCCATGCCTCTGCAAATTGTTGATTGTGAGAACATTTTTCCTTCCTACCAACCATGCAAACGCCACCACCTTTGAAGGAGTGCCATAACGCCGAACATGGGCTGTGTGACATTCTTCCTGAGCGAGATGACCCATATCAATCATCTTATAGGAGGACTTTACCAAGAACTTTCCAGATTTCTTTTAACCACACCAAAGCATCTTCCTACAGAGTAGACAGATACCTATTTGAAAGGAGATCTAGCAATCTAATCAATTCATCCACCTCTTCATCAAGCAGATTTCTTCTACATGGGGGTGCCCGAATAACTTCCTCACCATGAATGGAAAAACACCTATCAACTGAAATATTTGGCTCTATGGAAATGCATGCTAATCATGGAAACATAACACTAAGCTTTTGATCCCTGACCCACAAATCTTCCCAAAATCGAATCTTCTTGCCATTACCTAGTGAGAAACCTGCACCATCCCAAACCTTACTTCTAAACAAGTTTAGGGACTTCCATAATGAATGCTGTAGGTGATAGAATGGCTCACGTTGTTATTCGCAGAATAGATGTGCTTACTGCTTCCTGATGCTTTGCCGTCAACAAATTTTTTTTTTTTCATTCTAATCTTGGATAATGAGTTTCTTTTGACCAAAAGGGAAATTCTACTCGAGTGCTGCAAGCAAAAGCTCCAGAGAGCCCTTGACTGGTCTCTCATAAATGAGCTTTCGAAAAACAAAGAAAATATAAATAGACAAGGGTTTCAAAAAGTTACCTTTTCTGCTTAAATGGCCAATGGGCATAATCTAGTGATTTAGACGTGGCTTATATGATTCACTGGTGCAATTTAGGGACATTTTTTTTTCTTGATAATGACAGACACCGGCGAGGGATCTAAATTCTGCATTTGGGTAACAATGCTTGGTTTTGTTTCCTGGATGAAAAATGTTTCCAAAGGAACTGTTATTTTCCCATTATGATGTTATTTTGCTTATGGATTGTTTATTGGTACCCTTGACAGAGACAACCGGAGATTCACCTTTTTGCTGCTAGATTCAAAGAGCAGAGTGGTGATATTTCAGGAGCCCGCGCCGAGTATCAGCTCGTGTATTCTCAACTTTCACCTGGTCTGCTAGAAGCGATAATCAAGCATGCAAACATGGAATTTCGACTGGTATGATCATCCATTTAACCTGCTAGAGATTCCACTAATGTTCATAATATTGTGAATTTTAAGCTATTCTGCTCTGATAATTTTGCAGGGTAACTTGGATGCTGCTTTTTCTGTGTACGAGGAGGCCATTGCCGCTGAAAAAAGAAAAGAACAGTCTCAAATATTGCCAATGCTGTTTATTCAATACTTGCGATTTCTATACTTGGTAGGATGACTGTAATCAAATTACGATTTAAATTACTTGACCAAAAACATCTGGTTGACCTTGGATCCAGTACATGAAGCTTAAGTTGCTGAATTGGGGTTTTGTAGGTAGCATGTGGGTATACCGCCAACTTGTGGTTGGTGGAGCTTCCCAAACATAGTAGATATGGTGGGCATTTGGGGCTGTGTGGAAAACAGAGCCCGCATTAAGCGGGCTAGCTTTTACCTCCCCTTTTCGCCCCAAATCATGTTTGGGATAAGATCAGGAAGGTCCTGTTCTATTCTAGACCACTATTTGCCCTTGTGAACTGTGGAAGATAACCTCGGGAATCTTCTTTTACATGGAATTGTCTGTGTTTTCTGGTTATTAGCAGATGTTGCTGTAAACCTCAACAAGATGCTTCAAGGATCCTAAATTATCTGAAAATGTTCCAGTGTGCAATTCTATGCATCTTAGTCCATTAAACTAATTAATTGAAACTTGCTCTTATGTACAGCTAACATGTTGAAAGTATTCTCACATGTGCCGAAGAGTCCAGGGTACCCAAAAAAAAAAAAAAAAAAAAAAAATTCTTAGAAGCAAATTCTCCAAAAGATTTTAGATATTATTATTTAGGGGGTCCATAAGCTAGGCTTCCCTGCCAAATGTAACATTAAGGCAAGGGGATTACTTTAATTGCTCAACCTATCAATGTAGGAAGTGAAATTGCATTCATATCCCTTTATCACGACTTGTATCCAAGTCCTTCTAGGTCGTTTTCTTGTCCTTGTTTAGGGCCTATTAACCTTGATCAAAGTTCCCTTCCTTGCAGGTGCACTCTCCAGTTTTCTTAGCACTTGCCTAACCATTTGAATCAGCTTTATTATTTTATCTCCAATCGTGATGACCCCCAGGTTGCTTCGAAGAACGTCATTCTTAATTCTATCCTTCTAGTGCACATCCATCTCAAAATCCTAAACATTTGCCCCCTGTCATTCCTTCGTAATGGTCCAAACCTCTCCTCCGTATCTGATCTAATAGCTGTCTTATATAGCTTTTCTGTAAGTTTAATTGGAATGTGGCGATCACACAGCACTCTAGAGCCTCAACTATTGGGAAAAAGAAGCTCAACTTTGATCAATATGATGTTTCTGAGTTACATTATTGGATGCAATAGCATCATCTGCATAAATTTTATATTCTTCTATTCTCTCATAGGTTGCTGGTAATGGAGAGAAAGCCAGGGAGATACAAGCTGGAGTTCTTGAGCATGTGGAACTCTCGAAACCACTTCTAGAGGTCTTTTTCTCTTCACCCTCCTTGTAATATATTTATCTTCACCTAAGGTCTTTTAACTTCTTCCACACACTTTTGCGTTTGACCTGTCTAAGACTACCTGAATTGTGCAGGCTGTAATCCATCTAGAGTCAATTCAATCATTCCCGAAGCGAATTGATTATTTGGATTCCTTGGTGGAGAAGTTCATAACACCCTACCCCGATAGCCCGAATATGACGAGTATCACCGAGAGAGAAGAGTTGTCTAGCATATTCTTGGAGGTAATGGTTTGTAGTGTTGTTAGTAGAGCCAGGAAAATAATCTCTTTGGTCAGAAGTGAACTACTAGCATTCACTTTCTGAAATCACCAAGCGCTCTTAGTTTCTTCAAATTACAAAAGTAGCTTGAAGCTCCTTGGAAACCATGAAAGTACCTCTAATCATACTGAGGAAAAGCATACACAGCAAATCCCCTGCATCTTGATGTTGGTTGCTATGCCTCAATTAAATTGATTTTAATCTTATGTATTTCTGTTTTCTGGGTGGTTTTCTCAGTGTTAGACTGATTTGTGCATGTAAGATCTGCAATGCCTCTGAGTTAGCTTTGGACTGCCTTCTTGCTACCGATTCCTCTAAAAAAAAAAAGAAAAAGAAAAGAAAAGAAGCGGCCATGTGATTCAATATGTTAGAAACTCTTCTTGAAATATCTCCTAAAATTGGAGATATTAGTACAAACGTTGGGAATATTATTTCTATTTCTGTAGATCAAGTAATTTTTATTTGTTTGAACCTTTGTTGCAGTTTTTGGATCTATTTGGAGACCCACAATCAATCAAGAAGGCTAGAAAATCGGCACTTTAAGCTGTTTTTACACCAAAGGAGTGTGTCAGAGTCTAAAAAACGGCGTGCTGAAGATTTTCTGGCTTCAGAGAAGGCAAAGATGGCCAAGTCTTATGCAGCTGTTCCTTCACAATCTCAATCGCTCATAGGTGCATATCCAAATGCACAGAACCAGTGGGCTGCAGGTTATGGACTTCAACCTCAAGCTTGGCCACAGGCTCCTCAAGCACAGGGCCAGCAGTGGAATCCTACCTATACTCAACAGGTACGACGTGAACTAGTTAACACAGGCAATTTGATTGTAAAGCACGTCTTGGTAGATATGTGAGCACAACTTGCATGTTGACATGACAAAGAAATAGTAGTGTGCTTCACCACTTTTTGCTTCTTCCCCTCCTTAGTGAAAGCACAAGCATAAGTCATTTAATAACTATTTGTCCATGTATTTATGCATAATTTAGCCAGTGTTTTAAATAGTAGTAGCATGTTGCGTAGTGTTCAGCCCTTTGTAGCAGGGTAGCGTAAATAGCGTAGCTTGTAGCGTGAGCTACACGATACTTCTATTTTTAATTTAAAAATAAGAAAAACATGATAAATAGTAAGAAACAAAGCAAAAAAATATAAAAATGCCTAAAAGATGATTCATTTTTCAAGTATAAGCATGTTCAAAAAAGTTATTAATTATCACTAATCAAAAGCCAATCCAGATATATGAAGTTATAAACCAAATCAAATAATATCAACGGCTTTTTAAGCAAACCACTTTAATTAATAGTCTAATGGAGAAGATGGATGGGAGAGTGTACGGGTTTGGCGCATTTCTCTATTTTGCTCAATGGATCTCCTAAAGAATTTTTCAAAAGTTCTAGGGGGTCGAGGCAGGGGGATCCATTGTCTCCGTTTCTATTCGTTATAGTGGGGGGAGGCTTTATCTACTATGTTGAGAAAAGGTCAAGATGAAGGGTTAATAACTGGGTTTGCAGTGGAAGGGATGGGTGGTCAGATATCTCATGTTCAATATGCGGATGACACGCTTCTATTTTGTGATGTTGAGTCAGAAAAAAGTGGCTAATATGAGAACGATAGTTTGATGTTTCGAAGTAGTGTCGGGATTAAGAGTAAATTTGGAAAAAAAAAGATGTTCGGGGTGAATATGGAGGAAGACGAGGTCGCGGTTCTTGCCGGAGAATTCGGTTGTGCATCAGGTTCTCTTCCGACTTCTTTTGTGGGCCTTCCCCTATGCATCGGAAAGCCGACTAAGGAAATGTGGGACAAGGTGATTAATAGATTCGAGAAGTATCTGGCAAGATGGAAGTGCAGATATCTCTCTCTGGGCGGGTGCATCGCTCTTATAAAAGCTGCCTTGTCGAACCTTCCTATCTATTTCATGTCTGTCTTCAAATGTCCGACTTCGATTCTGGACAAAATTGAGAAGCTTAGGCGTGACTTCTTATGGCGCGGTGTAGAAGAGAAAAAGAAATTTCATCTGGTGGAATGGAAGGAAGTGTGTAAGCATTTTAAAGGAGGGGCATGCATAAAAGATCTCAAGACTATGAATCAGGCGTTGCTAGTCAAGTGGATTTGGAGATTAGGAGTAGAGGACAGAGTGTTGTGGAACAAAATTATCAAATCTAAGTATGGAACTTCGGAGAGAGGTTGGTGGACAAAGGACTCCTCCATCTATAGATCGTCAGCCATTTGGAAGGGAGTGACGTCCATCAAGATGGAAATTATGAAAGGCGTTGGTTTCTCAATGGGAAACAGCGAGCGTATCCATTTCTGGGAAGACACATGGGCAGGAGAAGGATCATTAAAAGAGGATTTTCAGAGAATATATCGGCTTGCTCCGAACCCGCACGTTATAATTTCGGATTGTTTCTTGGTGGTAGGAGGAGAAGTGATTTGGGATCCTCCCTGTAGAAGATTTCTGCGTGACGAAGAGGTTGAAGAGTACGTGGCTCTCTTAAATCGCATCCATCAGTTTCAGCCGGACACTCTATCCATGGACAGTGTTTGTTGGAGGTTTGACAAATCTAGCGATTTCTCAGTTAAATCCTGTTACGAGTTCTTAATCAAGGCCAATCCGGAGAGAGAAGAGGTAGTGATGGAACACATTTGGAAGTATAAAGCTCCGCCCAAGTGTGTAGCCTTTGGGTGGCTGGTGGGTAGGAAGAAGGTTCTTACGACAGACAAGCTGCGAAAAAGGGGAATGTGTATTTCAAATGTATGCTTGTGCTGTATGAGGAATGAAGAAACGACAGACCAGCTTTTCGTCCATTGCAGATTTGTCAATCAGATTTGGACAGATATTTTTACTTGCTTCCAGGTGGTCTGGGCTCTTCCTGCAGCGGTTGGCGATCTGTTACAAGCTTGGAATGGAGTGAGTTTGGGTAAGCAAATGAAGGGCTTATGGAGATTGGCAATTCTGGTGGTGTGTGTGGGAAGAAAGGAGTGGGAGATGTTTCCGTGGAGAATGTAAGGGAGCTGAGTTTGTTGCTCATAGAAGCAGGAGTGTAGTGGTAGAATGGGCAGCCAATGATGATATGTTTAAGGCTTGTAATGTTTCTTTTCTAGCTCTTTACTTGGGCTGCCATCTCGGCGGCCCGGCTCCTTTTGTAGGCTCTGTTTTTGTCTAATAAAATTTTGTTGTTATCTTTCAAAAAAAATAAAAATAAATTAATAGTCTAATTGAAACTACAAGTAACAACTCAAAGGTATGAAAAAGAAATAAAAAACCCACAGGTTAAAAGAGTATTGAGTACAATACAGATGCCATCAATACAAAGAGGGGTTTTAAAAAACCCTCTTTCGAAACCTTTTTTCTTTTAAGTTTAGTTTTAAAGGTTTTTTAATGTGTAAGTTTCACACCAACTTTAAGAAAGGATCATCGCCATTTTAAGTGGAAGTAAACAAAGAAAGGTTTGATTTTGACTTTACATTTTAATTTTTCATGATGTAAGTTTTACACCATTTTTAACAAAGCTATAAAAAGAAAGACATTGTGGTGTACACTATACTCTACATAGCTGTAGGGATTTACGCTATTTATCTACGCTACACTACATAGTGTACACTACCGCTACGTTTTGAGTTCTATCTGAAACACTGATTTTAACCGAAAGAGAGAGGGAGGGAGGGAGGTGCTATTATTACTACTACTATTATTTGGTGATAAGGGAGATCCTCCCACTTGGATTTTATTTTCATGGCTGCCCTGAAAGCTCAGTGAATTCAGAATGAGTTGACTCTGCCCAAGGCCGCATATCAACCAAATGCATAGTTTGAGCTACTTCCAAACACAGCTTAATAAGCTTGGTGAGTTTAAAACGAGATGATTATCCCGCACATGGCCATGTATCAACCAAATACCTATTTTGGGGCATTTGTGGGGTTCTGTTTCCCATGCTGCCTCAAAAAGTTCAGTGAATTCAAAACGAGGTGCTACACCTGTGGCAGCACATGAACTGAATGCCTAGTTTGGGGTGCTTTCAATCACAGCTTGATTAATTTGTGGATGATGATGTCTAAGTGTAGAAATAACTGGACAATGAACTCGTTCATGCTTGATTGCTACCGTTCACAGTTATTTCTTTTCCATGTCATTTTAGATATCAGATATGATCTGATGTTTCTTCTTCCAGGCTGGGTATAGTAGTTATGCTGGTTATGGTGGCTATCCCCAGGCATCGACAACAACTCCACAGAGTGGTGCTGCTTACACTTACCCTCAAGCATATCCTCCTGCCCAGGTACATGCTATTTCCATTATAGTCACTCTTTTCTTCTCTGTAAATTAACTAGTTTCTGGAACTACTTCGCCACTCATCAACACAATGTCTTAAAAGTTGGCTAATTCTTGCAACAATTCAGTGGAATTAAAATTATTAATTCTCCTTTAAACAACTGCTATCATCTTTGCTAAGAAAGATCTGTTTTGCCATTTTGATTGCTCTTTGTGGACTGTCTATTTGCATTTCATTATGTCAGCCTTATGTAAAGTAAGCCTTTTGTTTTGATTGCTCTTCATGTGCATTCTGTTTGCATTTCGTCTCAAGGGGTTTGCACTTTATTAAGAAGGCAATATGTTGATCATCCACCTCTGTTCCTGAAAGGATCTCAAGATAGTGCATCTATTTGCAATCTACTCAAGATGAAAGTACATATACTGAATAATATTCAATGGTTTTCAGATTACACTCATGATGATTTCTTTATATTGTCGTTTCTTTTTCTTTTGTCTTCTTCCGTCAGTCATCTTTGACCAAGCTTGTGAGCTCGACCTTGTCAGCTTTTAAAAATCACAAATGGTAGCCCACACACATTGCGAACCTTGTGCATCTTTACTGCCTGTCCACTTCTTCATGGTACCAGTCACCTGAAATCCAGAACTTAGTAGCGGGAATTTTCTGCCCAAGGGGCTACTCCTCCAATACTCCAGTTTAAGTACCAAGCTCTAACTTTCAAACCGCTTCTTCTATTACCCAACTATCCTGGCTATGATCCCATCAACATCACCATATTAAATTTTGTAATTTTGTTTTATTTTATTTTTTGAAAATCTTTGATTAATTTTACAAGGATGCTTCCTAGTTACTCCAGCCTTGTTTGAGAACCAATATTTCCCACTGCTATACTTAAATCTGTCTCCTGCTCCCATTATTTCTCCATGCAACCATGACCTGGAAGTTCACGGAAGTGTCATCCATGATTATGCAGAAAACACCACTAAAACATTATACACGATCTTCACAAGATCTTCACTTGTGTATATGTTATTGGCATGGTTTTAAGACTTGGAGACTTGGACTGACTCATTTGGTCCTGAGTCTCTAGTTGTACCAATGAGTCAGGGGTGACCCCTTTTCTCAAAATATGAGGAAAACATAAAAAAAAAAAAAATTTAAAATAGGAAACTGGGCTAATTTTAAGATAATATCTAGTTAATGAATATCTTTTTGTTGTGCTGAAATGCTGAATAGGTATCTGAGTATTTTTTTAACAGAATAATTTCATTAAATTAATGAATTCGTGGGAGGCACCTAAATCATCTCTAAAGACTTCAATAACCTAGATCTATGGTTTCATTGCGAAATGGCAAAAAATGGAAGAAAATTGTAGTAGGAACAAGAAAAGAAATGAAATTGAGTCCTAGTCGCACGGAATTGACTTGCTATGACTTTCTTTAGTATCAAGCGACTCGTCTGAGTTGGCTTGAGCCAGCCTGAGTCTACTCAGCACTGCAAGACGAGCAGTTTATCTACTCAACCCGGGTCCAACTGAGTCTGAGTCAACTCGGTGATTCTTCAAACCATGGTCATTGGGGCTCAACCTTTTCTTGAAAAAGTTAGTCATCTTTGTCAATACCAATGTTGGATCTTAGCAGCTGCTCTTATGAAGAATTGCCCTCTTAAATGCCTAAAAAAGTCACTGACACATCAGACAAATCTGTGATGTTATGAAGAATGTGACCTGGTCTCCACTGACTCAAAAAGCTCACCCTGTACCTCAAATCTCCAGCCTCTAAATATCCTATCATTTATTTCTTTCCAAATACTCCAAGAAGCTGGCAGACAAAAGTATTCACTTTATTTAGGCCGCTAGCACTAAAATCCTCTTCCTGGTTCTGGGAGCATCCAATTCAATCCCAGAAACTATGTTACCAGCATGCCGTTATTTCATAAAGAAGGCATGGATCTTCTAGTTAGCACCTGGTTCCTACTGTCAAAATCGGCCATTGCTATCTGCCTCAGGGTTTACCTAGTTTTGAACTTTTTTTCACTGCTTGTAATCCCCATACCCGCTCATACTTGAGTTCTTGTTGCTTCTGGTAAGTGATCTAGCCAACGGGGGTATGCAAATGCTATTCCAACAGGTCATGGGCAGTATGTAGAAAATAAGTGATATTAAAAGGTGGAGAAAATCCCATACTCTTCTTTTAATATTTGGGATTACCAAGGTTGCATCATTTTGGGCCTGAAGAATCTAGTGTTTTGGCGGTGTATTTACATGCTCATTTAATAAATTTTTTAATTAATATCTTTGAAATGGTCCAGAGCAATATAAGCACCAATCAGTGCACCTGCTTGTAAACGGCTGGTCACAATTGTTGGCAGTCACAGCCAAGCAGGTCCTTGAACAGACTGTGGACATCACACGTGATAACCATTTGGTCAGGCTGCATCAATCATTTGGTGTATATTTATGCATTTGGTCATTTGCCAATTGTTTATTGGTTAGTTTCATTTTTATTTTATTTTTGATTTGTCAGCAGGCTTTTCCACCACAGAGCTATGCGCAGACGGCCCCTGCTTTAGCTCCTACTCCACAACAAACCCCAGCCCCTCAGGCATACTATAGCAGTTATTATTGAGATGGCAAGATTATTGGCACAAGCTCTGCCTTCTGTAAACTAGAATGTCTTTTTTTTTCCTTCCTTTTCTTTTATTTTTTCCTCCATAGAAATTAAGCTTTATTGATGTTATTAGGATGTCAGTGGAAGGAAAGCTGAGCTGACCTCTTTACAATCCCTATATTGAGACGATGGGAGGAGGGAGGTCGAATCTGTTTTGGTTGTAACTAACCCAATATTTTATGCAATATAATTGTATTCAGGCTATTTTCATGTATCCTTCTCACCTCATGTCACACAAGCACACATGGGAAATGCTTGCATAGTGATGCAGTGCAGGTTGGCCTGACTTATACGGAGGGATGGGATTGATCGTGGCAGCTGATACGATAGGTCGCATGTGTCTAGGGCCTGCATGGCGGGGTAGGATGACCTCTGCCAACCATGTAAGTGGCGGACATGCACGTGGCCAACTCATATCCGGTTTGAATTCAAAATTTGGTGGGAATCCGGAAGGTATTTTGGACATCTCTTGTAGGTATTTATGTTTAGTTGTAGTCTTGGATAACTAGTTGCAAGATTAGTTAGGCCTAATCAAGTTTGTTACAAGGTTGTTGAGTAGTTATAGGGAATAATATTAATACTTATTTTGAGAATTGTAGAGGGGATTGGATTGAATTTGAATGAAATTTTGTTTCTTGTAACTAGTGGCTTGAGAACCCTTCTGTAATTTGGCTGGGTGTTTGGATTGTAATTTGCAATCCAAATACTTTCTGAAATCCCCTGAATTATTTTGTCTTGTTTATACTTTCTTTAGTAACCCATAGGACAGGGTTTGTTGATCTGAAAATCATGTACATGGTCACGTTGCCACCTTCATGGGGACCTTAGCATTTTCTCAAAGCTTTAGCCACGGTGCTGAAATCACATCAATGAGTTGATCCCAGTCCTCTGATGTTTATGATCAGACCCTTTTTCAAAGTGCTTTGAAATCACAAGTAAATCCATGGAGGGTCCTACCGAGTAGATGTTCCATGATGGCAATGGGACCTCCTTTTATGCTCAATCTTGACTGTCCATTTTCATGTCTTGATTGGATGGTTAGGATCATCCAATTGGTGTGTTTTTTCACAAAAATGATCTGCCAATGGGGGTACGGAAAATGGACAATCCGGATGGATGAACGATTCCTCCTCATGCTCTCTGAAGCTAGAGGTACACATGTAGATAGAGATACAAGGATATCTAATTTGTCAGTGAGAGATGATTAGGAAGATCGGCCTAGTGATGAACGAGTGTTTTTTTTTTTTTTTTTTCCTTCTAATTTTAGATAGCCTTTGATTTTCACAGGGGATTGTTAAAGAGGAAAGGTACCTCGTGGGTTAATGCAACGAGTCGTGAACCCTTCCATTTCATTAAATTGCATTTGCGGTCTCTCTCTCTGCCCCGTGTGGTTGGTGGGGGGTATGCCCGTGTTTAAACGTTAGAATCACTTGGTCCAATTCACGTACGAGGATAGAAGTGACACTTATTAAATGAAATCGTTGTAGGATGAACAATATTTTAAAGGGATATTTACCAAAATGGCCCTAAGTTATGGCCTTTTCAAGAAAATAGCTTCTATGTTTTTTTATAGGATCAAAATACGTTTGCCTTTACATAGTGTCTCCCATCCTTCGTAGCTCCAATCATACAATCCTAATGCATTTGTTAGCCATCATGTGGTGATTAGGCCCATTGGAAGGTAGATCTAATCCGTTTTTCTTTGTGGCCTGCCATTTTTTTTAAAGGTGGTGACCTTATGTTGATACGAGCTCTCTGTGATCCACAAGACCCGACAAATGATAACGGTGGCCATTCATTGTCAACTGTTTCCTTGTGGTGTGGTCCACATGATTGGCGGATGTAGGTCATTCTTCAGGCCTATGGTCCTTCATCAAATTCCGACTGCAATGGATGGAATGAATTCAAGACGTACCTCACAATGGGTCTTAGAGACATCGTCCAACAACCATTTGGGTAAGGTCAGAGGCCATTGGAGTTCTTGTACTTTCCTTCTATTGTTTCAAACATGTTTTCTATGGGACCCACCACCACTCCCTTTGACTGCATTTTAAGGTGTACGATCATTGTTATCAATTTCTTCAGTGTATGGGTACTACCAACAACTTCGTTGGCCCTAAAAACGAGTTTTGTTTTTTACTTCGACAACCACATTTCTTAAAGATGAAAGCCACTAATACATGAAAGACATTTTGAATTGATTATTTTATTTTATTTTTGAGGAATAACGTTTTCTGAGAGATGAAAGACACTTTTAGTTGTGGATAGAAAATGATGGTCATAGTTTTGTCGCGAGGAAAGTGATGGTCAGAAGAGATTTGAGGTGGAGAGGGATGATTTTGGTTGTCATGTGAAGACATTAAAGGAGATGAAATCTAAATTTTATAATGTATTGCCTTGGTTGCACAATTATGTCAACCTCAACCCTTAACACGTTTGCTAGGGTGGAGTTTGTCATGTGTTAAGGGTTGAGGTTGTTATGTGTTAAGGGTTTATGTTGTCATGTGTTAAGGATCAGTGGGGCCTATTATGGGGTATGTGTCAAATCTATTCCATCCATTGAATTAAGAAATTAATTTAATGCTATGGGCCAAAGGAGTTACATTCACATATAAGTTGGACCCCACCACAAGATAACAGTTGTGAATGAACATTATGAGGTTATGTGTCAAATCCACTATGTCCATTGAATTAAGAATTAAGATAACAATTGTGAATGTCATGTGTTACGGGTTTGGGTCGTGGTTGTCATGTATTAAGAGTTTATGTTGTCATGTGTTAAGGGTCGTGGGGCCTATTATGACGTATGTGTCAAATCCACTCCATCTATTGAATTAGGAATTTAATTAAATGCCATGGGCCAGAAAAGGAGTTACATTCACAAATAAAGTGAATCCCACCACAAGATAACAATTGTGAACGAACAACTATCATTTTTGGTTGTTGTGGGCCACAAAGAGCTCATATCCAATTGAAATTAGTGTCTTTTGACAAAAATGATGAGCCACAAAGAAAATAGATGGATTAGATCTCTCTTCAAGTGGGCCCAATCATGAGATAATGACCAACAAATGCATTAGGATTAGGCAAGGGCATTTTGGTCCGGTAAAAAGTAAAGAAAAAAGCTGTCAAGAGGTTAAATAAAAAGAAAATGAAAAGGGAGGCTATTTTATTGAAAATGCCATACATTGGGGCCATTTTGGTAAATATCCCTAAGTATTGCCCCGCCAATGATTGAGATAAAATCTTCAAAAACTCATTTCGAGTTGCTTAGCTTTGGCCTCGTTGGATTTACACGGCTCTAATCCAACACTTCAGAAAGCAAGGCTTTTCTCTTGTCCAAAATCTCAAACTCGCAAAAATGCAAATCCTTTCTGGTCCGTTTGGGTAGGTGATCCTGGTGGGCCCACACTCTCTACATCAGAGTAGCTGCACTAAAGCAGCCGTTTACTTGAACTGTTATTTCTCAAAGTGGTACCAAAAAAAAAAAAAAAAAAAGAAGAGAAAAAGAGCCCTTAATTGCAATTAAGCAGAGGAAAGCACAACTTTTTGTCAATCGACAAATTTTATGAAGCTAAAAGGAGAAAACCAACGGCTCATAAATAAGAGGGTCATCTTCTCTCTATAATGAAAGAAAAGGAAAGACAAGCAAGAAGAGCAATTAGCGTACAGGGAAATGCCTGAGGTACAAAACCCCAAAGAATTACAAATTTCTCCAATCCTCCCTTCCCTAAGGCCACTCCATGAATCATGCCTCCAAAGTTGCCCAGCCACAATCATAGCAAGGACTCTTCTCTTCTGGATCTCCAACTGGAACCCTTTGTCCTCAACCACTCCTAATATAGTTCGTTTCAATTGTCCTTGGAAACTCGGAAGATGCACAAGATCTCTAAGGGGGTATTTGGATCATAAGTTCCTTAAGCTACTTATGCCTCAGGTAACTTATCTTGGTTTCTACTTGTTAAGCTGAAGTGATTAGGCAACTTTAAGTAAAAAAGTAACTTATAATTGATCATAAACCAAACTTACTTATCTCAAATAAGTTACTTATCTACTGCTGTAAGTAGAAAAAGTAACTTATTTGGTGGTATCCAAACGGGGCCTAAATGGTCCATTCCAACAATAGCTCTCTGATAAACCTGTTAAACAGCCATGATATCTCAAATCAATCAAGAAAAAGAATTCGACCAGTGAATCTGGCGCAGAGGGCAAATGGCCTGCTTAATCCGATTTTGCAGGATCCCCTACCTAACAGATACTTTATGTTTCGCATTTAGTTTAATAACAGTAGGTGAATTTGGTTGGAGATGACTAAAGGAAAAAACATGGATGGATCTAACCTGTTGGGATTGCACCAAAAGGACTCGTATATCTTACTAATGCAACCTCAAATCCAAATGCACCCTCTGGGAATATCAGCTCATTTCCATGTCCTTACTCAGATAATCTAACATACCATAGACACTATCAATCTCGGGGTGGGACCCATCCCCTGCAAGAAACACATGCACCCTATTCTTCACCTCAATCCAACTACACCCTGGTTGTTTCTTCACACCCCTCTCCTTCATCAAAACCCACATCCTCTCTGCATCTCTCTTCCTTCCAACACCCATATACATCTCAGCCAAGATCATATATGCACCAGCATTCCAAGGCTCCATCTCCAAAACTCTCTCTCCTGCCATCTCACCCACTTCCATATTCCTATGGACCCGACATGCCCCCAGAATTGCTCCCCACACGCTTGCACTAGCCTCAATGCCGTCTTCTCTCATTCCATTGATGAACTTCATTGCTTCCTCTACAAACCCATATCTCCCTAACAAATCAACAATACATGTGTAGTGCTCACAAGTCGGCCGAAGGAAACACTTGTATCTCATGAAATTAAAATAGTACTGGCCCTCATGGATCATGCCCGTGTGGCTACAGGCTGACAGAACACCTACGAAAGTTACTTGATCCGGCTTGATGTCAGTTAATCTCATCCGTTTGAAGAGTTTTAAGGATTCCATTCCATTTCCATGGTGGGAGAATCCAGATATGATAGAATTCCAAGAGATGGTATCATGACTCGGCATGTAGGAGAATTCCATGAAAGCTGAATGAATGCTTCCACATCTAGCATACATGGTGATGATTGCATTGCAAACCGCGACAAAACAGTCAAGGCCCACCTTGATTATGTGTCCATGAGCTTGCTTTCCGAAATCTAAGGACGGTAATATCGAGCAGATGTTCAGAACACTTGTGAAAGTAGCGTGGTCGGGAGCCAGACCTTCCGCCTTCATTTTGATAAAAAGTTTCAGGCCTTCTTCACCTTGGTCATTCTCTCCTAGACCAAAAATGGTAGCATTCCACAAAGTTTCATCTCGATGAGGCGCCATCTCAAAAAGCTTACAGGCAGTGTCAGTTTCGCCTAATTCAAAGTAACCCACGATCATGTTCGTCCATGATATAATGTCATTAAATGGGTTTTTCTCGAAAAATGCATGAGCTTCTTCAACAAGCCCGCCTCTTATCAATCCTAACAGAATTGAGTTCCATGAACGTGGGCTTTTCTGAGGCATTTCGCCAAAAAATCTCACTGCATCTTTCAACCTATGACTGCCCACCAATCCATCAATCAGTTCATTCCACGAATTTGAATCCCGTTCCGGCATTTTGACAAACAAAGATTCTGCCACTTCGATTCTCTCATTTCCAATGTATCCAGCTACTATCGTATTCCATACACGAACATCTCTCTCCGGCATTTCTTCAAACAGCTTACGAGCCTCGAAAATCAGGCCCATGCCTGCCAGCCCAGAAATCATGATGGTCCATGATGCAATGTCCCGCACAGGCATTTCTTTAAAAATCCGTTCTGCAAGATCAAATGAATGAGAATTCAGGAGCCCGGCCATCACAGCGTTCCAAGAAATGGCATTTCGTACAGGCATCTCATTGAACAAGGAAAGCGCTTCATCCGTCATAGAATTATGCACATAACCCACAATCATCGTATTCCATGAAACTACATCTCTGAGAGGCATTTGATCAAAAACCCGTTTAGCCCAATTGACATCACCACACCGTAGCAGCCCCGCAATCATCGTATTGTATGAGAAGAGATCACGATGGGGCATTCGATCGAATAAACCGACGGCTCGATCCAATTCGCCATTCTGAAAGTACCCACGGATCATCGAATTCCAAGTGATGATATTTCGGTGGGGCGTTTCTTCGAACAGCTTCTGTGCCTCTTCGACGAGACCATTCCGCATGTAATTCGTGATCTGTGTGTTCAGAGATATTGCGACGGGGAGGAATCTCCCAGCATGATTTCGCCGGAGGAAAGAAGGGTTTTCCGGGAATATACTTCCCGTCCGGCAGAGGGAGAGAATTCCAACGATTCTGGTGTATGGAAGGGAACGGTGGATGAAGAACATGCTCCATTAATCAAACGGCCAAGCGGAAGATTTGAAAAGAACGTTCTTTTTTCATTCTATCCACGTAAATATAGGTCGGGTCCATTCAAGCCCAGAACTAACTGGGCTTCACAGCTCAGCCCAAATAGCATCCCTTATCCATCAGGCCCATTCCTCATGATATGACCAAGTACGGTCACATTCTCTTTACATCATGTGGGGCCCGCGATCAACGATCCAAACCGTTGATATGATGGGCCTAACCTTGGATGGTCCATGCAATTGTGCAGAGAAAATTCCCTTTAAATTGGAAAGTCCTAGCTATACGTTGTTTTTGTGGTCAAATGGAAAAAGAGTTGTAAGCTCCTATCAATTGGGCCACTTATTGTACGGTTAGGAATTTTCCATTTGGAAGATTTTGATGGTTTGGGCATCCAGGGTGGGGCCATCATCTTCATGGTCCAGATCACTTGACGTGAAGACCGTAACGGTACTGTTCATCTATTGCCGGAGCAACATATATGTCCTTTTGCATGATGACTTACATTGTAGAGACCTCTCTCCTCCTTTCCTAGGCTGTCCTTTTATGAGTGGCTACACATCAGATGATCCCAGCCATTACTTTTCTTCACTCTGAATGTAAGCTTTTTAGGGTTGGTCCCACTGAATAGACGGCTAGGATCGATGTATCTGCTCCACATAGAGAGGTCCAAGCTGGGCCACAGATGCGAATAAGCCTAAAGGCCTAAGGGCCTAAGTACAAGTCCTCGGCTTGAAGTAAGCCGCCTCTACTAACTTTGACAATTGCGACTACTAGAGTAGCGACATAGCTCGGTCGTCGGCTAAGGTCGAGGAATGAAGACCTGTAAATAATGCTCCTCCTAAGAGGCACATACTATCGAAGACCTTGTCTCGCTTGAGGAAAGTTTACAGTCTAAAATGGAACTCAAGTAAGAGAGCTTAGACACCGAGCTCCTCAAATGAGATATCTTGACCACCTAAAGTGGTCCGAAATATCCTTAAGACAGTCCAAGATACCTATGGAGATTTGGATATTCTAAGATCTTCGGGATTCACTCCCATTCCTAACAAATACCTCTCTAACACGATTGGGAGGGAAAATTCTACTAAAATGGAGACTCTACCGACGTATCGTAGCAGGATCCGATTTTCCTTAACCGCCCCTCACGCCCTATAAATAGGACCGAAATCTTCACCTTTAAGGTATGTAATTCCCTAGTTTTAAACTCTAATTTTACCGGTCCCTGAACTAGACTTAGGCATCAGAGAGTACCTACTTGCTCTGCGGCACCTCTCCCGTCTTCCTTGTTTATATCTGATAGGTTCAACGATTAGAAGAAGCTCCCAAGTGCGGGCGAAAGACTACGTGGCTGATCCTAGCCATCCATGTCAGTTGTCCAGATATGTGCGACAACCGGCCATGCTGTAACACTTCCTCATCTAAGAGCTCTTTTATGTTAGACTTCTTTGTTTGAGGGTGCTTCGGACATTTTCCATACTCACTGAGGATGTTATCTGTAAAAAAAGGAAAACAAGGACAAAAAAGTGCAAAAACCAATTTCCTACGTGGAAAATCGAATCTTATCTCCCTTACAATCTACCCATCCAATTGGACTAGAGCCTGCCACGTCATCCTAGATAACACGCGCTCAACTCTCTCTCTCCTGATCCAACAACCATCCACCTTCAGTCAGCTGCCCAAATGCCCAAACGCCATAACTAAATAAACCACCATCACCACCACTCCCGCCTCTTTCTCATCAATTCCGGCAAAATGGCAGCAATTGGATCTTGTTTCTCTGTGATCCACTATCAGATCCATGCACTTATCATCGTTGGATAGTACGGTCCTTGGGATCACTTGTCCACGCGCATTGCCGGTAGTTACAACTGTAGCTTACAATCATCCCATCGACGCTGTGTCAATCGGAATTGCCTCGCACAAGTGGCGGGTGTCTAAGATCTCGGCAGCTGTGACCCAGGAGGAAGCGGCGGCGGCGGCGGCGATTGAGACGGGGCCTATCGAAAATGAGGAGGAGGAAGGAGAGGGAGGATCAGTTGAAGAGGGAGTGGAAAGTTTACCTTTGAACACTAAACTTTATTTCGGTAATCTGCCTTATAATTGTGATAGTGCCCTATTAGCTGGGATTATTCAAGATTATGGAAGCCCAGAGATGGTTGAGGTATGTCCCATATTTTTCTATTTTTATTTAATTTTAATTTTTCATTTTTTTTTATATTTATCGGACGCGATCAGCCATGGTTCTGTGATCAAGACCGCTTGGCTGGTGGCCCAGATTCAAAGAACCCAACGATCGATCTTGGGACTTCTTTTTGGTTGATTGATTGTGGATGGTGTTTCTGTTGGGGACAAATCAAAAGGTTAAGATTACTGTGAGTATGATTTTTGGGGATGGTCCATTGACAGTGAGGCCCATGGTATGGTAATCAAACCATCCATCTATCAATGTGATTTTCATATTGTGGCTTATGAAATTGGCTCATCAGATAACTGGTTTGGATTGCTAAGGACCTGAGTGAAAGCCCACCCCAGAAGGTAAGTAATCGGGCTGGGTCTGCCCTGGGCCACTGAGCAATTACTCTGCTTTAGGGAAGTTTGGCTGGCTGGGCCAAATTATCAGGCCTCATTAAGATTGATTCAAAGGAAGAGACAAGGTTCGTGAAAGTGCATCCAAACGCACCAGTGCAGATTGGCGTTTGGCTCAAAATGTGATTTAGGTGTCAAGTGACCCTTTGAGGGTGCGTCCTAATGGGGCCTTAATTGCTCAAATCAACCCAATTTAGTGTGTATCACATCATTTTAGTTTTGTAACTATTTTTAGGCTGGGCACAGCTGAAGAATGCACCACTGGCCTGTACCGTTAGACTCAAACCCCTAGTGATGGCCCACTTAATAAACAGGCGTGGAAATTGATTTGGGCCCAACTCCATTTTAGGAGCTTTGTTATAATTGCAGTCATTGCAAAGTTGGCAGCACTTCAGTGCACGACAGCCTGTACACACATCGATGCGTGCACACAGAAAACACATTTTAGAAATGAGGTTTTAAAGAAACAATTTCGAAACATGTTTAGGTTTCCAAACCAATCGCATTTTGACGGTAGGAGACACCAGTGCGTCGAGGCTCATCCAGATTGTTCACCTGATGTTTTTCCTGTCATTTCTCTTTTAGAATTCTTAGTTTGTATTAAGTAATTTTTTTTTTTCGTTCTTCAGCCTTAAATCCACTGTTAGAAAACCAAAAATCATCCAACAGTTTATAAAACTCTTGGCATGAAAATTAGTTTTCCTACTAAATCTTGGTACAAAAATCAAATTTCATGTACAAACATTCTTGCTATGAGAGCCACATTGTACCATTGTGGCACCACATTTGAAATGAAATGACTGACATGTGGTGTGTGCCATGGCATGATAATTTAAAAGAGCTGATACATATTCATGGACTAATGCAACTCCAAACATGTCATGGCATGCTTTCAGGTGCTCTATGACAGAGACACTGGAAGAAGCAGAGGTTTTGCTTTTGTTACCATGAGCAGCATCGAAGATTGTAACGCGGTCATTGAGAATCTCGACGGAAGTGTAATCACTCTCCCCCTCTCTCTGGATCTGAATGTATGTATGTATATATGTATGAATTCATTGTCTCATATCACAGGATACACAATAGAGAACCATTTGATGGTGCCTTTTTCAACTACATTAGATCACACATCTTCACAATGTCCAGAAATAGCAGTGTACCACAACACATTAATAAGACGGCATAGGAGATTTGAGCAGAAAACATAAGGTGGAAGTTTTATTTTTTTTGGGCCATTGCCATGTGGACACTATCATATGCAGGACCAACCAAGAACGTTGTGCATTCTCAATACCCTCAAACTCACATGAATTTTAGATCTTCAACAACATAGGGAAGACATAAACCTTCAAGCTAATGGAGTTTCAATGGTCCCATAGTCTAAATCAGAGGTCTTATATGTAGAGATGAAGGCAGGCAGTTAATTTTGAACCAAACACCATGTCATAACAGAACCAAACACCCCTTATGTCATTGAGAACATCAACCACATGCAAAAATCTTCTCAAGGGCAGAGAATTGCTGATGACATTTGGAGATGCAAGTACAGTGATGAACTTCAAAGGGGAAATGAGACAGGGTTCCCTGATACGGATAGGCATTTTACTAAAAAATTCCTCCATATTTATGATTTTCCCAAAAAAAAAAGAGGCTTTTGCTATCTAATTCTGAAAACAATCCTTTTGGAAGGTGAATAACCTACATGTGCTTTGTCTTTTTTTTTTTTTTTCCTCTCTATCTTTCTTTCTTCTTCTTTTACCTAATTGCAAAGTCCAGTATTATACGGTTCATGTGATGTGTATATGGAATCTAAACTGTCCAATAGATGTGCCTTGACATAATGATCAGATGAACCAAAACTCATGCCAATCCAATCATCAGATGTTATTTCAGGTCTCGAGAAAAGTCCGAAGTTTCTTATTAAGAAAATCAGAAATCTTGAGGATTTTTATGTTAATATGCATGTGCATTGTCGCACAAGGCCCCCATAAAGTTGGGAATAAATAAGTGAGTGGGTCAGCTTTGAAACCAAACTATTAGTATTTTGCATGTAAACATGATCAAGTTTAGCTAATTTTCTGGCCAACTTCTCATAAGAATACGATGGAAATCAAACGAGACAATCTGCCGCAGTGGGTACGAAGTGAAAGGGGAAGAAGAGATTTCTGTCTACTTCCTCTATTGTAAATCTTGAATCCACAGTGTAGAAAAATCTAAAGAGAAAATATTATTGAGAATAATGAATAATGTCCATTCACAGAGTAATTGATATTATAACTTTTCTGAAATAGTAAACTTTCTTAAAAACGTAAATTTATTAAAAAGAGTAAAGACGTTCACTCCTACCATAACTCTCGTAGATTCAAAACAAAGACCTAAATGATTTTATGAATTTTCAAATCCTAAAACAACTAAAAATATCAAAAAGTATAATTTACTAAAACTTGTCCCTTAAAACAATTGAATTTTGTAAAACTATTATGAGACAATAGCCTTTAGCATTGGCCAAGATGTAGAGATCATTGATAACTTTTGAATGACATTACATGTGCAAAACGAATAATCAACTGGAAATTCATGGCTGTCGGAAGTGCACGTTAGACCCTGAATTGAACTTTCTAGCTGATTTCTTTTGATCCTGGTCATTCATTAGATCATCTTAACTTTGTCTTACATTAGAATCTAACGTACTTTAATACCATTTTAATAATTCAAGAATAAGAAGAATGTGACAAATATTCCATTTTAATAGAACTAGTGAGATTAGAGCTCCAAGGTGCACAAGGCTTACCTCTCTGAGTAACTTGGATACAGAAACTGGGACCCATTTCCTTAGAGTCTAAGATCATGTTCTGCAAATAATCAATGTGCAGCTAAACTAATGGTATTGTAAGAAAACAGCATGCCGAAATGTGTATTACTTGTCTCAAAATGGTAATGCATTATTCTTTTCTTTGGGTCTAAAGGATGATAGGATTAGTGGTGGCAAATTCACTCTCTCGAGAAATTCAAACCCAGGAGTCTTTCTCACAATGTATTCATGTTTTGATGAATTGTAAAAGAAGGATGTCTTCTTTGTTATTTGAGATCATGATTTCTAGTCTGCTTTCTCTCTATGTATGAATTATTTACATGGAATTCCAACAATATGATTTACATGGAATTCTAACAATATGTTTGTTTCCTTTTTGCTAGCTTTTATCATGTTCGAATATATGCATGGAGATGTTCTGCATTTTTTTCTTCTTCGCAGCATGATTTTTTGTTGTTTGAAAATCTTAAATTCAGGAATACGGTGGCCGGACGTTGCGGGTGAACTTTTCAGATAAACCCAAGCCCAAAGAGCCTTTGTATCCTGAAACTGAGTACAAGCTTTTCGTGGGTAACCTGTCTTGGTCCGTCACCTCCGAAAGCCTAACCCAAGTGTTCCAAGAATATGGCAACGTAGTTGGAGCTCGGGTTTTGTATGATGGTGAGACGGGCCGGTCTCGCGGTTATGGTTTCGTATGCTACTCAACCCAACAAGAGATGGAAGCTGCCCTTGAATATCTCAATGGAGTGGTACTAACTTCTCCTTGCACAAGTTCTCCTTACAATTCATTCGAGTAGAGACTTCTCTAGTACTGGTTTAGAATGAATTATGGGATACTAGGCCTAGTTCGCCAAGATACGAAATTCCACACCTGTGAGGCCCACAAGTAGATAGTTAAGGAAAAAAAAAAAAGGTATGACAGTGGTCCACATTGAACAAAAAATAGGCCAAAGATCGAATGGACTTGATCATCCAATCTGAAAATAATCTTTGGGGCATTCCCAATAGGTGAGATGAGTGATCTTGGTTTTGGATGCTTGAACATGAGGATTCAAATGATATATGCTTCTCCCATGAATTTTCAGGAGCTGGATGGGCGAGCCATACGGGTCAGCTTGGCGCTAGGCAAGCGATCTTAAAAGAAAGCTATCCTTGGATTTGGGACATCTAAAGAAGGAAATCCGAGTCTAACGACATCTTGGACAGATGATGGATGTGTTCTTCCACTTCTACAAAAGCATCCCCCTTGATGGGGAGATTGTTCTCTCTTCATTGTCACTTCCTCTTGTCTATACTTTGTGGATTGGGAGAATTCCTTTGTAGAGAACTCAACAATATTGTTAGTTAATGAAATTGATCATCTTAATTAGTAACAACCAACAATAAATCACATGCGTCCGAATGTGGGGCCCAGGGGCCCACCTGTGATATGAATGTGGAATCCAAATTGTGAACCTGCTGCACATCCACATGTTCATGGTACACACCATACATGCCCGGAATCATCCCTATATTTACAGGGAGCCATGTGCAATCACACCTAAAATCTATATATATTCACTTCTGATGGGCCACCTTAGTTTTTTTTTAAGCGGCTTGAGTTTCGTTGTGTCCGGGTGGGGCACACCTTATGAATGGCTTGGATGACATATACACCAACTAGGTGGACCCAACATTCAATTTGGTAGTTTCTCTGTTGGGCATCCATGGGGTGCACCTAATGGACGGATTGGATGGCACCCGCATATCATGGTGGGCCCTATAGAGCTTAATTCCTGTACTTTCCAACCTGTGTGATCATTCACCCGTCTTCTTTAGGGACGCGGATTTCCCACGTCCTTCGAAGTTCCTGCTGTCGAAAGCTAGGTGGGGCCCACCGTGATGTTTGTGAGAAATCCACCCTGTCCATCTGTTTAACATGAGTCAAAAGAATGAGACGGATCCAAAACTCAAGTGGGCTACATGACAGGAAACAGTGGGAAGGGAATTGCTTACTATTAAAACCTTTCCTGATTCCTCCTTGATGTTTACATGCCATCCAAACCGTTCAGGTCATTCCCACTGGAATGAACTGAAAACGCAAAGATAGTAGCCTGATACAAAACTTTTGTGGCTTCAAGAATGTTTCAATGGTGGGCGTTCAATCCCCACTGTTTCCTGTCTTGTGGCCCACTTTAAGTTTTGGATCCACATCATTTTTGACCTCATGTCCTAACATGAGCTGGAAAAATGGATGGACGGGGTGGATTTCTCACAAACATCACAGGGGGCCCACTAGCATTCGAGCAGGCAATCCGCGTCCCTTCTTTAGGAACTCTTACACCACTGAATGCTATTTGTTACAAGACATGCTCCAGTTCTCTCAGAGCACTATAGTTTATAGTGCTCTTAGTTGCAATTGTTCACTTGGATCGTCCAATAGATTGATCTGAACTGTCCATTAAGTTCAGACCACAGTTCATGGGCTACCTTGTAAAATTCACACTGATCGGATGATCTAATCCATCCTTAATTTTGCCTTATTCCTATAGCCATCCTTTTTCCAAGCCATGGATGGGATGGTTACAATTGCCTAGCAAAAGTGACCCTTTAGAATCATAAGCAATCCATGATGGTCCCCAACAAATAGATGGATTGAAGATGGGACCTATTTCTATGCAAATGATCTTGACAATCCATTTTTAAAACCATTGATATGATGGTTTATGTTGTTAGAGAAGTTCGATGTCCATGAAATACACCTTGGACCTAATGAACAGTCTAGATCAGTGGATTGGACTGTATGTGTCCCAATGCAACTAGGAGCCGAAGCCGATTGACTGGTTGGGTCACCAGGTATGGGAGTGGACCAGGTGTTACCCTTACCATGGGCCCATCTTGATTATTTGTTATATATCTATGCTGTCAATTTGTTTTTCCAGCCGGTAGATCCAAATCTCAGGTGGACTGCACCACAGGAAACCGTGGTGATTGAATGCCCACCATTAAAAGTTTTCCTAGTGTCATTTGCCATCCAACACATTGATAAGGTCAACCAGACTGAAAACATTCGTGGCCCACAATTTTTTTTAATGATCATTTACTACTGTTTCCAGTGGTCAGGTCCACCTGATTTGGACCTGCTTAAGTTTTGAGATTAAATCATAAAATGAGCTGGAAAAATAGATGTACAGTATGGACATACAAGAAATTCATTAAGTTGGTTCCCACGCATGGTAAGGTTAACATCTTCCCATTGTAACACTAATCTGCTCCCACCAGGGATATCCCCAGTGACCCGATGTGGCAAGATTTGATTAGGTCATGAGCCGTTGTGCCTAGCTAAGTACAAACTCTGAGGCATTTCAACAGCAGGCCTTAGGTTCTAAATATAAAGGAGACGCACTAACCCCACCGGTGAGTGGGTGTATCGTATGACTAACTATGTGGGCGTGTTGCTTAGCTAAGAACATGCTTTGCATGGGCCAATCGCCAATGACAGCACATGGCTCATCAAATCCCGCCACGTCAGGTTACCTGCGATATTCTGAAATCACTAGATGCGCCTACTAGTGCTCTGAGAGGACTGGAGACATTCTCATTTGTTATTTGATGGCAAAGGGGCCCAAGAAAGGCAGAAAGAGTAATTTTCAGGAAACACAATGATGAATCTAGGCATGTGAGTAGACCGGTCGCTGTTGATATGTAGACCCGTGTGATAATGTCCTCTAAAAGATCTTCACCTTTGTAATCATGTCTTCTAAAACATCCTCCTAGCTCCTCTTTATGTAGACTAGTAAATGACATTTTCCAGTGCATGTGGGGCTCTAGAAAGTGGGCCACTCTCACGAACTCCTGAGTTAGCTGGAGCTCTTGGGCTGTCAACAGGTTGGTTTCGGGTCTGGTCCCAGAGGATCCATACTAAGAGAATCCGATTTGGGTCCTGTTGGGTTCGGGTATGGGAATTATATATGAAACGGTGGATTCAAATCCAATTGAATTTGGGTACTCATTTATGTCCTAACGCGTCTAGTTTCAAGCAGGAATTGGAATTTTGAACGAGGTTTGCTTTTTATAATCGGGTCTAGAATCGGTTCTGGGCCGATGTTTAGGACTGAATTTGAATTTTGGGTCGGATGGAGATTGGAGCCCATATAGAAATACAATTTTTATAGTCATGGGTTGGATCGTTTGGATGCCATGCATACATCACGGTGGGCCCCACACCCATAATAACCATAATTAGATAAAAGTTAAAAAACTTAAATTCCAAGCCAAAGGGATTTCTCAAGGGATCCGAACCCATATAGACTCAAATCTAACCTGATCATTAATTGGGCTTGAAATCTGGATAGAAATGATTAAATCAGGTCGGATGCTTCGGATCTCAACGGAGACAACCCCAAGAAGGAAAGCCACACACAACTCTTGACGTGACGTGTCTGCATTGTATTTGAGATTGGGGCCATTCATTCCGTGGGGTTCATGGCGAGCATTCAATGGTCCAAGGTCATGACGGTCAACTCATTGGGTTGGGCACATGCAAAGGGCACATGCATAGGGGTTCGGGGCCTTACCTCGTTGGTAGACTCTGCGGAGTTTCAACAAGGGGTCTCGGTTTTGAAAACCATTAAGGGTGAAATATCCATGTTGCTGACAGCACCCGTAGGTGTGTTGTGCGATTGACTGGGTGGGTGGGTTGCATGACTAACCGAAGAAAAAAAAAAAAAAAACCTAATTCGGAGTAACATTTGGGTTCTCAGGCACGTTTGCAGCGTGCACAATGGCTCGGATGCTGCATGCTTATGCCAATGTGGGCTTGTGTCCTTTGATGATTAGAGAGTGCTTGAAAGAGGTACGAAAAAATGAAGAAGTTACAGGATGCTTTCCATGAGGTGGGATCGTCTGCAACCTTTTGCACAATAAGCTTATTCCACAACTCTTCTTGTGAGGCCGTTGTGGTTTGTGCGCGCACAGGATCCAACCCATTCGGAAGTTTTGCATCAACATGAAAGTTTTGCATCAGCCGTTGTGGTTTGTGTACAGGATCCAACCCATTCTTGTGGGGCCGTTGTGGTTTGTGTGGGGCCAAGTGGATTCACATAAATTTTTTATGTAAATCCTAGTTTGTTTAAGGTAACATATATTTTGTTGTGAGAGAGCCATTATTGTATCGAGAGCTGCTATTTTGCTACTTTTGTCTTTGAGCACAATTGGATCAATGTAAATCTATAGATGTACCAAAAAAGAATCACATAAATCTGTGTTGTGGTTTGCCCTTTTTTTTTTTTATTTATTTTTTATTTTTTCCTTCTCTCTCTCTCTCTCTCTCTCTCTCTCACAGTCCTATTTTGATTTTGATAGTGCTGTCCATGTGGTCAAGAATGAATCTTTTTCCCAACAACTTAATACACAGATTAGATGGCATACAAACAAAATGGTGGACCTCACAAAAATGGCTAACTTTTACTAGGAAGTTAAGAAGTTTCACACATGCTAACCCAAAGTGAATAAAGCAATAAAGAGTGGATTAGGTGTAGCTTGGCCTAACCCAAGACAATGTGGCCCTTACTGTGGGGCCTACATTGATGTATGTGTTTTCTATCCACATCGTCCATCATTTCTTCCAGTTCATTTTAGGGCATGAGCCAAAAAAATGAAGTAGATCTAAATCTCAAGTGGACCATACCAAATGAAATAGTGGTGATTGACCATTATAAACTTCTTGTGGGCCACAAAAGTTTTGGATCAAAATAATATATATTTTTTTCTCTTCATCCAAGTTTGTGTGATCTTATCAACAAGTTGGATGGGAAATAAACATTACAGAAACATTACAGTGCATCCTAGGAAGTTTTTAATGGGGGCATTCAATCGCCATTGTTTCCGATAGTATGGTCCACCTAACATTTGGATCCACTTAATTTTTGGGCTTTGTGGGCGTTGGATTGCGCTCATGGGTGTCCTTTTAGGCTTTTAGATGCATTTGTGACTTAGGGTGTTGTATGTTTGACTTTGAGTCGCCACCAGTCAATTACTCAGATTTTCAGAGTCCATTAAACCCTGCAGAAACCTCAAGCTAAAGAATAAAAGGATTCCTCGTTTTAAAATAACTCTTGAATTGCGACCTTAAATTTTGGGTAAGAAACTACAATAATAAAAAGGAAAGGTGTTAGGTACTCTCTTTACCTATACTAACGTATGGTCTCTACTTCACAAGACACGATGAAATACAAATGATTGAATTAGTTATTGCATGTAAATGATGCAATGTATTGTGTGGAATGCACCGTGGCAATGTGCTATTTACTTCAAGTGATGAGTTGGAAAAGACTTTTCTATTCAGACTCACTTGGAGAAGTAGTTGAAAACCCAATCAATTTAAATTTTTTATAAGCAGGATAAAAAAAAACTTGTAAGTCACAAAACATACACTCAAATTGACTAGTACGATAGATGCAAGAGTGGTGTGAATGTAATATTTGACTCATTATGCTAAGAAAGGAAAAGATGTTAGCCTATTCAAGTTTCTTATGTGGTAGGATTCAGGTAAACTGACAAGCCCTATAGCATATTTTCAAACAGACCAAAGAAATAAAAGGTGTAAGAGAGAATAAGTGTTGCGACTAATTATAAGCGAAGTAAAGAAAGCAATAAATTGACTACGTTAGGTGACCGGTAAAATAGAGATGTGAAAGAAAGAAGAAGAGACCCAACACTTTTTTTGCATGCAGAAGAGATGGGCCCTACACCGCACCATATTGGGTAACGGTCACAAATTTGACAAACTGTGCAAGAGAAATTTTTTCAAGCATAGACATGTGCAAAATAAAAACTCATATACATGATACACATGCTCTAATATGACACAATAAGCCTGAGATCAAATCCATCCATACACAAAGGCAGCACTATATTGATGCACTACCCCAAGAGTCAAGAGTTTTGATCAAGTGGTCAACAGTTCGCAAAACAAATGTACAACCCTGAAAAACTTGGCTGAAGTTTTCTAGCCCATCCACCTGTTTCCGACAGGGTCCCATATGCTGAGTGGACAAATTTAATTTTTGAGAAAATATGAAGATGGTCAGACCAAGCTTATGGATGGATAGAATCTTGTATGTGCCGTGCTAACACGTGTCTTGAGTACATGAGCTTTATTGCACACATTAGCTAAGGTTGTCAATGAGCCAGGTCTAAATAATTCAAAATCCAGGCCTAGCTAAAGCCTGGCATGTTGACATTGGTGACTAACCACATTTTGCCGAACCACTTTTTATATGGTGGTGACTGATGACGTACGACACAGTTTCCAGCAATTTGGAGGGCCTGGATATGCCTTGGGAACGAAAGACAATTTTGTATTCGCTTTGTCTGCAAACAAGGAATCCTCACACACAAATGCCATGTGTGAGTATGATGATTCACTAGGGATTTAAAAACGTGATAGACCTGCTTTCCCTGCTTTTCCAATTGCTGCCACATCCACTACTTTATAAACGCATTTTCTATACAATGTGACGTGTCCTAATTGTCAAAGTATCAAACTCTACGAGCCATGACTCATATGATATTAAATTAATTTCTTGTGATAGAAGCCCCAAGTAGGGGAGCATCGCCCTCGAGTTGGGGAGAGGATTAGGTATGGATGTTGGACCGCATTAACGTTCGGGTAGATCTATGGAGGGTCCCACCGTGATATATCTGTTTATCCACTTCATTCATCCCTTTTCTAAGATCAGTTAAAGACATGATCCAAAAAATGAGGCAGATACAATGCTCAAGTGGACCACACCAAATAGTAAGCTTGGGTGGCATTAAATGCGCAAAACATTTAATGCAACAATCATCTATGGTGTGGTCCACTTGAGTGTTAGATTTGCCTCATTCTTGGGCTCATAACTTAAATTGATCTTAGGAAAGGGATGGACGGAGTGGATAAACAGATACATCACGGTGGGCCCCTCCTTGATAATCCCTCCAGCGAGGTAGGATGCAATCCGCCTCTTTGGGTGTTACCCTTACTGTGGGGCCCACCTTGATGGTGTGGTGTATATCCATGCTGCCCATTTATTTCTTCATCCCATTTTAGGATGTGGTTACAAATATTAAGTAGATCCAAATCTCAGGTGGACTACACCACAGGAAACAGTGGTGATTGAGTGCCTCACCATTAAAAATTTCAAAGGGCCTATCATACAGTTTTCGTAATGTTTATTTTCCATCCAACCTGTTGATAATGTCAAGAAAAACTAGATGAAGGGAAAATACAAAGATCATCTTTATCCACAACTTTTGTGGTCCACAAAATGCTTTTAATGGTTATTCATCACTGTTTCTAATGATATGGTCCACATAAGACTTTGGATCTTCTTAAGGTTTTGGATCTCATCCTAAAATGAGATGTAAAAACAGATAGAGGGCTTGGATATAAAGAAAATACATCAATATGGGCTCCACACGGTTAGGGTAACAGCTAATCCACTTGCACTACTGCATAGCACACCCCTCATAATTTTTTTTTTCACTTTTAAATAATAAACATAAAATCCTTTCGATAGTGGCCTTTCCACGTGCCAAATATATTTTCTTACAATATAATCTGAGCAAATTTTTTTTTTTTTTTTGGATTTTTTTTCTGTTCTTCTAGAAGTTACCGATAAACCAATGAGTATGCTATTCAGTGGACGGACGAGAATTGCCTTCTGACACTACCGGTAGCGAGGTGGGTATTGGATGGTGCACTGTAAGCCTCATAATGTATATGTTTTATCCGCGCTGCCCAACTATTTTTCAAGATAAATTTAGGGATGGGCTAAAAATTGAGGTAAATCTAAATCTCAAGTAGACTACACCATAGGAAAACAATGTAATTGAACACCCACCATAAATACGTTGGCGCCGGCGGTAATTTTTATTCGCCATATAACATATTGATTAGGTCACATGGATCTGGATGAAGGTAAAACACAAATATCTAAAACTTTTGTAGTCCCACTGTGTTGTTACCGGTGGGTGTTTAATTACCACTGTTATGTATGGTGTTGTTCCCATAAGATCGGGATCTGCCTCATTTTAGGGCTCGTGCCGGCATAGATGATACGTGTAGGAAAATTTACATTTATTAGATGTTCCTATCGAACGTCGGTTGGTTGTGACCTGGATCCAGCGAGACCTCCACGTATATAGAAATTATCGTTCTTAAAACAAATGCATTGTATGTCCACACTATCTATTTGTTTTGCCAAATCTCAAAATAGAAGCAATACAAATCTTAGATGGATGTAACGTAGGTATTGGATTCCCACCAATAAAAGTTTCAGAGGGGCCACAAAAGTTTTGGATCATGCTTCTATTTGTGTTTTCCTTCGTTGAAAATTGCGTGACCTTATCAATAGGTTGGATGACAAATAAACATTATGGTGGACCCTAAGAAGTTTTTAATGGTGGGTGGTCAATGACCACTGTTTCCTATGGTGTGTTCCACTTGAGATTGGCATTGCTTCATTTTTTGGACTGTCTTAAAATGAGTGTTGGAGAGCCTTCAAACATGTGCGCGGTTTGGGTGCTCAGACCGGTTGGGCAATCAGTCTGACTGTTTGGCCCAGTTGCAGGAGAGGGCTGTTGGACAATTTTTTCTCACCCTAGACCTGTCGAGCGACAGGTCTACAGGGGGCTTAGATCGGTCATCAAACAGGTCTAAGGTGGGCTTAGACCAGTCGGGTGACAAGTCTAAGGTGAGGTAGCGTGTTCTGTTTTTTCCTCTGGATTGTTTTTGTGCAAGGTACGACCGGTCGACTGCACACGCGTTTTCTTGAGAATTACGCGGTAGTGCATAAGATGTTTCTAATTTCAGGTTTCTTACTATAAATATGGCATGTATCCGAGGTTAGATGGTATCCTAAGGTGTCCAAGGTTTCCTAATCATGTTAGGAAGAGGGGAGAGTGATTTGTGTGTGAGAGAGAGAGCTTGGGTTTTCTCTGTTTTCCCTGCTTATGGGCTATCAATCTTTGTAATCTTCTGTTAATCATAGTGGATCACTTTGTGCCGTAGTTTTTTACCCATTGAGGGGTTTTTCCAGGTAAATTAAGATTCTCTTGTGGTGAATGCTTGTGTGTGGTTTGATTTTATATTGTTTCTCGTTTGATCTCACATTGCTCCGCGCGTTTCGGCTTCTGCTTTCACTGCTGGTTTTCCCAACAAGTGGTATCAGAGCTATCGTTGGTGTGGAATAGAATTCGGATCTGAGATGAGAAGATGGGATCAAGCACAAGGTTCGAGGTAGAGAAGTTCTCTGGAAAAAATAAATTTGAACTATGGAAGGTGAATGTTGAATCCTTTCTCGTTCAGCAAGGGCTTGATGAAGCTCTTGGAAAGCAACCTGAAGCTATGAAAGATAATGAGTGGACGAGGCTTAACAAGAAGGCTAGAACCTCAATCCTGTTAAACCTTACGGATGATGTTCTCTATTATGTCATGAAGGAGAAGACTGCGGTGAAACGATGGCGAAGCTAGAGAATGTTTATGACAAGAAGTCTCTAGAGAATCGCCTGTACGTGTTGATGCAGTTGTTCATGGCTGAGGGAATGGAAGTGGAGGACCACTTGAGCACGTTCAATAGGCTGGTTTGTAAGTTGGTGGAGATCGATGAATCGATGAAGGATGAATATCAAGTATGCATCCTGTTGAATTCTTTTCCAGATTCATATAATCGTTCAGGTACTTTGTGTGCGCAGGGAGGGAAACCATAAACGTTGAGACCGTTATCTCAGCCCTCCAGTCGAAGGCGATAAGAAAAAAAAGTGGTAACGTGGCTTCCCGTTATTCCTCAGAGGCATTGGTTATGAGGGGAAAAAGTTCTGAGCATAGAGGATATTCGAAATCGGGATCTAAGGCCAATGGCAAAGGAAGGCTAAGATGAAGTGCTGGAATTGTGGTCAGGAGGGCCACATAAGCGGGGATTGTCAGAATCCCAAGTTAAAGCAAGAGAGGTATTGAAATTCTTCTAGAGAGGGAGCCAATACCGTAGAAGACGGTGGCGATCTTTGTGAAGTTCTGACAGTATCTGGTAATGGATCTCACGGTAGTGAGTGAATCTTAGATTCAGGAGCTTCATGTCACGTTTGTTCTGACCGGAATTCATTTACTACATATAAGGAGTATGGTGGTGAATTGGTGTTTATGGATGATAGATTCGCTTATAAGGTGGTGGGTATTGGTACGGTACGCATCAGGATGTTTGATGGGATCGAATGAGTCATGGAAGATGTGAAGCACGTCCCCAAGATGAAGATGAATGTGATTTCTCTTGGTGCACTTGAGGCAAAAGGGTGCGTGTTTATCGGCCACGATCGTTGTTTTGAAGTGTTGAAAGGGACACTCGTGTGTATGAAGGCATAGAGGTGTGGCTATCTTTACAAGTTGATTGGGAGCACAATTCATGGTGGAGCTGTGAGATTGGCAGCGAGATCCACAGTTGCTTGTATGTGGTAAGTGCCTAAGGGCCACATGAGAAAAGCGGAAAATGGCGTGAATGTGGAAGGTTAGATTTGATGGTGGCACGAGAAGCAGTGGAGCTATGATTGAAGATGAGATGACATTGCGAGGATAGTGTTGTTTCGACGTTTGAAGTCTCGGTGGAGATTGTTGGAGAGCCTTTAAACATGTGTGCGGTTTGGGTGCTCAGATCGGTCGGGCGACCAGTCTGGCCATTTGGCCCAGATGCACGAGAGGGCTGCTGGATAATTTTTTCTCACCCTAGACCTGTCTGGCGATATGTCTATAGGGGGCTTAGACCGGTCGCTAGACAGGTCTAAGGTGGGCTTAGACCGGTCGGACAACAGGTCTAAGGTGAGGAAGCATGTTGTGTTTTTTTCCTCTGGATTGTTTTTGTGCGAGGTGTGACCGGTCGACTGCGCAAGCGTTTTCTTGCGCATTACGCGGTAGTGTGTAAGATGTTTCTAATTTTAGGATTCTTGCTATAAATATGGCATGTATTCGAGGTTAGATGGTATTCTAAGGTGTCCAAGGTTTCCTAATCATGTTAGGAAGAGGGGAGAGTGATTTGTGAGAGAGACAGAGCTTGGATTTTCTCTGTTTTCTTTGCTTACGGGCTGTCAATCTCTGTAATATTCTGTTAATCATAGTGGATCGCTTTGTGCCGTGGTTTTTTACCTATTGAGGAGTTTTTCCACGTAAATTCGGATTCTCTTGTGGTGAATGCTTGTGTGTGGTTTGATTTCATATTGTTTCTCGTTTGATCTCGCATTGCTCTGCGTGTTTCGGCTTCGGCTGCCGATTTTCCTAACAATGAGCAGGCAAAATGGATGGCCAACATTGATATACAACAAATAGTGAGGTGGGCCCTGTGGTCAAGGTTGCACCCACCTAGTTGGGTTTGAGGTCGCAACTAATTGTAGGATGTGCCACAGATACATTCTTAACACAACTAGACCAAAAGAAGTCCAAATGAAAGAAGTAGTCTATTAGAACTAAGACTAATCTTTCGTAAGGCGTGACATAATTGGGCTCCGACTATGTTTGGTTCAAAGAAATTCATTCCGAATAGGAGAAAGTTGTCGTTTGAAATTTGACTATAAATCAACCATAACTTTTGATCTGAGCATTTTCACGAAACACATGACTTATTAATCTTTATATAACGATACTTTCGAGGTTAACCAACCTGTAAAGTAGGCCACACACCTCCGTTTTTCAAGAAAATGCACACTTTCGATTCAAAATTGCAATTTTTGAAAATTTTTATTATTTTTAGAAATTTTTGTTTTCATCATATCTCCTTATTCTTGCAGTTTTAGAATTTTCTTCTTTTTTCAAAATTGCATGTAATAATGTTGGGAATGTTTCAATAAGGTCTATTTGACACTTGTAGTTTTGACAAATTTAATATTTTAAAAGATTTTTTTTTCTATTTTGGATAATTTTGAATTAGAGTTTTGGATTTTCCATACAAGTGATGTAATGGAACAATTTTAGATCATTATTCAATAAAAATATTCTAGTCCCCCCCCCCCCCGCCCCCCCTCTCTCTCTCTCTCCCCCTCCTTCTGGACTTAAGAACTTACCTTATAGATTCAAGCCTTTACTACTTGAGGAAAACGATAATCTTCTTCAATGTTATTTCATGCTCTTCCTTGTGTCAGTTGGCTTCAAAGTGATGCTTTTCTTGAATGGCATCTAATAATTGTTCGAGTAGCAACCACATGAATTGTGCTCTAAGGAACAATACTATGACAACGGTGCGGTTTAAAGCTTTCTAGCGGGAGAATTTGCAGGAGATGTAAGGACTGCAAATCACTTAAGACTTGGATGAGGAAAAAACACAAAGATCAACTTGATTGAACGTCTATGGACCCAAAAAATTTCAATAGTAGTGTTTAATCCTCATTGTGTGGTCCACTTGAGCCTCGGATTTGCCTTGTTTTTGGACTTATACTCTAAAATGATATGAAAAAATGGATGGAAAGTGGGGATAAAACCCATACATCATGTTGCTCAAAGCCTCTATCAATTCCTAGCTAGGGATGGGCATGGATAATACCCAATCGGCATCCCCCATTAAGTTATAACCAGACCTCATCTAATTTGCCACATGGTAACGGTCTTTTTTCTTTTTTTCTTCTTCCTCTTTCTCTTTTTATTTTTTATTTTCTTATTTTTTTATTTTATCGCTGGAGGATTTCTCACGAAATGGAATCCAAAACATACTTCTGTATTAAGATTTCAAAACACATCATTATGAAGTATTTTGTATGAATTGGATTTCAAATTACACCAAATACACTCTCCCAAGTGCATCCAATGGTGGTGTTTTACAGCAATTATGATCGAATCCTCTCTCTCAAATGACCCCTTAATCAATGGCTGATGAATGGACATCTAAAGGCAAAGATGGCATGCAAAATGGCCAATGAATTGGGCAATTTGTTACTTTTTCATTTTTTTTTAAAATTTTAATCAATAGGCCATAGCTTGGGTTGTCAACGGCTACTTGAACCCTTGGGTACCCAATGCACCAGCCTGATTTTAGGGGTTCATGGTCTAAATTCTCCAACTTGTTTAGAAATTAGGTCTCTAACGAGTTTGGTTGGCTCTACCGGTTGCAACCCGGTTAAGATAAGGTGAGCGGTTCTAACCATTTTCAACAGTAGCATATTTACATTAATTAATTATCTAAGTAATGGTAAGAGGTTTACAAAGACACGTGCATGTAAGAGAGCCCGTTTCATCCATCCGGGTGTTCAAATAACAGACCCCGGACTGATCTAAATCCATCCATTCAAGGGGCTAACATGTAAATCACTTATTTGACGTGGACCCCAACTAGATCCAAATTGAACCCGATTAATAGGTATCGGACACCTATGGGATCCTGCTCCGAGTCCGGAGTTGAAAGGACCCGGACCCAGCGGGACCCAAACCAGATCGACCTGGGTCCAGGAAATCTAGGACGCCAGCCCTAGCCCACTCTTTGAATGGCCCACCATATTAAATGGTCTCTGGAATAGCTGCATCACACGTTCGACGAATTATCACGAATCACGATCGCATTTCACGGGAAAGTTAAAATGACCAAAATGCCCTAAACCATTCAATTACCTCAGTAAGGGCGATCCACCTGAAGATAAAAGAAGGGCCAGTTTCGGCGAACGCTTCAGTCCACATAATCCCACAGTGGCAGTTTTGTAATTATCGCCTTATATACTCTCCCTCACACTCCAAGCCGACGATCAGATCCCTTCACACAGAGAGAGAGAGAGAGAGAGAGAGAGAGAGAGTCCATGGGTTCCACAAGCTCACCCCTGCTCCAGGCCCTCTCTCTCCCACGCTCACATCGCACGCGCACCACCGCCTGCGCGGCGTACGCTTCTAAAAATGAGCCCAAAGTTCATTACCCGGCCGTCATCCCCGGCCGACGGCAGTGCTTGTTCATGCTAACAGCGTTAACGGCGACGAGAGAGCTTCCGTCGCTGGCGGAGGACATCCCGCTCTTCGGGCTGCGGAAGAAGCTGAGGAAGGCGGAGGAGGAGGCGGAGGAGATACTGAGGGAAGGGGAGAAGGCGGTGGAGAAGGGGATTGAGGTGGCGGAGAAAGGGATCTTGACGGCTGAGAAAGAGATCGTGACGGTGGAGACAGAGATCGGAGCCTTCGGAAGTTTTGCAGTGGCGGGAGATTTGGTGCAGGCGGCAGTGGTTGCAGGTGCGGAGGTTTTGGGGGTCTTGATTGCTACGTCCGTCGTCAATGGCATTCTCGGTCCCGAAGCCCAGAAATCCTAATTTCAAGAAATACGATGTCACTTTTTGTAATTTTCTATTATCGTATTATTTTTTTATTTGAATTATGAATTGTCCGTTGTTTGTTAGACGATTTTCCTTCCTTGATATCGATTTTGGATATAGCAAAAAATCCCAGGAAAAACTTTGGTACTCTGGCAGAGTGTGATGGATGATATGCAGGCGCCCAGAAATTACTTAGACATTGCATGATTGGAATATAGTAATCCAAACTAAAATGTCCAAATCGCTTATCCTAATTTGGTATCCTGAACCAAAAGTTATGCTTATTTTTAAATATTTACTATTGCATTGGTGGCTAATTATTGGACAATTAAAAATGAAAAATATTCAATTGTCCTACTTTAATGTACAAGCGTCCACTAATAGGAGGACAGCAGACATTGGCATTGGTTAGTGAAACTGATATTTTGCTACTTTGATTTAGCGATAATGAGTTCTACAATTTACTCAGTTTAATAGGAGGTAATTTAATTACTAGTCATGTACAGTTTCTGAGTGCCTGTCTATCAAGTGTCATAGGCAGCCAGAGTATCAAAATAATTCCCCTAAACCCCGCGGTATTTTAAAATATAAATCATATATTAAAATATGAAGTTATTCCATTAATAATTTATTATAACTACTATCATTTGTCATTCAATTCTAAACATATCTTTAGTGGTTTTGTTTTCCTGCTTAAAATTTAATTCAAAGTAGTTAAAATTTTAAACTTGTTGCCCATTTAGATATTACATTACTGCATTTTAAATTGAGACACCCGGATCCATAGCTCAAGTGGAAGACTGAGTGAAATAACCTCACTTCCATGCTGAGGTCTTGGTATCAACTCCCAAGTGAGGGTGGCTAACATTGTGGTGTGACTAAAGAGGGGATGGGTGTACTAACAGTGGGGTGTGTAATAAAATAAATAAATAAAAAGGTCAGATTTCTGCATACATGTATGGCCTAGTAGATGATTAAACCTGCCTAAGTTTTCTGCCAAGTGATCCTCATGGTATGGCTTATAATTTGCATGGTGGAGATATTCTCCACAAATGGCAAGCTGGTGAGTAAGTTGTGGCTGCCCAACAAGTTAGTGTACTCTGGGCTGCATCCTTTATGTGATCAGTTCTCTTTAAGATCCCCACCTACAGGCGCCTGCAACACTCCTTGTGGTACAGGCGTTTATTAATGCATCCAATGGCTGAAAAGGCCCTGAACCATAAGGAGTGGTGCAGGTGCCTTTAGTAGGTGATCAATTCCATTAATAGATTTTTTGGGTCCCAACCCTCGGGATGATCTTACACTATGATTAAGTGAGTCCTGTCTGTCAGTTATATTATAAAGGGTCTAATTATCAATTTGAAGCTTTTACCAATTGAAGCCCACCTTTGATTAGTCATGATCCCTAATAATTACTTTGATTAAAACATTCTAATGATTTTGTCAATGGGTACATGAATGGAATATTCCTGTCATTGTGTTAGAAATTAATCATTGATTAGCATAATCCATCACGGCCCACCACCGTTTTTGATCCATCCTCGTAGAAATCACTCTTGACTAGAAAATGTGCGGTCTAGATGAATTATGTTAGAAGAGGTTGATCATTGATTTAGATTGTCCATTGTTTGGGGCCACATTTGGTTGCCTATGACTTTAAATAATTACTTGGAAGTGTTAGAATTTTTCTTAAGGTGGGCAACACGTGGCACCCATGTCAAGATGATGGATTTGAATGGTTTGGATCAGCATAATGAGGGACCACTTGGGGGCTAGATATGGTTAAATATGGTTTTCTATGGTCCCCGAGAGTACCATACTCCTATGAAAGAGTAAAGGTACACACTGATTCTCTAAGGGGCATGGGGAAGAAACAAGAAACTTACCTTCCCACAATGAGAATGATAAAGAAGTTTCATCCTCATAAATGAAAGTTATGGGTACCCCATTTGAGAGCATCAATCCATCTTCTTTCTAAGCTTAATTTAAGGCCCATTAATGGCAGAATACAAGCATCTAAAATATTCTATTTTTCTATGATAGGTGTAGGGGCGATTACACCCAGGTCCACTGAGTGAAGATAGCCTTGTTTCAACACTGAGGTCATGGTATGGATTCCCATAGTAGAGGTGGCTAACATTGTGATGTGACTAGCTAGGGTGGGTGGTTGTACTTACAATGGGGTGTGTGAACTAACCCATAAAAAAAAGTGTAGGTGTGATTTTGGAAAGCTACAGTTTCCAAGAAGATTACAACTATCTAATCAGTGATGAGAAAATGGATATTCAAATGGACTACATACTAGAAGTTTTGATAATTGATTATTTGTTTTGTCTACATTTGTTATAATCACATGGCACCACCTTTTCTCATGACTCAAGAATATCATTTCCACCGGACGTTCTGTGTATTTAATTAATGGCTAAGAAAATGAGAGATTCTTAGTTCATATTGGAAATGGTTTGATGATCAATCTAGATCAGCCATGTGTTAGATTTTCTGAAACATAGTTGAATTTAACATGTTCCAAAAAGGCTAGATTTTGATATTAACACCTAAGGATTCTTGTTTGATAATCCCAATTTTCTAGAAATACAAAATGCATGAAAACTAAACCCATACATGTGTATGTAGAAAATATCAAATTTTCCATTGCAATCTTCTAAAGTAGGAATTTTCTCTATAATTTATCCTAGACGGAGGAGAGGAAGAATGATGTGGGTCCTCAACATATCTCAATCATCCTCTATTATGTGTGTGTATGTGTAAGGGTGGTAGGTCAAGAAGACAAATCTGATGTTATTGGGAAATTGGTTGTGGATGTTTGGGATGAAGTCGTGTTCTAGAGGGAGAAGGCTGCAAGCATGGATGAAAGGAAGGAGGATGGTGGACAAGCTATCCCTCTCTTTATAGAGGAAGGGAGTCTTGTATATATGGGTTTAGTTTTCAGGCATTTTAGAGATGGAGTTAGATTCTCCCTTGAAAGTGGGGGAGAAGATCCGATTTTGGAAGGATATGTGCTGGGGAAGCTCCTCTCAATTGATGATTTAAGATTGGGGTGCTTAGCTCAGGAAAATAATATAAGGATTTCAAGATGTTTCTCGAGTAGTGGAGAAGTGATTGTGTGGACTCCTCTATGCTGAAGAAACATATCCGAAGCAGAAATTGAAGATTTCATAATGCTTCAAGATAGAATTCACCTATGTGCCCCATTAATCAATGAGGTATGAAAAATGGATCATAGATAGATCAGGTTGCTATTTAGTTTGCTCATTATATAAATCTACTTTGATCCTCTCCTGGATGTGCTAGTCATCCACATTTCTCGTGTTTAGCACTATGATGCTCCTTCGAAAGTTAACGGCTTTCGTGTCGCTTGCAGAAAGGAAGAAGGTATTAACCATTGACAATCTTTGGAAGAGATCGATGGAAATCCTCTATGTTTGTGTTATATGCATGGGAGATGCTGAATCAGTGGATCATTGATTCATCCACTATTGTTTCGCTTACACAGTCTCGTCAAGCCTTCTTAGGACACTCAGTATATCATGGGTGATGCCAGTTTTAATGGGTGATTTGCTCTTGTTTTGGCATGGTGTGGGTCTTGGAAAACAAGATTGGATTGTGTGGGGATTGGCTTTGTTGGCTGGCCTTTCAGCCCTTTGTTGGAGTGAAAAAATGGACGGTGCTTCCAAAATAGTAGCAACCTAATGTTTGAGGTCTTCTTCACGGTGAAGCTTTGTGGTGGAATGGGCCCCTTGTATTGATGCATTAAAGGATTATATATATATATATATATATATATATATATATATATATATATATATATATATATAGTGGGTTGTAGTTTTTGTGCCATCTTGGTGCCTCTATAGTAAAGTTCTGTTTTCTTAAAAAAAAGATGGAGGAGAGGAGAACCAACATGTTAGCTCTTGGAGTAGGGCGGTGGCCAATGCCTAATTGTCAACAAGGTGGACCCACATGCCCCTAGCGTGTGCAAGTGTGGACTAAGTGGATCTCTCTCTCTCTCTCTCTCTCTCTCTCTCACTCAGCTCTCTGAGGTGACGCTCAGTGGTTCTTGGGCATCCAAGGCTCTCGCTTATCTGAATTTCCTCTCCCTCTAGGTTATGATATATTTGTAAGGAGAGAGTTTTAGGGCTTGTTTGATTTTCAATTCCTAAGGAAATACCTTAAAAATGGGTAATTATTACATTTTCACTCCGTTTGAATATCAATATGAATTTCTGCTTTGAAAACCGGCCTCAAAGAATTGATTAGAATTTGTGGGACCCACTTTGGTGTATACGATATATTTGTACTGTCCATTCATTTTTTAGGAACATTTTAAGGTATGTAATAAAAAATAATGCAAATAAAACACTCAACTTGCCCCCACTAGAGGAAACACTGGCCCCAAGAAGTTTTTAATGGTACATGTTCCATTTCCTTTTTCTTGTGGTGTGGTCTACTTGAGCTTTGGTTCTACCTCATCTTTTGGCCCATGACATAAAGTTATCTGGCGTAATGGATGGACGATGCTGATAAGCAACATACATCACGGTGGGTCCCACAAAATTTTGCAGAGTTTCTCGATTCTAGCATCTAAAAAGTATGCTGTCAAAACAATCATTGGAAAAAACGCATAAAATTATACTTAGGTAAGTAATTATTACCCATTTACAATGCATTTACCAAAGAATTAGAAAATCAAACACACCTTAGGGAAGATACCATTTATGATACTCCACTACCCTACAAACTTTGTACATATCCTATTGTGTCAAAAGTATGCATATATCAAAAGGTGCCTCACACCTTAACCAATGAAATATCTCAACTTTATGTGGTCACTATTCTTAGCCAATACTCCTATCAATCTAAGGTATGGATCAACAAATCTTAATCATTAGATGTCTAATAAGCACACCTTAAAACAAAGCAACAGTTAAAACTAGAAATTAATAATTGAAAATCTACGATTAACCAATAGGAAACTTTAATGTGCTGGCCAACATTAGCACGCTTTAAAATAAATAAATGATTAAAGCTAAAAGTTAGGTAGACAAAAACAAATCAACGGTTAAAACTAAAAATTAATGGTTGAAAATCAATAAATTGTCCAACCTTAAAAACTTTTAATGAACAGTCCAAATCATAAGATCAACATACTAGTGATGTCTCAAGTAGACTAAGTGGATCTCTTGTTGAATCGCATGGACTTTGACGATCTTGATGTATGCACATAGCCACCCACTTTTATTAACCATGCAGTAACCTTTTAAAACGTGCCAAAGCACATTCAATTAAGATTTTTCCATCTACACATTCTTAGGTTCAAGAATTTATTAGAGTTAGTGCATCCATGAGTTTTTCTAGTTTAGGCAAAATAGGTTTTCTAATCTAGATATTTACAATCGATTTTGCCAGTGTAATTGTCTAAAGGTTTAAACCTGAAGCTTGTATTCATGATACACTGATTTTCTCATGTGGGATAGGGCTAATGCATGTTGATTCAAATTCATGCAGATGGTAGAGACATTTCATCTCGACACCTAGTCAGTCCCTCACATAAGACAACCAACATCAAACTACCGACAAAACCTGCCAATTGGCGCCGGTTATGGCCAAACAGGGTAGATCCATGGCCCATAACTGTCCTTGTGCGAGTGACTTTGATTTGCCATACCTCTCAAGAATCACCTTAACTTGATGATGATAATGTTGAAAATAAATAACCTGCATTTATCATAGGTAAGGCATATTTTGACTTCACATCACGTGGGCCTTACAACTGATTGCTTCCAATAAGGGGTTTAGTAATGGACAATTGTACCCTTGCTTTTCAAAGACTTTGGATTTTAAAAGGACATGAAAGGAATTTAAGGTCAACTTAAGGGTAATTAGGTCTATTAAGAGATGTAGCTATTTGGCAACGTCTGACTTTGATTTGCTCCAAGGAAGCTTCAAAGCAGCCCCCCTCCAAATCTACCCTCTCTCTCTCTCTCTCTCTCTCTCTCACACACACACACACACACACACACACACACAGAGAGGAATGCTCACCTGCCCACTGGGTTCTCACAAGAACTCCTGAGAAAATTTTGAGAACTCATCACACATGATTTTATATATATATATATATATATATATATATATATATATATATATATATATATATATATATATATATATATATAATCTGTATTAAAAAAATCATTCTATTAAAATGAACAGTTGATGGTGATTAAGTATGGAAATTTCTGATCACCATCCATTAACACAACTGAGAAAGTTTAATTGGGGAGTGGATTGATTTGTTCACTTGAAAATGAAGAAATCCAGAGGGAGACTGATTTTAGCTCACTATTTGATGAAGTTTGCATGATCTTATTTTCAAAGAACACCTCCATGCACACACACACACACACACACACACGCATATAACCTTTTTTATTTATGGTTTAACTTTCATTCTCTAACTGGCACCTCATTTTCTTTGACTATTTCTAAGGATATAAAATTATATGAGAACTCATCACCCACCAGCATCGATGAGGACGCGGATTGAGTACTACCCCGCTCGTCCCCAGCTAGGAAGTCTCCGAGGGACCACCATGATGAATGTTTCTTATCCACACTATCCATTCATTTTTCCATATCATTTTACTGTACAAACCCAAAGATGAGGTAGATCCAAGGCTCAAGTGGACCATCCCACAGTGGTGATAATGAAACCCACCGTTGAAACCTTCCTAGGGCCCATTGTGATGGGTAATTGCCATCCGACGTGTTCATAATGTCAGATAGGCCTGGATGAAGGTAAAACACAAATATCAACTTGTTCCGAAACTCTGTGCTCCACTCGAGCCTTGGATCACCTCATTTTTGGACTTATACCCTAAATGGTACGACAAAAATGGATGGACAGTGGATAAAACTCATATCACGGTGCTGCCTCAGAGCGCCTGCCTAGTACCCAATCCCTGTCGGACGGTATGCCAAAACTCCTACTCAGAGGAGATTACAATATCCTTAAAGTGGGTAAAAAATAAGATTTCTTAGGTAGTTCCAACTCCTTAGACATGCTTAGAGGCCTTTGATGAGTGAGATTTTCATGTGTGCTGCATTCTGTTGAATCTTTTAAATGAATAGTCTGAACAATATCTCAAAGCTCATGAAATATTTATAATTTAATTTTAGTTTGGAAGAATGTCTCTCTTTGAATGCATAAATTTAGTCATGTATGAGCCCAAAATTGAAGCACCGTATGAAGAAACAGTAAGGATAGTGACGTCCACATTTGAAATCTTCCTAGGCAAAATAGTGATATTTATTTGTCATCCAACCTGTTCATAAGGTCACATAGGTTTGGATAAAGGTAAAACACAAATATCAGCTTGATCTAAAACTTTTGTGGCCTCCAAGAGGTTTTCAACGGTAGGTGATCCCCACTGGTTCTTGTGGTGTGGTCCACTTAAGCTTTGCATATGCTTCAATTTTGGGATCATGCCCTAAAATAAGCTGGCAAAAACAGATGGATAGTGCGGATAAAAACACATGCATCACAGTGGGCCACCCACAGCATTGTGTTCACCACACAATCCGGGTTTGAACAAAATAGCTCGGCCTCACAAAGAAGACCAACCCTTTCGAAAATCAGGCTAAACCAATCAGTAGGCAGACCGTCGGTGGTCCATTAATTCCAACGGAATGACCCACTTGGCCTGTGAAATGACTTGATTTTTGTCTCTGGTGTTTTCATGGTGGGGCCCATTGTTTTCCTAGTATTGATATGTTGCACACATGGCATGTTGGTGGAAAAAATGACTCTGCTGCCCCAAGTTGTGGTACCTTGCCTATAAGTGACAGAATCTTAGCAGGTCCTACACCTTCCACACCACATTCTGTCATGCTAAAGCAGCATGCCCTCCACTCAATCATCTCTGGGGAGAATTAAGGACATGCATGTTCTTAGTTTTTCAAATTGCTAAAATTATACATTATTAAAGTGTATAGGATAGGTTTTCAACACAAATAAAAGGCATTTAGGTAATTTAAATGAACCTTCTTCATAAAATGAACGGTTTTCTGCAACACATCTCCATGTTGAAATGATCCAAGCCATTTACATGAAGAGCTGCACTCAAAGATTCAAATATTAGATAGATGGTTAAAAAAAATAAAACAAATTGAAAGGAAATGGACTATATATTCAAATTAAAGGAGCTAAATTATTAAAGGGCAGAGATATTCCGAGCACGAGAGAATTTCTTCCGGACATTCCTCTTCCATGGTGTGACCCACCATATAAGCGGGTTGGATTATTAAAAGATGACCCTATAGCCTAGACATACCATGGCAATCTAAAACTACCAATTTACACATGGATGTATTATAGCAAACCCGCAAAGAAACCTGATCTTCTCCTTTATTTTATTTTATTTTTATTTTTATCTCCCACACATCTTACAAACCACCAATCAATCTATTGTCCATTTGACTTATCTATTGTAGGAAAAGATCACCTGACTGGCAATGATTTGAAATTATCTTATGTTTATAATTTTTATTTGACAGTTACTGTCATTTTGCTTTTCGTAAGTGTCTAGCCTGCTAGCCCAGCTGAAAAACGCCTAGGCTCTTCAACAGCAGGGTCTCAAGTTGGAGCGCTAAGGAGACATACTAACTCCATTGGTGGGTGGGTGCATCGTGTGACTAATCAAGTGGGTGCGTTGCCCAACTAACAGGGTAGGTGCTCTGCATGACTAACTCAAAGAAAAAAAAAAGTGGAATATATTATTTACCTTTGAGTTATATGATTGATGTCGTATACTTTTTATATGGTGGTGTTAACATACATATACAGTTCAACGATCAACGTTTACATTCGGCATTCAACTGATTTCATATTTCAATGTTCCATTTTCGTATTTGAATGGAAGTTCCAACATTGTGGATCCGATCTTCTTGAATTCCGTCTTTTCTTCAGCTATGTGGGTCCCACTACTGGATGTCTTATATAAAACTCTCAAAGAAACCTCTTTACATGTTTTCACATCTTGCAAACCACTTCCTCTCCCTATTGCACGTACGTACCATATTCCGTATTAACCATTATTTGGATTAAACAATCATAAATTATAGTTACAAATACGACGTGGAGGGAATGGGCCCACAAGAATTGGGATTAAGATCATGTTTGGTAGACATTTAAAAATGAGTTCAGTTCATTTTAGCTAATCACAATCGTTAATTAAAATGACATGGATTCATTTTTAGGTGTCTACTAAAAAGGCCTGATTTTGTGAGATTCCTTGCCAAATGGACCTTGATGAATTTATAGTATTTACTTTTTCATGTAAATTTATTTGGAAGAGAGTAAGTGGTCCACCATGATTGTTCACTCCTATTGGATGATCAAAATTGATCAAGACTGCTGTTTATTCCCTGCCTCGGATTGACCATATATCTATTCAAGATTCACTTTGATTGGAAGGTGGTCCATGTGGTCTAAGATGAGCTTATCTTACCACACCTTGCTCAAGGGGGGGAGGTTCATCTACATGACAGTTGCATTTCTGCCAATCCAAACCATGTAAATTGTGGACTTCCACCGGAATCGCCAATAACACCTGTTTTATGCAGCATGTAAAACATTCAAGCTTCATGAGTCCACCATGTTGTATATTGTATATGTAAAATCCACTCCCTTCCATCAGACAAGAAGCATTATGGGGACCTACAACCAACTAAAAACTCATACCATTAGAACAATATAAATTGTGGGAGTGGATTTGGAGCCCCACCCAACACAACAAGACCCTAACCTGGGGACTCAGATTAGGTACTACCCCCACCAGGATGCTGAGGAGACGGGGTGCGTGACCCCTCGTCGTTGGTGGAGAGCAGTGGGGCCGTACTGATGTGATGGGCTGTCAGCGCACCACCGTTACATCGGTGTGGGCCCGACCGGCTCTCCAATAATGACGAGGTGCCACACACCCTGTCCGTCTCCCAGCGTCTTGGTGAGCGTTGTACCTAATCCGAGCCCCTATCTTGGTGACGTTTGATTGAGCCAGCCAGAACGACTTTCAAACATGCTTTTGCTCCCAGACGGTGTGGCCCGTCTGAATTTTGTAACAGATTGTTTTGTTTATATTTTCTCTTTTATCTTGGTGAGTTACCTAGACACCCATCCCCATATACCCGCCTAAGTTTTGTATCAGGTTGATCTTTAAATCTTTTCTTTGTCTTGGTGATCAGTTATCTCCTCCCTATCATTCCATATGGTGTGGACTACCAGAGTTGTGGATCCAACTGATTTTTAGTCTTAGGGCAGATCCAGATGGATGGAATGAATTTTACATGTAGATTGGGGTGGGCCCTAGAGACTTGGGTGTTTTATGGTATGCCTAAAATGAGCTCAGGTTAGGTACTACCCATCACCGTCTGGAAACGTACAGGAGCTCTGAAAGGCCACGGTGATGTATGGGTTTTATCCACAAGGGGCCATCCATATTACAAAATCATTTTAGTGTACAGGCCCAAAAATAAGGCAGCCCTAAGGCTAAAGTGGATTACACTGTAGGAAGCAACAGTGATAATAACACTCCCCCATTGAAACCTTCCTAGGGCCACCATGATGGTTAATTACCATTGTTCATAAGGTCACATAGAGTTTGGATAGCCATGGTTAACTGCCATCAAAGCTGTTCATAAGTTCATATAGGCTGAGATGCCATCTTAACCTGATCATATATATATATATATATATATATATATATATATATATATATATATATCACGGTGGCCCAGAGTCACTGTCCGTTTCTAGCTAGCCTCGGGCGGGTCGTACCCAACGCCTAAAACAGGTGGTGAAGACCATTCGAGGCCACTTAAAAGATGAGTACGAACGCTAAGCGGTCCAAAATTCAAAATGGGAAAAATCAGATGATTCCACATCTTTCAAATCAGTTGATCTTTGGGATATCCTCATCTAAAATAGGGCCAGCCATTTGGACGGTTTTCCTTACATGCATGCAGCCAACGGTACAGTGGCCGAATCACAGTCACCACCATTTGAGGCAGTGTGACAAACGCACAACAGATTCCACTGCTGCTACACTCAGAAAGACAGGAGGCTCTGCTTGCCATCAACAGTGCGCAAGACCCCATCTTCTTGACAGTCACACCCCCACTTTTTTTCATCTTCTCCACAACTTTTCTTCTTCATCTGTGTTTCTCTTTAACTGCAAACATCTGCACTTCTTCTCTCCTGTTCTTCAAAAGCTTCAACATTCCATTTCAATTTCTAATGACAGGACGGGAAAAACTACCTTCGTTTTTCATCTGGGTCTGTTTAAAATTGCAATTTCTCTTGGGGAATTGCATCTGTCAGCCCAGGAATCTCTCCTTTGCATGAAAGTCTAGTCGTCTCAGTCAATTTCGGCAACTATCATCCAGTCCAAGAACATCACTGTTTTCTTTTTTCCTTTTTTTGGGTCGTTTTGGTCAATCTCAGAATACGGTTTTCCCAAGGAAAGATACCATCTTTGATGCAAAGCCAGCCTTTTCTTTGGAATTTCTCAAGAGCCCAAATCAGAACATTAAAAAAATTCACTTTTCTCAAACACCCAGATCTTCCTTTTCTCTAAGAATATGGGATTGGATGTTTCTCTGGCATGACATGCAAGAAGAATCCTCTTTTCCACTATTTTCTCAGTAACCCAAATCAGTTTCTTCTGAATTTATTTCATTCCTGGACATTTTTCAAGCTGTTGGTTTAGTTATGGGTTCCCCACCAGTGGTTCTCGAAATCAGCTCCGATGAGGAAGGTGGTTTGGATGAATCAGACGATTCTCCCTTCGATTGGCTTGCTGAGATGCTCAGTTCCGATAAGGAAGCGGAAGAATCCAATGATGTTGTGGTTGTTGATGAGGTCTCGTCCGCCTCAACAACCCAGAAGCAGAATTGCATGCCTTCGGCCACAACAAAAGACGTCTCGGCAGATGACTCGGATGATGATTGCTTGATTCTAGAGACTGACCCTGATAAATCTGTCTCAATTGAGGATGATAGAGAGAGTGAATCGGAAGATCTGGCCATTGTCAGCGAGAAGGGGCAGGTATATCTCCTTCTCCTCTCTGCCTATTGTCTTTTTTGTTTTTAACATGTTCTACTTTTTTATGTGTTTGGCTTAAAGCATGGTAGATTGCATGCTAGTTTATGTCTATTGACCCGTTGAATCTATTGTGATGAATTTCGGGCTCAAGCTAAGATGATGAGATTCTTCAATGCGAAGTGCTTTTCTCATTTTACTTGCCTTTTGTTTTCTTCATTAATATTCTAGTATTGTACTATAGGGTAATTGTAGTGAAATCGTGTTCACATTATTCCGATGCAGGCGTTCTATAGTAATGTTTTTCCCAAACTCCACTTATGTAAAATTTTCCTATTCAAAAGGTTACTATACTAATTTAGTTATGAAACATTTAACACTTATGGATCTAATGTCGTAGTTATACATGTGATGTGGTAGCTTGGCCTATGCTTTTCTTTTTTATTGGTATGATTTAGCCAATTTAGTATGGATATTTTTGTAATTATACATAATCAATCATTCAGTGTTTGATGAACAATGGGATCGGTTGGGATGTTCTGGATGTGGCGACATGTATAGGGGCTGGTAATCTGCATGCGTCTCAAATTAGCAAACCCTAGTTTTCTAAGACTCATTGTCATGAAGTTTTTATGGGGGAAATAGATGCTACGTAAATCAATTCCTACCATCGTTGTTAGCTTGTAATTATCATGCATGCAAGTTCAAAATAAAAGTCTGAAGAACGGAACACGTATATGCATGGAAATATGATGGTTGATTAAATGGCAACTTGTAATTGAGCTCACTGGAACACTTGGACAGTCCAATCGACTGATCCAGACCGTCCATAGGTTCAACATACATTTCTTGGCTTTCCATAGAAAACTCATGCCTTCCATATTCTCACACGTGGATGAGATGGTTATGGTTGTCTGATAAAACTATAAAAGTGATTCTTTCTAAACATAGACAATCTGTGATAGCCCAAACAAATAAGTGGCTCAAATTGTTGATTGGACCTTTTTTTCGTTAAATGTTCTTGATGCCCATTTTATAAGGCCATTGATCAGATAGTTAGAAAGGTCCAGTTGGCATGGTTTTTCATGGTGGCCAAAGAAATGTATGCTTGACCTAATGGACAGTCCGGTTTGATCAATTGGACTGTCCAAGTGTTCCTGTGAGCTTGACTACATGTAAGTTACCATGTAGATCATTTCCATCTGTGCAATATCTTGCTAAAAACACTTGAAGAATGTCCCCTCAAGCCCTTGGACATGGCTTGCTGCTTGTCTTCCTCATATGGCCTTTACGCATTTGAGACTCTTAGCATGCTGACATCTTTTGCAACTCTAGCATGCATGCATCTTTCCATCTATAATTTTGCTTATTTATGTGTTGCCTGATCATGCATTTCTTGGATCAGTTCTTCATGCTTATGTCCTTTATGAACGTACTGATCATCAGGACATTGATTCTTCAGTTGGTGCAGAGCAGTGCTTTTCACAGCTCTGCAAAACAGGATTGCATGACATGGCAACAGCATATTTGGTTGACCTTGTTTTAAATGGAAATGCAAATGATTTGGAAGTCTTTTGTTGGCATAACCATAATTCAAATACCCAAAAATCCAACTCACCTCGAAGGCCAGCTGTGATGGGTGGACCCAAAGACTCAGTCAGGTCGACTTGAGGACCCAACTTGATATTTAAATAAGAGAAGGTTCTCAAGTCCAATCGGTTGGACCACAAGGTACGGTCCACCTTGCGGATAACTTCCAACCTGTTAAATGCGTGTGAAATCCAAACCTTCCAACTTCCAATAGGTTGGCCCACCATGAGGATCACCTAATGCAAAAATCAGCCCTATCTACTCATCAGGCAGGCCACACCATGAAAACAATGTGTAGCCGTTGATAAATAGCAAATATAAGTGTGGTCCACTCAGTGAGTGGATATGGCAGGTTTTTACCAATGTTTTAAATACCAAATAATGTGTAGCATAGCATTCATTCCTACATAGTGTGTAGCATAAGCTACATGGTACTTCCTGATTTTTAATTAAGGTTGCGCTTGGTTGCACCAATATCATGAAATTTCATGATATTTTGCACCAAATTAGACTAACTAATAATGCAATTTAATTATATTTAGTGCAACCATACACAACCTAAAATAATAGGAAAAACTAGGGGGAAATGAACTATAAATATAAAGAAAGAGCAACAGAACTAGTTAATACTGTTGATTTTATTATTTTACTAAAATTGCTGAAAAGAGTAACTGATTTTATTGAAAAATAGAAAATGTAACAAGTCATTGAAAACATTAATTGATTTTCTTTTAGTATAGTATAAGGTACTGTAGCGTGTAGCGTATGAAACTAGCATGCAGTTTAGGCCACATGTGACTTAAGCTATTTTCATGAGCTATGTAGTGTTAAGGGCAAGCTACACTGCGTAGTGTAAGCTACATGCTACGTAGCATAAGCTATTTAAAACACTGTTTTTTTTTTACACAAGGTGATCCTTATGATGGGGCCAACCTACTGTATGGTTTGGATGTCGCACACACATGAAAGGTTGGAGGTTATCCACTGGCTGGACTAGAACTTATAGACCAACCGGTTTGACTTGAGAGTGAGACCTTTTTAAATAACACTTTAGAAGTGTTATATATAATTCATGAATTAAAATATGAATGCATAAAAAGTTAGAAAAATGCGTTACATGTAATCACATAATGCTTTACAAAACTAATGAAACATAAAATTTCACTGGACCTGAAAAAGAATTCTAGAGTAAACCTTTTTCCCCCCATTTGGGTTGGTTAACTGAGTCTGCTAGGTTACTTGACTTGAAAATATGACTGAGTTGACTCGACTTGGCTGAGTTTTAAGTCAGTTTGCAAGTTTTGGAACTGTGGTTAGAATCATTAACTTGACTTGATGTCCGGCTGTTTTGGGTGGACCAGAGGACTCGGTAAGGTTGTCTCGATGGCTTGATTTGATATTGAAATAATACTGTAAATTATTATTTATAATTCAGTGGATTAAGTATGAATGTAGAAGAAAGAGAAAAACGAGTTTCCTGTAATCACATACTGCTTTACAAAACTAAGAAACATAAAATTTGCCCCAACTCGGAAAATTTTATATTAAACCTTTTTTCTCCCATTTGAGACGATTAACTGGGTCTGCCAGGTTACTTGAAAATTTGACTGAGTTGACTCGATTCACCGAGTTTTAAGTCAGCTCGCGAATTTTGGTACTGTGGTTAGAATCATTTCAATGACCATTTCTGTGGCTCAGATATAAGATCTCTGGATCATGAAACTGTGATTTTTCTGTGTAAGCAAACCTGTAGGCATAACAACCTCCGCTGCAAGTTTTTTTAAGTGGTTCAAAAATCGTCTGTTCCTTTTGCAGGTAGCATGCAGAGATTTCCCTCATCCTCGGCACGACTGCGCAAAATTTGCTTTTGACAGCACCCCACATGAAAAGCATTGCCATCTAGGTTAGTTTCTTTCACTAGGACCAGTGATTTTCTCTCATGTTGCCTCGTATAAATTTCATTGGTAGATTGATTTTTGTTTGGTAAATGCAGTGCCACTGTTATGTATGTGACTCGCTGGCCCCATGTCTCTACTGGGGCACTGGCAGTTCCTCTGCTGACCATTGCCATTCCACCAATAAAGAGGAAGTATGGACACTTCAACGGGAATGGGTCAAGCAAGGCAATTCAGCAGCACTGCTCATGCAAAAGATTCTGGATGCTACCCTCGTGAAGAAACCATCCCTGTGCAACTCAGAATCAACCACCTCTTTCTCGGAACCTCTTACCAACTTGGTTTCGCGGCACATATCAGTGTCCAGATCGATCGAACCCCATGCCTATTCTGTGACCCGTTTTGGCAGGCCGAATATTGTGAGCCACAGTAATAACCCGCACTTAAGGCCCGTCCATGGCAGAAGCGGATACACACGCCCTATCAATGGGCAAAGGGGGGTTGGAGCTGTTACTTTGGGCCCTCACTTCATCGATTCCCAGCGGAGATTTAAAAGGGTAGGATCTCCAGGTGGTGCTCTTACGACAGCAAACCGATTCAGCTGTGGCTTGAGTAATATCGATCAGGACAATACAATACATCCGAGGATTCAAAGTCCACAAATTATGCAAGGGGATCATGCTCCTTGGAAAAGGTTGGAGGATGTTCTTGGTTCTGTCGAGTTGGAATCAGATACCTTTCAGGAGTACTGCTACCCTAATGGCAGCAGCAGTTACACAGATTTTCTGCCGTCTACCATTTCTTCTCAACCTCAAGTGTATAGCCAGTTTCCCACTTCACAGAATGCAAACCTGAATATGCATCAATTTGGTAATCCCACTGTGAACTACGGCAATCTGGATCCATCAGACAATGGTATGCGTCAGCATCCCTCATCAGCGGACCCCCCACTTCCAAACACACAGCCATCCAAGCCACCAGCTGGCATGCAGGCTGATCGTCAGCATCTCCAGAGCTATCTGGGATTCTCAGATTTCCATCTTGATGGCTGGGTGTGTAACATGGGAAATCAGCTTGTGGAAAACCCCCAGGATCTGCTCCTGTCTGACCCGGATTTTGGCCTGCCTCAACCAATTATGTCAGACCCAGCTATGTTTCCGTATGAGTTGGGAAGCACGTGGGCAGTCTAGCACATGTAGCTCAGTAAGTTTTTTTTTTGTTTTTTTTTTTGTTTTGCCTTTTCCTGTTTCCTGATTCTCGGTGCAGGTTATGGAGACAAGTACTCTTTTTGAAGGGCGTTGCCCACTTGGGTGCACTCATTGTACGCCATCTCCAATCATCCAAGTACCTTGGCATAGAAATGTACGAAAATTACAATTATCCCATTCGAAATGCATGTTGGGATTCCCGCTCACCATCCTTGCGATGGTTGGGGATGTGCACACGTACCTCCTCTTGTTTTAAATACACAGGAAAGCCTTTCTTTTTAGGTAGGGTTGGATACTGTACAGTGTGTCGGTAAAGAAAATGAATTCAACACCTGCCATGATTGATGGCTGCACCTCTTCTTTCTACTGTGTATTGTTCTAATGAGAATGGGTGTGACCTTCGACATGGTGGCGGAGAGTACTTAGATAGCAGTTCAGTGGGCAGGGGACATGATGGAATTGTGACATTGCCATAATCATCTGTATTGTGAGAACTTAGAATATCTTCAACATGTTGTTTCTGGACCTCTGATATTTGTTTATCTGCTTTGTTATTATCTGGTGCAGTGATTTTCCTCCTCGTTCCTCTTCTTTTCTATTAGTAAAACACATAAACTGCTTTGCTGTTGCTGGGTATGCAGTGACTGTTAAATGGCCAGGTAAGTACTGGGTCCTGTTTGGCATTTCCATCAAATGGCTGATATTGGCTTGTGGGTGTCTTTACTGTTATTAATTCCCTTTTGTTGTTTTTTCCTAACATCTTTTGGGGCCTGTTTAGTAGGGGGTGAGTGGTGGAGATGACACGGTGGGGGCAGAAGAACTGGAATATGGTACGTCCATCTCTCTACACTACATGTGCATATAAACAAATGTAGGGCCCCAGCATGGATGGTTTATATCTTAAAAATTGCACCTATTAGACAATTCTATCCATCTGATATGTGGCCATTAAAGCAACGATGGAAGACAAAAACAGTTATTGGTTGTGTAGTAAACTATACAGAAAATTAATGGATTGGATTGTCTCATGGGTTTTGCTTAATCTGTCCATCCTGTTGCCAGTATATGGCTGGACCAGATCGATAAATCACCCTTCCACTGTGTACTTTGGAGAGATTGCACCAATGCATTCCAGTTCTTCCAGCTCTAACCCATCATCTCCTATCAATGGGTTTAGGCCATCCTGCTGTGTCTTTGGGCCTAGACTCCTGGGCCTGTGGCATCATCTTTTCATTTCTATATCTATTCAAAACATAATGCAAGGTATTTTGGACATATTTTTCCCCCTCCTAATTAGTCTTAGGAACTGTGATTATTAGAAGCTATACCATAATTAAGTATGCAACTATTTGGCAAGAAATGGTTTGAATTTTACCACACAAAGGCTTAGTGTCACTTCTTTTAATGTTTATATTCTACATGAGAGACTTCAGTACTGGCTCTTTGGGGCCTATTGACAAGCGTTTCAGGGAGAGGTGGAGAATGGGGACGAGGATTAGCTACTGACAGGTTGAGTAGCTATCTCGCTACTGAAGTGACGTCACCAACTTCTGTGGGGCCCACTGTGATGTGTGTGTTGTATCCACACCGTCCATCCATTCGGAGAGATCATTTTAGGGCATGATCTAAAGTATGAGACATATACAAAGCTCAAGTGGACCCCACCAAAGAAAACAGTGGAGACAATGACGCGACCGTTGAAAACTTCCCAGGGCCACTATGATGTTTCTTTTAGATTCAACCTGTTCATAAGTTCACACAGACATAGAAGAAGGGAAAACACAAATATCAGCTTGATCGAGAACTTCTGTGGTGCCAAGAAGTTTTAGTTGTAGGAGATCAATCCCCACTTTTTTCTTTGGTGAGGTCCACTTGAGCTTGGTATCTGCCTCATTCTTTGGATAATGCCATAAAATTATCTCTCAAATTGGATGGACGGTGTGGATACAACACACACATCACGGTGGGACCCACAGAAGCTGGTGACGTCACTTCAGTAGTGAGATAGCTACTCAACCTGTCAGCGTCTGGAGAATGGTGGGGACTGAATGCAAGTGCATGTTCCAATGAGAGAGAGAGATGAATGGTAAGAGAGAAATGAATGGTAGGCTACACATTTTAACCCTTCACCTTGTCATGTCTACTCGCTCCTTGGATCCACCTAATTTTTTAGCTAACATTTTAACATAAGCTGACATAATAGATGCACCCTTGTCATAATAATAATAGTTGTACCCTTGTAATAATAATGTTTGTTAGTTGAATATGTACATATTACAAACCATTAGGGCCCGTTTGGCACCATGGATTTGGGGGGATTTGAGGGGGTTTCAAACCCCCATGTGTTTGGCACAAACAACAACTGGGGGTTTCAAATCCAGGGGGTTTGTAATCCAAGGATGACATCTAAAATCTTTCCAAGAGTCCAGGGGGTTTGTAATCCAAGGATGACATCTAAAATCTTTCCAAGAGTCACATATGTAATATGTGTCACTAAGCTACTAATCTATTGGGCACATGGCCCATTGATGATATCCCAAAACAATTAGGGCCTGTTTGGAGTGTGGATTTGGAACCCCCTGGTTATGTTTGCCACCCTAGATTTGGAATCCCCTGTCATCCAAAAGTATGATATTTGCACGCCTTTAAATTTAATTACTAAATTAACTTTAATATCCCTAATTAGTATATGTATGTGATATTCAACACAATGGTTTTAATAAGCCCATTGAAATATATACTTTGGCCAAAAATGATGAAATTCCAAGTCTCAGATGGGCCACAAGCGCATGATCACATCCAAGTGACTAACCTACGTTGATTTCCATGGACAATGTTTGGACGGCGTAGATCATCCTATTAAAATAATTTTGGTGATGTTGTTGATGATCTAATTATTTTGGGATATCACCAGTGGGGCATGTGCCCAATAGATTAGTAGCCGAGTGACACACATAATGTAGATGTAAATGGGGGGGGGGCGCCTTTTTGTGCAAATGGCCCATCAAACCATCACCAAAATGACTTTTAATAGGATGATATGGGCCGTCCAAACATTGTCCCCATGGAAATCAAGGGGGGGGGGGGGGGGGGGGGGGGCTTTTTGTGCCAAAGGGGCATGAACAACATCACCAAAATGACTTTAATAGGATGATCTGGGCCGTCCAAACATTGTCCATGGAAATCAACGGTTAACATTTGTAGGTTAGTCACTTGGATGTGATCCTGCGCTTGTGGCCCATCCGAGACTTGGAATTTCGTCATTTTCGGCCAAAGTATATATTTTAATGGGCTTATTACAACCATTGTGTCGAATATTACGTGCATACACATATACTATTTAGGGATATTAAAGTTAATTTAGTAATTAAATTTAAACGCGTGCAAATATCATACTTTTGGATGACAGGGGATTCCAAATCTAGGGTGCCAAACATAACCAGGGGGTTTTGAATCCAGGGGGTTTTAATCCAGGGGGTTCCAAATCCACCCTTCAAACAGGCCCTTAATGCATAACCCCCCACCCCCCTCCCCCCAAAAAAAAAAAAAAAAAAAAAACAGAAAAAAAGAAGGAAAAAGAAGTTCCAATTGGCTTACCACTCTGTGCTTCTAAAACTGGGCCTTTTTTCTGTTTTTGGAAATGAGAATTCTTGAGGATTTGTGCAGTAAAAATCCATATATGAAAATTGAAATCATCTTTGGTCTATATATATATATATATATATATATATATATATATATATATATATATATAGAGGAAATGGTACTATAAGGTCGACCTCATGGGAAGTTTCTCTGATGCCTAACTGACTAGTGGACAGACATGATTCCTGGTCAACGGCATCTATCTAGTGTGGAACCCCTGATGAATGGATTGGATCTGGTAGCTATGTACCATGCTGGCACATATGGTGGTGTATACAGGAGCTGCTGTGTGCACGCCTGTGGTCATGATAAAGGAGCCAGGTTGTTTGGCACCGTGGATTTGGGGCATTGGAGGGTATTGTGATTCTAGGGAATTTTAAATCTCCACTTTTGTTGAGTTTTGTAATCCTTCCCTTTTGATTGGGTTACTAATCTTCTCCTCTCTTTCTTGCTCATTTTTAAAAGCAGGAGAGTTGTATGTGTAGCATGTGTCGCTAGGTTAATCTATTGTGCAGGTGGCCTGCTGATGATATACCAAACAATCAGATTATCAATTGCATCACGAAATTTACATCAATATAATGATATTAGCAGTCCAAACATTGGCCATGTAAATCAACGGTTTTTGGTTAGTAGCTTGGTTGTGATATGATGCTTGTGGCCCAAATGAGGCTTGGATTTTCATAATTTTTTGTTAAGAGTATATATTTCAATGATCTTATTATGATCATTGCGTCAAGCATCACATATGTACACTAATTAGACATTTTAAAGTTGATTTAATTATTAAATTTAAACTCCCGTTGATTTGCATATAGCTATTTTTGAATTACAGAGAATTTTAAATCCAGGGTGCCAAATACAACAGGAGTATTCTGAATCTGGGGTATTCCGAATTCAGGGAATTGCCAATCTAATAAGAATTCTGAATCCAGGATGCCAGTAATTTCTGAAAATTTTCCAGCAAGAAGCCTTAGTAGAAATAATTGGCTAGTTTTTAGTTGAATATTGCAAGTTTGTCCTGCACACACCCGACTGAATTTCTGACACAGCACCATCGCATTAGCTACGCTTCATCGATTCATCGAACCTAATAACAAATGACCCAGTCCAAAAATCAGGCCGGACTATTCATGCAGGACCAGGTGTATGGTCTGGATTTTTTTTTTCCTTGGGAATTTTACAAAAAATAAAATAAAATAATAATAATACTGAATTTACATTCCAATACCTTCTTTCATAGAATCCGGATCGTCTGCTCAACTTTAACAGGAAAATCCATAAAGGTTTTCAATAAACTATCATTAATCTAAGTAATTATTGCCGAGAGATGCCAACAAAGGAGTCATCACATCTGTGATGTTTATGTTGAGTCACCTCATGTTAGGCCCAAGGCCCAAAATAGCTCCATCCATCATTGGGCTGGAACATACCACAAAATTGGAAACAGTGCACAGGAAACTCACTCCAAACCGTTTCCTTTGGTGTGGCCTAAGTAAATCATGGATGGGCTTGATTTTTGAGACCTGGGCCTAAATTTTGGTGTGACATCTAATGGTTGAATTGGATTTCATATAATCATCACAGTAGTTCCTGTAAAAGTCAAACATGGATGTCTCTCTCCCAACTATTTCTCTGGTGTAGCCCATCTAAATCATGGGTCATATTGATTTTCTGGCCTGGGCCCAATGTGGGATTACCTATCTAATAATCGGAGTGGATATTACATACACATCAGTTGGCCCGATGAAAATTCAAGGGTAAAACTCTCTCTCTCTCTCTCTCTCTCTCTCTCTCTCTCTCTCTCTACATATATATATATATATATATATATATATATATATATATATATATATATATATATATATATAGGAAAAAGTAATATGCTCTCGACCTCATGGGAAGTTCCCATGAGGTCGAGCTGTGTGGGCCCCACTGTGATGTGTGATGGGCATCCACACCATGCATTTCGTAGGTCCCCTATTGTTTATTGGATATCCCTAAAATTGGCTGTATCCGGAACTCAAGTGGGCCATACCAACTGAAACAGTATAAAATCATGCCTACAACATCTAAAAGCATTTGTCGGGGACCACCTGAGTTTTGGATACGGTTGAAACTTGGTGTGACCTCTTTTTTAAGTGGGACATGTATAATGGATGGGCTGGATTTCTCAACCACATCTCAGCCGATCCTGTAAACAATCATAAATGTTTTAATGGGCAGATATCCACTCTTAACTGTTGTCTATGGTGTGGCCCACCCAAGTCATGGATTAGCCTGAGTTTAGGCCTATGGCCCACCACGGAATGGTGCATCTGAGTGATGGTGTGGATGTCCATCACACATCACCGTGAGGGTCACATAGCTCGACCTCGTGCATAGTACCTTTTCCCTATATACCTCATGGGAAATTCCCATGAGGTCGAGCTATCTGGGTCCCACCGTTATGTGTGATGGGCATCCACACCATCAGTCAGATGCACCATTCCATGTTGGGCCATGGGCCAAAAACTTAGACCAATCAATGACTCGGGTGGACTACACCATAGACAACCCGCCCATTGAAAACTTTATGATCGTTTATAGGATCGACTGAGATGTGTTTAAAACATCCAGACCATCCATTGTGCGTGTCCCACTTAAGAAAGAGGTCACAGCAAGTTTCAATTGTATCCAAAACTCAGGTGGGCCCCCACCAAGTGCTTTTAGATGTTGTAGACATGATTTTATAGTTTATACTCTTTCAGTTGGTATGGGCCCCTTGAGTTCATGATACAGCTGATTTTTGGGATATCTCATAAAAAAATGAGGGATCCTCCAAATTCATGGTGTGGATGCCCATCAAACATCACAGTGGGGCCCACAGCTTCCCATGAGGTAGAGCGCATGGTAACTTTTCCTATATATATATATATATATATATATATGTTTTTTTGGAGCAGTTGGGAGAGGGATGCCCGCCCTTGATTAATTTTAAGGTGATGCACACATGAGATGTTTAATCCCACATTAGGTGTGATTTATGTGGGCCACATCAAAGGAAACAGTTGTGAGAGAGATGTCAACCCTTGACTTTATAGGCCCACGGTAATGATTATCTAAAATCCACTCTAACCATATGCCACACTAAAACTTGGGGCTTGAGGCTCAAAATATATAGGCCTATTTATTATTCGAGTGGGCTACACTAAGGGAAACGGTTTGGAGGGTGAGCGTTTGTTTGTCCAGCACACTGACACTATTCCCAATGATGTAGGTCACCTGAAAATAGGGCGGAGCTGAGTTTTGGACCCTAGGACTAACAGGGATGATGCACTTGGTGGTTGGAGTGGATTTCACGTAGATATCACGGTGGGTCTGATCAGGCCCTGATCCCTTTGCTTGCGCAGCCGACTAAGTGGCTTGTTAAGAAATCATATTTTAATCATAATTAATTAAATTAATGATATAACTCATTGTAAAATTCCCTTTTTCTTTTTAACTTCCTCTTGTCATCATTCACCTGCATCCCGCTTAGGAAGTGGAGGGGATAGATTACTGGCCCAGGGCATCCTTATTTTAATTTTTAAAATAGTTAAGGTTCTGAGAGATGGGCTTTTTATGGGAAAAATAAGCCATTGGTGGGCTTTTGCTGGTGAAATCTAAATTGATCTATAGACAAAATTTTTAAGGTACAGGAGAGGGCGTTTGGATCATAAGTTACTTTACATGAGTTACTTGTGCCTTAAGTAACTTATCTTTGTTTATGCTTTAGTACACATAGTGCTTATCAGCCAAAAGTATAAAATGCATGTTTGGTTTCGGACATTACATAAATATTTATCCCTCATGTTTGTCTTGTCAACCCTTAATATATGCTAATATCTGCTGTCCATTATGTGGGCCCAACCTTTGATGTGGACTGTTCATTTTGTTGGGCCCGCCTTGGTGTTGTCTTCAATGTGAATTGTCCATTGTATCGGGCCTACCTTCAATGTGGACCATACACCTTACGAGGCTCGCCTTTCATATGGGCTATCTATTTTGTAGGGCCCACCTTAGATGTGGGCAATTTATCATACTGACCTTTAATGTGGATCGTCCATCATGCAGGGCCCAACTTTGAAGTGGGCCATCCTTTAAGCGGGCCTGCGTTGGACGTGGGTCATTCATCATTTGGGGCTGACCTTTAGTGTGAACTATCCTCATGTGGGCCCCCCCTTGATATGGGTCATCTATCATATGGGCCCACCTTTAATATCCACCACCCATGATGTAGATCCCACCCTTGATGTAAACAATCCATCATGCGTGGCCACCTTGGATGTGGGCCATTCATCATCAGCACCTTCAATGTTGACCACGCATTATATGGAGCTCACCATCAAAATAAATCGTCCATCATGTAGGGCCCACTAATGCAGGGGCATTTTCACACTGGGCTCGAGTGGGGTGGCCTGTGTGAAGTGAGGGTATACTCGGAGTGGGCAGCTCGTGTGAGGTGAGACCCATGTGACGTGGGGCCTATGAGGGAGGTTTAGCCAAAGGCTTGACCTGGGCTATAAAATAAAGGGGGTTCGCCACGCTTTATTAGTTCGAGCTTTTAGAGTAAGTGGTTAGTTATCTTATATAAAAAATGGTATCAGATCGGAAGGTCTTGTGTTCGAAACTTAATATCCAAACGACCTCTAATAAAATACTCTTTAAATTTAAATGACTTATAATAATTAATTGTAGGGGAAAAAATGTCAGAGGACCCATTGCATTGTCTATATTAGAGAAATAGAGATATACCACAAGGCCATGTTGGACTATGGTCTGAACAGTCCACTCATAGCTATGGGCAGGCACAGATCTCTACATACGGACAGTTACGATCACCTGTCAATGCGATTTTTCAAGTCAGTTCTTCTATTATGGCCTGGATCTGGGCCGATCCTGAAGTCCATTGGGCTTACTAGCCCATGCTTATCGTGGCCCACTGGCTTATAAGAAGAAAGAGAAATATAAATCCAAAGGGAGTAGTTATATGTTACTCTGTAGCAGCGTATGATGCTTAATACGCAGGCACCCAGAAATGTACATGTGGCGCACAGTAACCCAATTTATGGACCCACTGTTTCTAAGACAGTCCCAAAATCAGATGGGTGAACCTCTTGAGTCTTGGATACTAGTTTGTTGAAACAAGACTTATATGGGTATTTTCCATTTTTTACCATCCAATAAATGTCCACTAATCCTATAGTTGAAAATCATATGATCAGTATTTTTGGTTCATGATACATCACCCATAATTTGGACAGTTTACTTTGAATTAGTTTTTTTGTTTTTTCCCTTTTTGTTAGTAATGTGATACACCCACCCCATTAGCTGTGCAACACAACTACTGTTAGTTGCATGATGCACCCACATGTGTAATAAGTATGTCTCCTTAGCATTCAAACTAGAGACCTGCCGTTGAAACTCTGAGGTGCCGTAGAGCTGGGCTAGCTGGCAGGAACTTGCAACTTTGAATTAGTTGTATGCCGAGTATATAATTTCTAAGGGACGTGGATTGAGTAATAACCTTGACGGTACCTAGCTAGAGATGGATGGTCCTAGCATGGCTCTGTGTGGCCCACCTTGATTTATATGTTTTATTACTATAAATCGTCCATTTTGACCGATCATTTTAGGGCATGAGCCAAAGAAGAAGCAGATTTAAGGCTTAAGTGGAGATAGACGTAAGGATGGAACTCTTAAAGTTGAAAACCTCATGACTGCTCCAAATGTGGTGGATTAGGTTGATATTTTTGTTTTCTCTTCATTTAGGCCTGTCTGACCTTATGAGCAGGTTGTGAAACTTGAACTTAATGCGGAATAATCGGATCGTCTATGCATCGAATAATAGAGATTTCATACTGTAATCTTAAAGCCATACTTGATTGAGAAGACATTCCCGATGCCGCCGTGTAGCCGAGAAGAACTCTTGGTCTTCCGCACCTTACAACTTTAGGAGAATCACTCAATGGGACTAGGGTTTTCTCTTGTGTGTTGGTGAGGGGACCAAGACATATATTTATAGGAAAGAGGGCCAGAGAAGCTTACCCATCACACTTCTCTCCTTTAGGGTCTCCACACCGTAGGTTTCCATATCTGGCTTAATAACCGCGTATAAGGTACACGGTTCAAGCGTCCCGCCCCAAACCTATTTGCAATGATCACAATTATAATGGGGCCCACTAAATCGCTCAATCTGAATAATCCAACGGTCATGATCTAAACCGATGATCATGTGTGGCCCACCTAATGGAGTCTTACATTCTCCCACTTGGGCTACACTGATCTCTGAAAGAAAACAAAACATTTTATTTTATTTTAAGAAAAATAATTTTATAAAATACATTTGTTTCAAAAAGTTCTTAATGGGCGCCCTACTGATTTTCAAAACAATACCGTTGGATAACTATAAGTAACGCTTGTCAGATCCGAGCCATCATAACCACTGATATTGAATCGTGGTAGTCAACACAACATTTAATATTTTCGAAGTGTAACGAATCACGATCACAAATACCAATAACCTTAACGACATGGATCAATGATTTGGGGTGTGGTATAAAGATTACACGTCTTATGTGATCATACGTGTTTATCTTCAAGTGGTCTTACTGAACGTGTTTCCGAAACACAAACTAAAGTCTTGCTTACTTAAAACTAAATGTGCACACTGAAGGAGAAGCAAGATATAAACTGAAAAACAAAATCATCAATGCATAAAAGATATCTAAAAAAAATGTCTGGACATAATTGGATCATATATGAAAACTCCCACTACTGAAATACATCCTTGGGATCAACAACTCCCATAGACGTCACATGCTCCTTAAAGAGCGTGATAGGAATGCCTTTAGTGAGAGGATCCGCTATCATCTGCCTTGTGCCGATGAGTTCCACAGACACTTGACGATTCTGAACTCTCTCCTTCATAACAAGGTATTTGATGTCAATGTGCTTTGATTTCGATGAATGCTTGTTGTTGTTGGAGAAGTTAACTGCAGCTGAACTATCACAATAGATTTTCAATGGTTTCGTGATCATCTGCATAACCCGTAAACCAGAGAAAAAGCTCTGAAGCCAGACCGCCTGATTCGTGGCTTCATGACAAGCTACATACTCTGCTTCCATGGTAGATGATGCCGTAATCGACTGTTTCACGCTCTTCCATAATACGGCTCCACCAACCATCATGAATACATAGCCCGAGGTGGACTTCTTGCTGTCGAGACAACCAGCAAAATCTGCATCTGTATATCCTACCAACTCCAAATGGTCGGATCTCCTGTATGTGAGTTCGAAGTCCTTTGTCCTTTGCACGTAACCCAACACTTTCTTTACAGCTATCCAATGATTCATTCCTGGATTGCTAAGGTAGCTGCCCAACATTCCAACCACAAAAGCAATATCTGGACGCGTACAGACCTGAGCATACATGATGCTCCCTACTGCTGACGCATATGGAATAGCTTTCATCTTGTCCTTCTCTAGGTCATTCTTAGGACACTGAAATTGACTAAATTTGTCACCTTTTACAATAGGTGCTTGGCCAGGAGCACAACCTTGCGTGCCAAACCTTTTGAGAACCCTATCAATATAGGCCTTCTGCGACAGGCTAAGTAATCCACGTGATCTGTCTCGGCTAATCTGAATGCCGATGACAAAAGAGGCATCACCAAGATCATTCATCTCAAAATTTTGAGACAGAAATTTCTTAGTCTCACGCAACAATCTAATATCACTACTGGCTAATAAAATGTCGTCAACATACAAGACCAAAATGATAATAAAATGTCGTCAACATACAAGACTAAAATGATAAGCTTACTCCCACTGATTTTCACATATATGCACTCATCCACAGTATTTTCAATGAAACCATATGAGGAAACAACTTCATGAAACTTTAGGTATCACTGTGGTGATGCCTGTTTCAACCTATAAATGGACTTCTTAAGTTTGCAGACCAGATGTTCTGAGCCTTTGGCTTTAAAACCTTCTGGCTGCAACATATATACGTTCTCCATTAGATCTCCATTGAGAAACGCAGTTTTCACGTCCATATGATGTAGCTCTAAATCCATATGAGCCACAAGAGCCATAATGATCCTAAATGAGTCTTTCTTGGATACAGGTGAGAAAGTCTCCTTAAAGTCAATGCCCTCACGCTGAGTGAAACCCTTTACAACTAGCCTGGCTTTATACCTTTCGATATTGCCCTTAGAGTTCCGTTTGGTTTTAAGTACCCATTTGCAACCAATTGACCTAATCCCTTCAGGCAATTCAACAAGGTCCCGAACTTTGTTGTCCTTCATGGATTTCAATTCATCTTTCATAGCATCGAATCAATGAGAAGAATTTGCACTTTGTTCGACCTGTGAAAGGGATACAGGATCCTTTTCAACCCCAATGTCAAACTCATGCTCCTGCAAATAGATGGTGCAATCCTCTCTTTCACTCTCCTCCCCTCCCATGGAAAAAATCAAGGAAGAAAGAAGGAAACAACCAAATGGCCCTCGTGCGGCAAGGGCCTCATATTTTGAACCCATCAATATCTTTTGTGGGCTCATTAAGTTGTCTTGAAGCAAATCAATCCCGTCAACATGTAAAGGGTTTTAATTTTATGTCATCAGCTCGAGTTTGAGGAAAAAAATCATCACAGTTGGACCATACTAAAGGAAATGGTTCAGAATTAACACACAACGTTAGTGTAGTTGTGGGCCATAGAAAGCTTAAAACAGAAAACCTTAAAAACCCTTCTGCAGGTAATTTATGACTGTCTGATTAAAATCAATGAATTAGATGGGCCAATGGGTGAGCTGAATTCCTATTTTTGGTGGAGCTCCTATCCTCTTTCAAAAAAAAATGTCTCCTCTGGAGACTAGTCCCCCGTAAGTCATGGTATAGGGGCGTTTTCAGTTATAAAAAGTGAAAAAGTGATTTAAAAATTTAAAAATTCTAAGTTAAAAAATGACAAACCACTACCTGAACTCGTCAAAGTATGGGCCATTAGCCAAAAAAAAAAAAAAAACATGATACTGAGGCGTCACCACACGTGCGTCGAGTCCCTCTTTCGAGTGCGTTTCATTGTCAAGTGTCAGCACCAACACTCTCGATTAAGACAAACGGAAGACCTTTTTTATTTGCTCTGAGAGATTGGAAAGCCACTTGCGGTACACATGCCAACATGGAAAGCACGTGAGATCTTGGCCACTCATCAGATGAGTCTCAATGCCAGCATGCCTGGCGCAAAAAGCCAATCTGATTCACTCATCAAGTGGGCCACACATGGACATGGAGTATAGAGACCAATGGTAGTCTTTTCCCGTGGACATGTTTACAGTGATCCCACTTGATGAATGCCCTTGTTTGGCTAAATACATGTTTGTTTAAAGTATCATTTGGGTGGGCCATAGTTGGTATTATTATTATCATGACTATCCTAATATGGGACTGAAAATTCAATAACCTATGGGACTAATCAACAATATTCCTTACCTTGGTAATCATTGCAGAAATACAATTCCATTCATCGTAATGATAACTAGTGTGTGTGTGTGAGAGAGAGAGAGAGAGGGGCAAAATAGCATGATAATATATATATATATATATATATATATATATATATATATATATATATATCAATGCTGTTAGTAAGGATTTTATGCTCGTCCCAAAAGGAGTCGCGCCTGCTAGCCCAACTGGAACTTGCCTAGGTGTTCCAACAGCAGGTCTCAGGTTCAAAATGCTAAGGAGACGCGCTAACCCCACTAGAGGGTGGGTGCAACTTGTGACCAACCATGTGGGTGTGTTGCGCAGCTAACAGGGTGGGTGCTTTGCATGACCTTATCACCAGGTCAATCTTTCAACGGAATAAAAAAAAAAAAAACTATAAAACGTGCATGGTCAGTTCATTTTTCATCTTGATATGACAGTCAGTGTTAGGATTTAGGACATCAATGTGATCGGTAGAATGTGAGTCCAGATATTTGCACATCGTTTTGGTGCACTGTGAGTCAAGATTCCACAGCGAATCTGATGTGGAAGATTTAATAGTCTAATATAAGATGCGATTGCTTTAGATGATAGTAATATGAGGGAGAGCTTTTGGAATATCTAAAGCAATAACACAGTATCTTGTGTTTACAAAATACATGATATTATATAGTGATATGAGAGATGTTGTTATTGACCCGTTGCATTAAAAGCTCGAGTTGTTAGGGAATGGTAGACCTTCCTGGACCTGATACTTTAGGCTTAGATAACACCGGATGTCTATGATACCAAACTTGTAATCATGTTACCGATTGCATTAAAAGCTTGAATTGTTAGAGAATAGTAGAACAATGTATATTAGGGGGTTTGGTTTGCTGACGCCTCTAACAATTGCGGTGCCTCGCCCCATGTCATTTATGGGCATGTAGAATAAATTGATGAGATCAAACCTATATATTTGTTTTTTTTTTTTAATTGTGAATGGGCCATGGTACAGGAATCACAACGTTTTGTATGATCCTAGCCTTTTAGTTTGCGGTGTATGCATGTATGCTAAAAACTAATAATATTAACAGCTGATATTTAGTGAGAAAATGACCATTTATTAGATGGTCCAGATTGTCCAATTAAAGGAATTTTTTCTTTTTGATGGGCTAATCAATCTTAGCAGAGCACAGAAGATGCCTTGCTTGGATGGATCATTGGACACGTGTGCCATGTGTATGATTTGCAATGTGAAGGCATGAAAGTGGCACGGAAACCGTTTCCTTTTTGCAATCACAGAGAGCCCACGATGTGAGAAAGATAAAATAATATGTAGAAAAAACATTATTAATGGTAGAGGGACAGAAAATGACATAAAGCTGATGAGATAATGGAGGAGTTATACCGTCTTTGCGGCTGAACGTGGACTGTACTCACACACTTATGAGACTCTAAATTTTCTATGAAGTGGCTCAACTAATCAATGGTTCAAATTTATTATTGATGAGAGATTGGTATGGATTGATCAATAGACCCTATTTTAGTGGTGATCTTGCTTTTGATAAGAGGGGTGAAGTGTCTAAATTACCCTATAATAACGTTATAGTCGAACATGTACTCTATCTAGCCTAGCCATGTGGTGCAAGAGGAATTGTAGTATTGTAATGGATTCCAAATACTGCAACACCATGATGCATGCCTTATATCCACGATGTTCATTCATGGACTGCACTACAAAAAAGCAATGAGAATTAAACGCCTACCATTGAAAGCTTATTGGGGAAACTTATGAACAGGTTGGATGGCGTGTGAACTTATGAATAAGTTGGGTGGAAAATAAACTTCACAGTGAGCATTAGGAAGGTCTCAGCAGAGGGTGTCATTGTCTCCACTGCTTTCTATGGGGTGGTCCAGTTGAGCTTTGGATCTATCTCATTTTGGGTCGTGCCCTAAAATGATCGGGCAATGGTGTGGTTTAGTAGGCTTTCGATCCGCCTATTCTTTGGCTAATGCATGCCCTGAAATTATCTGGCAAAATGAATGGATAGTGTGGATATAACACATACATCATGGTGGGGCCTTTAGAACTTTGCCACATTGTGCAATTTGCGTCCCTCACACTTCTTTATATACCAATCTAGATGTTCAAATCATCGTCTCATTGTGCATCATGAACGATAAAAAGAAAAAAGAAAAAAAAGCCCCACCGTCTCTCTCACAAATGAGGAAAACTCTCACAGACAGCTGCATCTAATTCTAGAGGGAGGCTATTTTTTGAATTCCATGCAAAAGGGTAGCTTGCAAATTCTATGTTAGTCCATGTCCTCCTAAGGCTATATTTTTTAATTTGATTCATAAATAATACCTCTTGGGAAATGAATTGCGGGCACCTAAACGAATTTCATTCCAAGTTGCCAACATAACTGAGAGTTGGAGGAATTGTTTGGTCTCCCGGAGATTTCGATCTGCTTCATTTTCTGGTTTCATTACCAAAAAATAATCTGACAAAATGTGTGGACACAGTGAATATATACTACACATAAATCAAGGTGGGCCCCACGGCCAAGGCCGCAACTAATCCACTGCACGATACGACAGGTGTAGTAATATATATGGCCTTGGACAAGGAATAGTTGGGGAGTCTTAGAGAAGACACGGTGAAGCGCGTGGAATCATTTCTCCGAGGTAAACAAGGCAGAAGGACAACTAATCATTCCAAACCGTCCGTCTAGTTTCCCTTGATATTGATGGTATATGGTTCAAAACCAATATAGATTTTGATGATTTTAGCTGATACTCGCTATATGAGTAGTTGCTTCCTAATCAATGGCAGGAAACAAACATGGCTAGCAGTCAATTGCTCAGTTCAGTATGATTAAGTAATGGATAGGATTGTCTAATGTTGTGATTTTGACACTGACCATAGGGAATCGGATTGGGCCCACCTAGAATGTATGTGCTTTATCTAATCCGTCCATTTGTTTTTCCACCTCTTTTTAGTGGTTGAGCCCAAAATTTAAGCATATCCAAATCTCAAGTGGACCATGCCACGGGAAACAGTGGGAATAATGATTTCCACCGTTGAAACCTTCCCAGGCCCTATAGTGTTGTTTATTTGTCATCCAACCTGTTCATAAGATCACATGGATATGGATGAAGGGAAAACACAAATATCAGCTTGATCCAAAACTTCTGTGTCCTCTGAGAATTTTTCAATGATAGACATTCAGTTCACACTTTTCTTGTGGTGTGGTCCACTTTAGATTTTGATATCTTTCACTTTTTGGCACCGTACCTAAAATTTTCTGTTAAGATGGATGGACGGAGTGGATAAAATACATAAATCACTGTGGGCCCCATAGAGTTTACTCCGCACGCTAGCCTGCGGAGTTGCTCAGTAGGCAATCCGCTTCCTGACCATAGATGGGTTGGTTCCAATTGGTACGGATCGGTCTGTTGGGTGAAGTGATGGGAAGAAAAAACACTCTTCCAAGGATCACATTGCTTTTCAATTCTAAGAATTGTGGATCTGTCTACCATGGGACCAATAGGAAAATAATTTATGTACTCCTAGGGCTATATTTGTTAGGAACCTCGTAGAAACACAAAGTGAAATCAAACAAGCACCACACAACACACACAAGCAATCACACACAAGAGACAATTCGATTTTATGTGAAAAAACCATTGCGGGAAAAAGTTACGATACAAAGCAAGCAACATTATGAATCTCAAAAGTTTACAAGAGATGATCAACCCACAAGCAAAGTCCCAAGAATAAAAACAAGCTCTCTCTCTCTTTCTCTCTAAAAAAAACCCTAATACCTTAAAATACACTAATCCCGATTATACCCTGCTTATATAGTAGAATAACTGAAAATAGAAACAATTTACACAAAATTGACTATCTGCACAAATCACCGACAGCCAGTCAATAGAAGTCGAAAACTGTCCAGTAGAGCTCGAAATCGATCGATCGATAGTGTCCGAAACTGTCCAGTGACCTGCTGCCTATCCTGGGTTAATTTAGTCAACCAACAAGTCTAGTCGACTGGTCGAAAATACCCTATCTTCATAGATTGAAAGCTACACCAACAATATCTCTACTGTACACCAGGCATATTTGAGTAATCAGGTCCATCCATCTAATGGCCACCAGTGAGGATAGCTTATGTTTCAATGATTAGGATTATCTAATGGCCAACAGTGAGGATAGCTTATGTTTCAACGAGCAGGATTATGGACAAATTTTCTTCAATTTATGGTACCTAGTATTTGACCATTAAGTTTTCTAACATGATTTCAATAGAAATTTAAAGTAGAAAATTTTAATCATGAGTAATCTATGTTAGAGCCCAATTTGAGGATGGACCCAATTTAACCGAGATGCCCTCTGACAATGAGGATAATAATCAACCAAGGAGAATTTGATGTTGGAATGATGGGAGTGTACGGGTGGATTTTCGAGGAAAAAAAAAAAACCTGCATAAAATGGCCAAATGTAGAGGAAGAAGGTGTAAGAGTTATAGTTGTTGAAGCAACCATCCGGGTCAAAGAGAGTAGTAATGGAAGAATTGTATTTTAAAAAAAAGAATGCCGGAAAATGACTGAAAAGTTGCCGGTTACGAACTAAAAGGAAGTTTGCCTCCTCCAAGTGCCTATTAATGTATCACTTCATGGGGTGGGGACTCTCCTTTATGTTTTGGTCACTGTCTTGAGGCCCACAGTGAGATTTTAGTCTAATTCATTCTACCCATTTGATTTGTGTTATAATGTTAGGGCATGGGCTAAGCAATCAGTAGTACTGGGATCCAACTTAGGGATGGACCACACCTCAGAAAATAGTGGGTATTGAAATTTGGACCATTAGCCTGTGTGGGCCAATGAGCCTTTTTTTTTTTTTTTTTAATGACTGGTGTATTCAGGCCTATTAGAGCACCTAAGTCCTTAGCTAGGTCTCCTAACTGGAGAACCTTTCGAGGTCCCTGGGGCACCTGCAAACCCTCATTCGCATATGCCGGGCAATATTTTTATTGTTGAAATTTATGTCTTCCCCTCGTCATCCCTTGAGCCTTTTGAATTAGGTTGAAATTTATGTCTTCCCCTCATCTAGAGTAGGGTTCTATATTTTTTGTCTAAAACATTTTCCAAATTCATTCAGTGCCATAAGAGAAAATTCAAAAGGCAACTTAATTACCTAATTATGGTAGACCTCGGGTCTACTTTAGTAACTAATCAAAGATGGGATAGTAGCTGGAAAGAGCATTATTAGTGGAGGGACAGAAAATGACATAAAGCTGATGAAATAATGTAGGTATTATACCGGTCTTTGCAGCAGATCGTGGACTATACTCACACAGGACATGGATTGCGTGCGACCTGGGTGGTGTTTTGACATGGCAAGGGCCTCACCATGATGTGTTATATCTGTACCGTTGATCCATTTTACCAGATTATTTTAGAGCATGATCTAAAAAATGAGGTAGATCTAAAGCTCAAGTGGACTACACCACAGAAAGGCTTCACATCGTGGAGGGCTCTAGGAAGGTCTCAACAGTGGGCCTCATTGTCCCTGCTGATTTCTGTGGTACGTGTGGTCTGGTTGAGCTATGGATCTGCCTCAATTTTAGGCTCATGCCCTAAAATAATCTCGCAAAAATGAATGGACAATGGGCATATAACACATGCATCATAGTGGAGCCTCAGAAGTTTACCACGTTAACACCACACCATGCAATCAGCGTCCCTCACACATTCTCTCTATGCCAATTTGGATGTTTCAAATCATCAGGCCCAGCGTACATCGTTCACAGTAAAAAAAAGGGGGCTTGGGTGGATCCCTGATTGTAGGGCTCACCTTGATGTATGTCTTACATCCACACTGTTTTTTCATTTTGACAACTCACTTTAGTGCATGATCCCAATAATGAAGCAATAAAGCAGATCCAAACTTCAGGTGGGCCACATACACAGAAAACAGTGGTGATTGAATACCCACCATTAAAAACTTCTTGGGGTCACCGGAAGTCTATTTGCCATCCAGCCTGTTGATAAGGTCAAAAAGACCTGGTTGAAGAGACCACACAAATATCAGTTTGATCCAAAACTTTGGTGGCCTATAGGAAGTTTTTAATGGTCAATCACCACTGTTTCTAGTGGCGTGGTCCACTTGATATTCGGATCTGCTTCATTTTTGGGATAGTGCCATAAAATAAATTGTCAAAACAGATGGATGATGTGAATATAAGGCACATACATCACCGTGGGTTCCACAGGGATGCTTGCAAATTCTAGGAATGCAAGTTTATTTTCTCGGAAAACGTTCATAAATCACCGAGGAGCTACACGTGTAGCCACGAAATTCATAACTTTTGCCAACGAAGTTATTCGTCGGTTAAAGTTCGCTTCACGAAACCCTCCTCACATTTTCGTCAGTAATGACATTTACCTAGGAAATTATAATATTTACTCAGGAAACATTTCCTTGGTAAAAGCCGAAATTGTTGTAGTGTATAGGGGCATTTTCGTCTTCTAAAAAGTGATTTCAAAATTTAAAATTTTTAGTTAAAACCACTACGATGAACGCGTTAAAGTATGGGGCCATTAGCCAAAAAACATAATACAGAGGCGTTACCACATGTGCGTCGAGTCCCTCCTTCGAGTGCGTTTCATTGTCAAGTGTCACCACCAACACTCTCGATGCAGACAAACAAAGATCGTTTTTTATTTGCTCTGGGAGACTGGAAAGCTACTTGCAGTACACATGCCAACATGGAAAGCATGTGAGATCTTGGCCACTCATCAGATGAGCCTCAATGCCAGCATGCCTGGCCAAAAAGCCAATCTGATTCACTCATCAAGTGGGCCACACATGGACATGGAATATAAAGACCACCGGTAGTCTTTTTCCGTTGACATGTTTACAGTGATCCCACTTGATGAATGCCTGTGTTTGGCACACCGCCGGACTAGGTGGAATTGTAATCATTGCTAAATACATGTTTGTTTAAACTATCATTTGGGTGGGCTATGGTTGGTATTATTATTATCATGACTATCAAATATGGTACTGAAAATTCAATAACCCATGGGATTAATCAACAATATTCCTTACCTTGGTAATCATTGCAGAAATACAATTCCATTCATCCTAATGACCCCTAGTGTGTGTATGTATATATTCCTAGGCTTTCCAACAGCAGGTCTCAGGTTCAAAATGCTAAGGAGACACACTAACCCCACCGGTGGCTGGGTGCATTGTGCGACCAACCATGTGGGTGTGTTGCGCAGCTAACAGGGTGGGTGCATTGCATGACCTTATCACCAGGTTGGATGGCAAACAAACATTATGGTGGTCTCTAGGAAGGTTTTAATGGTGGCAATGCAATCACCACGGTTTCCTATGGTGTGGTCCACATGAAGCTTTGATCTTCTTCATCTTTGAGAGAATGACCTAAAATGAGCTGGAACAACTGATAGACAACGTGGATATTCAAGAAATACACAAAGGTGGCTTCTTCCAGCTGGGCTGCTGTTGAAACTCCTGCAATCACTATGTGAGTCTACAGGTTGATTAAAATCAATGGATTAGATGACGGGGACGAGGATGATATAAATATAAAGGTGGGTCTTCTTAAACCCCTATAAAGCAATTTTTCAATGGAATAATAATTAAAAAAAAACTATAAAACATGCATGGCCAGTTTATTTTTCATGTTGATATGACAGTCAGTGTTAGGATTTAGGACATCAATGTAATCGGTAGAATGTGAGTCCAGATATTTGCACATCGTTTTGGTGCACCGTGAGTCAAGAGTCCATAGCGAATCTGATGTGGAAGATTTAATAGTCTAATATAAGATGCGATTGCTTTAGATGATAGGAATATGAGGGAGAGCTTTTGGAATATCTAAAGCAATAACACAGTATCTTGTGTTTACAAAATACATGATATTATATATTGATATGAGAGATGTGGTTATTGACACCTCTAACAATTGTGGTGCCTCGCCCCATGTCATTTCTGGGCATGTGGCATAAATTGATGAGATCAAACCTATATATTTGTTTTTTTTTTGAAATTGTGAATGGGCCATGGTGCAGAAATCACAACGTTTGTATGATCCTAGCCTTTTAATTTGCTGTGTATGCATGTATGCTTAAAAAAAAAAAATATTAACAGCTGATATTTAGTGAGAAAATGGTCATTTATTAGATGGTCCAGATTGTCCAATTAAAGGAATTTTTTTTTTGATGGGCTAATCAATCTTTGCAGAGCACAGAAGATGCCTGGCTCGGATGGATCATTGGACAGTGTGCCATGTGTATGATTCGCAATGTGAAGGCATGAAACTGGCATGGAAGCCGTTTCCTTTTTGCAATCACAAAGAGCCCACGATGTGAGAAAGATAAAATAATACGCAGAAGAAGCATTATTAAAGGGACAGAAAATGACATAAAGCTGATGAGATAATGGGGGAGTTGTACGGTCTTTGCGGCTGAACGGGACTATACTAACACACTTATGAGATTCTAAATTTTCTATGAAGTGGCTCAAGTAACCAATTGCTCAAATTTATTATCGATGAGAGATCGTGTGGATTGATCAATATACCCTATTTTAGTGGTGATCTCGATTTTGATGAGAGGGGTGATGTGTCTAAACTATCCTATAATAATGTTACAGTTGAACATGACCCTATCTAGCCTAGCCATGTGGAGCAAGAGGAATTGTAGTATTGTAATGGATTCCAAATACTACAACACTATGATGTATGCCTTAATTATATCCATGTTGTTCATTCATGGACAGCACTACAAAAAAGCAATGAGAATTAAACGCCTACCATTGAAAGCTTATTGGGGGAACTTATGAACAGGTTGGATGGCGTGTGACCTTATGAATAAGTTGGATGGAAAATAAACTTCACAGTGAGCATTAGGAAGGTCTCAGCAGAGGGTGTCATTGTCTCCACTGCTTTCTATGGTGTGGTCCAGTTGAGCTTTGGATCTATCTCACTTTGGGTCGTGGCCTAAAATGATCGGGCAATGGTGTGGTTTAGTAGCTTTGGGTCTGCCTATTCTTTGGCTAATGCATGCCCTAAAATAATCTGGCAAAATGAATGGATAGTGTGGATATAACACATACATCATGGCGGGGCCCATAGAACTTTGCCACTTTAACACCACATTGTGCAATCTGTGTCCCTCACACTTCTTTGTACACCAATCTAGCTGTTCAAATCATCGTCTCAGTGTGCATCATGAACGGTTAAAAAAAAGGGCCCACCGTCTCTCGCAAATGAGGAAAACTCTCACAAACAGCTACATCTAATTCCAGAGGGAGGCTATTTTTTGAATTCCATGCAAGAGGGTAGCTTGCAAATTCTATGTTAATTGATGTCCTCCTAGGGCTATATTTTTTAATCTGCTTCATAAATAATATCTCTTGGGAAACGAATTGCCAGCACGTAAACGAATTTCATTCTAAGTTGCCAACATAACTGAGAGTTAGAGGAATTGTTTGTTCTCCGGGAGATTTGGATCTGCTTCATTTTTTGGTTTCATTCCCAAAAAATGATCTGACAAAATGTGTGGACACAGTGAATATATACTAAACATAAATCAAGGTGGGCCCCACGGTCAAGGCCACAACTAATCCACTCCACTATACGACAGGTGTAGTAATATGGCCTTTGACTAGGAATAGTTGGGGAGTCTTAGAGATGAGACGGTGAAGCGCGTGGAATTGTACGGTGGAATCATTTCTCCAAGGCAAACAAGGCAGAAGGACAACTAATCATTCCAAACCGTCGGTCTAGTTTCCCTTGATATTGATGGTATATGGTTCAAAACCAATATAGATTTCGATGATTTGGGCTGATACTAGCTATATGATCAGTTGCTTCCGTATCAATGGCAGGAAATAAACATGGCTAGCAGTCAATTGCTCAGTTCAGTATGATTAAGTAATGGATAGGATTGTCTAATGTTGTGATTTTGACACAGACCATAGATGGGTTGGATCCAATTGGTACGGATGTCTGTTGAGTGAAGTGAAAACACTCTTCCAAGGGATCACATTGCTTTTCAATTCTAAGTATTGTGGATCTGTCTGCCATGGGACCAATAGAAAAATAATTTATGTACTCCTAGGGCTATATTTGTTAGGAATCTCACGGAAGCACAAAGTAGAATCAAACAAACACCATACTACACACATAAGCAATTACACACAGGAGACAATCCGATTTTATTTGGATAAACCCTTGCGAGAAAAAACCATGGCACAAAGCAAGCAGCTTTATGAATCTCAGAAGTGTACAAGAGATGATCAACCCACAAGCAAAGTCCCAAAAATAAAAACAAGCTCTCTCTCTTTCTCTCTCTAAAAAGCCCTAATACCTTATAATACCCTAATTCCAATTATACTCGGCTTATATAGTAGAATAACTGAAAATAGGAACAATTTACGCAAAGTTGATTATCTACGCAAATCACTGACGGCCAGTCAATAAAAGTCGAAAACTGTCCAGTAGAGCTCGAAATCGATCGATCGACAGTGCCCGAAACTGTCCAGTGACTTGCTACCTATCCTAGGTTAATTCTGTCAGCCAACAAGTCTAGTCGGCTGGTCGAAAACACCCTATCTTCACATATTGAAAGCTCCACCAACAATATCTCTATTGTACACCGGGTATATTTGAGTAATCAGGTCCATCCATCTAATGGCCACCAGTGAGGATAGCTTATGTTTCAACGATCAGGATTATCTAATGGCCAACAGTGAGGATAGCTTATGTTTCAACGATCAGGATTATGGACAAATTTTCTTCAATATGTGGTACCTAATATCTGCCCATTAAGTTTTCTAACATGATTTCAATAGAAATTTAAAGTAGAAAATTTTAATCATGAGTAATCCATGTTAGAGCCCAATTGAGGATGGACCCAATTTAACCGAGATGCCCTCTGACAATGAGGATAATAATCAACCAAGGAGAATTTGAAGTCAGACTGATGGGAGTGTAAAGGTGGATTTTCGAAAAAGAAAAAGAAAAAAACCCGGATGAAAACGCCAAATGTGGAAGAAGGTTGCAAGAGTTATAGTTGTTGAAGCAACCATCTGGGTCAAAGAGAGCACTAATGGAAGAATTGTATTTTACAAAAAAGAATGCCGGAAAATGACTGAAAAGTTGCCGGTTACGAACTAAAAGGAAGTTTGTCTCCCCCAAGTGTCTATTCATGTATCACTTAATGGGCTGGGGACTCTCTTTTATGTTTTGGCCACTGTCTGTGAGGCCCACAGTGAGATTTTAGTCTAATTCATTCTACCCATTTGATTTGTGTTATAATGTTAGGGCATGGGCTAAGCAATCAGTGGTTCTGGGATCCAACTTAGGGATGGACCACACCTCAGAAAATAGTGGGGATTGTAATTTACACCATTAGCCTGTGTGGGCCAATGAGCCTTTTTTTTATTTATTATTTTTTAATTTTTTTTAATGACTAGGGTATCCAGGCCTATTAGAGCACTTGACTAAGCAACACCTAACTAAGTCCTTAGCTAGGTCTCCCAACTGGAGAACCCTTTGAGGTCCCTGGGGCATGTGCAAACCCTCCTCATCCGCATATGGGGGGTAATATTTTTATTGTTGAAATTTATGCCTTCCCCTCATCATCCCTTGAGACTTTTGAATTAGGTCTAAATTTATGTCTTCCCCTCATCTGGGGCAGGGTTTGAAATTTTTTGTCCAAAACATTTTCCAAATTCGTTCAGTGCCATAATAGAAAATTCAAAAGGCAACTTAATTACCTAATTATGGTAGACCTCGGGCCTACTTTAGTAATTAATCCAAGATGGGATAGTAGCTGGAAAGAGCATTATTAGTGGAGGGACAGAAAATGACATAAAGCTGATGAAATAATGTAGGTATTATACCGGTCTTTGCAGCAGATCGTGGACTATACTCACACAGGACATGGATTGCGTGCGACCTGGGTGGTGTTTTGACATGGCAAGGGCCTCACCATGATGTGTTATATCTGTACCATCCATCCATTTTACCAGATTATTTTAGAGCATGATCCAAAAAATGAGGCAGATCTAAAGCTTAAGTGGACTACACCACAGAAAGGCTTTACATCGTGAAGGGCTCTAGGAAGGTCTCAATGGTGGGCCTCATTGTCCCTGCTGATTTCTGTGGTGTGGTCTAGTTGAGCTTTGGATCTGCCTCATTTTTAGGACCATGCCCTGGAATAATCTCGCAGAAATGAATGGAAGATATGCATATAACACATGCATCATAGTGGGCCTCAGAAGTTTGCCACGTTAACACCACACCATGCAATCAGCGTCCCTCACACATTCCCTGTACGCCAATGTAGATGTTCAAATCATCAGGCCCATTATACATCGTTCACAGTTAAAAAAAGGGGGCTTGGGTGGACCCCCTGGCTGTAGGGCTCACCTTGATGTATGTCTTACATCCACACTGTTCATTTATTTTAACAACTCATTTTAGTGCATGATCCCATTAATGAAGCAATGAAGCAGATCCAAACTTCAGGTGTGCCACACACACAGAAAACAGTGGTGATTGAATACCCACCATTAAAAACTTCATATAAATTCTCATTGTACTCATTCAAATCCTAACAATAGGGGTATTTTTGTCCGAAAATACCCCATTTGTATAAGTGAGGTTTAGAAATGGGAATAAAACTTTTGGAGGTTTATGTGAAAATAATGGTCAAAAGTGAGGTTTACAGTTGGAAAAATCTCATCTGTCTACCATAGGACTAGTAGAAAAATAATTAATGTACTCCTAAGGCTATATCGCTACTATAAACCTTGCAGATTGAGTAATCAGGTCCATCCATCTAATGGCCAAAAGCAAGGATAGCTCATGTTTCACAGATCATGCTTTATTTTAATCACAAGTAATCCATGTTAGAGCCCAATATAAGAATGGACCAATCTGAACAAGATGCCTTCCGACAAGGAAGACAACAATCAACCGAGGGGAATTTGATTGTGTTTACACCTTGTGGCTTTTGGAATCTGTAGAAGTCCCCTCACCTTTTATTAATTTTTACACTGTTTGCCGACGCTTATAGATAGGTCTAATGTAATGTCCATTGTCGGCCATTGCTTTGTTGGGGTGCACACCCAGTGTTGAAGGGCGTACGCGGATTGTGTCTAACCTCAGCTTTAAGCGTCCAATCAAATCTGTGTGGGGCCCACATGCATTTGTTTATCCGACGTCTATCCCTTTTCTACAATCATGTTAAGGTATGGGCACAAAAAATGAGGCAGATCCAATGCTCTAGTGGATGATAAAAAAATATGATAGATAAACATCTCTATAGTCCCTAGGAAGGTTTCAATCGTGGACCACATTATCCCCACCATTTCGTGTGGTATGATTCACTTGAGCTTTGGACATGCATGCTTCAATTTTTGGCACAAGGCTTAAAATGAGCTGGCAAAACAGATGGAAGGTAGGGATAAAACACATACATCATGGTGGGCCCCATACAGTCCTACCACCATGGAGGTCAGTGGTGGCAAGGGTCATCTTGCATCCGGCTGCATCCTCCAAAATGGTCCAATTCAATGGATAGGCATATGTGGGCAAGCTGGCAAGTAGACTAGCCTGACCTTTTGCAGTACGAGGTCACCAACAAGGTGAGTCACACCTTATGCATTGGTAGAGTTGTACACGAGTCGAGCAAGCTCGAAAAATTCGCTCAGCTCAGTTAAAAAATGCTCGACTCATCTTGAATCGAAAGTGAGTTTGAGCCGAGTGGAGTCATTTTTTGGGTGCTCGAATGAGTTTGAGTCGAGCACTAAGCATGACCCTGCTCGACTCAGCTCGACTCGAACTCGGCTTAATTTGACTCACTCATTTGACCAAGAGTATAAATACCTAAAAAAAACCTAATCTAATTCCGCCCGAGCGCCCCCCCTCTCTCTCTAACCCTAACCCTCCCCCTCCCCCTCCCCCTCCCCCTCCCCCTCTTTAAGCTCGACATCCAGCCACCCACCACATTCCTTCCCTCCCTTTCTCTCTTAGCTCGACGTCCGACCACCCCCCACTGCTTGTCTGCTCGCCCTGCACGGCGTTGCCGCCTTGCCCATTGCCTGTCCCTCGTCTTGCACGACGCTGTTGCCTCACCCACTTCTTGTCCGCTCGCCTTGCACGGCGCTGCCGCTTCACCCATTGCCTATTCGATGCTTGTCTGGTGAGCTGCCCTGTCTACTGCCTATCCAGTGAGCTCCCCTCCTGTTGTTCGCTCGACAGTCGACGCCTATAATCCCCATTCCCCCTCCATTTTTTTCTTAGATTTTCGGGCGACTAGCCGAGAGCTATCTAGGGCTAGTCACCCCTAAAATATATATATATATATATATATATATATATATATATATATATATATATATATATATATAGAGAGAGAGAGAGAGAGAGAGAGAGAGAGAGAGAGAGAGAGAGAGAGAGAGAGATTAATATTAATATATATGTATGGTTGGATGGCTTGGATGGGATGGATGTGTGGATGGATGAGTGCATGGGTGGATGGATGGGTGGGATGGCTTGAAAGACTCAAACTTGGATTTGACTCGAAAACTCGAACTCAAACTCGACTCGTACTCGCTCGGTCTATTGTCCGAGCTATTGACTGAGCAGAGCCATGCTCAACTCGACTGAGTTGAGTCGAGTAACGAGCAGGGGTAGGCGTGATCAAGTCGAGCACTGAGTAGGGGTAATACTCGACTCATGTACAACTCTATGCATTGGTCAGATGCCCTACACATGTACCATGTTGGCAAGTGTGCCTCGTGTAAAGGTGCATGTAGGGCTAGCAGATCTCTACAAAGAGAAATTTCAAGGCCAATCTCATGTGAGAGTATGAGATTGAGGTCTTCTTAGTAACATATATATGATACGGGCCAACGATTCATACTCGTGTGAGATACTATACATACATTACCATTTAATGATCCAAACATCAGGCCAATCCACTTATCAGCCGGGCCACTGGTATTTGTTGAATACAAAACTTTTTCTTTTCTAATTTCTGTTGAATACAAAGTTTTGGTGGACTTTTCCCAACAACCCAATCTCAGTGTAGAGGAGAGATTGGTGCAGCTTGGGTGTGGTCGGGCGCATGGCCAGTTTGGGTCGGGCGACCGAAATTCACCCGGAAGGATAGAAAGTTACTAGAATATTTTTGAAATAGTTGGGCGCTTGATGGTCTGTTGATTGGGCGCTCGGTGCGCAAGGCAGGCGCTCGACCATGCTGGGTTGGGCAACTGAAATTCGGCAAGTTTTTTTATAAACTCTCTGGACAATTTTTTGGTTGGCCAGGCGCCCGACTATACGCGGACTGCAAATCCACAATTTCCTATTTTTGTTCTAATTCCTCCGGTGCTTTATTTAAAAGGTTCCAAATCGAGATTATGTAATCCCAACAGGTAGTTTACACATCTAAGGAGGGAGAGAGGGAGAGAGAGAGAGAGAGAGAGAGAGAGAGAGAGAGAGAGCTTGTTGGAAGATGAGGTTTTGCTTGTGAAGGTGATTCACGGTACAATCGATGTTTCAACTCTTCAACGTTCTCGTGCTCGGTGAGATATCTCAGTTTCTAGTTCCCTCATTATTTATCCATCTCTACGTGAGTGAAGAAGGTTTGATCCAAGTGGATTGTGCTTGTGATCGAGGTTGTAACAGTTTTTTTTCATAGTGGATTATTGATCTGGACTAGGTTCGTGGTTTTTACCTCTTCGAGGGCTTTCCATATAAAATCTCGTGTCGTGTGGTTTATGATTTAATTTAGTTTATTACTTTATCATATCCTATAATTCATGTAATTTGGAGGGCGAGATCCTAAGGTTTTGTGAAACGCACCCAACATAACCCGGATCTTGATCTGTCACATCAACAGGAGTAAGGAGTCGTAACTTAGTAGGATTCTAATAATTTCTTAGGCAAAAGTTATACACATGGTTAAAGTCACGCATGGTGGGGCCTCCATGCAAACAACTTTGCCTTCTAAAATCCCACTAACGTTGAGAAACGGTTGTATGAAGGATAAGCAAGAGCTTAAAGACTTCCAGTCTTCCACTATGCATTAATTAATGAAGTGTTTATGGAAAGAATCCCACGTAGAGGGCGAGGGAGAGGGAGAGGGAGAACAAAAAAAAAAAAAAGAAGCTTTTATACTCTGGCAGCGTGGATGATAGGCAGGCACTTAAAAATTATTCAAGAAATCCTCACCGTGTAATTAAGTGGGTCATGAACAAAAAAAGCAAAAAAAAAAGTGCTTATTTGATTATCTGACTGGATTGGTAAACATTCATTGGATGGTTAAAAGTGAATACAAATGGTCGTCCACGGATTATAGGTGCCGACTGTTCAATCAAAATAATTTGAGGCAGTTCATTCCATAATTTATTTAGCTTAACTCGATTTAATGTATGCCATGTCTACAATTTCTAAGTGCCTGAGTATCAAGCCTCCTAATCTGCCCGAGTAACAAATAACTATCCGAGAAGGAAAAAATTAGACGAAGGAAGAGAGGGAGAGAGTTTCCTTATAACACATCACATGCTGCCCATGCAAAAATATCTCCATTGTTGAATCTCTCTCTCTCTCTCTCTCTCTCTCTCTCTCTCTCTCTCTTGTTTTCCAATAGCAAAAAAATCGCACTGAGAATCAGGATCAATCCTCTCTATATATTAATAACATAAATTCGGGTCTGTCCGTTGTTTGGTCTTATAAAAAATCCACTGCCTCTCTCTGTCTCTATTGAGGGAAAAGATCTTGCAATTTCTGAAATTCCAAAGCTTCTGAAGGACTGAAAATGGCGAAACCGGAAGAAGTGAAAGGAAAGGGAAAGACCAACAATAGTTTTGAGGAAAAGAGAAATGCTTTCATCGAAGAGAATCTACAGAACATACCGGAAGATAACCGCCGATTTCTGGAAAGGATTAGAGAAAGATTCGATAAGTGGGAGAATTGCTTTATCCTTTTTTATTTTCTTCATTTTGGGATTTTGGGATTCACTACAAGAAATAAGAGATCTTATTATTATTACTATTATTGATTTTCTTTGTGGACAGAGTGGGGATGAATCTCCCAAAGGTGGAGGTGAGGTTCAAGAATCTTCACGTGGAAGCCAACTGCCAAATCGTTCATGGCAACCCACTTCCTACTCTCTTCAATGTGCTCAAAAGCTCCATCTATGTAAGTATGGTGTAACTGCAAAGTGAGAGTAGGAATGGGTTGGGTCGGCCCTGGGTCAACTCGGCCGGCTCGGGTTTAACCCTGACTCAATTCGAATTTAAAGGTTATAAATAAACTGGTTAGATGACCCGACCCAGCCCAGCCCAAAACCCAAAAACTAATATAAGATTGAGTAAAACACACATGATATGTGTATCCATGCATGGACCATGCATGCAGGGCTGGGCATACCTCTCTCTCTATATTTTCTTCTTAGACATGAACTGGGTCGTGTGGGGCCAGCTGACCCACCCAACTACAGTTAAATGGGTCCAGTAGAATCGGTCTTATGATTGATTAATTTTAAGTGGGTTGGGTTGGGGCCAGAATTTTTGGCCTGCAACTCTCTCTCCCTCTCTCTCTCTCTCTCTACCCTACCCAGAAATTACAGCCGTCAGATCGTATTTATGTTAAGATCTGGACAAATCCGGGCGCGGATTGCCTGCGAAAGCCTTTCGCAGGCATCTCCTGCGCAAGGAATCTGGATGGGCCCACCGTGAGGTTTGTAAGAAATCTACGCCGTCCAACCGTTTTGTGACATCATTTTAGGCGTTGTGACAAAAAATGGACGGGATCCAAGACTTAAGTGGGCGCGGATTTCCTGCGAAAAGCCTTGCGCAGGAAGTTCCTGCACTGGCAACCAAGGTGGGGCCCACAGTGATGTTTTTTAATAAATCCACCACGTCCATCCGTTTTGGGAACTCATTTCAGGAAGTGAGAACAAAAATGAACCGGATCTAAGATTCAAGTGGGCCTCACTAAAGGAAAAGGTGGGTAGGTAAATTACTACCGTTGAAACCTCACTGGGGTCTACAGTGATGTTTATATGACATCCATACCGTTCATAACGTCACTACTACTGGGATGAACTGGAAACACAAATATTATCCAGATTCAAAGCTCCTGTGGCTCCACAAATATTTCAACTGTGGACGTTCAATACTCACGTTTTTGGCCCACTTGAGTCTTGGATCCGGTTCATTTTTGTTCTCATGGACTAAAATGAGCTCCCAAAACAGATGGACGGGGTGGATATATATAAAAAAAAATCACTTTGTGCCCCACCTTGGTTCTCAGCGCAGGAACTTACTGCGCAAGGCTTTCGCAGGAAATCCGCGCCCGACAATTGATCAGTTGTTCCATAGTAGGGGAGCGGATTGCCTGCGACCCCGGGCACAGGCATATCTCTGTGCCGGGAGCTGTGTGGGGCCCATAAAGATGTCCATTACAAATCCAATCCGTCCATCTTTTTTGAAAGGCCACAATAGTACATGATTATAAATATCACACAGATCCAATACTCAGGTGGGCCATACCAGACGAATGTGTGGGTATTGAACACTTAGCGGTGACAGAAGTTTTACATCACGATGATATTTTTTCCTACAGTTTATCTGAGTGTTAATAATTCTTTGAACGGTTTGGATGGCATATAAACATCATGGTCAGTTCCAGAAGATTTCAATGGTGGACGTGGGTGTTCCCACTGTTTTGTTGGTGTGGCCCACCTGAGTTTTTTATCTACGTGATTTTTAGAATCCCGTCCTATAGTGGTCTTTCAAAACAGATGGACGGAGTGGATTTGTAATGGACATCTCTATGGGCCCCACACAGCTCTGGGCACAGAGATATCTCTGTGACCCAGGGGTCACAGGCGATCCGCTCTCCCATAGTAGGTGGGAACGGATTAGGTGTGGTCCTGGCCTCACCAAACACGGTACAGACCTGACCGTGGGGCCTACCTTGATGTATGTGGAGTATATCCACACTGCCCATTCATTTTCCCATATCATTTTAGGATATGAGGCAAAAAATGAAGCAACCCAAATCTCAGGTGACCATACTACAGGAAATAATGGAGATTGATCATTAAAAACCTGTTGTTGTGGGCCACAAAAGTTTTGGATCAAGTTGATATTTATTTTCCCCCCTTCATCCAGGTCTGTGTGATCTTATCAACAGGTTGGATGGCAAATAAACATTATGAGTGGACCCTGCAAAGTTTTTAATGGTGGGCGTTCAATCACCACTGCTTCCTGTAGTGTGGTCCACTCTAGCTCTGTATCTACTTCGTTTATCGGCTTATTCCCTAAAAGAGCCGATGTACTACATTTATATCAAGGTGGGCCCCACGGTCAGGGCGGCACGGTGTTGGGTGAGGCCAGGGCGCACCTAGTCCGCTCTCAAAGTAGGTCGGCACTGTTCCAGAAGTCGGACCGATGGGACCACAATGACCATCCAATAGGAGTTCTTTTGGGGCTTCAATAAATGGATGGTCAAAGTTGGCTGGCAGTTCAAATTCAATTGGTGGTTGACCTCCAATCGGAGGGCGAGGATCTTTTGGTCAGCGTGATCGTTCATCTATGGACTAATCCACAATGAGGCCCACCGAATCCTTGACTACCTAAAAGCGGAACAGGCTATTGATCAGATGGTTGAGAACATCTCATGACTGTGATCTTAAATGATGGCCTGTTGATGATCAGTAGAGATTTATGCTGACCCAATGTATATACTGAATCTCGATGCAATATCTTGTGTAGGGATTAGCAAATGGAATGTTGAAGATTTTTGGTGTGAAATTTAGAGAAGCAAAGATCACCATCTTAAGGGATGTTAGTGGCATCATCAAGCCTTCCAGGTATCAATGTAGATTAATCTCATATCTAATCTTAGTTAGTACATGTCAAAACATGTGCCTAGGGCTGAGCTTGAGCCAAGCCAATTCGGTTAGCTCGCTCGACTCCGCTCGAAGCAGCTCGATTTGGCTAGATTCAAAGGTTAGATTTGAGCCAAGCCGAGTCATTTTTCCAAGCTCGAAATGATTTTCAAACCGAACTTGAGCTAACCCAAGCTTGATTCAGCTCGATTGAAGCTTGGCTCAGCTTGGCTTGGCTTGACTACCTCACTTGTAAGAAACTAAATTTTTTTTTTTTTGAGTCCACATCAGAAGTGAACAAAGAAAAAAGAGATGAAACTCTCTATAAAAGTAAGTGGGGGTGTCAATGGGCTTTGGGCCTAACCTTAAATAGCTTTAAGCGTGACTTTTGGGTTGGGCCTACTAGGCTCGAACTTAGCTCGAATTGGGCTTGAACTCACTTGAAAGCTCGAACAGGGCTCAGCTTGACTCATGCTCACCTCTCCATGTGTCAACCAAGAACAATTATGCAATATCTAAGCCTTATATAAATCAGGGCACTCGACTAATCATATAGGCCACATTGTTCAAAACAAATCAAGGCAAACAAGTTGTCTAAGTTTTCTTTAGCTATCCATTTGTTTCGAGAACGGTGGCCTACCTGATGAGTTGTCTTACCTGAATTTTTAGTAATGGAATCTAATTAGTGAGACCTACCTTATGCACGGGTTAGATCTTGCACAATTATGCTGGGTTTGCAGATATGGTGGCACCTAGGTGGACTTCCTTAATACACGCGTGTGGGCTTAAGTCACATCGATGACTTGCATTTTGTTCAAGTGCATGAGTGTACAAGATTTGTACCAATCATCAGGTAGCCTATACCTGGATCAAATATCAATCTAGGGTCCACTAGATGACTGGTTCTGATCTGCCATCCTTTTCTCCATTCACATTCCCAGTTACAGATGACCATGCTGAATTATTTCCCAGTAAGCAATGTGCCCCAGACGTCCCAAGGTGGGCCACGTGCAGGTTCGATGTGAATCAGTGACCAATATTTCTAACTACACATTTTTTTGTTATACCTGGCCAGGCCTAAAAGTGGATTGCTTGGTGTGCCCCGAGCTCGGTGTTGTGTTGACATGGCAAATTTCTGTGAGCTCTATTATGGTATATGTGTTATATCCACACTGTTCCTCCATTTTCCATTTTGTGAGACTATTTTAGGACGTGATACCAAAACTGAGGAAGACCCAAACCTAAAGTGTACCACTCCACATAAGGCAGTGGGACAATGATGTCGGTTGTTGAAACCTTCCTACGGCCTACCATGATGTTTATTTGCCATCCAACCATTTCATAAGGAAACAAGGACCGGGATGAAGTGAAAACACAAATATCAAATTGATCCAAAACATATGTGGCCCCAAGAAGTTTTCAATGATAGGCGTTCAATCTCCACTGCTTTCCGTGGTGTGGTCTAGTCTACGTTTTGATCATGGTCATTTTTGGGCTCCTACCTAAAATGATCTCACAAAATGGATGGACAGTGGGGATGTAACACATACATCATGGTGGGGCCTACAGAACTTTGCAAGTCAACACACCACCGAGGTCACTCACAGGTGTGTGGTACAAGGGCTCTCAATGGAGCAGGTCAGATCCAAGATCCGATTCGCTCCGAATCCATATAATGCGGATTTGGATCTTAAAATAGGTCCAATTATTTAAATGGACCGGATTTAGATCTTAAAATAGGTCCGATTACTTAAATGGACCGGATATGGATTCACAGGAACATATCTGAGTTCAATCCGAATCCGATTAAGATCTGACTCATTGTCACCTTACTGCATATGTTATATTCATGCTGACCATCTGTTTTACAAATTATTTTAGGCCATGTCGACTATACCATAATAAATAGTGGGATTTGCATCATTTTTCTACTAAATTAAATATATTATATTATATATTTTATATCATATATTTTTTTATATTTGTAATTGGGGTGGATTTGGACCTAGATCCCAACCCGAATCCGATGGTTATATGGATTTTGGATCGGACATGGATCTAACAATTTATAAATGGATCGGATATGGATATCACCTTTTGGATCGAGTTGGATCTGAATCCGATCCAAATCCGTCTACAGATATACGGACTTGGAGCCGGATCCAACTGGATCCGATCCAGATCCTACCCATTGAGAGCCCTAGTGGTACACCACGGAATCCACTTCCGGTTAAAGTGGGGGAGGCTGGCCCCCGATCCACTTAGTCTCAGCCTGAATGGCAAGGCCTATTAACTAAATGGGTGGGCCCCAGTTTTATGCATAGAGGATCGAAAACGTAAAATGTCCAACCTTGTAATTTTTGGGCAGAAGCCATCAGCTTTGTATCTTTCAAAATCAACGGTTCCGATCACGCCCTGGATACACCGGCGGCGTATTCTGCAGCAATCATCAGAAACGGACGGAAATACCCTTGTCCGATCGTCATAGTCCGATTGCAATCCTGAAACTGCCCTTTCTCCATATATGTCTTTTACTATGTTTTTGTTTCTCATCTTCTGCAACATCTCTCAGACGAACGGAGATTTTGCCTATTTTCCATCTCGCTTCGGTATCCGACATTTCGTCTGGAACATGGATTCTGCTTTCTTTCGACTCTGTTGAAATCTTACAATTAGGGTTTCAATCACTTATAGTTCCGGAAACTCGGCAATTGTATGTGCATTTCAAGCAATCCGCGTTGCAGCCTGCAATCCGAACTGAGGAAGGGTTTTTTTTTAATTATTTATTTAATTTTATTTTTAATAATGAAATGCGTATTCAAAAGGGTCTTGAATGACAAAATTGTATCGTTTCCAGTTAGACTGGCGATAATGGTAAGAATTATGAGAATTTTCAAACCTTTACTCAAATCTTCTTGTGAAGGCATAAAGGTACGTTTGAATGGTCAGATGGATTGAATTGCAATAATTAAGGTGTGTTTGGATCCTTTGAATCCAAAGGGAAAGGAAACCGGATTCCCTTGACAAGACAGCAATGGCTCTTTGGATAGATGGATTCTGCAAATAATCGTTACACTTGACAACTTTAGGATTCTCTGGTACAAGATACGGGATTTCCACCTAAATAGGAAGCCTAAGGGCTCGTTTGGATGCTAGTAAATGACTTAAAGTAAATCATTTACTACCTTCTGTTTGGATGTAAGTTGTAAATAGTGTTTGGATAGCCTTTAAAGTTTAAATGGGTTATATCATGTAATTGTATATTCACACCTGAAAATTAATTTAGCAAATAACATTCAAATTACATGTTGGAATTTCCTTTCAAGTGTTAAGCCCATGCCACTAAATTACATTTGGGTCAAGCCCATGCCACTAAATCTTAGAGTTAATCCTTAAAAAAAAAACCGAGTAGTATGTGAGCCATACAAGTGGGCCCACGAATTCAAGCTTGGGAGAGCCGCTGGTGGTTGAGATCGTCGGTCCGGTAGAGAGCCGCTGCTGGAAGGGTGTTTGAAGCTTGGAAGATCACCAGAGGGAGGCAGGGAGGGAGGGAGATTGCAGAGAGGGAGAGGGAGAGGGAGAGAGAGCCGTTGGATGTGATTTCACAGCAGGTGGCAGAAATTTGAAAGCAGATCCGTTGCCATCTATCCCATTTACCAGTAAATGAAATCTCACCTTTTTGCTAGTAAATGGGAGAGGGGATTTGCTAGTAAATGATTTACTAGCAAATGGGAGCATCCAAACACAAAAAATGCCCATTTACTAGTAAATCATTTACAGCCTATCTAAACGACCCCTAAAATGAACTCCCTTTTTTTTTTGGTGTTGATGGAATTTATAATTAGATAATCATTATTTTTATATGCCCCTGGTTTTGGATAGATAAAAGGACTTGAATGTAGGCAGGTCGGTTTTAATGCATAGGAATGGTGGAACCCTAAGGCCTATCGCAATTTCTTGTGTTTCAAGTTGGTCATGAGACAATCTTTATTGCTTTGTTTGAAGGGTCATGATAGCTGGGTATGCCAGCTGGGTGCCTTTTGCAATCTCTACTTTAATTGAGTTGTTGATGAAATGAGTGAACTAAAAACGAAAAGAAAGCAATGGAAAAGAGCTGCCGCGGAAGCCTTGCACGAAGAAGTTGGCAAGTGAAATGGGTGATTTTGGAGAGTAGGAAGTTCAATTCTTAATGGAAGTTAGCATTGGGTGTGTTAGGGAACAATGTTTAGTTATGGCATTCCCAGTCGAGGTATTTGGAATATTAGGCTTTCCATTCTAGGTATTTGAAATTTCAGTCCTTTTCCCAGCAAGATAGAAAGGATTTGGCAGATGAATTGGGCCATTAGATATGATCATATGACGCCCTAACTGTACAGATACCTAAAAAAACAACAGAAACTGGACTGTGCCACATACAACGCTTTACCTATGCAGATGTGCATTGGCATGCAGGATGACTCTTTTGCTGGGACCTCCAGGCTGTGGGAAAACCACACTCTTGCGTGCACTTGCAGGGATGCTAGATCACTCTCTCAAGGTCTGTATCCCTTCTTTGATCCTTTCTTTATTGGGTTACTGATTTCTGAGCTGCTCCATTTACATAGTAGATGAGATATCTAGTTTGAATTTAGGCAGCTTGCTTCCATCTTTCCTATCATTATTCTCATTTTGCTTCACGGGCTTCCTCTTCATATAAATAGCAATTGAGATACTAATTTGAAAATGGATGTCATTTTATTTATAAATTTGCTTCTTGTGCATTACTGTTGTGATTTTTGGTCTAAAAGTTGCCATCCACCATTGTTTCTGAAGACTCTGACCATCTACTATACTTTTCATTTGTGGGTTTTGCTTCTTTTAGGATCTGTTTGGATGCTTTGCTGAACTGTATTGCAATTATTCAGTTCATTATGAGGAGGATCTGGCTGAATTGTGACTGGCACCATTTTAATTCATTGCAGTTCCGTGGCCTTTCAAGTTGGACAGTTGGACTTGACATGACAATAATTGCAATTTGTGGGGTTAGGCTCACAAGGCTCGTTTACTCCGTATTGAGTTGAACTGTTGCAAATCAAATTCAGTGAGCATCCAAACACAGCCTTAACTGCTGGGACTTGGAGTCTGATACTAGTTTTCTTCCCCCATGCATATCACATTTCCTTTCCTTTTTCTCTATTAGTTTTGTATCATTTGCTCAATTAGATTTTGGTATATAAGTTTTAGATTTCCTCTCTAGCTATTCTTTTGGACAAGTATTCTCCATTTTGTTTGTGTCCTTTGCTTACTTTCCTTGGCTGTCAAATATCTAAGCTCAGACCTGCATTTTTTGTTTCGTTCTTCAACAGGTGGAAGGAGAGGTCTCCTATAATGGTTTTAGATTAGATGAATTTATCCCTCAGAAAACATCAGCATACATTAGCCAACATGACTTGCACATATCCGAGATGACTGTGAGAGAAACATTAGATTTTTCAGCTCGTTGCCAAGGTGTTGGAAGCAGAGCAGGTGATCCACTTCATCCTTGCCAACATGACTTGAACATATCCAGGACTGATGTTTTCTTTTAAATTTTATTTTTCATGTTTTGTGCTGGAAGAACTCCTCAATGAACTCAAGAAAAGAGAGAAAGAGGCTGGAATAGTTGCCGACTCTGATTTGGATGCATACATGAAGGTGGTCTACTGTCTGCTCCTTTTTATTCTAGAGGTGGTTGAAGTTAGTTTCTGTTGGCAATGATTCAAAGCTACAATTAATTTTGACAGGCAATAGCAGTTGATGGGTTGGAGAGAAGTCCTCAAACAGATTATGTTTTAAAGGTGAGTATTCAATTGGAACCCTGTTTTCTTTACAAAGGGCTATATACCCTGGGATTCAACTCGAAACTTGGCTGAGTCGACTTGACGAGATTTCGTGCTAAGTCACTAATAAACTTGCTTGTAAGACTGGCTCAGTGGAGACTCAGCAGCACTTGCTAACTACTCACTGACTTGGTGGACTCGATACCACTCGAGGAGACTTGGCCTTCAATATAAGAGCCAACACCACACCCACCATGTTGTGGTCACCTCTTTTCGTTATTTCATGTGGTTTATAGATTTGAACTATCTTAAATGTTTTGAATGTTCTTTATTCAATTACGAAATACCAAATCACGTCAAGTGAAGGCTCGGTCAAGCCTTCATATCGATCCGACCTGGCTGGACATCAAGTTGAGTCGAGTTTTGGGTTTTTGGACAGTGATCCAGTGTTGGGTGAATTGAATCAATCAATATATCTTACTTCTGATCTTTTGCTCATTTTGATTGTGACTTGTGTAATGAAGATCCTTGGTCTGGAGATCTGTTCAGACGTCATTGTAGGTGATGCTATGAGAAGAGGCATATCTGGTGGAGAGAAGAAACGAGTGACTCTGGGTACTGTAGAAATCCATGCTAATGTATTCCTTCACTCTGTTATTTTCGGAAGAGAAGGATGTGTTGTAAACTTTATGTGGGCATGACACTGGCATCCACTTCTAGACAAAGAATGGAGTCAGAATTAACAGAGCAACTGAAAACAAGTGCATTAATTACTTAATTGGCTTGAGAGACATAAAATAGGTTTAACTGAACATTAGGGTTCTATTCTCAAACAATCCTCTAATTGTTCCTGACAGGTGAAATGATTGCTGGCCCATCTAGGACCTTTTTCATGGATGAGATATCAAATGGATTAGATAGCTCCTCTACATTTCAGATCATTGCCTGTCTTCAGCAAATGACACATATCATGGAAACCACCGTATTGGTTTCACTTCTTCAGCCAGCTCCTGAGGCCTTCAATCTCTTTGATGAAATAATCTTAATGGCAGAAGGGATGATCATTTACCATGGCCCTCGTCAATCTGTTCTTGAGTTTTTTGAGAACTGTGGTTTCAGGTGCCCAGAAAGGAAGAGCCCAGCTGATTTCCTCCATGAGGTTGGCCATCGGAACAAGTATTCATCTGTTGGATTCTATTCTTGTTTCTTCCATTAATGTAACTCAAATTTCTTATTCTCTTTAGGTCATCTCGAAGAAAGATCAAGCACAGTTCTGGTGTTACTCTGGCCAGCAATATCATTATGTTCCAGTTGAGCAATTTGCAGAAAGATTCAAGGGATTTTCTGCGGGACAAAAGTTATCAGAGGAACTTTCACAGCCACATTGTATGCTCAAAGGTGCCAAGGATGCTCTATGCTTCAGTACATACTCTCTGAGTAAAAGAGAACTATTCAAAGCTTGTTGTAGTCGAGAATGGATTCTTGTGAAAAGAAACCCAGTTGTATATGTTTTGAAAATGATGCAGGTAGGTATTGGGAACATTTGTTGCTTTCATCTTCTATGCCTTGCATCTTGCAAACTGACATTTTCTCCCTGCAGCTCATGTTCCTTGCGCTCGTCACGATGACTGTATTTATGCGAACACAGATGAGTGTTGATCTGGTTCATGCAAATTACTACATGGGTGCCCTTTTTTACACCCTTCTCTTGCTCATGGTCAATAATAACCCGGAGTTGTACCTGACTCTTTCAAGGCTTGTAGTATTCTACAAACAAAGAGATTCATACTTCTATCCTGCATGGGCATTCTCACTCCCTTCATCTGTACTCAAGATCCCACATTCTTTGGTAGCATCTTTGTTTTGGACATTGCTCACTTATTATGTAATTGGATATAGTCCAGAAGCAAGCAGGTCTGTTCACCTATGTAAATAACTTGCATCTAAGATACTCTAGGTTCTAGTCTATATTTCCAACTCATAATTGCATTCTTATCGTCTCACCTTTCTAGGTTCTTCTGCCAATTCCTTCTATTTTTCGCTGTCCATCTAATGTCCGCATCAATGCAACGAGCTGTAGCATCGGTATTTCGCACTTTTATGGCTGCTACAATGGTGATGTCCTTTTCTATATTGATAAGCCTCTCATTTGGAGGCTTCATACTTCCACTGTGTAAGGTTCTAGTCATGCTTTCCAGTCAAAAGCTTGAATAAGTTATCAACAGAATTTGACTGATCTTGGTGTTCTTCTGTGCAGCTTCTATTCCGGCTTGGATGACCTGGGGATTTTGGGTTTTTCCATTGTCTTATGCAGAGATAGGTGTTACCGTCAATGAATTCCATGCACCACGATGGAGAATGGTAGGATTCAGTAGGGAATTGAATAAACAAGTCCAGGATTTTTTTTTTTTTAATCACATATTAGTATTTACCATAACACTGTGATTTGTACACTTTTTCAAGACGAAGGCTGCATTTGGAAGAACTAGAAAATTGAATTGAAGTAACGAGTTCAATAAAGTGGAAATGACCACAATGCAATTACTTTAGAATTCTTTAGGGCCTCGGCCCCAAGTAGCATTTACACTAATACCTAGTTGGATTCGAAAGGAATGTGACTGCTATTGAATGCTATTGCCTATTATGAATACTAGGAAATGGCATTAAAATTTGGCAATTTTCTTTTGATTAAACTAAATTTTTGCAATTCTATTCAGTTATGCATCCAAATGCATTGTAAGTTTGTCAGTGTCAAAGTTTTACGCATGTTGTAGTTGTAAGGGGTGAAATTTTAGAACTGCAACGAGCTTCAATAATGATTATATATGCTTTTTGTCTTTGATGAAAGATTTCATCTGCAAATGTAAGTGTTGGGGAGCAAGTAATGAGAAGAAGAGACCTGCTGTATGAATCCTACTTCTACTGGATATCTTTGGGAGCTTTGTTCGGGTTCATTGTAATTTTGAACGCTGTCTTCACCTTGGCCTTGACATTTCTGAAGTGTAAGTTTGGTATTGATGATCTCTACTCCTTTTATTTTGTTCCTCCATTTTCTCCATCTATGAATCAATTAAGTTTTCAGCCACATTGGTTGTCTTAGAAATTCATTCTTTACTTTCATCTGCATTTTTCCTCCTCTAATTTAGCTCCAAGTAGGTCACGGGCTGTGATAACCTTTGAAAAGCTTTCCCAATTACAAGGAAAAAATGATTGTAATTCGTCAGTTTTTCTGCCAATCTCAAGCATGGAACAGAAAAAAGGTGGTGCAATTGAATACATCTTTTTCTTTTGAATTCTTTCTATTTATTTATTTTTTTGGTTCCTCTGGACATTCATAAATGGTCGGAGAACAAATATTGCAAGGGCATGATTGCTTTCGATGGATGGCTATGCAGGAAAAGTTACTTTACCTTTTGAGCCCCTGGCTTTGTCATTTCAGGGTGTGCAGTATTTTGTTGATATGCCCCGGGTAATTGTCCTACATGGATTAGTAACATACTTGTATACAGAATTTCTGGGTATGAGGATCCTAAGTGCCAAACTAAACTAGCATTCAAATTCTACCTGACCCAGAAAATGAAAAGTCAAGGTGTGGCTCGGAAAAACATCCAGCTTCTAAGAGATGTCACAGGTGCATTCAGGCCTCATGTTCTTACAGCTTTAATGGGTGTCAGTGGAGCAGGCAAGACAACACTTCTGGATGTTCTCTCTGGAAGAAAAACTTTTGGTATTATTCAAGGAGACATTAGGATAGGAGGGTATCCCAAGGTGCAGGAAACATTTTCTAGGATATCTGGTTACTGTGAGCAAAATGACATACATTCTCCAAATATTACCGTTGAAGAATCTGTTATACACTCAGCTTGGTTGCGTCTTGGGCCACAGATCAATGAAGAGACTAAGATGGTAAGATTCCTTTCGCGCATGCTGTAGCATATTTTTAAGGGAGCATGATGTGGTTGTGATAAGTCGTCTTCTATTTTTCCTTTTCATGCTAAGCAAGCATTTGGTCATGAGACTTGGCCATGAGTTGCAGTTACATTGGAAAGATCTCTTTCCTGTGCATTGCATGATTTGATTGGACATTGGCATGTGATACACCTTATACATCGATATTGTTTCATATATCTTTAAATCAGAGGCTAATGCATTTCTATATAATATTGTTTACACTGCAGGAATTTGTAAATGAAGTTCTGGAAACTGTTGAGCTTGAAGAAATCAAAGACGCTTTGGTTGGAATTCCTGGTATAAGTGGCCTATCTATAGAGCAGCGGAAAAGGCTGACACTTGCAGTGGAACTTGTTTCAAACCCATCTATCATGTTTATTGACGAGCCCACATCGGGTTTGGATGCAAGGACAGCTGCAATTGTGATGCGTGCAGTGAAGAATGTAGTTGACACTGGAAGAACAGTAGTTAGCACTATTCACCAGCCAAGTATCGACATCTTTGAATCATTTGATGAGGTAGATCTTCATGATTTGCTAGTCATGCTCCTTATTGGAATAGTTACAGTATCATAACATCCTTGGATTATTAAAAGTTTATTGGTAAGCAATGAATATATTTTGAAGAGTTTACAAGCCAACATCACAGAACAAACCCAAGAGCTTTAATCGAATATCGACTTGGATGAAATTGTTTCTCTATTACCTAACCTCAAAGTCCACTGTCAGACTTTCATATGGCCTTCCAATGATTTTACCTGGACACATGTTATAGACTCATTTATGCAGATTTATTCACTTTATTTCCTAGTACTAATTCTCTTTGTTGTTGATGTTTTTATTGCTTGTTGCGCATGTGGTCCGTATTCATATATATACTAAAAACCTACCTGGTTTTGGCCCTTACTGAGCACGGAGTCGAATGTTGGAAGAAAGAAACAGTACATAGAATGAAGTCCTGAAGAAAAAGGTAAATCTTCAAGGAGTCATTAGGTCATCAGGACCAAATGGTTAAAGGAAAAATCTAATAGTGCAGAACTAAGGAAAGGAACAATTTTTCATTGGTTAGCGGTTCAGCCCCATCTCTACCATCAACTAGAAGCAAAGTAAAGAAGATCCATCCGGCCAACGCTAAAGATATACGAAACTATGAATTTCAAAGCCAATGCTAGATAAAGGAACCACTACCCATCTATATAGTTCCCAAACATAACTCTTCAACCATTAAAAGCCTGTTTCGTGCTTTTATCATTAGATCCAATGTTGTCAAAATCGTTATCGTATCGTAAATTGTAGTAGGGGTTGAATCGTATCGGATCACAAATCGTATCGTAAATCGTAAGATTTTTTTTAAATTTTCTTGAAAAATATGAAAATATATAAATAAATCAGTTTTTTTTTTTTTGAAAATTCATCTATCTTCCTTTTGCCATCAATGTGCACCAAGTAATAGCATGTCATAATATTGTTAAAGGATTCTTATTCCTTCATTTTTTGTCTTCCATGAAATTTCCCTTTAAAAAACATACAAGGGTCCTTTAATCATTTATGTCCTTATTACCTTACTTGAATGTAGAATCATGGTGGAAAAGCGGCCTTTGATACTGTAGACTGACAAAAAAAGATATTTTGATTTTCCATAATACATATAAGTCATATTGATCGTAACCATCCATAAAATCATTACAGGCAAGTGATGCATCAATTTGGTGTTTCGACCAATTAAGAAGTAAGGAATCATAAAAAAAAAAAGCTACGTGATTTAATGTTGAAGAGAATATATATCATTTAATCTCTTATAAAGAACAAATAAAAATAATTTACCTTTCTAAACAATTCTTAAAGCCCCCACCAATTAAAAAACATAAATGAAAGCCAAGGAAGCTTAAAGTAGAAGAGAATATGTATAATTTGAATCATAAATCGGGATTTGAATCGTAAATCGTAGGATTCAAATCATAGAATTGTAGGATTCATATAAAAAGGGATTCAAATCGTTTTGCTTAAGATTCGACTAAAATCGTATATCGTAAATTGTCAATTGTAGGATTTTGACAACACTGATTAGATCTATTAAATTTTTTTTTTTTTTGGGAACTTTTTGGAATGATAATGATAATTGTATTAGAAACGAAACAAAAGAGAGGAACAACCCATAGGCATCACAAGAGAAAGGACATTATGAGAGATCATCCAAATCCAAAGGACCACGACTCCTCACTCCTCACCCTTCAAAAACCTTAAGGTCCAAAGCCCAATCAATCACCTTTCCTTTTGCTCCGATTAATTCTTTTTGGCATTTCAGACTTGTTAATGAAAGTCCTGTTGTCGGGTTCCTTCCATATTGAGCGACAAATTGCCAACAAAGACAATATTCACAATACTTGCTGCCTTTTACCATGTCCATCCCAGTTCCATGTACCAAAGGACACTGCAATTGTCCTGGAAGGCTGGAAATCACCCAACTGATCTCAAAGAACTCGATGAGTCCCCTCTAGATCTCCTACACAAAGGTACAATGAATAAACAAATGGTGCCCTGATTCTATGTTCACTAAACACAGGATACAACTATTTGTACTCATCATCTTTCTACTCAAATGGTCAAAACTTTAGTGATGGCGATGGGAGCCCTGTGATGGAATACTGGGACACGAATTACTTGTAAGTTCCTGTTGGCACAAGCTATGTGGGCCCACCGCAATGTCCACAAAAAATCCACTCTGTCCATCAGTTTCACCATCTCACATCAAGAAATGAGTCCGAAAACAAGGCAGTTCTAACACTCAAGTGGGGCACACCACAGGAAACAGTGAGGATTAAACTCCCACCTTTGAAACCATCGTGCGGCCACAAAAGTTTTGGATTAGGCTAAGTTTGCGTTTTTGGTTCGTCCCAGTGGGAGTAACTTTCTGAACGGTTTGGATGGCATATAACATCATGGTGGGCCCCGGGAAGGTTTCAATGGTGGGCATTTCCAGTCTCACTGTTTCATGTCATGTGGCCCACTTGATTTTTGGATCGGCCTCATTTTTTGGTTCATGCCCTAAAGTGATCTGGCGAAACTGATGGACCGAGTGAGTTTTTCATCGACATCACGGTGGACCCAACATAGCTTCCACCAACAAGTTCTTGTTGGCGAGGGGCATAGGCAATTCACGTCCGGAATACTAGGGACGTAGGGTGTCCGGATTCTGACTATGCTAAGGTTGCATACCTGCTCAATGGTCTTAGGTTGGTGGTGAATCACAAGCTCAACTTGATAGTCATCAAAGGTGACTCTAGAAACTCATCAACTGGATTCAACTGGCTGTGCCTCTTGGAAGCTAGAAAACCTGCTGGATGAGATAAAGCTATTGAGCCCAAAGCCAGTATGTTGGTATCCTCTCAGCATCTTCCTTGATCGGAGGCAGATATGTTAGCAAAGGAAGGTCAAACCCAGGTTACCTGGATCGAGAATTGCTTTGTTATGTGGTACGGGAATGGGTATGCGGTATGCTGCCTTCTCCAATATGTGGTATGCAAGGGGTAGGATCATGTGTGTTACTCCAATACATACACTGATTTTCATGATTTGTATGTGGGAACTGCAGTTCTCCCTTGATTTTCACGAATATATCTTTTTGATTGCTCGATAAAAAAAAATGTTGGAGAATTTTGTTACTATGGTTTCGACGCTAGCATTGTAAACATATAGAATTTAGGTCAATTTTCTGAGAATTGTAACTTTGTCACTTGGTTTGATAATTCTAATTATTTTCTTGATTGTGCAGAACCTTGAACACCGATTATTCAAATGTGCTCTAAACTAATACATGGCTTGTTAAACAACACTTGTCTGCAGATAATATTGATTAAAAAAGGAGGCCAGATTATCTACTCTGGTCAGCTAGGCTGGCATTCAGAGAGGGTTATTAATTACTTTGAGGTAAGTCTGTTGTCTTTCATGTAATTATTTTCCTTTTCCAGCATTTAGGAAGGGGTGTCAACTTAAGCTATGTCATTTGAGTAAGATGATAGACAAAGTTCAATGTTAAATAATCTGCCGTTTGTTGAAATAACTCATCATCTTAAGTTGAATTGAATTTCATCATTTGATGGGACTTAATTCATGTTGATTTATTCCATTTTTCTTCTGTCTTTTGAAGAGTATTCAAGGTGTGCCAAAGATCAGAGATAACACCAATCCAGCAACATGGATGTTAGAAATTACTTCTACATCTGTTGAAAGACAACTTGGTATAGATTTTGCTCAAGTTTATAAAGAGTCGTCCCTTTATCAGTAAGTTCGCCATTCATTGACATTGTAAGCTCTATTATGTGAAGGTCCTGCTTTATGGATTACTGGTTCTAACTGTAATGAATGCTACTGTGTAGGGACACCAAAATGCTAGTTGAACAGTTGAGCAAACCTACTCCAGGCTCGAAGAAACTACATTTTTCCACCCGTTTCTCTGTGAATGCATGGGGCCAATTCACTGCATGCCTGTGGAAGCATTGTTTGTCATATTGGAAAAGTCCTGATTACAACCTGAAGAGAATCTCTTTTGCATTTCTCTCATCGTTGTTCTTGGGCTTACTTTTCTGGAAACATGGAAGCAAAATGTAAGTCATTCAGTTCAATCAGTTAGATGCATTCTTAATCAACTCCTTAAATGATCAAAATAAGCAGGATACCTTTCATTCATACAACTGTATACAAAAAAATAAAAAATAAAAAATAATTTTTTTAGGGCTTTAATGTAATAAAAGACTAACAGGTATTTTTGGTGGGCCTTCTAAATGTGAGAACTTCATGTTTCGTAGACATGTTTTCCCTTTTTCCTCCTTTGCCTCAAAGGTCTTCTGTCCTTTCACTTTTTCCTCGCTTTATTTCATACCTTACCATCCTCAATACAACAAGTATTATTCTTCCTTTGTTACACACGCTAGCCTTTTTTTTTTTTTTTTTTCTTTTTCTGTTACTGATATAAAAAACCCATTTGTTTCATTTCCAAAGATAAGAGTGTCATTGTGGCCGAAATGAATAATGGCTCACTAAAAGAGATGGAGAATCCACCATCTAATGTTAAGGCATGTGAATTTTCGAGACATGCATCGTCCCTCCCACAAACCCGAGATTTGTTTGAAAATGGAGTTGCTATCTTGTTGGCTTTAGAGAATCACGAGTCCTCTGTTACAACATACTACTGACATGTGGTTTCTTTTGATGCATACCCATTTGTGCAGACTCGTTCGCGACACTCTTTTTTTTTTGCACACGCAGTCACACCAGTGGGTGCTCGAACCCATGACCTCGTGTTGAAACCCTTGTGAGTCTACCACTGAGCCATAGGGTAGTGGCACTCATGATTGTGACAGGCTGCCCAAGAAAGCAGCTATCCTAATCTTCTTCTTACTCTCCTGGTGCATGCCATTGCACACATGGTTGTGAGATCAAGGACGCTCATCAGGTGGGCTCTACTATATGTGCCATGGCTCAACAAATGTGGCTTTGTCCAGTCATCATGTTGACTATTAATGAAATAATGGATGATTGAAAGATTGACCATCAGCCCATATTCATTGTACACGTGTCCCACCTGATGAATGGGCTCTCAGGCCATGGTGCACACTCGGGGCCCACCTGATGAACAGCCAGATATCAAACACATGCTGCAATGGCACACATGAGCAGTGTTTTAAATAGCTATGCTATGTAGCGTGTAGCTTACGCTACGTAGCGTAGCTTAGCCTAAACGCTACGTAGCTCATGAAAATAGCTTAAGTTGCATGTAGCCTACACTACATGATTAATTTGGACATGCTACACGCTAAATAGACTACGCTACATCCTACATATCTCACATTACAAGTCATTTTTCACTATAAAATTAAAATCAATAATGTTTTTAATGATTTGTTACATTTTTCTGTTTCAATGAAAATTCATTAGACTTATCAATGCTTTTAGTAAAATAATATGAGAAACAGTTTTAAATAAGTTTTGTCGCTCTTTCTTCACTTTCATACTTAATAATCACGCCTTGCTATTACTTTAGATTGCATTTGGTTGCATCAAATATCATGAAAATTGTTAAATTTTATTATTAATCATCTAATTTGGTGCAACCAAGTGCAAACTTGATTAAAAATCTAAGCAGCATGTAGCTTATGCTACACGCTATGTAGCTTACGCCTCACCCTTCAGAGGGGTGAAGGCTACGCTACACGCTATTCGCTATTTAAAACATTGCACATGAGGATACTAGGATTTGGGTGACTACTCTTGCGAGTGGTTGTGGCAGTGATCTCAAACCCCTGGCCCCAACATATACACTCAATGCTCATACACACACATGGGCATCATGCCTTGAAATGGATTTTGGAATTGTTGATTAAAATATGGTATTCATTCCCCTCTTGCAATGCTTTTTTTCTTTTTAGTAAAAATTTCTGCCTGCAAAAATAAAAAAAAAGTAGAAGAAAAAAACTTATGAGAAAATTACTTTTTCGTGTAAATGGCAAACGTGTATGAGATCCGAACCTATCATCAACTAGCTCTACCTTGTATGGGCCATGCCCCAAATATATACTGATCTAATAATCTTAACCATTTGATTGGAGAGTTTTTTGGGAAAAGAAAATAGATGGTTATAGAAAATGTCAACTAAAGTTCCTTTTACTGTCCTTTTTTTCTTCCTAAAAATTCTTTCCATCCAGGGTTAGGATTACAGCTGATGTAGATATTGGGATATATAGTCTATTCAAGGTAAGGCCTACGTGATGGTTTTAGTTCTTGTATATATTTGGCATATGTACAAAAAAGCTCGTCACTGATGAGTTATGCAAAAGAAAGTGAAAATATTCTAGTTTTTCTCAAAATTTTATGACAATTTATATCGATCTGGCATATTTTGTTGACGTGTTCCTTTTAATTGCAGAAACACAGAGCAAGACTTGTTCCACATGGCAGGATTTATGTACTGTGCAATAGTATTCCCCGGCATACAAAATTGTAATTCGGTTCAACATTTGGTGGTGAAGGAACGCCTTGTAATGTATAGGGAAAGATTTGTTGGAATGTACTCTTCTCATGCCTATTCCCTTGCACAGGTCTTGTTGGCAATGTTCCTAATCTTTCTTCATTGCTCATAAAATACTCATGAATTTGTTCAATGAAGAACAAATAAGAACGCTTTCTGTTTACCAAATATTGTCATGATGAAATGCTTGATCCTACTCAGCTGAAGAATCCATATACATGACAGATAAGAGAACCAATGAGATATTAATAAATTTTAACTAAAACTCCAAGATGTAGCTACCCTGATGAATTTTACTTAAAAAAATCCTTGTTCATTTCGTAAAATTATATAATTTATTACAGTTACAGTTTATTTACGAATATTGCTTGAAAATGTTACATGAAAATCTGTGGTGCTGTAGCAGCTCTGCAAGACCTGAACAAGATTTCCATTCACTGTATTAAGAATATTGGTAGCTTTATTCTTTTCAAGTATGTTTGTACATGCTTTTAATTCAAACCATTTTCTTATTTGCAGTCAAAGACATCAGAATTATAAGTGGCTTATTTGTCAAGTCTATAAAGAGGGGACATGCATTTGAGATCTGAGTTGCTCATCAGGAGGGGCCCACCTTGGAATCCATTTCCAGAAAAAGGCTGGTCGAATAATCCCAAGTGATGGATTTGAGAACAAGGCATATAACAAACTATTTGAAACCATTCATCTTTTTCTTGGATTCAGTGTCTATGATCACCTGACTAGCCCATTTCTTTGGATACGATCATCTCGATAATGAGGCCCTCATGATGAGCAGTTTGGCCCTTGCACACATATTTCCTGTTCACATGTGTGCTGCAAGTAAGGTGTTAGAGTAAGGTACTATGAATAAGATTTGCAAACCTTAGAAGTATTTCTTTTTGAACTCTTATCTGGTTAAAATGGCTGGTGTACTCATTTTCTACATCAACGAACAAATTCAATATAAAAGTTAAGGTTTACAAATTCATTTATAATCTGGCTTAGGACGTGGAGAGTGATTTGGTACGCATCCAGTTATCCCATTTGATTGTATTGTTTTGCAGATAGCAATTGAAATTCCTTATGTATTCATGGAAGCAGTTGTATTTGGGAGCATTACATATTGGGCAGTTGGGTTTCACTTGTCAGCTTATAAGTTTCTATGGTACTTTGGTGCCTTGTTCTCTTCGATGCTCAGCTACACATATATGGGAATGTTGATTATATCTGTGAGCTCAAGTACTAAGGTTTCCAGCATATATTCGAGCACCGTTTTCACTATGTCTAATCTCTTTTCAGGCTTTATGATACCGAGGCCTGTAAGTAGTATTTTTTGTTTCCTCCGTGCTTTTCCTTTTTGTCCAATATTCCAACTAACATGATTTTTCTATGAAACTAGATGATATGTATTCCCATTTTGTAAGTATATCCATTGTTTGGAGTATCCCAATATTATTAGTATCTCTAGCTCAGTGATATCAATAACATTGGTAGCAATATTGATAACATTGGTAGTTTCAGTAATTCCGAGTATTGGCAATGTATAGCTAAGTATCACCAATGTATTGATATCGCCAATATTTTCGACTATGTAAATTCCAAGTGCCGCTTGTATCGCCAATGTATCGATATCACCAATGTATTGCCAATATTTTCGATTGTGTAAATTCCCGGCGTTGCTTATATCACCAGTGTATCGGCGGTATTCTGATAATATTGCCAATGTATTGATATTGCCAAAAATCTGTTTATTATAAAAAAAAATCATTTCAAATTTTATTTTTTTATTTTTATTTTTTATGGGTGAATGGTTAGATGTAATGTTCAAATTGTAGACGATAACATCAATGATATTGTGATGTTATTGTTATTGCAACATGGGGGATATCGAGTCCACAGTCTTTTGTTTCCTTTCCAATTGTTGACGATTTCTCGGCTAAATATCGTGTGTTGTCGATATTATAAAATATCGATGGTTGTTTAGATGGAAGGTCTGATGCATAGATGGGATCGATGGGGTGGTTAGACTGATTTCTTAAGACAACAATGCTTTTAGGCCCCCATTAAATAGAAACTTATTATGTATGCAATTTTTTAATTCCTAAATATGCGAATGTGTATTTTACCATCTCTTGAAGTTTCACTAAAAAATTCCACCGTTTTCCTCATGTTTTCCCAATGTTTATCCGCATTTCCAATTATCGACAATATTGATATTATTTCCATATCCTCGACCGGTGAAACTTGTAACGATACCGATACTTCAAACACTGAATATATGAAAAGAAAATGTGGGTGACATGATAATGATGGCATATTATAGCATCAAACACTTCAACCATGTCCATGTTGCTTACCAAAGAGTCCTGTAGAAAAACACAGGATGGATCTTTTGGTGATGCCATGACGGTTAGAGGAAGATCTATTGATAAAGGTACCAATGGGAGAAATCAGAGAAGATCTAAATTGAAAGGGCACAAAATAGGAAAATATTTGAATTGCAGAAAGAAATGGTCATCTGTGTAAAAATTGTAGACTTAGGATAGAAAATCAAGAAAAATCCAAACTTGATTCACACGATTAAGCATCGGATTCAAAGGGTTCCCAAGGAAACCTAGTTGGGAAAGGCGATTCATCGAGGATGGGGGAGTGTTGTTGGCAATAATTCCACAAGAGAATTTGAATCATCAATGGATTTTGAATTTGGGTGCTTTATTCCATATGATTCTATGCAGGGATTGTTTTAACACATATCAGTTATGTGATGGTGGCACGGTTTACATAAGTGATGATCGCACGTGCAAAATTTTGGTGATTGAAGATGTTACAATTATTATGTATGATGGTATTACATGTATAGTTTTAGGCAGTGTTCGCAGTGTTGGTATCGCGTTACGTTTCGCACCCTAGTTATACAGATACATATCGTGTATCGCTAGGGAAATATTGGTTGCATCGGTTAATGTATCGCAATTTTTGGGAAACATGGCGAAACATTGGGAAATTGATTGAATTTTTCAATGAAACTTCAGGGATTGTTAAAATGGACCTTAATATATACTTTTAAATCATAATATGTCAAAAAAAAGTCCACATACTGGGGTTCCTTTGTAAATGATCCTAAACTATGCGCCATCTGACTAAACTGATGCAACTATTGTTTAAATTGATTCCATAAGATATATAAATGTAAGAAGACATTAATGAAGTGGATTGACAACTTTTAGAAAAAAAATTCGAAAAAATAATAATAATTAAGTGTGTTTTAATAATTATTATTTAAAAAATGAATTATTTATTTTTGAATTTGGAAAATATGTTGCGAATCAATAGATCAGCCCTCCTACATCTTTAAAATATTGTTTCTAATCCAACATTGCAAGTAATTTGGGAGAAATTGGGAAATTTCAAAATTTTCCCAATTTCACCCAAATCGGGTCCCATATCTCAAATCTTAAAATCAAAGTTGTAATACGTGATTCTCCATGCAAAACCTAAAGAATCAAGCATGTCAACTGATTTGCAACATATTTTAGTCGATTTAAACGAAAAAAATGAGTTTTGAAGGAAAAAAACTCACTAAGTTAAAGAAGGGGCCAACTTTGGATTTACTTTGAAATCAACGATTTCCTCTTAGATTTTTGTAAAGGAATGACCAAAATTTACCTAAAACAATGTTGGCGAGGAGAAATTGCAAGAAAAATGAGGAGGAGAAGTTTTTTCTCAAAAAACGAATGGGGGAGGAGCTCTTGTGCGTCTGGACGATATCATCCAGATATCGTCGACAACTAGAATATATTAAAGGATATATTGACGATATATCGTTGATACGACGGAAAGTAACAATTTTTTGTTACTCTGTTTGTGTACTGTATCGCCAAGCTGCAATATTAATAATATCGGCCGATATTATCGATATTGCAAACACTGGTTTCAGGTATGCGACAAGTACCGAACTTGCAGAAAAGTCTTCTATCATTGGGAAAGTTTGAAATGATTCGATTGAAGATTGTAAAAGGAACGATGGTAGTTGCAAAGGGAGAGTTGGTGATTTATATCAGTTGACTGGAGATATTGTGGTTGGCGATGATATTGTTGTCAATGCTATGACAGGCTTTGCTATAATCTAGCACAACCAATTGGACCACATGAGTAAGCAATGACTAAATGTACTTTTTAATCAAAATTTACTTTCTAGTATAAAATCTATTAATTTAGATATTTGTAAGGATTTTTCTGTTTGGAAAGCTCCATAGAACTTGTTTTTCCTTATCCACTACTAAAAGTATAAACGTTTTAAATTTAATTCATTTTGATACTTGGAAGGCTTTTGTCAAATCCTAAGGAGGTTCGAAGTATTTTATTTCTTTTATTAAAGATTTCTCCAAGAAAGTATGGGTTTACATGTTGAAAAGGAAGATTAATTCTTTTGCTTGTTTTATTAAGTTTAAAGTATCAGTTGAAAACCAGAAGAGAAAGAAAATCAAGTATCTGAGAACTAACAACGGAGGAGAGTACACGTCAAAAGAATTTAAGGATTTTTGTAGTATGCTAATGAGAGATACTACACAGTCCCTGGTACTCCACAACATAATGGAGTTGCTTAATGTATGAACCTTACGCTTATGGATCATGCTAGGAGCATGTTGAGTTCGGCTAGGCTCGAGCAGTTCTTCTAGGTGGAAGCCACTATTACGGCTTGTTATTTGGTAAATTGTTTTCCTATGACTGAACTAGATTGCAAAATTTCTAAAGAGGTATGATTTGAAAAACCTATTAATCATTTGTACTTTTAGTTGTGACGCTTATGTGTGGATTCTCAAAGAGCAAAAGATTAAGCTGGATGAGAGGTCCAAAAATTGTATTTTTCTTGGTTCTATAAATGGAACAAAGGGGTACAGATTGTGGCAGCCTACTTCCCACAAGCTAGTGATTAGCCAAAATGTATTTTTTTTTTTTAATGAAGATTTGATACAGAAAGACAAGGATATGTCGAGCTTGGAGCTGCGAGAGATAATTTTGAATATTTAAACAATATTTAAAATCAACCTATTGACTCAAAAGATAAGTTAATATCGTTGAAGATGAAGCCAATAAAGAGCATATAGATGAGATACTAGGTGTTGAAATTTAAAGTGATTAAAGTCAACCGAATAGCTACAAAACATTCTATTTGGTTTAAGGATTATGTCACGGCTTATGCTTGTATGACATAAGAGCGTGAGCCTTATTCATATCGCGAGAGGCATGCGAATCTGTGGATGCTAGCTAGTAGAGAGCGTCCATGGTGGAGGAGATAAAAGCTTTGGATAAAAAAAAGACCAGAGAATTGGTTGAATTATTTGAAGGGAGGAACGCTTGTAGATGGATCTACAAATTGAAGAAAGACACTAATGGGAATGTTAAATGTTACAAAGCCCTCTTAGTGGTAAAAGGGCATGCTAAAAAATTACGTATTGACTTCAATGGAATTTTCTCTCCAGTTATTCGATTGAGTACTATCTGTATTATGTTGAGTATAATAGTAGTGCTTGACTTAAGAGTTTTGAGCAATTGGATGTAAAAATTGCTTTTCTGCACAGGAATCTTGATGAAGAAATTTATATGATTCAACTCTAAGGTTTTATTAAAGAAAACAAGAATCTTGTTTCTCGGTTGAATGGATTGCTTTACAGTTTAAAGCAGGAGCTAAGGTATTGCTACAAGCGGTTTGATTCCTTTATTACGAGTTTGGGATTTTAGAGATATGAAACAGACAATTGTGCTTATGTTCGTAGTTATAGTAATGATGGTTTTACTATTTTGTTATTGTATGTGGATAACATGCCGGTTGCATGTACTAGTAGCGATACTATTGCAGTATTAAAAGATCATTTGGCTAGGGAATTCGATATGACGGATTTGGGTGCCGTTAATTAAATTCTTGGGATGATTGTATTTAGAGACGGGAATAACAGGAAAGTTTGGATAACTCAAAAGGGTTATGTAAAAAATGTTCTACGTTGCTTCAATATGTAGAAGTCTAGTTGAGTACTCCATTTTCTACTAGTTGTAAGCTATCATCAAATCAATGTCATAGTATAGAAGTAGAGAAGGCATATATGTCTCAAGTACCATATTCATCAGCGGTAGGAAGCTTTATGTTTATCGTGGTATGCACTAAACCAAACATTGCACAAATAGTGAGTGTAGTCAATAAGTACATGGCAGGCCCAGTAGAGATTCTTGGATTGCTGTGAAGTGGATCATTTGTCACTTGAAGGGAACTTCTAAAGTGGTCATTTATTGTAGTAGCCAAAATTTTGAGTTGGTTGAGATCATGGATATAGATTATGTAGGAGATTGTGATAAAAGAAGATATATCACATGTTTTCTCTTTGGCCGGCAGTGCGATTAGTTGGATGTAGAGATTGCAGTCAGTAGTGGCCTTGTCCATTGCAGAAACAGAGTATATAACAGCTAGACAAGCATGCAAGGAAGGTATTTAGTTGAAAATGTTACTAGAAGAATTGAAATTCAAGCAAACAGTGATGGTGATTCACTATGACAGTCAAAGCACATTTTACTTGCCTAAGAATCTGGTATTTATTGCTTGGACTAAGCACATTGACATTTAGTATCACTTTGTTTGCGATGTAGTGGAAGATGAACAAAACTCATTGCAGAGGATTCACACTGATGACAACGTAGCAGATATGCTGATGAAGCCTATTGTAAGGGAGAAGTTTGTTTGGTTTAGGACTTATCTTAGGCTTGTTGTTACGTACTAATTGGTGACCTTTGGGCAGCTATTATAGAGAGTGTTTTTCGTAGTATTAGAAAAACTAGTCTTTAAGTGGGAGAATGTTATGATGGTGGAGCGAAGGCATCCTATAGTGACACGTCTCTTTTTTTTCTGTGTTACATGTCTCCTAATGAGAGATGTGCGCTCTCTCTCTCTCTCTCTCTCTCTCTCTCTCTCTCTCTCTTATGTTTTCTGTACAGTGAAGCCTAGTTAGGCTGGGCTTTGGCATGTTCTCTCGTGTGGTGTTGCCTATATAAGAGGAACATGTGTAGAGAATGGTATCATTCTTCTGGGGTATTCATTGGTGGGAAGTTCTAGTACAGAGGAAGAGTGGGGAATAGATAAGTCTTGTATTTCTGATTTTTCTTGTTTTAGTGAAGAATAAAGCTGTGTTGCTGCCCTGTGGACGTAGGTATATTGTTGAACCAAGTAAATCTCTGTGCCTCTTGTCTCTTGTTTTTAGTTTGGCCCTTGGGTTTTTTGTTTGACCCCTTTTCTTTTGTGGGTTTTCTTTGTTTGCATTGATCATGTGCGAGTGTTTTTTTGCAACACAATCTTCCAGAATGGAAGATCCTAGTCTCCTCATTTTCTCTTGTAGTTCATTGATTGAAGGTTAGAATCTTCCATTTTGGGAGAAACCATCCATAGTGGGTCCCATGAGATTATTGGTTTGGAATTTGGATAAATGAACCATGGATATACCACATATATGGACTTTCAAGTTGACCTAAGTGTTCAAGTTTTACAACTATGCTAATGTACCATTTTGAAGCTATCCTTTGCACACTGGATTATTATGATTTAAGCAACCTTCATCCTTCCTGGGAAGAACAAGGAAAGAAAATAGGACTAATTGGTGGCTTTTCTGATAGATTTATTGTGATGGTTGACACACAAGCTATTTGAAATTTTTCATAGGGTATTCAAGCAACCCAAATTGCGTCATCCAATGTGAGCCAAAACATAGGTGGACTATAAACCGAAATTCATATTTTTGATCAGTAAACTAGCTGTTTGGTGGACATTTAATAGACAGTTGAAATGAAAATATCCAGTGGTCAGACTTTAGTGAATATAATCCATTAATGAGAGGTGAGGGTTGTTGATCACCCAAAATGATTTTTGGATGCTGAACGATTCACAATGGGTTCCCTCATTTGGACAGTTTACTTTGAGATTTCTTTCCCCAAACCAACCTATTGCATTCATTTAATTTTAAGATATCTAACCAGTTACAATGATTTAAGGGTTTTTCCCCTATATACACCCATAGTACCATGGGACACCCAAAATTACCCCCCCCCCCCCCCTTTTAAAAACTTACTTTTTTACACCTTCATGTGCAGTACTAGAGGGATTATATCTTTTTAAGAAAAAAATGCCCTTGTTATTGAGAATAGAAATGTTTGGGAGGCTGATAATCATTTCATACGTTCAAAATTGCTATTCATCTTCTATGCTCTCTGGCAATCTTTCATGCTTTCCACTACATTCTTCGACAATCTTTCGTACTTTCACCTGTGAAAAAGCCTCTCTTTAAAGAGTTTCATTCAATGGTTGGTGCTACAGAAGATACACTTCGATTCAGAGGATAATATACCAAATTATTCTCGATTAAGATAGTCTATGGCTTATTGGAAAGCTTATTGAATTACTTTTCTAATAAGCTTGAGATCACTTAGATCCGATGTGCAATGAGGGAAATTTGGTCCGTTTATTGAAGTCGTGCAGTGCTGACTATGCAAGCAATATTGTAGGTTACCCCAATAGGGACTTTGGGCCCACTTTCGAAACATCAAACGGTCTCCAAATGACATGATTCCAGTCCTAATTGAAAGCTTATCAAATTATCTTTCCGACGAGCTAAAGATCGTCCCGAATCGACTTGTAACAAGGGAGTTATGACCATTTTCGTGGGATCACACGTTGCAGGAAATTTATTTATTTATTTATTGTGGATAGTACAAATACACGAAATTGGACTGTTCGCTTTCAACGAGCTTCTAAAGGGAACTAGGACCATCTTATCTAGAGAACATTTGACCTTTCAAAAGTGGGTTTAAAGTCCTTGATGGTGTAACTCACATTGCTTACACAGTCACCACTAGGCGACTTCAGTAACAAATTGGATCTTCCTCATTACACCTCAGATCTAAGTGATCTTGGGCTTGTTGGATCAGTAACTGTTTGATCTGACATCATTTGACTTGAAGTCATGAAGAAGAGTAGGAATAATGTTACAGTAGGTACACTTCGAGTCAGATGATGTTTTCCAACAAGCGGTTTATAGAATTGGAAAGCTTATGGAATTACCTTTCCAACAAGCTTATGGATCACCTAGATCTAAGGTGTGACAAGGGAAAGCTGATCTGTTACCGAAGTCACACGGTGTTGACTGTGCAAGCAACATGAGTTACACCATCAAGTATTTTGGGTCCACTTTTGAACGGTCAAACAATTTTCAAATGAGATGATTCCAGTTATCTTTGAAAGCTCATCGAATTATCTTTCCAACTAGCCCAAAATGGTGATCCAACCTGTAATGATGGAGTTATGACCATTTTCGTGGTATCACGTGATGCTAGAAAAATTAGCGAACTTGAATAATACAAGTAGAAATTAGTGAATACGTTGAATACAAATTCGCAAACTCATATAGTACAAATTTGTGAACTCAAATGATACTAACAGTTCGTGAATTTATATTGTTTGCAATTGTTAATTTTTCCAATATTGCGCAACCCCACGAAAACGGTCATAACTCCCTTGTTACAAGTTAGACCAAGATGATCTTTGGCTCGTTGGAAAGATAATTTGACTGACTTTTAAATAAGACCGTAATCATCTCATTTGGATACTTCTTGACCTTTTAAAAGTGGGCCCAAAGTCCCCGATGGTGTAACTCATATTACTTGCACAATTAGCACCATGCGACTTCATTAAATGGATCAGATCTCTCTTGTTGCACCTTGGATATCAGTGATCGTGGGCTTGAAGGAAAGGTAATTCAATAAGCTTTCCAATGTAGTCATAAACTGCCTCAATTGGGAATTGTTTGGTATATCATAACTTAACTCGAAGTGTATGATTTTGAATAAGATGATGTCAGATAAAATGGTTATTGATCAAGGCGGTTTATGGATCATTGGATAACTTATCAAATTACCTTTCTAACAAGCCCAAGATCAATCAGATCCGAGGTGTAAAGAGGGAGATTTGATCCGTTATTGAAGTTGTGTGGTATTGATTGTGTAAGCAATGTGAGTTACGCCATCAGGGACTTTAGGCTCACTTTTAGAAGGTCAAACAGTCTCCAAATGAGATAATTCTAGTCCTATTTGAAAGCTTGTCGAATTATCCTTCCAACGAGCCGAAGATTGCCCTAATCTGACCTGCAATGAGGGAGTTATGACCGTTTTTGTGAAATCAATGCTGGGAAAATTAGCAATCGCGAACAATACAAATTCTCGAACTTGGATAGTACGCAAAAACAATTATAACTTCCTCATTGTAGGTCAGATCGGGGTGATCTTCGGCTCGTTGGAAGGATAATTCTTCGAGCTTTCAAATAACACCAAAATCATCTCATTTGGAGACTGTTCGACCTTTTGAAAGTGAGCCTAAAGTCTCTGATGGCATAACTCACGTTGCCTGCATAGTGAGCATCTCATGACTTCGGTAAACGGACCGGATCTCCCTCGTTGTATCTTGAATCTAAGGGATCTTGGGCTTGTTGGAAAGGTAATTCGATAAACTTTCGAATGAGCCATAAACTGTCTCAATTGGGAACTGTTTTGTCTATCATTTCGAACTTAAAGTATACCTTCTGTAGCATCATCCATTGAGCGAAGCCCTTCCAAGAGAGGCACTTTCACAAGTAAAAGCATGAAAGATTCTCGTAGATTATAGTCATAAAACATGAAAGATTGTCGAAGAGTAGTTGGAAAGCTTAAAAGATCATCATAGTACACAAAAGAGAAGATGAATAGTAACTTTGAATGCGTAAAATAAGGATCTTTCCCAAACGTTTTCTATTCTTGATGGCAGAGGCATTTTTATCCTGAAAAAATATAATCCCATCTCCCCTCCCCCCCCCCCCGTACTGCATATGAAGGTGTAGAAAGGTAAGTTGTTAAAAAGAGGGTGTATTTTAGAGGTCCTATGGTACCCTGGGTGTAAAGGGGAAAGACCCTTCATTTAATATTGAGGCATCCAATTCAAGTGTGGTGGAAGAAATTGAGATGCGCCTATGGAGTTTTATGTGGTCATTGTTTACTACTTGAACTGAAAGGGAAATTTTATCGGATGGCTATAAGACCAGCCATGCTTCATAGGATATAATATTAGGCAGTTAAGAAACAAAACATGTTCAGAGGATGTGTAGCTGAAATGAGGATGTTAAGATGGATGAGTGGCAAATCGAGTAAAGATAGAATTAGAAATGAACACGTTTGAGGGAACTTAGGAGCAGCACCAGTAGGTAATAAGATGAGGGAAAGTACCAATCAGGGGAAGCATTATTTTGTAAAATTGGAAATAAGGTGGAATTTTGAGGTAGAAGTCCTCGTCCAATTCCAGTCTTATTTGACACAAAAAAAGGAGCTCATTTAGCTTTAACATGAATGTCCTTCAGATTCTGAAATATGGAATTTTGAGATGAATCACTACCAAAATTTGCCAAAGTATCCACCGCATGTTGCTCTTTTGTAAAAATATGATATGATGCAAAGCAGCTCTTAATTTGAGTTAATGTGTGCTATTTGTACAGTTTTTTATTTTGTGTATCACCCTCTACCTAATTATCAAATAACTCCAGTTTCCCCCCCCAATGAATGGGCTGAATATTATTACTCCAGTTTCTACTATGTAATTATAGGACATGTTGATAGAGAGTGGCATTGATTGTTGGGTACTTTGTTGCAGCAAATCCCAATGTGGTGGATATGGTTCTACTGGATCTGCCCAACTGCATGGACCTTAAACGCGCTCATGACTTCTCAATACGGTGATGTGAAGAAGGAGATTGAAGTTTTTGGGGAACACAAACGTGTTGATGCCTTCCTGAAGGACTACTTTGGGTTTCAACATGATTGCTTGCCTATTGTTGCTGCAGTGTTGGTTGGCGTTCCTCTCCTCTTTGCTTCTCTCTTTGTCGTCGCTATTGCCAAATTCAATTTCCAGCAGAGGTAAGATGAATTGCTGGCCTTGTTTTCGAAGTGGCAGCGGAAGGCTTATGCTTTCTGAATTGGAAGCAAAATGGGTATCTGTAACGTGCATTGCAGTTGGAAGATTAAGCAGTTTGAACTTGTAAACAGATCCGTGGACTGTTGTTGTCTGAATATAGAAGAATTCATCTCAATATGCAGAATGTCATTTTAGAACTCAAGACTTAATGTGGAATTCAGCATTTTGATCTCTTAATTGGGTTGACCTTCTGGTTTTTACTATCAATGATCAGTAAACATTATTGACTGTTGTCACTTAAGCAGGTTGTGGTTTTGGTTGTGAATTGGAAATGTAGCCTAACAATTACTCTGATTGGATGATCCTTTTCCATCCATCGATAGTGGGACCCATGATTCCTATGGCTTGATTGAGATAGTAGTATGCCACAGCATGGTATGGATGTGCATCTGTACTCTGACAACCTATGAAATACATCCTCTTAGGAGAAGACTGTCAGCAGGGGTTCTCTGGGGCCCATCGTGTAATGTATGAGTTTTATCCAGGCTGTTCATCCATTTTTACCAGATTATTTTAGGGTATGAGCCCAAAAATGAGGTAGATCTAAGGCTCAAGTGGACTACACAGGAAGCAGTGGGGATAATGATGCCCACCGGTGAAATCTTCTTATGGCCCACTGTGATGTGTATTTGCCGTCCAACCTGTTCATAATGTCACACAAACCTGGATGAAGGGAAAACACAAATGTCAGATTGATTCAAAACTTCTGGCCCCCAAGAAGTTTTTAATGGTGGGCGTTCCATCCCCACTGTGTGGTTCACTTGAGCCTTGGATCTGCCTCATTTTTGAGCTCATACCCTAACATGTTCTGCAAAAATGGATGAACCAAAAAGGATAAAATCCATACATCACGGTGCGCCCACAGAGCCCTGCATGGACCAATTATGTCCGGTGGGGACAGGACCTGATCCGCTTCGGCTGGGGGCTAGCTACATGTGCTGGGCCTCTAAGCAGATGGAACTCGGATCAGCCCAATTAATTATGAGTAATGATCCTGTGCTCTCAGAACACTACAAGTGACAGTGTGCTCCTAGTTGTATTGGGACATTCGTACTGTCCAATCAATCAATCCAGTCTGTTCATTATGCCCTGGTTACATTTCATGGGAGCCCATTTGAAGATCACAGTGATTTGATGATTCTGTCCATTGAATTCATGAGTTGCCTTTTGTTTTATAATCATCCATTTTCCAAGATATGGATGGATTAATCAGGATTGTCTGATGTAAGTGATGCTTTAGAGACGCAAGTGACCCATGGTTATATCCATCAAACAGATGACTCAAATTGTTTATTGGACATATATTAATGCAAAAGGTCCAGACTGTCCATTTTTGTTGATGATTGATCAGAGGGCTGGAATAACCTGATCGGGTTCATGTTTGCAGGGTAGCACATGTAAAGCGTGGGGGAATCTAATGGACAGTTTAGAACGGTTGATTGGTATTTACAACTGTCACAATGCAACTGGTAGCAGAATAACTCGTCGTGCTCTGGGGGTACTATTGGATCTGGTAAACGCGCATTGAAGTGAGGTTTAATGCGATTGGACATCCATCTTCTCATCTCCAATGGGTGGTAAATAACTAATGATTTACATTGGGGGAAGTGGATTGTGTCCGACCCTGGTTGGACCTTTAAGCGTCCGACAAGATTTGAGTGGGGCCCACTTTAATGTATCTGTTTATGCAAAATTTAGGTAGATACAACGGTTTATTGTACCATATCAAATATCTGTTTATCCGTTCATCCCATTTTGAAGATCATTTTTAAGGCATGGGTCCAAAATTTAGGTAGATCCAACGGTTTATTGGACCATACCAAATATTAAACTTGGTTGCATTAAATGTGCACGGAGCTTTAGAGACAAGTTGCATTAAATGCATGAGTCATCTCTGGTGTGGTCCACTACAATGTTGGATCTAACTTAATTTTGGACCCATATCTTAATTAACATAATCTTCAAAAAGTGATGAACGGCTTGGATAAGCAGATAAATCACAGTGGGACCCCATGCAAATCTGGTCGGACGCTTAAAGGTCCGACCCGCACAGGCCTGGCCGGACGCTTAAAGGTCCGACCAGTCGGACGCATTCCGCGCAGTCCTGGTCCGACCAGTAGATTCAACTGCTCATTTTGGGTCATTCATCAAATCTAATCACTCCACACAGACTATGTACTACTAACAGCTCTTATCTTGGTTGCGAAACTGATAGTGTGAGTCATGTTCGTAACATTACGCGGAGATAGATTGCTTCGGTTCCTGAATTGGCCAACAACATTGTCTTCCGTCCGAGTGTTTAAAAGTCTGCCTTCATATCCAGGTACTCTACAATCCGGCCATCATCTTTCCCTTTCCAATCATATATATGCATGTGACCCTTCCATACAACTTCTGATGCACGATGGTCATGTCTAAATGTATGTTACTCCAACCAAGGTGTCAATAATTTTCATCAGAAATTTAAGTCTACGAAGGTCCTGATTGTAGAAGCAGAAAACAAATTATTGATAGTCGTCATTGTGGTGGATTGAATGTCTTGTTTTATATGGCCATAATCTGCTCTAATAAGAATGAAAGTTAATGGGGGATGTGTTGGAAAACCGGTCAGCAGAAGCACTGAAGAGATTCAAACAATCACCACACGCCATGCACGCAACAAAGACAATTTGTTTTTACGTGGAAATCGCTTGCGGGAAAAAACCAAGGGCACAAAGCGACTGCAACACTATGAATATTAGAAGATTACATAGCTAGTCTACCCACAGGCAAACCCAGAAGATGAACAAAGAGTTGGGAATAAGGGCGCCGGCAGCGGAAGCGGAAGCCGAACAACACCACGGCAGAATATAAGATCAAACGAGAAACACAATGCAACCACACTACACAAGCATTCAACCACAAGAGACAATCTGATTTTACGTGGAAAAACCCCTCAATGACTAAAAAACCACGGCACAAAGCGATCCACTATGATTCCAGAAGATTATAGAGATTGATAGCCCACAAGCAAGGAAAAACAGAGAAAACCCAAGCTCTCTCTCTTAGAAAACATTCTCCCCTCTTCTAAATACACTTTGGAAACCTTGGACACCTTAGGATTCCATCTAAGTCCGGATACATGCCATATATATAGCAAAGAAACTGAATTTAGAAACATCTTATGCAGATCCTCGTAATTGTGTAAGAAAATGCGTACGCAGCCGACTAGTCGGAGCTAACAAAAAACCAAAAAAAAAAAAAAAAAAAAAAACAGTCCATGGGAAAAATCCAAATTCCTCGCGTCTAGCCTCACCATCGACTGGTCTGAGCCTCCAGCAGATCGGTCGACCGACTGATCTAGGAAGCACGAAATTTGTAAAGCGCCTTGCTGTGCATCTAGGCCAAAGCAGTTAGATTGGTTGCCTGACTAGTCTGAGCATCCAAACCGTGCACAGTTTGAAGGCTCCTCCAACACAACACACTCTTAAACCTCACGATCCTCTCCCCAAGTCCTAAACATGAATTATGACTCCTTTTTATGTCTTACAATGCATATAAACACGATTAGGAGGTGTTTATATAAGCCTTCAACCGAAAATAGAAACATGTTGCGCAAAACCGCGTAACCATGCATTACACTGCCTCGCCTGCCAAATGGTCGCTGGCAGTGTAAAATCTGTCTAGGGTGTTTTGCTTAAAAAATGATTTTGTTTGCCTCAACTAAGACTGGTCGGGGACCGGTTGGAGCCTCATGCAGACCGGTAGGCCGACCAGTCTGAGACTCCTGAAAACTGTCCAGAGACTGCTGTGCCAATCTGTTCAACTAGCGACCGTTCGGGTGATCGGTCGTTGGACTCTATTTTTGCACTTTTTTTAAGTCTCCTCCAACAGGATGTATGTCCAACATTGAGCGAAGGTATAATGTGAGTTGATCTCTGTAACTTTGAAATTGTGTTGAAGGTAGGAATGGGATGTTTGTGGATTGTGAACGAGTCCAACGAACCTCGCCTTGTGTTGGAAATCAGCTAATGCAATTGTGTTGAGTGGTCGACAGAGTTAAGTAAAGAACAAAGGGAAAATGCTGTTAACTTGGCCACAATGGTAGTAAGTACATGTATAACATCTGTTGGTGAATACTATGAAAAGTATTTCTCAAAAGGTCCTTTGCGTAATGGACACCTAGAAAGATTGCGATTCATTAATCCGATAATTAGACAAAGAGGTGTCGAATGTCTTGCACGACTTAGGATGTCAAGGGAGTCATTTTTCTGACTCTGTGCCGTGTTACGTGAGAAGAATCTCCTATGTGACACTTGATAAGTGGGAGTGGAGGAGCAACTAGTCATTTTTTTACATACGGTTGGGCACAATGTTCGTAATCATGTAATTGGACACCATTTTTGTCGCTTTGGTGAAATAGTCAGCAACCACTTCAATCGAGTGCTCAACGAAATTGTCAACCTCTATCCTGATCTTATCAAGTTTTTAAGCCCAGAAATATTAAGCGAGATAATCGACAACCCACACTGGCGAGATTACTTCCAAGTAACAAGCAGTGGTATAATAAGATTTACATTTCCCATTCTGCAATGTCTCACGAATCATGTTAACTATCAACTTCCACACAACTATGGTTGTAGGATTGTATAGGTGTGATTGATGGGATGCACATTCTTATACCGACGCAGCTTCTGTATTCGGAATGCATAATCTCCCGAAATGTTATGACTTCTTATACCGACGCAGGAGAATGGGCCTATCAATATGGTGCGGAATGAAACTATAGCGGAAATGTATAACAATAAATAATTAAATTAAAACTACTCGAAATTGCATGTGCGGAAATTCAAATAAACAAGAAATCATGCACTACAACCATAAATCACAAGCATATAATGAAAGAACTACAAAATCTCAAAGGCCGGGACCCATGGAAGGTAGAACTTCCACATCCAAGTATAGGGTTAATCCTAAAAATCAAAGGAAGAGATTCTAGGGTTCCTAGGGCATGGTTGAAATTAGAGATTGATGAAAATTATGGTTAGGATTAAGGTTTGGGTGATTTGGGAATGATGAATTTAGAGATTTGATGTTATGGAAATGCTGAAATTTGGATTTAGGTGAAAGGGATTGGTTGGATTTGAAAGTGGTGTGAGATTATGTTAGATTTGAAAGATTCAGATGGGAAAAAGTTGGGGTTTTGGAAAAAAAAAAATTAAGGTCGTGCTGGCCTACGACGAATAAAAACGGTTCAAAGATTGGGGGTTTTTGGGTTTGGATTCAAAAGAAGATCAAAGAGCCTTCAATCCGATGAAAAATAACAACCATAAATACCGAAATTTGTAGAAAAGAAGAAGGGAAGATGTCCTCAGAGGAGTCTACCACCAAGTTAAGTTTCGAAACCTTCTATAATTGGATTGGAAGAGAGGGTTTCCTCACAAACCCTAAAGAAGAATGGAGAATGAACTTCTCAAGAGAACAAGCTTTCAAGCTCTTTTTTTTTCTTCTCTAAAACCAAGATAGGGTTGGACGTCCCCCATTCTAGCTTTTATAATAAAACTTTAAAAAAATTACAAATATGCCCCAACTTAATATCCATGGGCTAAACTTAAAGTAAAATATCAAAAGTAAATAAAAGTGATTCAAACCATTCATCACATCCTACAAATAATATAAAATAAAATAAAATAAAATAAAGATATGGGTTCATGCAGCCTAGATGTGGAAAATCTGACAGTTCGATGACCCAATCAAGATAGTCTAACGGTCGGATGGACCCAAAACTAAAATCTTATGGCTAAAAACTCCTAAGCAACCCACATTCATTATCCCAAAGTGGGGTCTTCTTGATGGATGTCCAATGCATGTGGGGTCTTCAAAATGGTCCCACGGGCTCTGTTTGGAAGTTGTTGTCCATCCATAAAGAAAATCGTACTAATGTAGGTAGTTGCCTCCGCCTCTGGTACACTCAAGTAGGTCATTTGATGTCCTCATCAACTCTCCCCAGCTGAGAAGAATTCGCCTCCGATAAAATTAAATTCCAGTACTTCTCTAGAATATCTTGATCAACTCGCTGCAGCTCGGTCTCTGTAAGCCACATATATTTTGAAGTTGGCCTGTTCTTCCACTTGACAAGATACTTTTGGTACCCTCTTTCACTAGTGGACACCACTTGTTCATCCAATATATCTTCAATCTTCTCATTTCTTTCAGGTATATGTGGTAAAGGGGGTAAAGGTTGGGAAGAGTGGGTAGGGATAGTAGGACATGGAGTATAAGGTTGGGTAGATGCATCATCTGAGTGACCGTTAAAAGCCATTAGATCATCCACACTGAAAGTTGAACTAATTCTTATACCAGGTGGAAGATCTACAACATACGTATTAGTGACTAAGCGTTTTAAGCTACATGCTTGTAATTTCTTAATAGCTCCTTGTGAGGATCGCTCTGGCCTTATACGGACCTTGACATAATCACCCACTTGAAATTTCTGCAACATGCAATGTGAGTTAGCATTTAATTTATATTGTATATTGCTGACATTTATCTGCTTCCTAATTTTATCATGCAATACATAGATATGCCGTGCAAATGACTTAACTAACTTTGATGGTGTATGTGAGATGAACATGAATAAAACTATAGAACGCTATAGTGAAGCAATGGACCCAAAATAGACAACTCTATTAGCTAGAACTTGGGAGATTATAACAAAAGAACACTTCTTGCGGGTGACATATAATTTCTCATTCTTTATTATCCCATAAACCTACTCTAACTGATAGAGGTATTGTTCCTTGTAACTGTTATAAATGAGGATAATGTTCAAGTATCCCAATACTTGAGAACTTGCACTTTTGATGTCAAGTTTTGAGACGATCTTGACATTGGTCATTATATTCAACATGTCATCAAGATGCATGATAGGGGCTCTGGCCATCATATCCACCATGACGTGAATGTGCTCACATGTGCGCTATCTGCCATCTTTCTTAGAAGTGACAAGGGAGGGCACGACTTACGGAATAAAACTCAAATTCAAACTCTCCTGAGTGAATTCTTTCCTAAGAAGCTTATCAAATTGCCTCTGCATTTCCGTATGCTCCGCAAGGTTCACTTGGTAGGGGGAAAAGCTTGACAGTGTGACCTGAATGATGAGGAGTTACTAGCACCCACTCCTTCATGTCCAACAACGATTAATGATGTCTCAATTTCTTCTTCTTCATCACCATCGATTTCAGGCATGTACTCTTCCTTTTCATAAAAGACCTGTTTGGCTCCCTAGTTCAAGTTCTCCACCCAAGTGAAGATTGTTCTTGCATGCTGTGTGCTACACAATTTCCTTCGTTTAGAAGGACTAGACCCGTTAGAAGAGTGTGGAGATGGAATGACAGGAGGGGAAGACTTGTCACCATCTCCAAATGACGACAATCATTTGGATAAGTCCAGGTTTTGCTTGTTGTATGTCCAGCTCTGTTAGGGATTGGCGCTGCAGGAGCTGCCTCACATCCTTTTTTTGGATAGGGAGCTGATCAGGGGAAGGCAGGGGAGGTTGATGGATACCCAATTCAACCTTGGATCAGGGGCTGGCCTAGTAGTCTTAGTTGATGTCTGGAAGTGGATGATGAAGGTCTCCCCGGTTTGTGATAGAGGAAGTAGTGTCTGATGGAGGATGATTGGAAGAATGCCTCCTAATTTTCTGGCTGCTGTGGGCGTCTCAGTTCAGCTCTCAGAGTCTCAGATGGTTGGAATTATAAGCTTCTTAAGCTCGGATGATTGCTGCTGGGGCTTTTGTTCTGCTCAGTCTTACAACTTGGTCTGGCTTGGCAGGGTCTTCTTGAGGTGTTGGTGAGGTGCTTGGTTATTCCTTGCTTTTGTTTGTTGATGTATATAGGAGCTACACCATAGTTGTGGCCCTGTGTACAGCTTGTTCTTCTCATCAACAAAGTCACAGATTTCAGAAAAAAAGGGACAATCATCTACCATGGCCCTTGTCACTATCTTTTTGAGTTTTCCGAGAACTGTGGTTTCAGATGTCCAGAAAGGAAGAGCCCAGCTGACTGTTGGGGGCATCAGCAAACCCCCTGATATACATTGTTCTGTCATTCTCTAACAGCTCGAGCTTTTAGCACAACCGGTCAGTGACATAGTATCAGAGCAGGACGTCTGGTGTTCAGTCCCGGAGTTTGCAAAATTCGGTATTATAGGGCATCTAGTATTGTATCAGCCTAGAGTATCACGTGTGGGGCCACCGGTCAGTAACAACCTCCATGAGGTTTGCCATCGGAACAAGTATTCATCTGTTGCATTCCGTCTTGTTCTTCCATTAATGTAAATCAAATTTCTTATTATCTTCAGGTAATCTCAAAGACTCAGGCCAGGCATATCATTATGTTCCGATTGTGTAAATCAAATTTCTTATTATCTTCAGGTAATCTCAAAGACTCAGGCCAGGCATATCATTATGTTCCGATTGAGCAATTTGCAGAAAGATTCAAGGCATTTTCTGCAGTACAGAAGCTATCAGAGGAACTATACAGCTCTGTTCACCCATGTAAGTAACTTGGCATCTAAGATACTCTAGGTTCTAGCCTATATTTCCAACTCTTAATTGCATTCTTATTGTCTCATCTTTCTAGATTCTTCTGCCAATTCCTTCTATTTTTCACGGTCCATCTAATGTCCTCATCAATGCAACGTGCTGCAGCGTCTTTATTTCACACTTTTATGGCTGCTACGACGGTGATGTCCTGTATAATGATAATCCTCTCATTTGGAGGCTTCATGCTTCCACTGCGTAAGGTTCTAGTCATGCTTTCCAGTCAAAAGCTTGAACAAGTTATCAACAGAATTTGACTGACGATGGTGTTCTACTGTGCAGCTTCTATTCTGGCTTGGATGACCTGGGGATTTTGGGTTTTTCCATTCTCTTATGCGGAGATAGGTGTTACTGTCAATGAATTCCATGCACTGTGTGATGGAGACTGGTTGGATTCAGTAGGGAATTGAATCAACTGGCCCAGTATTTTTTTGTCACATATATTTACCATAACACTGTGATTTGTACACTTGTGCAAGATGAAGGTTGCATTTGGATGAACTAGAAAATTAAATTGAAGTAACTAGTTCAATAAAGTGGAAATGACCACAATGCAATTACCTTAGAATTCTTTAGGGCCTTGGCCCCAAGTGGCATTTACACTAATACCTTGTTGGATTGGAAAGGAATGTGACTGCTATTGCCTATTATGAATACTAGTAAACATCATTAAAATTTGGCCATTTTCTTTTGGTTAAACTAAAATATTGCAATTCAATTCAGTTGTGCATCCATAAGCATTGTTAGTTTGTCAGGTTCAAAGTTGTACGCATGTTGTAGATGTGGGGGGTGAAATTTTAGAACTGCAATGAACTTCAACAATGATTGTATCTGCTTTTATCTCTGATGAAAGATCTCATCTGCAAATGTAAGTGTTGGAGATCAAGTAATGGGGAGAAGAGGCCTGCTGTAGGAATCCTACTTCTACTGGATATCTTTGGGTGCTTTGTTTGGGTTCATTGTAATTTTGAGTGCTGTCTTCACCTTGGCCTTGACATTTATGAAGTGTAAGTTTGGAATTGATGATCTCTATGCCTTTTATTTTGTTCCTCCATTTTTTCCATCTACGAATCAATTTAGTAGTTTTCCAGCGACATTGGTTGTCTTAGAAATTCATTCTTTACTTTCATCTGCATTTTGATCTCCTCTGATTTAGCCCCAAGTATGTCACAGGCTGTACCCGAACTGCTCCAAGTTCGATCAAAGTATTTAAAAAAAAAAAAAATGCCTTGAAATTTCCTACGGTTGAAACATCCTTGGGTCCACAGTGATGTTTATATGCCATCCATACCATTCATAATATTGCCATTCCTATTGTGATGAACTGAAAACACATATATTAGCCTGATTCAAAAATTCTGTGGCCCATGTCTTATTGTGGATGTTCAATCCTCACATTTTCGGCCCACTTGAGTTTGTGGCCAAAAGTTTGTACAGTTATGTTCACATTTTCAGTTTGTTCAAATAGGGCCATTGTTCAATGATCCAAACCATTGATGAGAAGGACCTCACCGTGGATGGCCACACATAAAAAATACTTTAGACTGATTGGAATATCACATAATAGAATATTTGGACTTTTATCGGTTAGCGTTCCATCCCAACTAATGGTGGACATTCCATCCCAGTCCCAACCCGACTAGGTTTAGCATACAGGCTCGGGTAGGGTTAGGGTTGACCCTTTTACAAGTAGGGTAGGGTTAGGGTTGGGTCAACCCAACCCTTTCACAACCTAGACTGAAACCCAAACCTTTAAAATATGTTTAGGTTCGGTCTAGGATTGAGTCCAACCTGACCCGTGTGTAGGCCTAATTGTACTAGGATTTGTAACGTACTTTTATATAGAATTTCTGAGTACGAGGAGCTTAAGAGACAAAGTAAAGTAGTATTCAAATTCTACCTGACCTAGAAAATGAAAAGTCTGAGTTGTGGCTTACAAAGATATCTAGCTTCTAAGAGATGTCACAGGTGCATTCATGTCTCATGTTCTTACATCTCTGATGGGTGTCAGTGGAGCAGGCAAGACAACACTTCTGGATGTTCTCTCCGGGAGAAAAATGATAGAGGACAAGAACCCCCTGATGAAGGACGACCACATTCCTATCACAAATGGACTGGAAAAAGATTAAGGAAAAGTGGCCATAAATTAACAACTTTCTGGATTCCCGACGGATCTGGGCCGTTGGGCATTATTAGTCCATTGATAGATCGTATCGACCAATAAAAAATTCCCCTTAACTCACTAGACAATTTAGGTCTATTTTGATTGGCCGATTTCCAACTGTGGTTGACTTCCAATTGCAGTCGGCCGACAAGTTACGAAGATTTGCGTGGATTTTGTTGATTTGTTTCTGTTTTTAACTAAGATTCTTTTTTTATGCAATTAAGGTTTCCTAAGGTTTGGTTAGCCTATGTTCATTTTTAAGATCTATCTTACCTTATTTCTAATAAAACTTCAAGTTTTTTTCTCTTCTCGTGGTTTCGAGGAAGTTCGGTTGAGTCTCGGAAGCTCCGTGATTCGGAGTAAAGGAAGATAGTGATTGACCTCCCCCCCCCCCCCCCCCCGCCCATTCAAGGAGACATTAGGATAAGAGGGTGTGGATGCCATCCCTCGCTCGCGAGCATGTGTGTCCACTGTTTTCTTTCTTGTTTTGTTTATTTCTTTTGGTCTGTATTTAGAGTGGGGCGCACAGTTGCAACGATTCATTTACTTGGCTTTGATTTGCCTAGGTTGTTCAAAACCTTTCCAAGGATGATGGAATGATGTTCTTGGACTCAGTGTTTAACGAAGTCGCCACCAGCCAGAAAGATGCCTCTGAATCCACGGTCGGCCAGAACCCATGAAACCGCCTTAAGAACGAGGGTATTCCGAAGAACCCCTGGTCTTTAAATAACTCTTATTTGGATAAGCATGGTCTGTGCTGTGGATCCTGGGTAAGGGCCGCAATTACGAAAGGGGAAGTTGTTAAGCACCCCCTTATCGCCCGTGTAACACATAATCTCTACTTCGCGGGGCTTAACGATTTTGGGGGATTCTGAAGAGCGTCCAAACCTACAAGATTAGGCCATACTTCACAGGATTTTTAGGGCCCGGGTAGGCAAATAACAAAAACACAGCAGCAATATAATAGGGTTAGGGCAAACTATATACACTAGTTTTTTAGGACCCGGGTTGGCAAAACAGAGAGTAAAAGAAAATAAATACAAGTATGGAATGTGCGAAGTGAAATATGGTTTGATTTCGAGATGTGAGAATGAAAAGGGGGAGTCAGACACCCTTTCTTATGAGAAAGACAAGGGATGATTGGATGCCCCGAATTTCAACCCTACTTGTCGACTTTGATCTTAAGCATTGTAGCATTTAATATTGTGGTTGCTTTTATTATTATGACAGAGAGTGAGCGTTTTGAGATGTGAGAGGGAAATGGAGAAATCCGACACCCCTTCTTTGTGGAAAAACGACAAAGGATGACCGGACGTCCCGGACATCGACCCTACTCGACTACTTAGGGATTGGATGTTGCTTTTGACTTCTCAATAGAAAGAAAGAGACAAAGACAAAGATTCAGTTATTGGCGTATGGTTATGGAAATAGAGGCTCGCCTTGCTAGTATTAGACGATTGATTAGTGGGGCAGGGCTTCAGCCGCCTCGGATCTTCCAATCCTCTACGAGGCAGAGTTTTAGCAGAGCTTTGCTGGAGGCTCTCTGTCGTTAGCTCTCGCCATCTCAGAACCTTCCTATCTCTTTGTTGTTGATCGTTCGCCCCCTTCATTTGTTCACTGGGACCCACTTAAATAGACGGTCCTGAGGCAATGAGTGAGGCGATTCGAAGATTCCTCACGAGTGCAGAGCAGACGCGTGGTGAGTTTCCGCAATTAATCACCAGTTTGGAGCGACCACACAACGTTCATGTGACGATCAGATGATTGTATTGGCTATGGGTATGTCGGCAAGCGCTGCATGGAATGTGAGATCGACAGGTTGGTGTGTACACTAGAGATGCGCAGTGGATTTCCAACGACGACCACCATATGACCGTTTGTATGAGAACGGTCATGTGGTGGCCGTTCTCATACTTTTTCCTTTTTTTTTTTTTTTTTTTTTTCTTTTTTGTCTTTTGTGCAATATTCCATGGTTTTGGCTGTACATTTCATGTGCATGCCACACCTATCCTCACAGCCGCATGTCGAGTCCTATTGTTGATCCGAACCGTTCATCACTCTGTGGACCCACTTTCAGCCATACATCAAGCTCGATTTTTGCCAAGTCAAAGTCAACAAGTGGCACACAACTCTTAAAAGTGGGATGTCTACAAATGCCCCTCTTTGGTAAAGGTTGAATACAACTGAATGACAAAGCGAGTGGACACTCCACCCCTGAACTAGACGTGGTGGTGATGGGCATTGCTATTTCATTGTAGTGACGTTCATTGATAGATTCACATGGTTTAAGGATTAGTTCGGATGTCTCACGAGGGTCATGGAAGGTGGTAATTGAGTTTGTGAGTTTGAATTAAGAGTGGTTAGAGCCCCTGCGCATTTTGCAACTTTATGAGGATAACACACTTTGAATTGAGAGATAGATTTGAATTGGAGGTGTAGATTAGAAGACTTCCGTGTCCTTAGGCTCGCTTATAAGACATGTCGTTGTAATGGGCAGTTGCCTGCATATTTTGCGGCTTTATGGATCTCTCACGTTATAGTACATTAGACTTGTAAGCATCCTGGTCTAGAGCCATTCAGATTATTCTTTATGCCATTCGAATTTTTTCTATTTAGTCACCTTGGTTCATAGTAGAACTTTTCACAAATTGAAGTGCGGTTGTGCTAATCTAGGAGTAATCATTTCGTATTCCGAGACGATCAAGCTGACATTGAGAGTTCACGCCGGTCGTCCTATGTTCTGCGTATAATCTTAGAGAAAATCGACAAGTCGATGAAAACTAAAATAAATTATTACTGTTCCGTCGACACCCATTGAGGAGTATGGAAGACAGCTTAATGCCTCAGATACCGTGAGCTTTGTATTTTTGAAAATTTTTGAATTTTTTAAAATGATCCCCACCTGTAGAACATGGTTCCATGGGGTTTTTATTACAAAGCTTTTGAAAAGTTTTTTTTTTTTTTTTTTTAATTTTTTAAAATGATCCCCACCTATAGAACATGGTTCCATGGGGTTTTTATTGCAAAGATTTTTTGAAGAAGATCCCCACCCGTAGAACATGGTTCTATGAGGTTTTTAGTAGAAAGATTTTTGAAAAGCTTTTTTAGGCCTTATTTCAAAAACTTCCACCCGATCTCATGGGTGGGCATTGTCGGTTGATTTTTATTTGGCCTCTTTTTTTTTGTTTTTTTGTAAAGGGAAATAGGACTCCTCTTGGGGATGTGCTTATTCCGATCTTTCGTCTCCTGACCAGATGGTTGTGGTCGAGATCGGGTGGCACAAGTTGTTTATTGCAAGCTAGATATACATATCCATGAATTTTTTTGTGTGGACAATAGGAAAAAATGATTTCACTTGAGGATGCGTCTATTCCAATGTGGGGAAAAGACGACTCCACTTGGGGATGCACTTATTTCGATCCGTCGGCCCCTGGCCAGATGGTCATGGTCGAGATCGGGTGGCGTGAATCGATTTACATTGCACGTTATATATATTTTTTTCTTTTGTATTTTTGTAATCAGATTCGCCCTTCCTAATCTGGATGGTCCTAATCGGGTTTAAATGGTCAAGATTTAGACTTATTGCATGGTTCTTGAAAAAAAGGTCCATTCCTTCGTCCCATCCTGGGGTTCTTTGCTGGGGAAGTGTGGAATTTCCATCCACTTTCAGCTTCTATTGCTGATAAGGCACCCGATCCATTTTACGTCATCGAGCAAGACGAGCACACATAGTTAAGCAACGTAGTTTTATGTCTACGGACGACTCTTGGGGAAAATGTAGAATTTTCATCCACTCTTAGCTTCTATTGCTGATAAGGTACTCGATCCATTTTACGTTAGTGAGTAAGGCGAGCACATACAGTTAAGTGTCATAGTTTTACGTTTTTGGATGAAATGATTGAGGGTTTACAGCCAACACACCCACAAAGTTGCCTGTTCATTTTGTACAATGCAGATAAACCATGTATCATCTGACAGACTCCTTCGGCCACAAGATGGACCACATCCTCACATTTTTTATGATCTATTCAGTTTGGGTTCTTATACCGCTCATAATACCATGAGGGTACGCTTCACCTCCCAGCTGCCTTAATCCCCTTCATGACTTTTGGGAAGAAGGAATGTCCGCTGGTTTCAACATCGATTTCCTATTAAAGTCATCTACCATGGTGTGTTCAACACGAACAAGCTTGTGAAACTTCCATCCGCTATTAACTTGACTAGCAATAAGTCCCCCCCCCCGCGTATAATCAAATATCAATCATACTTGGAAGTGACTTGGAAATCCCCCGAGAAATTAATCCTAGTGTAGTTTAAGGTCTTCGGACCAATTATGGAACTTCCATCCATATTTAGCTTGACTGCCAATAAGGTTCGGACACCCATACAATAAAAAGTCATTCGTGTTTGGAAGAGATTTAGAAAGCCATCGAGAAATTATTCCCAGTGTAGTTTAAGGTCTTTGGACAATGGAGTATGGCTTGGATGGTTGTGGTTGGTGCCATATGATCCAGTTCATTATCTCAAGCTTGGACGGTCCCGATCGGGTCCAAATTGGTCAAGAGCTAGACTTATTGCAGGACTTTTTTTGGATGATCCAATCCATCATCCCAAGATCTGGATGGTCTAATCGTGTCTAAGAGGTCAAGAGATGATTTATTGCACGGTTTTTTTTTTAAAGAAAAGAGAGTTATTTTTTGCACTATCAAACTTAGCTTCTGGATGATTTGTACCTGAGGTCTTTGATAGAGGGATTGATTAATAGCTTTGTCGTTCATCTTTCGTGAGGTCGAATCGGTCCTTGTGGATGACTCGTGAGACCACGCGGGCGCGTTAGTAGTTCTGTTCTGTGCCTTAGCCAATTTTGAGAGTTCTTGAACTTCATAGTTTTCCTAACCTGCCTTTACAACACGTTTCATGGTCGGAGTCGATTCATTGCCTACTTTGCCCATTTTCATTTCTTTTTTTTTTTTTTTCTTTTTTGCTTTCAGTTTTACCTGTAACGTCCTTTCAGGTTTTCACTATGTTCGGATTGCCCATCATTTTTTCTCGTAGCGCCCTTTCAGGTTTTCACCATATCCTGGGTGTTTGATCTTAACTACCCCTTGACCGGTTTGCCCTTTTGCCCCTAGCGCCCTCTCGGATTTTCACTAGGTCTGCTGTGCATCCACTACTTTTACTTAAGGTGCCCTCACGGGTTTTTGCCTCGCCCATTTGGACCTTTCAATTAACTTACTTTCCACCGTCAATCACAACTCAAATTTAGAACATATCTTGGCCTCATATGATTATGAGACTTTACAAAATTTAGATCCCAATTTATAATCCTACACCGTCAAACCCTAACACTAGTACCTTCCTTTATTCGTGACAAATGAAATTTTAGATCTAGACCATTTCCAACATCAATCAACCACCAAAATTTGTTCAATCATTTGCCTATTATGACTATATTTTTTTTTTTCAAATTTGGGTCTTGATCATAAATCGTTGACCGTTAATCGAGATCAAGTCCATTTTGGCACCCATTAGGCCATTTTTCAAGATAGCCCAATCTAGATTTCGAATCACCAAGAAAATTACATATTCCGACTTTACTCTTCATACCCAACGTAGTGAATGGATTAGAATTTCACAAAGATTAACCCTTAACACTTTTTGGTGAAATCCTAGTGTGAGTGGGAGGTTATGGACACCCACCCCTTGTCATAAGGGATGGTGCGCATGCTCCTTCTCCCAACTCATGCCCACTCCCTACACTCCTTACACCCCTTGTTTGAAAACCATGTTTATTGATTTATCTCTGTGTAAACATGAATTATGGCTGAAATATTTTCATATAATAATGCTGAATCTTCTGTTGATATGAACCATAAGCTATGTTTAAACGCTTGGAGGAGAAATCATGCGTGTACGTAAGTATGCTTATGTAAGAACTATGCGGAGATTATGCTTGATCTATGATTATTACATGCTCATGATGAACATGATGATTAATGTATTATTTGATATGAGATTTTGCATGCGAATGTTACATTAATGGAAGCCATTTGCCCTATAATTGTTGAAATCGTATGATGGAAGGAATTAAACCCATGAAGGGCTGTATTATAAATTGATGGCAAAACCTTGTGTGTGATATGCCGAAGGATCCAAGTGTGAATGTGTACCTATGAAGGATCTATGAGAAGTTGATGTTAAATGTGTGCCATGTGTAGTGTCATGATTAGGGGTTGTACGTCTTTTCACGGTTGGCCTCGTTGGAGAGAAACAACTATCTTAGGACATAGTGGACCATGGGATGAGATAAAGAGTGATCATTAATTGTAGACATTATTAAATTGGTTAGATGCTAAACCTACTTAACTAAAGGCTAAACTAATCATTCATTCACTAGACTTGACTTGGTGGGTCAGCTCCACTGGTGTTATGGTGGAAGTCGCTTCTAATTGTACACTAGCTAGTAGAAGTCGTGATAGGAAGTTATCACCTCCATTGGTTGGATTGGTTGACATGAAGGTGAGGATCTTTCCCACTTCATTGAACTCTGGTGACTAGTGGCTAGCGGGTGTCTCAAGCTTGGGCTTCTCGCATTCGTCTAGTCAGAGTCCCTTAGCCAGAGCATGCATAACATGCATCGCATTAAATAAGATTTTCTCATGCATGTTTTGTTTTGAGTATGATCATCATGCGTGTATATTATTGTGCTAATCTTAGAGGGTATCCCCTCACTGAGTTGATCACAAACAACTCACTCATTCCTAGGATGGTGTTTTAAAACACAAACCCAGATATTGCAGGTGACGATCCATTAGATGAACTTGACTTGCAGGGTGGGGATTATGAAGGTTCGTGGTAGCAGATGACGGACGACGAAGCTGAAGTGGCTTAAAGACTACTTTTATTTGCTTTATTTTCGTTCTGTAGAATAGTTTGATTTCCGTATGAAATTGTAATAAGTCTTTCATGGGAGACAGAGAGTGGAACATTATGCTTCGTGTGGATTTAAGACATTATGTTTGAGAACATAAAGTAGAAATCTATGAAATAAGAATTTTGTTTTCCGTTATTATGCTATTGAGTGTCAAGAAAGTATAGAAATACATGTAAACAAAAGGGATGTGTGGGAATATTTTCCTAAACACATTCAAGTTAACACTTGGACACTCAACCCATCATGTCCTCCATGAGAGTTGAAATCTCGGTCTGTTACATTTTTAGCCTATTACAGCCTAGGGGCAGGTCCTTGGGTTCCAGGGCTGTCCGGCTGACCCCAGTCCACTCAACTCATTTCCACCGCTAATCCCCTCATTCCTCCACCTGCCTCCCATTTGCCATACGCCTAGCCTGTTTAAGGCTTTTGTGTCCAGGCTGGTCCATCGGCCACATAAATTGCTACTTCATCCAAATGGTGAGAAAGAGGAAGGACTACTAGGCAAGCTGTGCAACAAAAATCTCATTGCAATTCACTGTGAGATGTGCATGTGAGATCTGATCAGTTCATCATTTGTACCAGTTCATGTTGCAAGGCGACCTAGAAATCATGCGGATCAAAATCTCAAAGTTGGCAACACCACAAGTAATACTTATGACTGGATGTTCACCATTGATCTGACTGGTATTTAATTGGTTGGATGTCATATAAATATGACGGTGGGTCCAGAAAGATTTCAGTTTGTGGGAACTATTGACTGACATAGTGATTACAGACGGTGGCCTCACAGAGCCTTTAGTTGTACCATGAGCTTTTCAGGCACAGTTAAAATGCAGAGACCTGCTGTTAATAGCACTATGGAGCGAATCGGTTAAACATAGGTCGCTTTTGGTGCCCCACTTTTTGTGAATGCATTGACAGGCACGACCGACAGAAAAGGCAACCAGAAACACGATGAGATGAGAGAGAGAAAATGCGTCCAAGAAATAGGAGTCGCTTCTGTACATCATTTAAGAAAGTCGGTGAACCAGACATTTTATCAGTTCACATAGCAATGATCGGTCACATCATAACGTGTAGCCCACCTAAGTTTTTTGTGGCTGATTTTTGTATCTTTTCTTGGTCTTAGTGAGTTGACTTGATTAATAGGTTTGATGAAAGATACAACACCTGGTGGTCCACGCACAAGCTTATATATGGCTGGCATCCAATTTATTATCGTAAGTGGTGTGGCTCATTTGAGTCATGGATGTCGATGATTTTTGAACCCTTGATCTAATATTGAGTGTAGAACTTGATGGGTCCTTATGCCTCGGTTGTAGACTCACAGGAGTTTCAACACGAGGTCATGGGTCGAGTGCCCATTGTGGTGAAATCCCACTGTGGTGTGAGTGCATGTGTAAAAAAGAAAAAGTGTAGAACCTGATGAACGGTGTGTAAAACAGGTGTCGGCGAGGACTGCATGCGGTTTCTCCCCCGGTTTTCTCTCACCTCGGAATCTCATCCTTTTCTTTCTTTATCACAAAAAAAAAAAAAAAGAAGAAAAAAAGAAAAGTGTAGAACCTAATGAATCCATAAGAGAGTCTTGAATCCACAGGAGAAGTAAAAGAGTTTTTTCAAAGCTTATTGATAGATTGATTCATCATAAACGAGTTTAGCATGCTTTAAATACTATAAACAAGCTCCAAAACGTAATTAGAAAGGTCCCAAACAAATAAAGAAACAAAACTATAAAACGTGCAAAAGTTCTGTCATCCATCGATCGTCATCGGTCGATCGACCCAAGTGATCGAGTGATCTATCTATCTAGTTGATCGATCGAACATGTCAAAAAATGTCCAATGATCAAACGTGAATTTCTGGAATAATTTCAATCAACGACTTGATCGGTCGGTCAATTGGTTGACTCATTTGGTCGATCAATCGAGTTTTGGTGAATTTTGTTGAATTTTCTTAGGCTCATTTCTTTGGTCCATCTGAGCCATGAATGCATCTGCAATTTGTTCTACATAATTGATACTCTGGGAGATGCGCTGGTGTATACAATATAGCGCGCACATATGCATTAGTAATGTTGATTATGAAGCTCATATATTAGTGTTTGTAGTGATACGAAGAATGTTGATACTCTGGGAGAGAGTGATGACTGATATGCAGGCATTTAACAATCAAGATTGTTGACCTCACTTATTAAAATCTAGGCACACGGTGGACAGATAGGTGGGGCATGCACTTGGGTAATGAATGATGTCATTTGACATAGATGTGCCACAAAGAAATTAAACTTCAATACTTCGGAAGAGCATAACAGTTCACAAATAAGCACACACTAAATATTCTGCACCAATTATACATATGTGAGTGTAACTTATTTAGGGGGCAGATTGACAGCTTGAGTGTAACTTATCTAGGGGGCAGCTTGACAGCTTGTCTTGGACCTAGCCCAGCCCTAGCGGAGCCTCCGAGCGAGGGCAAGGGTGAGGGGCTCTTTTGCCTATTACAGCCTAGCTAGGGGCAGGTCTTCGGGTTTTATGGCCCACTGACGCCCTAGTCAATCCCTAGCCCATCCCATTGCCACTGCTAATCTCCTCACTGCTCCACCTGCATCCCATGTGTCACACGCCTAGCCTGTTTAATTAAGGGTTTTGGTGTCTAGGCTCATCCATCCTGAGATCTGATCCTTCATCATTTGTGCCGGTTGATGTTGCAAGGTGACCCAAAAATCGTGAACTCAACTTTTTAACAGGCTGGATGTCATATAAATATGACAGTGGGCCCAGGAAGTTTTCGGCTTGGGTGAGCTGTCGACTGTCATAATGAATACAGACGGTGGCCTCACAAAGCCTTTATTAGTTGCACCACGAGCTTTTCAGGCACAGCTAAAATGCAGAGACCTGCTGTAACAGCCTATGAAGTGAATCCGTAAAACGTAAGTTGATCCTGGTGCCCCATCTCTTATGAATATGCATTGAAAGGTGTAACCGTTAGAAGACGAAGGCAACCAGAAACACGATGAGATGAGATGAGATGAGATGAGATGAGAGAGACAACAAGCGTGGGAGAAAAGCGAGTCAATTCAAGGCCACCTAAAACACGTTGAGATGAGAGAGAAAACATGCGTGCGAGTGTATTAATTTGTCATGTACAGCTCTATTGGACCCACAAAGCTCAGGTTGCAAAGATATCTCTGCGCCCGACGTCACATGCAATCCGCTCCCTCATTTCTGTCCATCCATTTAATAAAGTCAGTGAACCTGACATTTTTTTTCTATCAGTTTACATGTGAGCGGTGGATAAGCTGTTAGCCGGGGAACAACTTATGGGGTGTTTGGCGCATGGAATTCACTGGATTTTGACGGGATGGAATTGTTAAAACAATATGATTGTAATTTGTGAGGATGTGTCTTGGAATTGTCATAATATTGATTTTGAATCATGCATGTTTGGATTGTACATGAAAGTTGGCTCATGTATAAGATAACCACGTGTTGTCATGTTTAGAATGGAGGTGTTACGGTAGATTAAGCCTTGTAAAGTAATAAAATGGGATGAGATTTGGTTATGTTCAGCACGGAATCCAAGATGGGATTTGGTGAATCCCTTCAAAGTTGGTGGGGTTTATGATGCTACTAATGTTGGTGTTTCATCCCACCATCCAAATATGAATGTAAGTGGATTTCGAAATTCAACCCCTTTTAAGTCCTCCTAGTGTCTCGCCTAGTAGCCCAGCTGAAAGACGCCTAGGCATTTCAACAACAGGTCTTAGGTTTATGTGCTAAGGAGACACACTAACCCCACTAGTGGGTGGGTGCATCATGTGACTAACCAAGTGGGTGTGTTGCCCAGCTAACAGGGTGGGTGCGTTTCATGACTAACTCCAAAAAAAATAAAAATAAAAAATAAAAAAAAATCCATCGAAGTTTATGCACCAAACGCCCCCTTAGTGGGTGTTACCTTAAAAGGTCGATTTGATTTTCCATTTTTCAAGAAAATGCATGGTAAATATATAGTGATTATTTCATTGGGTAATTCTTATGGTTTCCATGTATGATTTGACTACCTACTTTTTTATTGCTAAATTGAGAAGAATGCGAAATATAGGTGGGGCCCACCATGATGTATGTGGATTATCTACACCATCCATCTGTTTCGCCAAATGAACCTAGGGCATGGACTAAAAAATGAGGCAAATCTAATTCTCAAGTGGACCACACGTCAAGAAAAAGGGAATCCAACGTCTATCGTTAAAAACTTCTTAAGGCTATTGTTTCCTTTGGTGTGGGCCATTTGAGTGTTGGATCTGCCTCATTTTTTGGCACATACCTCAAAATACTCAAGTAAAACTACTGGATAGAGTGGATATATCATATATATCACGGTGGGGCCCATATTTTTAAACTACTTATTTTGAACCAGTTTTTTAAGTAGGAATTAGATTGAATTTTTAAACCGATAAAAAAAGTAATAATGACTTATTTCTAGGATATTTGCAAAGAAAATAAAAATTCAAACAAACTCTAACTATGTGAGACCATCTTAATGTATTTTTTATATATCCACTCCGTCCATCTGTTTTTTCATATCACTTTAGGATGTGATGCAAAACCCTAAGAAGATCCAAATCTCAAGTGGACCATAGAACTAGAAGCAGTGAAAAATGATCACTAAAAGCTTTTTGTGAGCCACACAAGTTTTGGATCAATTTGATATTTATATTTTATCTTCATCAAGACTTTCTTGACATTATCAGCATCTTGGATTGCAAGTAAACATTACTAAGACCTTACAATGGGCTCTTTTGAACTTTTTAATGGTGGGGCACAATCTACCTGTTTCCATTGATATGACCCACTTGAGGTTTGGATCTACATAATTTTTAGAACCCTATTCTAAAATGGTATGGAGAAATGGATGGACAGCGTAATATACAAAATATCATCATGTCGGTCATAAGTTAGGTAACACTCGCTAATTCGCGCCCAGTAGTTTATGTGGTCCCGTCGCTTGCAATTGATTCGGCACATCACCTGCAATTGATTTCTGCCCTGCAAATGCGGTCACTGAAAAGGGGAGTTGGCATTTCAAGAAAATAAAATATTTAATAATTTGACATTTTTTCAGACTTCACAACCTGCAGGAGATACGAAGTGCTTGTCCACCCCAAGCACTGTGGGGTCCATGATGATATTTGTGTTATATCCATTTTGTGGATCAGCACTGTGGGGTCCATGATGATATTTGTGTTATATCCATTTCATGGATCAGTTTTGCTAGTTCATTTTAGGACATGAGCACGAATAGAGGGACATCCAAAACTCTTGAGTGGGCCACACCACAAGAAACCCAGGAAATTGAACACTTACCATTGAAACCTTATTGAGTTTTGGATCAGGATAGCATTTGTGTTTTCTGTCCATGTGTGAATCACCTCATGAACAAGTTAGAAACATACAACGGTTGTGCTTATAAAGGTTTCAACGGTGGGTGTTAACATTTCCACTGTTTCTTATAGCGTGGCCCACTCCAGTCTTGAATCTACCTCCTGTTTGGGTTCATGTCCTAAAATGAGCTGTTGAAATGGATGGGCCGAGTGGATATAGCACAAACATCACAATGGGACCCTAATGTTTGGGGTTGTGGGATGAGCATCCAATGGCGTGCTTTTTCACTGGGTCACGGCAGGATTGCAAGAATCTCTTTCAACTCGTTTAAAGGCCATCTGAGTTCTAAACCCATCTGAACCGTTAATCTAGTGGCAGATGGAGCTGAGTCTAAAAGAACTACAATGAGAACGCCATAATTACCTCTGATTTTTCGTTTGGATGTGATACCCGGAATTAGGATGGTCAGGAATGGTTCCCGTCCGATGGACAAATTGAATTTAACAATGTCTACATCTGCAACTAAGCAGCTGTCATTTGTTGCCATGAAGAACCAAGTCAAGAGTCATTTAGAAAAATTGAGTATTCTTTCTTTCTTTTTATTTTCTTTTTTCCCTATATAATGCTTTCTAGCACACGATGGATAATTCGCACCACCACATACACAGCTAGCTAACATGGCCATAAAGAAATCTGTGTCTCTCTCCCTTGTTTTGCCGCTTTTATGGGCAATGTCCCTTTCTTCTAACAATGTTGCTGCTTCCTTGGAATCCCAAGCTGAAGCAGAAGCTCTACTCAGGTGGAAAGCCAGTCTACTGCAAAGACAGGCACTCAGTTCATGGTCGTTACACCCTAACGCCAATGCTTCTACCACCCAAGATAGCTCTCCATGCAACTGGACCGGAATTTCATGCAACAGCGCCGGAAGAGTAACAGGAATAAGCCTAGAAGATGCGGGTTTGCAAGGTAAGCTTGATAACTTGAGCTTCTCCTCCTTCCCCAACCTGGCCCATGTCGTTCTCCACCACAATGCACTCTTTGGAACCATCCCAACTGAAATTGGCACTCTTTCTGAACTCATCACCCTCCAGCTTTCTTGGAATCAGCTTTCTGGTTCAATTCCTCCAGTGATAGGGAAGTTGAGGAAGCTGACGTTTTTAAACTTGTCACATAACAATATAACAGGTTGTATCCCATCCTCTTTAGGAAACTTGACCAATCTCATTAACTTACTCATATCTGATAATCAGATATCTGGTTCAATTCCTCAACAATTAGGAAATCTCAAATTTCTGGATCAGGTAGACTCAGCCGCTAACTTAATAAATGGTTCCCTTCCAGCCACTCTAGGAAACATGACCAACCTTCGCTTTGTATTTCTCTGCGGAAACGAAATTTCTGGCCCCATCCCAAGTGAAATAGGCAACCTTAAAAAACTGACAATGTTTCAAGTGTGTGGTAACCTTCTAACAGGTTCTATTCCTTCTAATCTAGGAAACGTGACAACACTACGGAGCTTGCTGCTCTTTAAAAATTACTTGCATGGTTCGATTCCTCCACAGATAGGAAATCTCTACCACTTGGCTGATCTAAGATTGTTTTCAAACAGCCTCACTGGACCAATCCCTCCATCTCTTGAAAATTTGAGCAGCCTAACTAAACTCTCCCTATATGAAAATCAGCTCACTGGTCCAATCCCTCCATCCCTTGGAAATTCGAGCAACCTAACTTCACTCCTCCTATTTGATAATCAGTTATCTGGTTCAGTACATCCATCCCTTGGAAATTTGAGCAGCCTAACTGAACTCTCCCTATCTGAAAATCAGCTCACTGGTCCAATCCCTCCATCCCTTGGAAACTTGAGCAACCTAACTTCACTCCTCCTATTTGATAATCAGTTATCTGGTTCAGTACCTCCAGAAATCTCAAATCTAACACGATTGGAGATTCTTGATTTGGTTTCAAACAACTTGTCTGGCCACTTACCTCAAGTATGTCAAGGTGGATCACTCAGACGCTTCACTGCGGAAAACAACCATTTCAGTGGTCTCATCCCTGAAAGCCTGAGAAACTGCACCACCTTAACAAGAGTCCGGCTCGAGCATAATCAGTTCACAGGAGATATATCCCAGGTTTTCGGAGTATATCCTGATTTACAGTACATTGATCTGAGTTATAATAGATTGCATGGTGAGCTGTCACCAAATTGGGGAGGATGTCGAAACCTGACTCTGCTAAGAATCTCTGGCAACAATCTTACTGGTAGAATTCCGCGGCAGATTGGGCAGCTAAGTCAGCTAGAGGTACTCGACCTGTCTTCAAACAACCTACAAGGAAAGATTCCTAGTAGCCTGGGGAGTTTGTCCATGCTTTACAACTTGAGTTTACAAAATAACCGACTATCTGGTTGGGTACCGGGTGAAATTGGAAAACTATCCAATTTGGAGATTCTTGACTTATCAAAGAACAAGCTGAGTGGGCCGATACCTCAACAATTGGAGGACTGCTCCAAATTGCATTATTTGAGCATGAGTGAGAATTATTGAATGGAAGCATTCCGTTTCAGATTGGCAATCTAATAGGCCTACAGATTTCATTGGATCTCAGCTGTAACTTCCTTTCAGGAGAGATAAGCCAACAACTTGGGAAACTACACATGTTGGAAAAGCTAAATCTCTCCCACAATTCTCTTTCTGGCTCCATCCCGTCATCTTTCAAAGAGTTGATCAGTTTATCTTCTATCGACTTTTCGTACAATGATTTGGAGGGCCCTTTGCCAGATGGCAAAGCCTTTCATCTGGCTCCATTAGAGGCATTTGTTGAAAACAAAGGTCTATGCGGTGAAGTAAAAGGTATGATACCATGTAATTCCTCTTCAATGAACCCTGTTGGCAGAAAGAAAGACCACAAGCTTGTGATCATCGTTATTGTTCCGATCGTGGCAGCGCTATGTCTTCTTGTATTTGTGTTTGCCATCATTTGCTTCCTTTATCTTAGGAGAACAAGAAATGCAGAGAAAGGGGATGTAGAAGTGAGCAATGGAAATCTATTTGCAATATGCAATTTTGACGGAAAGATTGCATACGAAGACATCGTCAGGGCAACAGAGGATTTTGATGACAAATATTGCGTTGGGGTGGGAGGGTACGGGAGAGTTTATAAAGCAGATCTGCTGACGGGTCAGATAGTGGCTGTGAAAAAGCTTCACGAGCTGGAAGGTGGGGAGCAAGCTGATCAAAGAAGCTTTAGAAATGAGATACAAGCACTAACAGAAATTCGACATCGCAACATCGTGAAGCTCTATGGGTTTTGTTCGCATGCTCGGTGCTCCTTTCTAGCGTACGAGTACATGGAAAGGGGAAGCTTAGCTAGCATCCTCAGCAGCAGTACTGAGGAAGGAGCTGTAGAATTGGATTGGGTGAAGAGGATGAATATTATCAGGGGAGTAGCTCATGCTTTATCATACATGCACCACGATCTCAGTCCTCCTATAATTCATCGGGACTTATCGAGCAATAACATTTTGCTGGATTTGGAATTCGAGGCCCATGTCTCCGACTTCGGCACTGCTAGACTCATAAAGCCAGATTCATCAAATTGGTCCACACTGGCAGGCACTTGTGGATATGTAGCTCCGGGTATGCACTTTTCTTTCTTTCGTTCGTTCTTTTATGGTAATGTTGCTTGAATTTTCTTCTACTTGTTTAGGTTAGATAATTTCATCTAATGTGGAATGTCTTAATGCATTGTCATAAGTTATAAAGACTTATGATTATCACAATGTCTAAAAGTGGCCTCTATTTCAATTGTTCCTTGAAATGCTTAATGATCATCACATTTCCATGAATTTCCTACTTGTCTATGGAGAAACAAATTTTAAGTGGCATCTTATTTAAAACTTTTTATTTTTTATTTTTTTATTTCATTTAGGGGTAGAAATAGGACAGCCAAACTAGGCCTGGCCAGGTTAGATACTACAAGGCCCAAGGCCCGAGCTGAAAAAAAAGAAGAAGAAAGAAATAGCTGGGCTTGGTCCTTACTCTCCCCAGCCTGAAAATTGATCAAATCCTATCTCCACAGTGAATTCCTAATCAATCCCTTGATTAGTTGGGCCGCACATTAGGAAAAATGAAAATCGTTCTTTACATATATAAGATAGATGGGCAGCCTAACCAATTTATTAGAATGGCTTATGCATGGAGTAGAACACGGGTAGACATGCATTCAGCCTGCACCGGATGGGTTGGGCTAAAATGACCTAGCCAAGCTCAGCCCAAAAAATTGATGGGGCGGCCTATGAGCTTCTTTATTTTTGGACATTTAGAAAATCAAGAAAGAATGGCACAGAGACCAGCGAAAATACAGAAACAGAGAATAAAAAAGGGAACAATAGTTATATAAAAACGAAAAGAAAATTTATGGACGTTTCTCACCTATTTAAATCAAACTTTCTCCCATACAAGCAACCCACAAAACCACTCTCATAAGCACAGTTGTATAGGCCCTCCCAAAAATCTTCTTCTGTTCTTAGAAGTTTATAAAATTTCTTGAAAAAAAAAAAAATATCACAGTTGTATACACCCTCAAACATATTATGTAGTTTTCGCTAATTTTACCCGTGCATAGATCAGAACTTGGTGAAGACATTCGAGCACCATATCAGAGGAGGAGGGTTAAGCTAATCTCCTTATGGCTATATGACCATTATATGGGGCTGCTTGGCCCAATTCATATTCCTAGCCACTTTGAAGACCCCATGTACATGTTTGTGCATATTTGAGAATCCCACATTGCGAAGATGCACACGGGCTGCATATAGAAGCTTGATGGATACATCAGACCGTTGGATCGTATACGCGATGATCAGACTATTGGATCATCATCATTAGACATCTTAATTGTGAACTCACATGAGCCATGAAGTAATTTAATTTGTTTACATGTTTCGTTATTTTTTAGATATCTCATATTTTTGTCGAGGTTAGAGAGTAAAGAACAATTTTTAATTTATTAAGCATCTTTATATTGAGAATTATATCTTTTTGTAGAAGTTTTTTTTTTAGACGATAAAGGGTGATTTCTCTCCTTTTGCTTTGAGATTGAGCAAAATTCTATCTTGTAATTGGATTGGTAGTGCAAAGCCATGGAGAGTGATTTCCTAGTTATCTTTTCTACTTTTTCTCTTCTCATCAAAGTATTATATTGTTCTATTTTTCGTTTGTCTTTCTAAAACCCACATTTAATCAAACCTTAACTCATCTAAAATTCTAGCTTAGATTTTAGAATTATTAACCTTAATTCACAAATCCTAATTTTCAAAATCGTAATTCTCCACCATTTGATTATCAAAACCCTAGATATCTAATTTCCAAAATCTGAAAATCTTTTGGCCAAATCATAAATCACTTGTTCCCATAACTTAAAATTCATATTCCCAAATCTAAAAGCCCTAAATCCTAAATTTCTTAAATCTAAAATTTGAAATCCTAACCCGAAACCTCTCAAAACCTCAACCTTAATGTTCCAAACCCTAATTCATCTAAGCCTAAATATTCCAAACTTTTTTTCCCCCAATATTCTCTAACTTTTAAACTGCTCTAACACGTTTAAACTCTTACAAGAAACATGATTTCCATTGAATTCGGATTTAACCTTATGTTAGGATGGGGGTTCTACCTCTCACAGGTCCTAGTTAATCTGTAATTTAAGAAATTCGCATTGAGGGACTGTCGTAGGCTTGAATTTGGATATGTCATGATTATGAAATTTATGAACTTATGATAAATTAACTTCATTTTGTCATTCCATTGCTGTAGTTAATCTGTTTTTTTTTTTTTTTTTTTTTTTTTTTTTTTTTAATTTTAATTTCATGACATTATATTAAGTTAGATCATTCCATCCTGCATCACAACCCCTCTAAAAGGAGCATGCATTGCTAGATGTTGGCTGTCCATTAAGTGTGTCCTACCATTTAGAAGCCCCATCCTAAAGATCATGTAAGTCCTGGCTATTGACATTGAGTAGCTCACATGATGGAAAGCTCATATAGTTGACATATGTGCTAGATAGCCTACGCAACGTGCGTATTTTTAATCCAACCCCTTCATCAGGTGTGCCTCACCACGATGAACATACACTCCAAAAATATGCCTGATCCAAAACTCAGTTGGGAATGCTTTTACAATGTTTTCCCTGGTATGGCGACATTATTTGAATCAGGCTGGTTCTAGTACAGTGAACACATGACGGCCCACCTGATGGAGATCAGTGTATGTAACCCACATAACATGGTCTGTTCCAAAGAGCTTGGGTGTTTTAACCATTGTGCACAACAGGTGTCTCACAAGACTCGGGTCCAAGCAGAAGTAGCCAAAGCATCAACTCCCGATGGATGTCGGTTATGAAACATGATCTTATTTTTATGTTGATGCAGAGCTTGCTTACACAATGAAAGTGACCGAGAAATGCGACGTATATAGCTTTGGTGTTGTAGCACTTGAAGTGATAATGGGAAGGCATCCTGGGGATCTCATCTTATCGTTGCCAACCTCCGGTGGCCAAAACATACTGCTGATGGATATATTGGACCAACGCCTCCCACCTCCAACAGTTGAAGACATGCAGAATGTGGTTTCTGCAGCCATGCTGGCACTTGCATGCTTACATGCCAATCCTCAATCTCGGCCATCCATGTGGGACGTATCTCAGGAGCTATCCACTAGCAAGGCACCTCTTCCTGATGCTTTCCACACCATCACCTTGGGTCAACTGTTAGATGCACGGACGTAAAAGGTTTGCTAAGCGTGTGCACGAGTGTGTCATGTACCCATGCCAATATGAAACATGCATGTGGAATCCGAGCTTCCATCAGGTGGGCCACCACTTAAACAAAATTTTCTCTAGACATTCATCTACTCTGTGCATTGTGGAATGGCCTGATTTTCAGGCCACAAGATGTAGACAGTGCTGTGCACCTGATGGAAAGTTCAGATCTCGTGCAGCTGTTCCATGTTGGCATGTGTGCTTGCGTGTGTATGGAAGCGCCAAATAAAAGGAAAAGATCAGGTGGAAAACTCTACCATCTAATTTTGTTACCAAGTGCTCTGTATACATTTGAGTGCTTTAAATTCAATCTGTTCATCTTTTAGGCCCTCCCATGGATGGACCATAAGCCAGAAAATCGCATGCATGGACAACTTGGAGAAGTTCTGCCTAATGAATATTGACCAGATAGGACTTTCTTCTAAGGAATCATCATAAATCTTTCACTGAATAGCCAGGATCATCGTTTTTTTGGGGTACAATGCATCCATGATTGTGCTCAACAGATGAATGGTCTGAATCTCATAGTTGTATATCATATGTACTTATATTGAGTGCTTGATAAATGGCTTGGATATCAAACGTCTAGCACCATAAATTCAATAAAAAGTACACTACATTATAAAAATATGGGTCAGGAGTTTGCTGCACGTTTTCTCTTTTTAAGTCCAAATATATTTTTGTTCTCCACACAGGATTCAATATTTGAGGACTGGCAGCTCCTGGTTCAAGTGAATCGTGTGATTTTCATGGGATAAAAGCGGCCCTATAGCTTGAGAATTAAATAAGATGTGTCAATTGCAGCTTACATGTTATGTGCTTGTCAGCTTTATTTTCTTTTTTATGGGTCTGTTACTTTTTAGTTGTGGATTTTCCTTTGGGGAAGGTTCATCGTTTCCTCTTATTTGTATTGCTTATTCTACTTTTAATAAAACTATAGGTGCCATGTTCTCACCTTCGAGGAATAAAAAGACTAGGAGCTCTGTTTTGAAGGCACAGCGATCCGAATGCGGCCTTTTCTTATTGGTCAACATCACTACCGATGACATCAGCTCAAAAAAACCAAAAAACAAATACAAAAGGATTTGTAATACGGAAGTATATGTGTTTGGGTTTTTTCCTGCAACACAATCCTTCAAAGTGGAAGATCCTAGCCACCTAATATGTGGCCAGTGTGGATCTCTAATGTATTTTCCTCCACATTTTCTCTTGTAGTTCGGTGATTGAAGGTTAGAATCTTCCATTCGGGGAGAAACCGTCCATAGGTCCCATGAGATTAATGGTTTGGAATTTGGATAACCCCCCCCCCCCCAAGTTGGCCAAGTGTACAAGTTTTACAGCTATATATGCTTTGAGTACCCTTTGGAAGATGTCCTTTGCACGCTGGATTATTATGACTTAAGAAAGAAAATTAGACTAGTTGGTAGTTTTTCTGATAGATTTATTATGATGGTTGACACACGGGCTCTTTGAAAATTTTCACTGGGTATACAGGTAACCCGAAGCCATCCAATGTGAGCCAAGTAGGTGAACTATATGCCAAAATTCATACTTATTTAATCACTAAACTAGTTGATTAGTGGACATAATTAAGAAGCAAAACATGTTCACCGGATGAGTCTGGCTGAAATAAAGACGTTGTTCTAGAAGAGTGGTAAATTGAGTAAAGATAGAACTGGAAATGAATGCATTTGAGGGAACTTAAGAGCAGTACTAATAATTAATAAGATAAGGGAAAGTACCGATGAGCGGAAGCATTATTTTGTAAAATTGGAATTGAGAAGGAATTTTGAGGTAAAAGTCATTATTCAATTCCAGTCTTATTTTAAAAAAAAAGAAAAAAGAAAAAAAAGGGAAAACAGAGCTCATTTAGCTTTAACCTGAATGTCCTTCGGATTCTAAAATATGGAATTTTGAGATGAATCACTACCAACTTTTGCCAAAGTATCCACCACATGTTGCTCTTTCTAAAAAAATGATATGGTGCAAGGAAGCCCTTAATTTGAGTTAATGTGTGCGATTTGTACAGTTTCTGACTGCGTGTGTATTAAGCATCAGTGCATCACCCTCTACCCAAGCATCAAATAACTCTTGTCTTTTTCTAATGAATGGGTTGAATATCGTAATTCCCATTTCTACTATGTAATTATAGGACATGTTAATAGAGAGTGGCATTGATTTGTAGTGTCACACCCAAAAGGCTAATCTATTAGGAGTAACCCAGGATATATGAAGACAAATCCCACCCCCTCTCCTCTTTGCTTCTCTCTGTCTTCGCTGTTGCCAAATTCAATTTCCAGCGAAGGTGAGAAGAATTGCTGGCCTTGTTTTCCAAGTGGCATCGGAAGGCTTATGTTTTCCGAGCTGGAAGCAAAATAGGATCTGTAATGTACATTTGTTGTTGGAAGATTAAGCAGCTTGAACTTCTAAACAGATCCATAGACTCTTTAGTCGTCTGAATATAGAAGAATTCATCTCAATACGCAGAATGCTATTTAAGAACTCGGTCTCAATATGGAATTCAACATTTTGATCCCTTAGTTGGGTTGAGCTGAGTTCTGATTTTTATTATCAATGATCAGTAAACATTATTTACTACTTTCATTCAGCAGGCTCTGGTTTTGGTTGTGAATTGGAAATGTAGCCTGACAAATATTCTGATTGGATGATCCTTTCCATCCATCCACGATGGGACCCATGATTTCTACGGCTTGATTGAGATGAAGTATGCCACAGCATGGTATGGTTGTCCATATGCATGGATCGTCATACTCTTGACAGCCTATGAAGTAAGTCGTGGGAGAATGTCAGCTGTCCCCAAGACCAGCCCTTGATCCGAGGAATGAAACAGGCTTGGCCTGGCCTGGCCCAGGCCTACCATCTAAATAGTCAGTTCTCTAATGTGTAACAAGTTGGGGGTGGAAACAGATTGCGTCCCGCTAGGCAGGGGCTCTCTGGGGCCCATCATGATGTATGGATTTTATCCATGCCGTTCATCCATTTTTCCAGATTATTTTAGGTATGGCCCAAAAACGAGGTTGAAACAAGGCTCAGGTAGACCACACCACAGGAAACAGTGGTGATTATGATGCCTACTGTTGAAACCTTCCTAGGGCCCACCGTGATGTTTATTTGCCATCTGACCTGTTCATAAGGTCATAGGAACCTGGATGAAGGGAAAACAAAAATGTCAGCTGGATGAAGGGAAAGCACAAATGTCCGCTTGATCCAAAACTTGTGGCCCCTAAGAAGTTTTAAATGGTAGGTGTCCAATCTTGACTGTCCAGTCCACTTGAGCCTTGGATCTGCCTCATTTTTTGGGCTCATGCCCTAATATGATATGAAAAAGAGGATGAACGGTGAGGATAAAACCCATACATCACCATGAGCCCCACAGAGCCCATACCTGGACCGATTCCATCCCCTGCGGGGGCAGGACCCAATCGGCTCTGTTGGGGCTGGCTATATATGCTTGGCCTTTACCCATAGGGAAGTCGGATTCAGCCCAATTAATTATGAGAAATGATCCTGTGCTCTCAGAACACTATAACCTATAGTGTGCTCCAAAGATATAGAACAACTTAATATTTCAAAATAAGTACTTAAATGGACGGTTGAGATTTACAAAAAAAGCATCATGAACAACAGCGCGGAGTGAGGGGAACACCAATTGGGGTGTTACCCAGGTCACACTGGACAATGCGGTAAACGGTCTATTGACTGAGTCTGAGGCAAGTGTGGCCCACATGCATTTTTTTTATGATCCGTTCCGTCCATTCAACTAAAAGGATGAAAATAGAATTCCTGTACAAAAATGGTACATATATAATGATCAAATAGACCACAATAATCACATTTCGAAGTGTATTGTTTAATGGTAAAAAAAGAATCCACTGCTGAGACCAACCTACTTGTCAAATCAACCTCATTTTTCTCCAGTTGTGAAAGAGGACATAGACGGTGTTGATTGATGAAATTGTTTAAAATGGCCCCATTACACGCTTCGTTAGGCATTTTAAAAAGCCAAGGGTATAGCTGTAATAAACGGGTTAGTGAGGGGCATTTTTACACACAAGTATGCTGTGTGCCGACGCGGATCAGCTACTGACAAGTTGAGTAGCTATCTAGCTACTGAAGTGACGTCACCAACTTCTGTGGGCCCCACCATGATGTGTGTATTGTATCCACACTGTCCATCCATTTACAGAGATCATTTTAAGGCTAATGAGACAGATCTAAAGCTCAAGTGGACCCTACCAAAGAAAACAGTGGGAATTGATCTCCTACCATTAAAAACTTCTTGGGGTATGTGTTTTTTTTATTTATGGAAAATACCAAATATCCCCATCTGCAGGTTAAGCCCACATGCGCTTATGACCTCGCTTCGGAGGGGATCCACTCCAAGCGCCCGTAGGCTAAGCTAAAACTACATGTTAGTGCGTGCATGCAATCTAATCTATACGTCATGTACATGTTCTAATGTTTTTCTTAGTAGCTAAAAGTCACTCCAATCTAAATTTTGCATGGGCCACACACAGGGGAAAGCACTACCACCACCCGTTACTTATAGAAGAGGCATTTTTGTTATTCCATAAAAAAAAAAAAAAAAGAAGAAAAAAAAGAAAAAAAAAAGGAGCGTGCTCTCAAATTTTGGTTGAAGAGGAATCGCTACAAGCTGGCGACACTCTCCTCTCATTTGTTGTCCTCGATTTAACGTGTTAGAAAGGAGGAGACGGATTGCGTGGTGTGCCACTGGGGAGCCAAATTCTGTATATACCCACACCCTCCAATCATTTTACGATATCATACCAGGGCATTTGCCCAAAAATACAGCAGATCCGAATCTCAAGTGGACCACACCACATAAAGCATTGGATGACCTCATGAACAGATAGGATGACAAATAAACTCATAGTCGCCCTAGGAAGGTTTTAACGGTTGGAATCATTCTCCCACGGCTTTTTTTCCAGTGTGGTCCACTAGAAATTTGGATCTATCTCATTTTTTGACTCATAACCTAAAATGATCTGGTAAAATGAATGGATGGTGTGGATATAATGCATAGATCATCGTGAGGCCACATAACAATGGTGTGTGGCACACCACACAATCCGGTTCGGTGCGAGGAAGGATTGTTGAACTGATTGGTTCCTACCCTCACTGTGGACGCGAGTTGACTGGTGACATGAACACCCGCTAGTAAGCTTGTGTCAAAGCTCTGTTGTTCCCGCCATGATGTATTTGTTTTATCCACACCATCCAATTTTACAGCTCATTCTAAGGCATGAGACAAAACATGAGGCAGATACAAAGCTCGCGTGGACCACACCATAGAAATAGTGGGGATTGAATATTCACCACAGGAAAGTTTTTGGGTGCCACAAAAGTTTTGGATCAACCTAGTATTTGTTTTTTCCGTTCATCCAGCTCTTTGTGATCTTATGAACAGGTTGGATGACAAATAAACATCATTGTGGGCCTTAAGAAGGTTTTAATTGTGGACATTATTGTCGCTAGATTTTGAACAACGGTCAAGATCAGTAGATCTCCACCGTTTAAAGAATTGTTGCCTCTGATCTCCTGGAATGAATGGGCTGGATCTGGATGGAAGGTTTGCTGGGTCCTACAATTTACAAGGAAGAAAGCTAAGGGAGGTGGTTGGGATCCGACCGTTAGCCCTCCGATGCTTAAGTCAGACTAAGGAGTTGGAAGAATAGATGTAGGGTGTCTAGGGAGATTGTGTGTACATGTGCCTATAGGAGGCCCCCCTACTTATAGGGTAATCAAAACAGTTATAGAGAGTTACGAGTGTGGAAGTTACGCCCATAATGGCTGGTGAGATTCCCGGTGACATGGATCACGTCCATAACCATTGGAGACATGCCAAGTTTGTGTGGGCTCATTCTTGGACTATCGCATGCCTTTATGGTTGTCAAGGGCCAAGTTGGCGTAGGGCAGAGTTCACATGCCGACCTCCTTGACCTGGGAAACATTTTGAATTGGAGTCGTTAACTGTAGCTAAGGTTGAGAACCGAATTGAGGGCCCGGTAGTCTGAGGCCCAATGACCAAGTGTATTGTTCGGCGGCCGAATCTAGTAGAACAACTTAGCTTAGATTGTTTGATGTATCCAAAATGACCTTCGTAAAGGTTGAACTGTCATAGTCTTGTCTTTGGTCTCATCTTCCCTCCTTGGGAAGGTCGACTATCACAAGATGTTTGGAGTCAGCGTCTCCCTGACCGGGGAGACCTTTATGAGTCGAGGGCTTGTACTTGGCCCATGGACGAGTGGGCTTCCTTGTGCTTCGCCCAGCTTGGAATATCCTCACAAGAGGCATCTTCTCCTCACAGTTTCCTATGGTGTGGTCCACTTGAGATTTTTATTTGACACATTTTTTGGTCTCGTGACTTAAAATTAGCTGTGCAAATGGATGGGTGGCATGGATAAAACAAATACATCATGGTGGGGCCCATAGAACTTTAACACCAGCTTGTTGGCTGGTTCGTGTCACTAGCCAACCCGCGTTCATGGATTGATTACTACAACTTAGCGGGTGTCGCCCTAACTATGTGGGGACCACCTTAATTTATTTGTTGTACATTGGCACTGTCCATTTGATTTACCATCTTATCGCAAACCTAAAGAAGATCCAAATCTCAGGTGGACAACACCACTAGAAACAATGATGAATGACCAGTAAAAATTTTGTGGGTGACCAAAATTTTGGATTAAGATGATATTTGTATTTTCCCTTCATCCAGATCTTCTCGATATTATAAACAAGTTGGATGGAAAATAAACCTTACCATGGGCCCTTTGGAATTTTTTATGGTGAGGAACTCAATCACCAATGTTTCCCATGTTATGGTCCACCTAAGATTTCGATCTGCTTGATTTTTAGCACCATCTCCTAAAATGGGTTGGAGGAACAGATGGACTATGCAGATATATAACACATCATCAAGGTGGACCCCATGATAAGGGTGACACTCATTGAGTTGTTACCTACCCAGGCAACACATAATCAGCTCCTCAGTACGTAAAGAGTGATTGACTATTCTCATGGGGCTCTGTGAGGCCACTATGATTTATATGTTTTCTCCACATCATCTATCCATTTTGAAAGAAAATATTAGGCCATGAGCCAAAATGATGTAGATTGAGGGCTCAAAGTGGACTACACCATAGAAAGTAGTGGGCATTGATAGCGTACCATTGAAAACTTCTTAGGGGCACTGAAGTTTAAGATCAAGCTGATATTTACGTTTTTCCTCACATGCTTATGTGACCTTATGAGCACTTTGGATGGCAAATAAATATCACGGTGGGCTTTAAAAAGTTTTTAACGGTTAGATTTTGATCTTCACATCTTCTTGTGGTGTGGTCGACTTAAACCTTTAATTTTCTTAATCTTTTTGTTCATGGCTTAAAATGATCTATCTGAGTTGCACTACAACCCCTTCGAACAGACATCGAATTCTTTCACAGATTTAGGAATGGGTGTGTATTCAATTAAGAAGATGTTATCTCAGGGTACGGAGACTCCAAATACACTAGAACCCCACATCAACACAGATCGACTGACACCAATCCCCTCCAACAACATTGATCGACTCCGAGTTGCACTACGATAGTCCCTTTGAACACACATTGAACTCCTTCACTGAACTAGGAAATAGTGCATATCCACTTGAGAAGATGTTATCTCAGGATATGGAGACTCCAGACACACTCGAACTCCACACAAACACAGACCGACCGACACTAAACCCATCCGATGACACCAATCGACTTTGAGTTTCATTGCAGCCAATTCGAACGCACATCAAACTCCTTCACTGAACTAGGAATGGGTGTGCATGAACTTGAGAACACATTATCTCATGTTATAGAGACTCCAGACACACTTGAACCCCACACTAACACAGACCGACTGCTGCTGAACCCCTCTGACAACACTAATCGACCTCGAGTTGCACTGCAGCCTCTTCGAATGCACCTTGAAATCCATCACCGAACTAAGAATGCATGTGTATCCACTTGCAAAGACATCTCGTCAGGGTAGAGAGAATATGGAAAAACTCGAGCCCACACCAACACACTCCGATGCATACCAAACACTTCGATTAACACTAATCGACTTTGACATGCACTACAACAACTTTAATCGCACATCAAAATTCTTCATCGAACTAAGAATGTGTGTGTATCGACTTAAGAAGATATCTCGTCAAGGTATAGAGACTTCAGACAAACTTGAAACTTGCATCGACACATCTCGATGCACATTGAACCCTCAGATTAACACCGATCGACTTCAACTTGCACTACAGCCCCTTCGAAAGCACGTCGAACTCCCTTACTAAACTAAGAATGAGTGTGTATCCACTTGAGAAGACGTTAGGTTGGGGTAAGAAGACTCCAGATACACTTGAGCCTCACACCAACACACATCGACACACATCGAACCCTCCGATGTACATCGATCGACTCCGACTTACATTGCATTTCCTTCGAACGCAACTCAAAATCCATCACCAAACTAAGAATGAGTGTTACTACTCCACTTGCGAAGATGTCCCGTTGGGGTACGGAGACTCCAAAAAAACTTGAGCCCCACATCAACATACCTCGACCCACACCGAACACTCCAATTAACATCAATTGACTCCGACATACACTGTAAACCCCTTTGAACACATCAAAAATCCATCACCAAACTAAGAATTGGTGGATATCCACTTGAGAATAAGTTTGATCGTGGTACGAAGTCTCCAAACACACTCAAACCCCACACCAACACACATCAATGCACACTAAATCCTCTGATTAACACCAATCGACTTTGAATTGCACCACAACTCTTTCGAATGCATGTCGAACTCCTTCATCGAACAACAAATGGGTATGTATCAACTTGTCAAGAGGTTATGTTGGGGTACAAGGACTCTGGACACACTCGAGCCCCACATAAACACATCCCCACATGCACCAAATCCTTCGATTTACACCGATCGACTCCTACTTACACTACAACCCTTTTCAAATACACTTCGAAATCCATCACCGAACTAAGAATGAGTGCATATCCACTTGCGAAGACATCCTTTCAGGTTACGAGACTCCAGACAAACTCAAGCCCCACACCACGATGCATGTTGAACACCTCATTTAACACCGATTAACTCTAACATGCACTACAACCCCTTCGATTGCACATCAAAATCCTTTACCAAACTAAGAATGAGTGTGTATTAACTTGATGAGAAAATATCTCGTCAAGGTACAAAGACTACAAATAAACTTGAGCCTTGCACCGACACAACTCGATGCACAACGAACCCTCAAATTAACATTGATCGACTATGATTTGCATTTCAGCCCCTTTAAAATCACGTCGAACTCCCTCACCGAACTAAGAATGAGTGTCTACCCACTTGAGAAGACGTTACGTTGGGGTAGGAAAACTTCGAACACACTCAAGCCCCACACCAACACACATCGATGCACATCAAACCCTCCGATTAACTCTGAATGGTACTACAACCTTTTCGAACGCACGTCGAAATCCTTCACCGAACAAAAAAAATGGGTGCGTATCAACTTGAGAAGATGTCACATTGGGGTACGGAGACTTCGGACAAACTCGATCCTCACACCGACACACCCTGACGCACACCGAACTCTCTGATTAACATTAATTGACTATGACTTGTACTGGGACTATGTGAAAAAGCGGTAAATTCGACTGTTATGGACCTTCGAATTTATTCAATAGTCCATAATTGTCGAATTTATCGCGCTAAAAAATTCGACGGTCTATAACCGTCGAATTTACGACCTTAAATTCAACTACCAATGACCGCCAAATTATTATAGTCGAAATTAGCACGTGAAAAAATTTGACGGTCTAAAACCATCGAATTTAAGGACTCAAATTTGACTAGTAATGATCGTCAACTTATTACAAACCAAATAAACGCACGAAAAAATTCAACAATTTTGTAGGGCCTCAAATTCGACTACTAATGACCGTTGAATTATTATAGTCGAAATTAACAATTTTGAAAATCCCTAATTAAAATAGAATTCCTAATTTCCTACTTTTCTTCCATTCCCCCAAATATGCCAAAATCATGAATTTAAGATGGATTTTCCCTAAAAATAGGTTGCTTTAATGACGGGTAAGGTATGTCGCTAATGGTCCACAACGAATTGATTTTCAAGGCGAGCTGGGATTTTGTGACGGATTTGGTCCGTCGTTAAATAAACATTTTTATAAGAAACATTGAGATATTTTGAAAATATTAAGATTAAAAAAAATTGAGATTTTGACAAAAAATTAAGTTTGAAAAAAGAATCTTGAGTAGTTTAAAAGAATTTTAATTTAAAATAAAAATAAAAAGTTGACAATGTTTTAGAAAAATTGAGATTTAAAAAAAATCGCATTTTGAAAAAAAAAAATAGCTTTCTAAAAAAAAATTGAGAAGTTTGAATAATGGAAACAATTTGCATGCCTGGGTTGTCATTTGGCGAGAAACCGAACACTGAATTTGCGGTGATTAGAGAGGGATTTTGAATGAAACATGATGTTTGTGAAGTACCCTCTGCTGCCATGAGATGTAATGGAGCAAAACACTAGAACTACCAAGAACGAACAGAAAAAAAACAGCAAGTATTTATGCTGTTAATAGAACAAACAGCAGGTGTGCATGCTGCTAGCAGAACAAACAAGACGAAAAAGGAGTCTAAGAACAAAGGAACACACAGCACCAAGAGCAAGCAAAGAAGAGGAAAGCAAAAGAGGGTGCTGTTAACGAGCGGAAAGCAGTCAAAACGTGATTGTTTGCTGCTGTTAATGAGAAGAAAACAGTCAAAACGTGGTATAATGAAAAAATTGAGATTTTTATAAAGTATTTGAGATTTTGTATTTTAAAATAAATTAAAAAGTTTGATAAAAAGAAAATATTTTCAAAAGAATTTTGATTTAAAAAAGTTGAGAAGTTCGAAAAAATGAATTTGATATTTTGAAAAAACTTGTAAAGTTTAAAGAAAATTGAAATTTTGAAAAAAAAAATGACATTTTGAAGAAGAAAATTGAGAGTCTTAAAAAAATTGTGATTTTGAAAAACATTAACATTTTAAAATAAAATTGGCACTTTGAAAAAAATTTATGAGTTTGAAAAAAATTATATTTTGAAAAAAATTGAAATTTTTAGAAAGAAATTGATATTTTCTGTTTTGAAAAAAAATTAAGAAGTTTGATAAAAAAAAATTGAGAAGATTGAAAAAATAAAAAGTTTGAAAAAGAAAAATAAACAATTTGAAAAAGAAAAAAGAAGTTTGAACTCGTTCGACTCGTATGAACTCGTTCGACCCTAAGTTGAACTGCGACTCACCTGAGTTGGGGGTGACTCAGGGGTGCAACTCGTGGTATTGAACCAGATTGGGTGCCACCAAATCCAAGTTGACTTGGACTAGTTGCATCAGACTTGTCCGAGTCTTAAAACCATGCTTCTAATTCTGAAATATAGCTTTGTTCTATGACTAGGACTGTCAACCTTTCATTTAACTTCCTTTTTATGGCTGCATTTGGCTGCACTATTGAATTGAATTGCAATAACTGGAGCATTTTGAGTCTCTAGCTCAATGGTAGGCAGTCTTAACTTCAACATTGATAAATTGGGTTCAAGCCCTGTTTACATAAAAATAATAATTCTTGTTTGGCCCATTCTACTTTATGCATTGCAAATTCAAACCAATAGCGCTTCTAAATGCAGCATAAAAGAGCATATCGACATCATGGGCATCATATGTTGTCCAGCGCCTTGAGGCCAAAGATCATAACATCACGTATGTCTGAAATTGACAACCAGACGGTGGTTATCCACCAACCTGAAGGTTGAGAGAGAGAGAGAGAGAGAGAGACAGAGAGATAGAGAGAGCACTTTGGTGATACAATCATATTCTGTTTATCAACAGTAAACTGATTTTAGATGCTAGCAATTATCTCTGACATATGAAATCATTATGTAGGACATACAATCATAGAGTTAATTTGTTTTATGAGGTTTGCTAGCCCCACAGGTACCATCTCCATACACACCTTTATACACAGCACATTTGCCAACTCAGCAACCTTGTGGAACATCTGAGCGGCGCATAAGGTGGTCTCACCACTAAAGGTGAACATACAAATTTCTTTTCTATGGAGGTTGCTATCACCAGCTAATTTTTGAATTCTATAGGGCCTGGACACTCTGGTTCATGAGCATGGAACTGTCTGGTGGGAAGAAACATAGGATTGGAATTGCTAGGGTGATTTTGAAGACCCCAAGGAGCTTGATTCTCAATGAAGCAATGAGTGCGTTGGATGCCAAGTCCAAGCGCATTGTTCAAGAAGCATTAGCGAGGATCATGTTGAACAGGATGACTGTGGTCATTGCCCATTGTTTGAGCATAGTGAAAAATGCCGATATGATAGCAGTGGTTCATCAAGGAAACATTATGGAGCAAGGTAATTGTCTATCATTTTATGAAATTCTATTTCCTTTTTTTTCTTTAGATTTTGATGATAAAAACCTGAGACTAGAAAATGCAGCAAAACCTTCCAGGACCTGAGACTAGAAAATGCAGCAAAACCTTCCAGGTTTCATGTCAAAATCGTAGATAAATGTTCTAGCAAATCTCCTCTTTTAGCTTTTAATGATACTAAACAAACAAAAAAATCTTTTAGCCTGGAAGGGAACGGGCAAACGAGGGAACTCTTTGGTACTTGCGGAGAATGTGGTTGTGGATTGTTGGTACTTATGGAGGATTGTGGGTGTAGAGGATAGTGGTTGTGGAGGTTTGTGGTTTCGAAGGATTGTGGTTGTATTGTGTTGGTTATGTAATGTGATTGAGGATTGTGATTGTATTGTGTTGGTTATGTATTGTGGTTGTTGAGGATTGTGTATGTATTGTACTTGTATATTGTGTTAGTAAATGTTGTAGTTTTCTAAATTATTAATGAATTACAGGTTTACAAGATGTATTGGGGCACAGCCCCCAATAAATACATTTTTTTTTTCGTGCAAACGTAAATTCAATGGTTCTAGACCGTCGAAATCTCCTATATTTTTAACTAGAACGGTGGGTTAGGACCGTTTTATTTTCGACAGTTTTATTTCCTATAATATTCAACCCAGAAAGACAGTTATGGACTGTCGAATTATTTTCGACGGTTCACAACTGCCAAATATGCAAATACGACTCTGTCTAAATAGGTTGACTGTCAAGGACCGTCGAATATTAGCCAACGGTTACGAACCGTCGAATTTCATTTTCAACAAACGATTCTACAACGGTTCTTTTCAATGACACGGACCGTCGAATTTTCAAGAATTCAACAGGTGTGGGCCGTCGAATTTAGCGCTTTTTCAAGTAGTGCAGCACCTTTGAATGGATGTTAAAATCTTTCACCGAACTAAGAATAGGTGCATATCCACTTTAGAAGACGTCACATTTAGGGATAGAGATTCCCGACATGCTTGAGCCCCACACTGACAAACATCGATGCACATCAAACCCTCCAATTAACACCGACCAATTCCAACTTGCACTATAGCCCCTTCAAACGCACATCGAACTCCTTCGTTGACCTAAGAATAGGTGTGTACCCACTTTGAAAAACATCAGGTTGGAGTACGGAGACTCCAGACATGCTTAAGCCCCACACCAACACACACCGACGCACAACGAACCCTTCGATTAACACTGATCGACTCTGACTTGCACTACATCCCCTTCGAACGCAGGTTGAACTCCTTCATCGAACTAAGAATGGGTGTGTATACAATTGAGAAGACATCAAGTTAGGGTAAAAAGACTTTGGACATGCTCGGGCCTTACACCAACTCACACCGATGCACATCGAACCCTCCAACTAACATTGATCACCTTCGACTTGCACTTCAGCCCCTTTTAGAGCACATTAAACTCCTTCATCAAATTAAGAATTAGTATGTATTCGCCTGACAATACATCAGGTTGGGGCACAGAGATTCCATACACACTCAAGCCCACACCAACACACACCGACGCACATCGAACCCTCTAAACCCTCCGATTAACATCGATGACTCTAACTTACATTGCTACCTATTCAAACGCACATTGAAATCCTTCACCAAACTAAAAATGGGTGCGTATCCACTTGACAAGACATCCCATCAGGGTACGGAGACTTCGGATAAACTCGAACCCCATACCGACAGACCCTGACACACATCAAACCCTCTAATTAGCACCGATTGACTCTGACTTGTACTGCAGCCCCTTCGAACGTACATCGAAATCATTCACCAAATCACGAATGGGTGTGTATCAATTTGAGAAGATATTCTGTCGGGGTATGAAGACTCCAAACAAATTGAGCCCACACTGACACACCCTGACGCACACTGGACCCTTCAATTAACACCGATCGACTCTAACTAGCATTGCGGCCCCTTTGAACGTACGTTAAAATCCTACACTAAATTAAAAATGGGTGCATATCCACTTGAGAAGACATTCAGTAGGGGTACACAGACTCTAGACAAACTCAAGCCCACACCGACAAATCCTGACGCACACCAAACCCTCCGATTAACACCAATCGACTCCGACTTACACTATAGTCCCTTCGAATGCACCTCGAAATCCTTCACCAACATACGAATGGGTGCGTATTGACTTGAAAAGATGTTATGTTAGATTATCAAGACTCTGGACCCACTCAAACCCTATATCAATCTACACCGAACAACATTGATCCACATCGACATGCACTATATTCCCTTTAAACTCCTTCTGCGGCCCACAACAAATCCATGTGGTTTATCCATGCCAATCATCTATTTTTTTCGCTTATTTTTTTGTGTGTAGATCAAAATTGAAGCATATCTAGAGCTCAAGTGAAACACACAGGAGGAAACAGTTAGAATAATGATTTCGACAGTAGACGTTCAATGACACTTTCTACGGCTTACCTACCACTCAAATTTGACTCTTTTTTTTTTTCCAATGGTAGAAAAGGAAATGGAAAAAATATGAACGGTGTTGATGAAATAAGTTAATGCAGGTGTACACCATTTCAACCTTTTAAATGCCCCTCCTAATTTTCAGGGTAAAGCTGTAATAAATGAACATAGCAAGGGCATATAGCCATTGCTTATGTAGATGTAGACTCCTAAAGAGTCGATGCTGTAAGTAAGATTTTTATTTTCTTGTCATTTTGTGACTCCAATGTCACGCCTCGAAATCCGAACACAGAGCATGCACCCTCAGGCCCAGGTTATGGGGTATGATTTGTGCACGAATACACTTATTTGAAGTGTCATATAATTACAGAGGCATAAAACATAGATAATAAGTTCTTTCCAATCAAATACCATGCATCCATTTATTTACTCAGAAATAACTACAACACTCATAATCTAATGTCCACCCATTCAGGACTTATTCAAATGCCATCATCATTAATCTACTGAATGCTAATAACAGAAAAATTAAAATGATTAGTCTATGTATCTTGGTTTAAAGGTGCCACTTCTTCCTCAGTTAAGTAGTGCTAGTTATTCCGTTGGTTCGACTTCATTCTCAGGAACAATTTCTGATTTATCAACTTCTACATCATCTGTTATATGTTTAATCCACAACCGTCAGCTGGAAAGCCTAGTGAGAAAACCGATCATAGTTCTTATGCACGATAATTAAAATAGGAAAAAATAATCCATACTTATTAATGATAAATGTAGGTAAAGATGTCATGTATGCATATGCATGTATCAGGTGGGAAATGCATTCATTTGCTTGAGTTGGACTTCATCAACCAACATCAACCCTCTTAGGGCCGACATCTACCCTTAGGGTAGGTTTTCACTATTGCATGGGCATCTAGGATGGTCCCTAGGACACCAAGTACTTAAGAACATACCAATCTTCAGGAGAGATCCTCTAAGAAGTCAACATGATGCATGAGTTATGGTCTTATGGATGTATGAAATGCACATGTGTCCAGCTCATCATACCATCTTTTATGTTTATATTAAAGATAAACCACATCATATTGCCCATCTCGGTATTCAAGAGATGAACCACGCCACTTGTTTCTCTTTTCTCATTTTCAAATGACATGCATATGTAACAGTTTACAGATATTAGTACAATTTAGATCCACAAACATCCCAAGATAAACAAACATTCATCACATACAAAGTTAACATACACAAGTTACTTTAATTAGAATGAATAGAAAATATGGTGGGATCACTCACCTTTGGTCGATGATGTGAGTTCCACAAGATTTTCAAGTTCAGAGTCAATATCCAAGTTCCTAAAATACAATCATCATCCGATCACACGATTTATTCGTTTGATTAAATAGATCCTTAGTTAATGATCCACCATTTAATTTACTAAAGTCTTTTACTATTCCACCACTCGAAATAATAATTTTAATTCTACTCAAATCAATTAGAAAAGAGCAGAATGGGGTTGCTCGGTCAACCTAACCCTATGTTCGGTCGACCGAAACCCTCTTTGATCAAGATTATAGTTTGCTGGAACTTATTCCTTCGATTGATTGAACCACTCCCTTGGTTGATCAAAGAACTCCGCATTCTATTCATTCAACCAATTTTACCTTTCTTTTGCACAAAATCCTATATTCTTTGATCTTCATGGACTTAGAGTCATTAAGGGTCAGATTTGAACCATCCATTAAACATCAGATATCTGAATGGTCCACGATCATACCCTAATCCCACATCTTAACCATGACGATCATCATACATTACGATTTACATGATTAATTTAAATTAATTTGATCTTGATGGCCTACTGGATGATCTAATTCATTCCAACACTTTTTTAACGGTTCAGATCAGTGTATTGGATCAAATGCATCTGTTGGTCCACCATATAGTCAGATGTATATATAATCAATGCAAAAAATTCAATCTGGCCTGCTTGTTGATCAGATTAGTCTAAAATTAGGGCCTTGAAATATTTTGGCCTTAGGGATTGTATGATCCATTCAGATCTATCCTGATATAAATAGAGGGCATCATATCAATTTCTAAATTAAGGGATCTCATATATGATATTAAATTTCTATTATCTCTTTCTAAGGTTCCTCCATAGATCTATGTGATGAACATGTGGTTGATCCACACCATTCATTGCATAGATCCGATAAAAATATATTAAATGCACAAAGATTTAAGTAAAAATGATTCATGGAACTTACCGATTTGGAGTTGGGTTAAGACTCTCTCTCTCTCTCTCTCTCTCTCTCTCTCTCTCTCCCCGTGATAGGTAGATAGGCTTACTTTAGTTGGATTAAGACTCTCTCTCCCTCTCCCATCTTCTCTCTTAAAAAAAGTTCGTTGAGGAAACGAGAAATACGAGGGATGAGAAGAGAAGGGAGAGATAAGGGGAAACGACACTCTCTCTCTCTCTCTCTCTCTCTCTCTCTCTCTCTCAAATTTTAAATTTAAGAAAAATTTAAGTTCAGATTTTTATTTATTTATTATTTTTAAAATAATCGGGTCGTGTTCGGTGCATGAATTGTTTGTGGGTCCAGCTCGCTTACAGAACAAGTGGGACCACGTTACTATTTATTGATGAAATCTAATCCACACATTAGTTTTGCAAGGTGTTGTTGGACTGTGAGATCGAAAGTGAGACATATCTAATGATCGGGTGGCCCGCGATATTCATTCAAAGTCATCTAGGATATAGACCACCGATGAAGCCTTCCTAAGACCTTAATGAACGGTTTAGATCAACATTTGAGATGATGGTGGTCTATAGTGGAGATGACATGATCCATACATGTGTTACTACGGAAGAGGGAGCGAGGATGAACAGAGTAGGTTTTCTACTTAAAATAGGATTGGTGCACTGGTTTTTACTTGTTAATACGTAGTTTTTGCAGACGTTGGTGTCTTGTAAAGTCCAGGTGGGTCCACCATGATGTGTGTCAAGAAATCCAAAACGCTCATCAATTTTTTCGGGTCATGTTGGGCCACAACCCAAATATGAAGCACATCTGAATTCTAGGTGGGCCACATGTGATATAGTGTAAATCATCATTTATATGGGAGTTTTTGCCGTATAGGCACCTATCTTTTGGGCCATAGATGGATCAATACCTACTTTTAAACTTATTCCAAATCAGTACCTAAGAAATAGGGCTGTAAATGGTCGGGTTCGGGCCGGGTTTAGCCAAAACCAGACTCGCCCATTTACTAAACGGGTCTGGATCCAAATTTTAGACCCAGACCCTTTTACTAAATGGGCGGGTCCGGGTCGGGTTTGAGTCAATCCATCAGACCCATTTATAAATGGGTCCGGGTTTGGTAGAGAGAGATCCACCTAGACCCATATATAAATGGGTCGGGTCTAATGGGTCCCGGTCTGGATCAAGTATGCAAGCATTTTGCAAGGCTTAAAACCAGGTCTGGACGGGTCTAGGCTAGACGGGTCCCTTGAAACATAGACCAAACCCGCCCACTTACTAAATGGGTTCGGGTCGGGTCGGATCGGGTCTAATATAAAGGAAACCAGACCATACCCGTTTAGCAATTGGGTCTGATCTTGGACCCAGACCCGTACCATTTAACATATCCAGCTTAACACGACAACCAAACGAAACCCTCGAGAACGAGGCAAACCAGTGGCACAAACGGCGATTTCGCACTCACGCATCCTCATCTCCTTCTTTTCCGAAAGGAAAGGGGAAGGGAGAAAAACATCGTCTGGGAGCGCGGAAAATCGGCGAGGGTCCACAGAATGGCGACTCTGCTGGGGAGGAGCTAGTCCCACTAGTCGTGATCCGACTTGAAAAACAGAATCCTTCCCGTACTTGAAAGTCACTAATCCTCATACAATCTCATCTGCATAGCATTCTACCCCCCCCCCCCCCCCCCCCAAAAAAAAGAAAATCTCAAAACAAAAAAATATAGAAAATCCCAAAACCCAAAAAGAGTATAGTCCTCACCATTGCGCCTCCTCGGGCTCAACGTGTTCGGAGACAACTTCCCTTCCGCAGCATAATCCGTACTCGGGCTCAGCAAGCCATGTCCGACCATGAAGAAGAAACTCATCTCTTCCCCGCTCTTGAGATGACCAAAGCGTAACCTCCAGCGCAACAGCCCATTGATAATACGCCAATCATACAGGAATTAGCACAAGGAGTGAGAGCAATGCAAGAAATGCTCTTGCAATTCATGCAAGCACAAGCCACCACAACAGCCAGCAATCAAGCTGGTCCAGTTCAACAACCTCAACAACCATCGAAGGTACTCCTGGCCTCCAGTTCCTCCCAACTACAACCGCCAAGGATCACTCAGGACTTTCGATACCCTCCTAACAGGGGCCTTCAATCAGAACAACCCTCAACCTCAGGGCATTTCTTCCAGTATCCTCCTGCGAATGAGAGCCATTTTCAGTCACATCTCACAACCGGAACTCCGAGCCAATTCCAACATCCTCTTCCTAATGGGAGTTCCAACCAATTTCAATATTCTCCTGTGACTAGGATTTTTTTGCAGTCTCCTTTCTCAGCTCCAGTCCAACAAAGTCCCTATAATGGGAGTAATTATCAGGCCCAACCTCCTTCAAGCAGGAATCATAGGAGCATCAATGACACCAATTATTACGAAAGGGGGCCAACTCAGTCTTGGCAAGGGGCAAGATCTCCTTCATTTGGTCCCTCTGAAATAGAGCAACTCCGAGAGCAGATGCGAGAGATGAAGAGAAAGTTGCAGAAACAGCAAGGGGTGGATCTTCCATCCACTAAGTTCAGGGACCTCTGTCTCTTTCCAGATGCAATGATACCTCAAGGCTTTCAGGTACCAAAATTTAAAAGATATGATGGGACGGGGTGTCCTGTAGACCACTTACGAGTTTTCTGTGGAGAGCTTAATGCTGTGGCGGGCAATGATGGAGCACTCATCCGCTTGTTTCAAAAATCTCTGAAAGACGATGCCCTAGACTGGTACACATCATTGGACTGTCATCGCATCAGGACTTGGGAGCAACTCTCCCAGGCTTTCGTCAACAGGTTCGCATACAATCTTAACATGGCACCCAGGAGAGCGGACCTCGCAGCTCTCAGGCAAAGAAGTGATGAAACATTGTCAGCTTACGTTGGACGGTGGCGGGCCATGGCCGCTAGAATGAAGACTCCCCTAGACGACGAGGAGCAAATCTCCATGATCGTCCACTCGGCAAATTCAAGTATCTCTGGATACCTTGTCTCACATCCATATGCGAACTTCAGCCAACTCATCCGCGCCGGGGAACAAGTCGAAGCCGGAATAAGGGCTGGGATGATCTCCCCTTGGTGGCCTCATCAGGCTTCTCCAATTCAACCGAGAGTGGAAGAAGAGCCTACTGCTGAATCCGAGAATGATAACGGAAGTGTCCTCATCTCCCATCCAATGGAAGAAGATGATCTTGTCGCCTCTACCGAAGATGGACTATTCCTCCCTCAGCATGGACAACTGCAACAACAGCAACAACCGAGATGGAACTCACAGTTTCCTAATCAAGATTGGGAAGGGGCACCTCTAACAAGTCCAGTTTCAGAACCCCTCATCCTGCAAGGGGCATCTCCAGTCGATCCAGTCTCCGCAATGCAAGGGGCACTTCCTGCCTGTCCAGCTTTCATCGGCCAAGAAAAGCCTCATCTCCAGTTTATCTGTGCCATCGACTCTAGTTCAGAGTTCGAACCTCTCATCCTGTAAGGGGCACCCTCAACTGTTTCGATCTCAGAGCCCATCATCATGCAAGGGGCACCTTCAGTCGATTCAATCTTCACACCCATTTCTAACCATGGGCACATTCAGCCCATCTCAGTCAACCAAGGGGACAATCTCCCTAACGCAGCATCAGCAAACCAGGGGCACAACCTGCCCGTCTCAGCAATAGTCAGTCAGGGGCACAGTTTGCCCACTCCAGCTTACCAGGGGCAAAGCCTGCCCGTTTCTTAAGCAAACAACCAGGCGCACAACTTGCCCACCGCACCTGTCTATTCGGCTTCTACTTCAGCCATCGTCCTCCAAGAAGAAGACCCTTCCTCGGACAGCATGCCACATGCCCTAGCAGAATTAGGGCCCAGCTTCAATTATGTGGCCACTATCGAGGAGGTCGAAGGGGAGATTGATGTCCAGGTTCTGATCGATCTAAAAACATCAACCATCACTCTCCAGGTCTTGGACATCTCAGCTTCATTCCATCTCCTTTCTGATCGGACCTGGTTTCACAGAATCGGTGCCATCTCTTCAAATCTTCACCGAAGGGTCAAGCACATCTTTGGAGATAGGGCGATCACCATCATTACCGATCCCGGACAATTTCCCAAGGTAGAAGCATCCAACCTCCGAGAGCCTACCATCCCAGCCATGGACGTACAACACTCTAATGGGGAAATCTCATACCATCACAATGCAAATTACTTCCCTCGCGCATGTCCCATCGGATCGAACTATGTCTTCCTCCCTGCCGAGCGTCAAACCTTCTACTATCAGCTCGAATATCAAGACTCGACCCGAACCATGGAGGTTCAAGAAGATATGGATAGGAGAGGACTACGATATCAGCCTACTCTGATTCAGAAACCAAAGCATAGAAGTATCAAAAGAAGACGAGGTCGTCAAGAAGAAGGCAATCCCTGCATTTACACACCAATCCAGTTCATCAATGCAGGGATTATCTACCCTGATGATGGGCTAAATTCCACCTTCGATGATCAAGCGAACAGATTAAGTCTGATAGAGTTGCCCAAAGAAGACTCAAGCAAGGGGCAGAAATTTCCCCCGATCGACTGGACTACCGTCCTGGTCCCACCTCAGCCGGATGAACCTGAAGAGCTGCAATTCATCGGGGACGAACCAGGAGAAATCGCATCCGACACTGACTCGGAGCCCAATTCCAGATCTATCCTGATGTTTGGGCGCAACGATGAGGGTTGGCCTACTGATCCCTCTGGCCCTGCCTCATGAGGGGAAGGAGTGCAGGGCAGTAACAGGTTTGTAGTCCCCATGACGGCCAATAAAAGTCGACAGTGCTCGGCTCCCCGAGCCGAATCAAGCAACATCTGGTTCACATCGCCGTCTTGCTCGGGTCCTTTACAAAAAAAAATTTCAAAAAAAAATAAAATCAGAAGATTCAAAAACCCAAAACACCAAATATTTCAAAATTTCAAAAAAAAAAAAAAATCAAATTTTCACAAAGTCCAAAAGTTCAAAAAAATCTAGATATTCACAAAATTCCAAAAAAATCAGAAAATCTTTGAAAGCAAAAAAAAAAAAACTTTTTCAATAAAAGTGTCGAGTCTGTCCGTCAAAGCACTTGAGTATGAAGCTGACTCATAAGATTTCGATCTAGAGTTGGACTTCAAACTCAAAGGTCTGGATAAAGCCAAATGACGTGGAAAATGATGAGCTAACTCCCAAACTTAGAGGGTCTCCTCGAAAGTTCGAACCAAAAGCCGATGTCATCTTAAAAATTTTCAAAATTATAAACCTAGGATCTCCTGAGACCCATAAGGAAGTGTGCATTGAGAATCCTTGTCCCTGAAAAATAAGCAGAGAATGATCGAATTTTTGAAGTCATGACTTCCCAATCTTTGCGTCCTATGAAGACTTATCGATCAAAAACTCATCAAGCTTATCAAGAAGATGCTGCGAAGACTATGCTTGCATTCCATGCTGGAGTGTACGACTTGACGAATGATCGAAGAAACCTCACGGCTCGATGAAGACAGATTGTTGCCAACATGTCAGAAAGCACTTCAAGTGTCAGCAACATGCACATCGGATCCATGTGTGTGCTTCGAAATTCTTCAACCTGATAACGCTCCAGTTATTCCCTGTACGAGGTATCTACATCAGCAGAAAGATCGACTCGGCATCATCTAGCAGTCATACACATATACTTGTGGCAGTCGATTACAGCACAAAGTGGATGGAGTTAATATTCTGATCTCGCACGATAATTCTCATGAAGAATGACATCATCAATTGTTAAGGGTTCACACATGCTATCAACATTGGCAATGGGATGTCCTTCGAAATCTAAGGATGGAGGAGTTCAAGAAGCTTAAAATCAAAAGACAGACCTACGAGTTCAACTCAAAATCTCGTCAACGTGAGTGCTGATGAAGAATGAAGCCGAAGAAAGACAAGTCATATCGGGTTTACAACAAGCACTGCTGCATCTATCAGACTCAAGGGGCAAGCCCCAAGAATCAAAGAAGTTCTTCTGGGAGGCACCGTTCGACTCACCAACCTGAGGGGTAAGGATCTTCCAGAGCCAATCAACGCCGACAACGTGAAAATCTCTCACAGGTAAGCCAATCCAACCTTATCAAGAGTTGCATTAGTAGAGCTGAAGTCAAGAGGTCAAGGCTTAGACCTCTGAGAATCCCTTTCCATCCACCAATAAGTGTTCCAAATAAAGGGCTCAAAAGTAACAAAAAAAAGAAGAGAGAAAAAAAAAGGGGGAATAGAGCAAAAAAAATGGGGGTTAAAAAAAAAGGGGGGAGGGGGGGGGGGGGGGGGGGGGCACACAACCCACAAAAAAAAAAGAAGAAGAAGAAGAAGAAAGAAAGAAAGAAAGAAAGAAAGAAAAAGAAAAAAAAAATCGACTCAAAAGAAACACATCTATCCATCCATCCACCTCAGAAGGGTCTGTAGCTAAGGCCGACACTCTGCCATTGTAACTTAGGATAAGGGCCGAAAGGTTACCATCGGCCGGCAACGACGGATTCCTGACCTCTGGTCGCCGCAGTTATTCAAAAAAAAAAAAAGAAAAAAAAAAAAAAAAAAAAGAGAAGAGATGTGTGCCTAAACAAAGAGGGCGGAGTGAAAACCCGAAAGGGCGCTCTGAGTAAAAACAGTGGGCACACAGCGGACTTGGTGAAAACCTGAAAGGGCGCCAAGGGTAAAAACAGCATAGCTGCCAAGGGGCAGGCAAGATCAAATACCCGAGACGTGGTGAAAACCCGAAAGGGCGCCACGGGCAACAATGACGGGCAAGCCGGACGCAGCGAAAACCCGAAAGGGCGTTGCGGGTAATAATGGCTAAGAAGAAAAAAAAAGCAGGTACATGAGAGATCCAAGCGACATGAAGATTCAATGAAAGCAAGGATGGCGGCTATGAGTCGAGAATTCTTTCAAGATCTGCCCAAATTCTAGGGGCAGGATACCATTGCGCATTATCTTAAGGGGACCAAGACCCTTGGTGAATATTTAAGAAAATCGAGTATGACATCAGGCTGAGTCAAATATTCTGATTCCTACATCTAAAAGCACAAATCCAAATCACGCATAGACAGACAAGCACTTGGCACAAATTTTCATTTCATGCATGATTTGCATACATATATTTAAAAAAAAAACAAAATCATTTTTCCTTATTCATATATATGCAAAAAAAAAAAAAAATCTTACAGGGCTTTCAAAATAAACGTCCTTCAATCAACTAATGGGGTACCTTCCGTGAGTGCATTTCTCCCGATCATCCCTCCTAGAAGGTAAGTATCTCTCTTCCTACTTTAATGCTTCAATCCTTTTGCTAAAGTGTTTTCTCTCTTCACAGGTACCAGAAGGCAATCTAAGATCAGCCCATCTATGTCCATCATACCCCCATCTCCACCATCAATCACATCATCTAAGTGGCCCACATTCAAGGGATGCATAGCCTTACCTATATCCCATCTCCTCATCTCATCCATGCCATCCATTTCTCCCACAATCAAAGCCCCATTCAAATCTGGAATTTCAGCATGGCTGCCATTAATGGGGCCATTCAAAGCTCCACCAACAACCATCTCTAGCCCCTCATCAATGCCCCCATTCAATGCCCCATCTCCACCATCCATTAAAGAAATCCCTCCATCATTAAAGCCTTCAATACTTTCTGAAGTGTAGGACCCACCATGGACAGCCCCCACAACCCTTAAGTCTCCACCATCCATTGCCCAAGAAAGGACAAAGCAAGATGAGGACAAGATGAGGAGGAAAGAGGAGACAAAGGGAAGATTCATGGTCGAAATCGAACCTGGACGTACAGAGCAGGTGGAGACAAAGACAATGGACAACAGAGAATGTCCGAACCAGAGCCAGCCCAGGCCACTCAAGAGGCGAGCCTTGGGCGGCCTGCTCTGGGCCGCCCGTACGGACGCGGTTCCTCTCTCTCCGCGGGATTGGCTCTAAGGTTCTTGGTAGGTGAGGCTGACAGTCCACGTCAGCAGATGGCACTCCGTGGGCCGCCCAAGGCTCCGGTCCACTCCAAATTTCGATTGAGGCTGATCAAGATCATATAAAAGGTGCCCCACCGGTCCAATTATGAAGTAATGCGGCCAGAACATGGCTGATCAAGTCAAAGAGAAGGAAAGGTGATCAAGTGGGGGCCACAAGCAATCCAAGTCATTCAAAGACTAGATCACCATGATCTAAACCATTGAAGAACCTGCATGAGCCATCAAACAACAAGATCAAAGGGCTGATCATCAAAAGAAGGGCCAGAATCCAAGATCTAATCATCAAGTGGGCCCACAAAGCTAAGTCAAGCGATCTGAGACATTCAAGCCATCATCCACACCATGAGAAGCCTTCTTAGCCTCACAAATCATCAAAAGAGGTGCCCCAAAGTAAAGCCAAGATCGCAAGTGGGCCCATAGGGCCGAATCTATCAATTTGAACCATTCAAGGGCTAAATCATCAGGATCCAAACCATTGGAAGGCTTACACAAGTCAGAAAGCAGCAAGATCAAAGGCATGATCATCAAGAGAGAAGGCCGAAATCCAAGATCCGATCATCAAATGGCCCGCAGGGCCAAATCAAGCAATTCGGACCACTCAAATCACAGTCAGCCTCGCCAGAAGCCAAATAAAGCAAGGTAAGTATGCCCAACCCTAAAAACTGGTCCGAAGACCTTAAACTACGTCGGGATCGACATCCCGAGAGATTTTCAATAAAAGCCGGTATCGGTCTTGATCGCTCGAATTAAGATCCGACGACACCGAGTACTTTCAAAAAACAAAAAAAATGTCTTTCCTGTTTTGTGCAGTACGGGTCCGAAGACCTTAAACTACGTCGGGATCAACATCCCGAGGGATTTTAATAAAAACCAGCATCGATCCCAGTCTTTAAGACCAACATCGGATGATCTGGATCATTTCGAAAAATAAAAAAATATATCACCAGCCCCTCTTTTAAAGTTTTTGGGTCCGAAGACCTTAAACTACGTCGGGATCAATATCCCGAGGGATTTTCAATAAAAGCCGGTATCGGTCTTGATCAAGATCCGCTGACACCGGACATTTTCCAAAAACAAAAAAAATAAAATGTGTTTGCCCCCTTTTGTACAGTTTTTGGTCCGAAGACCTTAAACTACGTCGGGAACAAAATCCCGAGAGATTTCCAATAAAAACCAGTGTCAATCTTGACCGTTCAAAATTGAGATTTTATGACCTGGAACAGTTTTTGAAAAATCACAAAAAAGAATGTATTTTCAGCATGTACATATTTACGGTCCGAAGACCTTAAACTACACTGGGATTAGTTTCTCGGGGGACCTTTCTCGCTTTTAACAAAAACCGGCATCAATCCCAGCCATTCGAGCTAGGATCTGATAACCCGGAACATTTCAAAAATACCAAAATATTTTAAAAGCTTTCCACAAAAACCAGCATCAATCTCGATCATTCGAGCTGAAATCTGGAACTTTTTCCAAAAAAAAAAAAAAAAAAATGATTCACCAAAAATTTTAACTGCACAAATTCATCTCCAGTGGTCCGAAGACCTAAAACTACACTAGGATTAACTTCTCGGGGGCTTTCTTTCCTAACCCGTTCCAGGCATGGCTGACACTTGATCGTACGGGTGCCTGGAATCTTTTAAACAGGTAAGGGCTGAGGCGGGCAGAACTCCGCAATCCTGTTCGTGTTGAACGCACCGTGATAGACAACCTTGATTTGGAAGTCGCTGTTGAAGGGGATTAAGGCTGTTGGGAGGTGGAGCGCACCCTCACGGAATTGTGAGCAACGTAAGACCCCAAACTGGATTGACTAAAGGAAATGTGAGGATGTGGCTCATTTTGTGGCCGAAGGAGTCCGTCGGACGATACGTGGTCTATGTGCATTGCACATGAGGAACATGCAACTTTGTGGGTGTGTTGACTGAAAACCCTCAAAATCCCCTCATCCGAAGATGTAAAACTACGGCACTTAACTGTGTGAGACTCGTCTTGCTCGCTGACATAAAATGGATCGGGTGCCTTACCAGCAGTAGAAGCTGGAAGTGGATGAAAATTCCACACTTTTTCCTGCATTTCAGAAAAATCACAAAATACAAAAACATTGCAAAATCACCTCTTCAAAAATCACAAAAATATTTCCCTTGCTTTCAATCAAAATATTGTCAAAAATCACAAAAATATTTCCCTTGCTTTCAATCAAAATATTGTCAAAAAATCACAAAAATATTTCCCTTGCTTTCAATCAAAAAATTTGCAAAAATCACAAAAATATTTCCCTTCCTTTCAATCAAAATATTGTAAAAAAATCACAAAAAATATTTCCCTTGCTTTCAAATCAAATATTTTCGAAAATCACAAAAAATATTTCCTGTGTTTTCAATAAACTGATCTCTACCCTGACCGCTCAGGTAAAGATTCAGACCCAAATATCTGCAAAAATCACAAAAATTGTCAGTATCCCCAGCACTACACTTCAGGAGTCTTGAACTCTACTCTCTTCACAATTTGGGATGACGGATCCAATCGCCTGCAAATTGGAATCTTGACCAAAACGGGCAACCAAACACCATCTCAATCACATGTATGCCCAGAAGAACATCTTGAAGTCGAATGATATCCTCGTACATTCTCATTAGCAAAGAAACAGCATCTTGGGACGATAGACCTGATCGATCACGGGTCGGGATCTTGACCAACCCGCTGACCAAACGCCCGTACAAAAAGAAAAACCCCAGGGAAGCACAACCCTGCAAGCAATAAGCTCAAAATTCTCTGCACCCATAGCAAAAGCAAAATCATCGAACTGAAAAGAGAATGAGTCAAACCATGCATTCATCCTGCATCTCCATGCATCAGCATCCATCACATTAATCATCACGTTTACCTGCTCTCAAAATAAAAGTCGGTTAGCCAAAGACCCCACAGGCATCCCTAGTAGAGGCACGTGCAAACCAGATTTCCATTTCAAAAAGACAAAAAAAAATTCCTTTTTGCAAATAAAAACCCCACGGAGTATCACTCCCCAGAGTGGGTATCTTTTCAAAAATTCAAAAATATTTTCCAGTAGAGCGTTCTGCCTCCAAAACACCAGGAGATCTTCCATATCTCTGGGTAGGAGCGACGCAAAAATCAAATAAGATCCGATGTCTCGCGGTTTTTTCGGAGACCATTGGATCCAATGCACTCAAAGTACGGTCGAACTGAACTCCAGTGTCAGTGCTGTCGTACCACATGCCAAGATATAAAAAAGATGAAAGCCAAAAGGCTCGGTCAGAGAAACCATTTGAACAGGTGGAAACGATGAATTGTAACCCAAGTATCAAAATCAGCAGATTGGGTGGAAAGAGTTCACCCGCACATACCTAGGCGTGGATGCCTGAAGTATCTTGACTGAGTCCAAGTCGGCGTAGTAGAATCCCGTAAGACTATCTGACGCAGGGCGTCTAACCACTTTGACAGTCAAGCGAAACAAGTACTCCTGGAGTGATCTGGGAAAACATCAAACATCACACAATCAGTCTCAGGGTCAGCAACCTCGTAAGACTACGGACGCAGAGGCTCTGCTGTATCTTTCCGATGTTAGTACCGATCGGGAATGGAAGGGTTGCGATTGGGTACCCAGGTTGCAGCAAACTGCAGGGACAATCGCAACGTTTTCTCCAAACTCTCGCGGTATGTGCGAGTTATCAATTTCCAGACAATCAATTGACTCAGATACAAAGGACACAAAGACTCCAGACCACAATCAAGGAAAGAATGAATTGCAAACCAAGCATCGAAACCAGCAGATCAGGTGGAAAAAGCCCACCCGCACATACCTAGGCGTGGATGCCTGAAGTACCTTGACTGAGTCCAGGTCGGCGTAGTAGAATCCCGTAAGACTATCTGACGCAGGGCGTCTAACCACTTTGACAGTCAAGCGAAACAAGTACTCCTAGAGTGATCTGGGAAAACATCAAACATCATACAATCAGTCTCAGGGTCAGCATCCTCGTAAGACTGTCGACGCAGAGGCTCTGCTGTACCTTTCCGATGTTAGTACCGATCGGGAATGGAAGGGTTGCGATTGGGTACCCAGGTTGCAGCGCATGCAGGGACAATCGCAACGTTTTCTCCAAACTCCCGCGGTATGTGCGAGTGATCGGTTTCCAAACGATCAACTGGCACAGATGCGAAGGCAAGCAAAGATTTCAGAACATGATCTATGAATGACCGGGTCAGAAGTGGGGTGTCCACTCGCTTTGGCATTCGGTTGCATGCAACCTCTGCCAAAGAGGGGCATCTGTAGACACCCCACCTTCGGCTACACTGTTGGTAGAGATAGCTGGTTGAATGGAGGACCATACCCCCAAATCCCAAGTCCAAACTCAGCCAAACTCACCCTTGTAAGCCCCATTCCATAGCCCAGATCAAGCCTGAACCCAGTCCACCCAGTCTTAAACATCAGCCTGAAAACCCCCCATAAAAAAGGCCAGTCAAAAAATCCTAAAAAAAAGTCAAAATCACTGAGTCAACTCGCTGAGTTAACCCGCTGAGTCAACCCGTCGAGTCAAAACACCGAGTCAACCCGTCGAGTCAACCTGTCGAGTCAAACCACCGAGTCGACCCGCTGAGTCAACTCACTGAGTCGACCAGCGAGTCAAACAGCAGCCCCGAGGGAGCGACCGTACTCGCTGGAAACCGAGGAGCGGCGGTACGGGCGGCCCATAGCAGGCCGCCTGAAAAAAATTACGAGAGTTGCCACTCTCCAACGCTATAAATACCCCTAGCCTCTTCTCATAACAGCATCCCTTCAAGTCCAGCCAGTCCGGGTGCGGTCCGAGTCCTTCTCCACCCCTTAGCCCATTTTTCCACCAAGGAGAGCCCGAGTGAGGAGAGTCTAGCCCTGGTCCAGCCCAGCCTGACCACCGGTCCAAGCCTCTCAAGTCACCCAAGTCTTGATCCAGCCACTCGAAGCCAATCCTTGCGATACCTCCGTCCATCCAGCTATCATTTTTCCAGCACCATCTCATTTGCATCTATCATAAGTGCAACATTTACTTTTCTTCCAACCCCCCTGCTTCACTACAAGCACCTTGATTATTCAAGCACACCACATATGTCTTAAATTAAGCACCTGTCAGTTCGAGCGTATGCTCTGGGCTTGCCCGTTGTTGGAATCTGCCCATCAGAAACTCTTACTGTTCAGACCTGCATTCACGTACATATCACTATAGACACTTTGAATATTCAAGCACACAGCATGCATCATCTCGCATAAATCACCCGTCAGTTCGAGCGTACGCTCTGGGCTTGCCCGTTGTTGGAACCTGCCCATCAGAAACTCTTACTGTTCAGACCCGCATTCATGCATCATGTCATCCATGAGAATATACGAGGATTAAACTAGACTTTCAAGTATCCGATCGATTCTGTGAAGTAGAGACCGTACTTCGGTACGGGCAGTGTGTGGGGTGCTTAACCTCTTCCCACCCTGTAACCGTGATCCCTTACCTTGAATCTCTGACCGCAGATCAATAGGAGTCATTTTAGAGGAAGGAATCTTCGGATTCCCTTCTCTAACGTTTCTACAGGGTCTAGCCGACTGTAGATTCAAAGTAACTGGCTAGTGGCGACTCTGGTCTTATATAAACTCATTTAAACATATCCAGCTTAACACGACAACCAAACGAAACCCTCGAGAATGAGGCAAACCAGTGGCACAAACGGCGATTTCGCACTCACGCATCCTCATCTCCTTCTTTTCCGAAAGGAAAAGGGGAAGGGAGAAAAACATCGTGTGGGAGCGCGGGAAATTGGCGAGGGTCCACAGAGGGCAAGGGTGAGGGGCTCTTTAGCCTATTACAGCCTAGCTAGGGGCAGGTCTTCGGGTTTTATGGCCCACTGACGCCCTAGTCCATCCCTAGCCCATCCCATGGCCACTGCTAATCTCATCAGTGCTCTCCATCTGCATCCCATGTGTGACACACCTAGCCTGTTTTAAGGGTTTTGGTGTCTAGGCTCATCCATCCTGAGATCTGATCCTTCAACATTTGTGCCGGTTGATGTTGCAAGGTGACCCAAAAATCGTGGGGATGAAAGATTCAAGTAGGCGGTACCACAGCCAACAGTTAGGACGGGATGTACACCGTTGATCCGGCTGGTATCTGTTTTTATACTTCAACCTAGATGAACTCAACTTTTTAACTGGCTGGATGTCATATAAATATGACTGTGGGCCCAGAATGATTCCAGTTTGGGTGAGCTACTCATTGACAGAATGATTACAGACGGTGGCCTCAAGCCTTTAGTTGTACTACAAGCTTTTCAGGCACAGCTAAAATGCTGATACCCACTGTTAATGAATCCGGATCCACTGTTTGGTTCCTCTCTGCTGCTTCTTTGATTGGGGGCGCGAATTAGGTGTTACCCGGAAACAGCTTAGTAGGTGTTACCCCTACCGTACGGCCCACATAGATGATATTTTGTATATCCATACTGTCCATCCGTTTCTACAGCCCAGTTTAGAATGATGTTCCAAAAATTATGTAGATCTAAATCTCAAGTCGACCATACCACTAGAAACAGTGTGATTGAGTGCTCCACCATTAAAAATTCCAAAGAGCCCATCTTAAGGTTTTGGTAATATTTATTTTCAATCCAAGCTGTTGATAATGCCAATAAGGTCTTTATGAAGGGAAAATATAAATATCATATTGATCCAAAATTTTTGTGGCCCACAAAACGTTTTTAATGGTTATTCATCACTGTTTCTAGTGGTATGGTCCACTTGAGATTTGGATCTTCTTAGAATTTTGGATCACATCCTAAAATGATATGAAAAAACAGATAAACTGTGGAGATATATAAAAAAAAATACATAAAAAAGGGCCCCACATGATTAGAGTAACGCCTACTAAGCTTCCCAGGGTAACACCTTACCCAATCGGCGCCCCTTTGATTGGGCCAATTAGCAGGATTTTTTTGCTATGTGAGAGCAGAGGATCCGAATTCAATCGGGATCGCCTTGCAACATGCCATGTCAGCTGATGATAAAAAAAGTCAGGTTCACCGACTTTATTAAATGGATGGACAGAAATGAGGGAGCGGATTGCATGTGACCTCGGGCGCAGAGTTATCTATGTAACCTGAGCTTTGTGGGTCCAATACAGATGTACGCGACAAATTAATCCACTTTGTTCATCTATTTAAGAAGGCCTGATAGGACAGGATTATAAAAATAATGATAATCCAGAACTCAGGTGGGTCATAACACACGAAACAATGGGCATTGAACACTTAGAGGTGACAAAAGTTTTGCATCATAATTCTATGAACGGTTTGGATGTCATATAAAAATCTTGGTCACCTTCAAGAAGGTTTCAATGATGGACGTTGATGTTCCCCTGTTTTTTGTGTCGCCTATCTGAATTTTGAATCTACCGGATTTTTAGAATCCTACACTATTTTTGTCTTTAAAAACATTTGGATGCAGTGGATTTATCACCGACATCTCTGTAGACCCCACAAAACATAGGGCATAGAGATATCGCTGTGCCCTGGGAAACAGGCAATCCGCTTCTTAGAAGTGACTGGTTTTTTCGTACGCTTCGTTTCTCTCTCATCCCATCGTGTTTCTCGTTGCCTTTGTCTTCTATCGGTTTTACCTTGAATCCGGATCCGCTTCTTAGAAGTGACTGGTTTTTTCGTACGCTTCTTTTCTCTCTCATCTCATCATGTTTCGCGTTGGCTTTGTCTTCTATCGGTTAAGCCTTGAATCCGGATCCTCCACTATACTTAAAGTTTGACCAATTAGAGAGGAGAAAAACAGGATTCCTATGCCCGGTTATAGCATCGGATCCGGATTCATCCCGATTATTACGTCGCTTGCACTGGATTCGTCACATCACCTGCAATAGATTCCTGCCACGCCAATGCCGTCGCTGAAAGAGGGCGTTAGCATTTCAAGAAAATAAATTATCTAATAATTTGAACTTTTTTCAGACTTCACAACCTGCAGTGGACACGAAGTGCTTGTCCAAACCAAGCACTGTGGGGTCCACGATGATGTTTGTGCTATGTCCATTTCTCCGATCAGCTTTGCTAGGTCATTTTAGGACATGAGCACAAGCAAAGGAATATCCAAAACTCTTAAGTGGGCCACACCAAAAGAAATACGAGGAATTGAATACTTACCATTGAAACCTTATTGGGTTTTGGATCAGGATAGCATTTGTATTTTACCGTCCATGTGTGAATCACTTCATGAACAAGTTAGATGGCATACTAACATACAACGGTTGAGCTTATAGAGGTTTCAACGGTGGGTGTTAGCATCTCCACTGTTTCCTATTGCGTTGCCCACTCCAGTGGTAGATCTCCCTCCTGTTTGGGATCATGTCCTCAAATGAGCTGTTGATATGGATGGATGGAGTGGATATAGGACAAACGTCACAATGGACCCCCAATGTTTGGGGTTGCAGGATGAGCATCCAATGGCATGCCTTTTCACTTGCTTAGGAAGGATATTTACTGCAATAGCCCAATGAGGTGTAGGGCTGTCAACAGGTTGGATACAGGCCAGATCAATGATGATCCGTATCCGACCCGATTAAGGATATATTCGACCCGAATCCGATTCGAATCACAAGTATATGATCCGAACCCGACCTGTTTAAATTTTTTAAAATCCGTTTCTGATCCGATTATGATCTGACCCAATATCCAAGAGAGAGAGAGAGAGAGAGAGAGAGAGAGAGAGAGATGCTCGTGTGTGGAGAGTAGAGACGAAGGAGACAGCACCTTTTTTTTTTTTTGAATTGGGTCAGATCAAAGTTGATCCGAATCCAACCTAAATATTAAACGGATCATTTTTAGGTATCCGTATCCGACTTGATGATCCGATTATTGATATGAATCCGATTAAATCGGAGCGGATTTGGATCGGATACGGATAATGATCCGTGTCGTTGACAGCCCTACTAAGGTAGCTCTTTTTACTTACAGTCTAATTTCACCTGAGGCTCATCTTTTTTTAGCCTTTTCATGAGAAATTGAAAATTTTTAGGGCCAAAATGCCCTTCTAATCCTTCGCACTCGCCGTCCTATGTACGTGGATGAGGAGGCGAAAGCCCTCTTGGGCATTTCAAAGGGGCTCCACTCGTGGGCCCTACCGTGATACATATGTTACATCCACACCGTCCATTCTTTTTGCCACATCATTTAAGTCCATGGGGCCAACTAGGAGACAAATCCAGATCGCAGGTGCTCCACACCAAATGGAACAATTGAGATAGTGATGTTGCTAGGCCCCACTATGATGTATGTGTCTTGTCCACTATCTATTTAAATTTCTTATCCTAGTGGGGCATGAGTCTGAAGTTAGAGCCACTATTCCCACAATTTTGTATGGTTGGACAGCAAATAAACATCATGGTGGGCCATAGGAAAGTTTTAACGGTGGATGCTACTATTCCCATTGTTTTCTATGGTGTGGCCCACCTGGGATCTGGGTTTGGTCCAAAATGTAGCCTATAGCCTAGAATGATTTGGCAAAAAGGATGAACAACATAGATTAAATACATACATCTTAGTGGGTCCCACGAATGAGACCCTGTTCATGCCCAAAAAGGGTCTTCCACCTTCACGCATGTTGGACAGTTCAGCAACCTTCCTCTTTACTTTTTTTTTTTTCAATTTCTTTTTGTTTTCTTTTTATACAAGTGGCATGTATGGATGATCCACTCCATCCATCAGGTTGGCCAACCTACGAGCCCAATGAGTCCTATTTTGGATAGGTTTTCTATTATACAAACATCATAGTGGGCCTCGAAATTTTCAACAGTGGGAATGGTTTCCTTTAGTATGGTCCACTTGGGATCTTTATCTTCTTCATTTTTCTACCCTAGCCTAAAATAAGTTGGAGAAACAAATGGATGACATGGATTAGACACAAACATCACGGTGGGATTTGCCCACGTTAGATCTATCTCATTTTTGGACTCGTGTTTAGCATGAACGGGGAAAACAAATGGGTGATACGGATATACTATACAAATCTAAGTAGAGTACATGGATATATGCCACCAAATCTGATGATATGGTCCACAAAGTTGGATGTGGGTGGAGCCCATTGAAACATTTATTTGCCATCCAACCTGTTTATAAGGAAACACTGTTTATAAGGAAACACAGAGCTGGATGGAGGGTAAACATAAATATAAGCTTGATTCAAAACTCCTTGGGGCCCACTAAGTTGTCCTCACAGCATGCCCATCATGTAGTGGGGCCCATTATACTGTGAGGTTCTCCTTGAGTACTGTTAATTCTCCTTGAGTACTCAGGATTCCTCCTGAGCACTATGGATTCCCCTTGAGCACTGCGGGTTCCCCCTGAGCACTACGATTTTCCCCTGAGCATTGTGGATTCCCCTTAAGTACTCAAGATTGCTTCTGAGCACTGTGGATTCCCCTAGAGCACTGTGGATTCCCCCTAAGCACTCAGGATTCCCCTGAGCACTATGGATTTCCCTTGAGCACTACGAGTTCCTCATGAGCATAGGTTCTCCCTAAGCACTGTGGTTTCCCCTTGAGTACTATGGTTTCTCCCTGAGCACTTAGGATTCCCTCTGAAAATTGTGGATTCCCCTAGAGTACTCAAGATTCCCCCTGAGCACTGTGGATTCCCCCTGAGCACTACGGGTTCCCCACGAGCACTCAAGATTTCCCCTGACAGCTGTGCATTCCCCCTGAGCACTCAACATTCCCCCTTGAGCACTGTGGTTTTCCCTTAAACACTATGGATTCCCCCTGAGCATTATGGGTTCCCCATGAGCACGGGTTCCCCACGAGCATTGTGGATAGAATTTGTGTAGGCGGAATCTTTCAGGATTATCTAATTTTCTTCAACTTGTATGATCAATCTAAACATCCGATTAATATAAAACTTTGTGGTTTTGCAAATATCGAAGTTCTCTATATATAGGATGGTCAGCTTAGATTCTTCATATCATTAGTGGTGGGTCACTTAGACCATTTCCTAATTAAGGTAGTGGAAATCAAGAAATTTCTAGAAGGTTCATATTGTTTCGGCCGCCACGATCAATCCGTAACTTGGATTGACGTGAAACTTGTTTGTGTTTTCGATGTTGAGCTGCTCTTCATCATGAATGGCACAAATTTTCAAAAATCATAAAGGTGGGCCCCATGAATTAGGGAAAAAGTCCAAAATGAAAACAACTTTCCTATTTCGATCGTCTGATTGAAACCTAAAAACAAAAAATGCCTGTTTCCCATTCTCTTTGAATCTCTAAATAGCAATTGTTCTGTTTCCTTTTTTTGCTTCTAATCTCCTTAATGGAAGTACATGTGGGGTCCACGTTGTGGCTATTGGATATGGGCTGATGATGCGCACCTCATTGGAGCTGGAATTTGGTGTACGTGAGAACGGTGTGAGCTTGAGATTGCTGAACGGGCTGGATGAGTGAGTTGCCTTGGATGGCCTGTTGGACAGTGTGAGCTAGTGGGGCCTAGCAAGGTTTTAACAGTAGACGTAAGTGTCCTAACTATTTCATATGGTGTGGATCAACTGCGATTTGGATTTGTCTCAAAGTTGGGCCCATGGCCTAAAATAATGTGCCAAAAAGGATGGACGGCGTGGATGTAACATATGTATCATGGTGGGGCCACGGATGGTGACCCTTTGAAACGCGTACTAGGGCGTCCACCTCCTCGTACGCAGGATGGCAGGTGCAGAGGGTCACAAGGGCATTTTAGACTCTTATTTTATTTTATTTTATTTTTTTTCAATTTCTTGTGAAAAGGCAAAAAACGAGACTCACGAGAAATTAGACTTCTAGTAAAATTAGTCACAACAGGGGGCTATTGCGGTAAAAATCCTACGGCAGGATTGTAAGAATCTCCTTCAACTCGTTTAAAGGCCATCTGAATTCTATACCCATCTGAACCATTGATCTAGTGGCAGATGGAGCAGAGTCTAAAATAGCTACAATGAGAACACCAGAGTCACCGGACGCGGATTGCCTGCGAAAGGCGGATTGCCTGCGAAAGCCTTTCGCAGGCATCTCCGGCGCTCGGAATCTAGGTGGGGCCCAACGTGATGTTTGTGAGAAATCTACACCGTCCAAACGTTTTGTGAGATCATTTTAGTCGTTGATACAAAAAATGAACAGGATCCAAGGCTCAAGTAGGCCGAAAACGTGACGATTGAACGTCCACAGTTGAAATATTCGTGGGGCCACAGAAGCTTCGAATCAGGATAATATTTGTGTTTTCAGTTCATCTAAGTAGGAATGACATTATGAACGGTATGGATGGCATATAAACATCACCGTGGCCATAGAGGTTTCAACAGTAGGAATTTCCCTACCCACCCTTTTCTTTAGTGCGGCCCACATTTTTTGCCTCAACGCCTAAAATGATCTCAAAAAACGGTTGGACGGTGTAGATTTCTCACAAAAATCACGGTGGGCCTCACCTAGATTCCGAACGCAGGAGATGCAAGGCTTTCGCAGGCAATCCGCGTCCATAATTACCTCTGATTTTTCTTTTGAATGTGATACCCGGAATTAAAATGGTCAGAAATGGTGTCGTCGATGGTCCTCGTATGATGGGCAAATTGAATTTAACAATGTCTACACATGCAACTATCCGACTGTCATTCGTTGCCATGAACAGCCAAGTCAAGAGTCAATGAGAAAAATAAGGATTCTTTTTTTTTCTTTTTTTTTTCTTCTTTACAATGCTCTCTAACACCCGATGGATCGCACCACCACATTCACAACTAGTTAACATGGCCATAAAGAAATCTCTGTCTCTCTCCCTTGTGTTGCCGCTTTTTTGGGCCATGTCCCTATCTTCTAACAATCCTGCTGCTTCCTTGGAATCCCAAGCTGAAGCGGAAGCTCTGCTCAGGTGGAAAGCCAGTCTACTGCAAAGACAGGCACTCAGTTCATGGTCGTTACACCCTAACGCCAATGCTTCTACCACCCAAGATAGCTCTCCATGCAACTGGACCGGAATTTCATGCAACAGCGCCGGAAGAGTAACGGGAATAAGCCTAGAAGATGCGGGTTTGCAAGGTAAGCTTGATAACTTGAGCTTCTCCTCCTTCCCCAACCTGACACATGTCGTTCTCCACCACAATGCACTCTTTGGAACCATCCCAACTCAAATTGGCACTCTTTCTGAACTCATCACCCTTCAGCTTTCTTGGAATCAGCTTTCTGGTTCAATTCCTCCAGTGATAGGGAAGTTGAGGAAGCTGACGATTTTAAACTTGTCACATAACAATATAACAGGTTGTATCCCATCCTCTTTAGGAAACTTGACCAATCTCATTAACTTACACATATCTGATAATCAGATATCTGGTTCAATTCCTCAACAAGTTGGAAATCTCAAATTTCTAGATCAGCTAGATGCGGCCTCTAACTTAATAAATGGTTCCCTTGCAGCCACTCTAGGAAACATGACCAACCTTCGCTTTGTATTTCTCTGCGGAAACGAAATTTCTGGCCCCATCCCAAGTGAAATAACCTACCTAAAAAAACTGTCGATGTTTCAAGTCTGCGGTAACCTTCTAACAGGTTCCATTCCTTCTAGTCTAGGAAACGTGACAGCACTCCACAGCTTGCTGCTCTTTGAAAATCACTTGCATGGCTCAATTCCTCCACAGATAGGAAATCTCTACCGCTTGGCTGATCTAAGATTGTTCTCAAACAACCTTACTGGTTCACTACCACCAGAAATATCAAATCTAACACGATTGGAGATGCTCTCTTTGTCTATGAACAACCTCTCTGGCCACCTACCTCAAGCATGTCAAGGCAGATTACTCACACACTTCACTATGTTTAGTAACCATTTCACTGGTCCCATCCCTGAAAGCCTGAGAAACTGCACCACGTTAAGAAGAGTCCGGCTTGAGAATAATCAGCTCACAGGAAATATATCCCAAGTTTTCGGAGTATATCCTGATTTATTGTACATAGATCTGAGTTATAATAGATTGCATGGTGAGCTGTCACCAAATTGGGGAGGATGTCAAAACCTGACACTGCTAAAAATCTCTGAGAACAATATCACTGGTAGAATCCCGCCACAGATTGGGCAGCTAAGTCAGCTACGGGAACTCAACCTGTCTTGGAACAACCTACAAGGAAAGATTCCCAGCAGCATGGGGAGTTTGTCCATGCTTTACGAGTTGAGTTTACAAAATAACCAACTATCTGGTTGGGTACCGGGTGAAATTGGAAAACTATCCAATTTGGAGATTCTTGACCTATCAAAGAACAAGCTGAGTGGGCCAATACCTCAACAATTGGGGGACTGCTCCAAATTGTGGTATTTGAGCATGAGCAAGAATTATTTGAATGGGAGCATTCCGTTTCAGATTGGTAATTTAGTACACCTACAGGATGCATTGGATCTCAGCCATAACTTCCTTTTGGGACAGATTCCCCAACAACTAGGGAAACTACACATGTTGGAAAAGCTAAATCTCTCCCACAATTCGCTTTCTGGCTCCATCCCGTCATCTTTCAAAGAGTTGATCAGTTTATCTTCCATCGACTTTTCGTACAATGATTTGGAGGGCCCTTTGCCTGATGGCAAAGCCTTTCATCTGGCTCCATTAGAGGCATTTGTTGAAAACAAAGGTCTATGCGGTGAAGTAAAAGGTATGATACCATGTAATTCCTCTTCAATGAACCCAGTTGGAAGAAAGAAAGACCACAAGCTTGTGATCATCGTTATTGTTCCGATCGTGGCAGCGCTATGTCTTCTTGTATTTGTGTTTGCCATCATTTGCTTCCTTTATCTTAGGAGAACAAGAAATGCAGAGAAAGGGGATGTAGAAGTGAGCAATGGAAATCTATTTGCATTATGCAATTTTGACGGAAAGATTGCATACGAAGACATCGTCAGGGCAACAGAGGATTTTGATGACAAATATTGCGTTGGGGTGGGAGGGTACGGGAGAGTTTATAAAGCAGATCTGCTGACGGGTCAGATAGTCGCTGTGAAAAAGCTTCACGAGCTGGAAGGTGGGGAGCAAGCTGATCAAAGAAGCTTTAGAAATGAGATACAAGCACTAACAGAAATTCGACATCGCAACATCGTGAAGCTCTATGGGTTTTGTTCGCATGCTCGGTGCTCCTTTTTAGTGTACGAGTACATGGAAAGGGGAAGCTTAGCTAGCATCCTCAGCAGCAGTACTAAGGAAGGAGCTGTAGAATTGGATTGGGTGAAGAGGATGAATATTATCAGGGGAGTAGCTCATGCTTTATCATACATGCACCACGATCTCACGCCTCCTATAATTCATCGGGACTTATCGAGCAATAACATTTTGCTGGATTTGGAATTCGAGGCCCATGTCTCCGACTTCGGCACTGCTAGACTCATAAAGCCAGATTCATCAAATTGGTCCACACTGGCAGGCACTTGTGGATATGTAGCTCCAGGTATGCACTTTTCTTTCTTTCGTTCGTTCTTTTATGGTAATGTTGCTTGAATTTTCTTCTACTTGTTTAGGTTAGATAATTTCATCTAATGTGGAATGTCTTAATGCATTGTCATAAGTTATAAAGACTTATGATTATCACAATGTCTAAAAGTGGCTTCTATTTCAATTGTTCCTTGAAATGCTTAATGATCATCACATTTCCATGAATTTCCTACTTGTTTATGGAGAAACAAATTTTAAGTGGCATCTTATTTAAAACTTTTTTTTTTTTTTTTTAATTTCATTTAGGGGTAGAAATAGGACAGCCAAACTAGGCCTGGCCAGGCTAGATACTATAAGGCCCAAGGCCCGAGCTGAAAAAAAAAGAAAAAAAAAAAAGAAATAGCTGGGCTTGGTCCTTACTCTCCCCAGCCTGAAAATTGATCAAATCCTATCTCCACAGTGAATTCCTAATCAATCCCTTGATTAGTTGGGCCGCACATTAGGAAAAATGAAAATCGTTCTTTACATATATAAGATAGATGGGCAGCCTAACCAATTTATTAGAATGGCTTATGCATGGAGTAGAACACGGGTAGACATGCATTCAGCCTGCACCGGATGGGTTGGGCTAAAATGACCTAGCCAAGCTCAGCCCAAAAAATTGATGGGGCTATACACGTACGCTAACCCGGCCTATGAGCTTCTTTATTTTTGGACATTTAGAAAATCAAGAAAGAATGGCACAGCGACCAGCGAAAATAAAGAAACAGAGAATAAAAAAGGGAACAATAGTTATATAAAAACGAAAAGAAAATTTATGGACGTTTCTCACCTATTTAAATCAAACTTTCTCCCATACAAGCAACCCACAAAACCACTCTCATAAGCACAGTTGTATAGGCCCTCCCAAAAATCTTCTTCTGTTCTTAGAAGTTAATAAAATTTCTTGAAAAAAAAAAATATCACAGTTGTATACACCCACAAACATATTATGTAGTTTTCGCTAATTTTACCCGTGCATAGATCAGAACTTGGTGAAGACATTCGAGCGCCATATCAGAGGAGGAGGGTTGAGCTAATCTCCTTATGGCTATATGACCATTATATGGGGCTGCTTGGCCCAATTCATATTCCTAGCCACTTTGAAGACCCCATGTGCATGTTTGTGCATATTTGAGAATCCCACATTGCGAAGATGCACACGGGCTGCATATAGGAGCTTGATGGATACATCAGACCGTTGGATCGTATACGCGATGATCAGACTATTGGATCATCATCATTAGACATCTTAATTGTGAACTCACATGGGCCATGAAGTAATTTAATTTGTTTACATGTTTCGTTATTTTTTAGATATCTCATATTTTTGTCGAGATTAGAGAGTAAAGAACAATTTTTAATTTATTAAGCATCTTTATATTGAGAATCATATCTTTTTGTAGAAGTTTTTTTTTTAGACGATAAAGGGTGATTTCTCTCCTTTTGCTTTGCGATTGAGCAAAATTTTTTCTTGTAATTGGATTGGTGGTGCAAAGCCATGGGGAGTGATTCCCTAGTTATCTTTCTACTTTTTCCCTTCTCATCAAAGTATTATATTGTTCTATTTTTTGTTTGTCTTTCTAAAACCCACATTTAATCAAACCTTAACTCATCTAAAATTCTAGCTTATATTTTAGAATCATTAACCTTAATTCACAAATCCTAATTTTCAAAATCCTAATTCTCCACCATTTGATTATCAAAACCCTAGATATCTAATTTCCAAAATCTGAAAATCTTTTGGCCAAATCATAAATCACTTGTTCCCATAACTTAAAATTCATATTCCCAAATCTAAAAGCCCTAAACCTAAATTTCTTAAATCTAAAATTTGAAATCTTAACCCGAAACCTCTCAAAACCTCAACCTTAATGTTCCAAACCCTAATTCATCTAAGCCCAAATACTCCAAACTTTTTTTTTCCCCAATATTCTCTAACTTTTAAACTGCCCTAACACGTTTAAACTCTTACAAGAAACATGATTTCCATTGAATTCGGATTTAACCTTATGTTAGGATGGGGGTTCTACCTCTCACAGGTCCTAGTTAATCTGTAATTTAAGAAATTGGCATTGAGGGACTGTCGTAGGCTTGAATTTGGATATGTCATGATTATGAAATTTATGAACTTATGATAAATTAACTTCATTTTGTCATTCCATTGCTGTAGTTAATCTGTTTTTTTTTTTTTTTTTTTTTTTTTTTTTTTTTTTTTTTTAATTTTTAATTTCATGACATTATATTAAGTTAGATCATTCCATCCTGCATCACAACCCCTCTAAAAGGAGCATGCATTGCTAGATGTTGGCTGTCCATTAAGTGTGTCCTACCATTTAGAAGCCCCATCCTAAAGATCATGTAAGTCCTGGCTATTGACATTGAGTAGCTCACATGATGGAAAGCTCATATAGTTGACATATGTACTAGATAGCCTACGCAACGTCAGTATTTTTAATCCAACCCCTTCATCAGGTGTGCCTCACCAGGATGAACATACACTCCAAAAACATGCCTGATCCAAAACTCAGTTGGGAATGCTTTTACAATGTTTTCCCTGGTATGGCGACATTTGAATCAGGCTGGTTCTAGTACAGTGAACACATGAAGGCCCACCTGATGGAGATCAGTGTATGTAACCCACATAACATGGTCTGTTCCAAAGAGCTTGGGTGTTTTAACCATTGTGCACAACAGGTGTCTCACAAGACTCGGGTCCAAGCAGAAGTAGCCTTCCCATTATGAAACATGATCTTATTTTTATGTTGATGCAGAGCTTGCTTACACAATGAAAGTGACTGAGAAATGCGACGTATATAGCTTTGGTGTTGTAGCACTTGAAGTGATAATGGGAAGGCATCCTGGGGATCTCATCTTATCGTTGCCAACCTCCGGTGGCCAAAACATACTGCTGATGGATATATTGGACCAACGCCTCCCACCTCCAACAGTTGAAGACATGCAGAATGTGGTTTCTGCAGCCATGCTGACACTTGCATGCTTACATGCCAACCCTCAATCTCGGCCATCCATGTGGGACGTATCTCAGGAGCTATCCACTAGCAAGGCACCTCTTCTTGATGCTATCCACACCATCACCTTGGGTCAACTGTTAGATGCACGGACATAAAAGGTTTGCTAAGCGTGTGCACGAGTGTGTCATGTACCCATGCCAATATGAAACATGCATGTGGAATCCGACCTTCCATCAGGTGGGCCACCACTAAAACAAAATTTTCTCTAGCCATTCCTCTGCTCTGTGCATTGTGGAATGGCCTGATTTTCAGGCCACAAGATGTAGACAGTGCTGTGCACCTGATGGAAAGCTCAGATCTCATGCAGCTGTTCCATGTTGGCATGTGTGCTTGCGTGTGTATGGAAGCGCCAAATAAAAGGAAAAGATCAGGTGGAAAACTCTACCATCTAATTTTGTTATCAAGTGCTCTGTATACATTTGAGTGCTTTAAATTCAATCTGTTCATCTTTTAGGCCCTCCCATGGATGGACCATAAGCCAGAAAATCGCATGCATGGACAACTTGGAGAAGTTCTGCCTAATAAATATTGACCAGATAGGACTTTCTTCTAAGAAATCCTCATAAACCTTTCACTGAATAGCCTGGATCATCCCTTTTTTGGGGTACAATGCATCCATGATTGTGCTCAACAGATGAATGGTCTGAATCTCATAGTTGTATACAATATGTACTTATAATATTGAGTGCTTGATAAATGGCTTGGATATCAAACGTCTAGCACCATAAATTCAATAAAAAGTACACTACATTATAAAAATATGGGTCAGGAGTTTGCTGCACGTTTTTTCTTTTTAAGTCTAAATATATTTTTGTTCTCCACACAGGATTCAATATTTGAGGACTGGCAGCTCCTGGTTCAAGTGAATCGTGTGATTTTCATTAGATAAAAGGGGCCCTATAGCTTGAGAATTAAATAAGATGTGTCAATTGCAGCTTACATGTTATATGCTTGTCAGCTTTATTTTCTTTTTTATGGGTCTGTTACTTTTTAGTTGTGGATTTTCCTTTGGGGAAGGTTCATCGTTTCCTCTTATTTGTATTGCTTGTTCTACTTTTAATAAAACTATAGGCGCCACGTTCTCACCTTCGAGGAATAAAAAGACTGGGAGCTCTGTTTTGAAGGCTGGGAGCTCTGTTTTGAAGGCAAAGCGATCCGAATGCGGCCTTTTCTTATTGGTCAACATCACTACCGATGACATCAGCTCAAAAAAACCAAAAAACAAATACAAAAGGATTTGTAATACGGAAGTATATGTGTTTGGGTTTTTTCCTGCAACACAATCCTTCAAAGTGGAAGATCCTAGCCATCTAATATGTGGCCAGTGTGGATCTCTAATGTATTTTCCTCCACATTTTCTCTTGTAGTTCGGTGATTGAAGGTTAGAATCTTCCATTCGGGGAGAAACCATCCATAGGTCCCATGAGATTAATGGTCCCCCCCCCCCCCCCCCCCCCCAAGTTGGGCCAAGTGTACAAGTTTTACAACTATATATGCTTTGAGTACCCTTTGGAAGATGTCCTTTGCACACTGGATTATTATGACTGAAGAAAGAAAATTAGACTAGTTGGTAGTTTTTCTGATAGATTTATTATGATGGTTGACACACGGGCTCTTTGAAAATTTTCACTGGGTATACAGGTAACCCGAAGCCATCCAATGTGAGCCAAGTAGGTGAACTATATGCCAAAATTCATACTTATTTAATCACTAAACTGGTTGATTAGTGGACATAATTAAGAAGCAAAACATGTTCACCGGATGAGTCTGGCTGAAATAAAGATGCTGTTCTGGAAGAGTGGTAAATTGAGTAAAGATAGAACTGGAAATGAATGCGTTTGAGGGAACTTAAGAGCAGTACTAATAGTTAATAAGATAAGGGAAAGTACCGATGAGCGGAAGCATTATTTTGTAAAATTGGAATTGAGGAGGAATTTTGAAGTAGAAGTCCTTATTCAATTCCAGTCTTATTTGAAAAAAGAAACAACAGAAAAAAAAGGGAAAACAGAGCTCATTTAGCTTTAACCTGAATGTCCTTGGGATTCTAAAATATGGAATTTTGAGATGAATCACTACCAAATTTTGCCAAATTATCCACCACATGTTGCTCTTTCTAAAAAAAATGATATGATGCAAGGAAGCCCTTAATTTGAGTTAATGTGTGGGATTTGTACAGTTTCTGACTGCGTGTGTATTAAGCATCAGTGCATCACCCTCTACCCAAGCATCAAATAACTCCTTGTCTTTTTCTAATGAATGGGTTGATTATCGTAATTCCCATTTCTACCATGTAATTATAGGACATGTTGATAGAGAGTGGCATTGATTTGTAGTGTCACACCCAAGAGGCTAATCTATTAGGAGGAGTAACCCCGGATATATGAAGACAGATCCCACCCCCTCTCCTCATTGCTTCTCTCTGTCTTCGCTGTTGCCAAATTCAATTTCCAGCGAAGGTGAGATGAATTGCTGGCCTTGTTTTCCAAGTGGCAGCGGAAGGCTTATGTTTCTGAACTGGAAGCAAAATAGGATCTGTAATGTACATTTGTTGTTGGAAGATTAAGCAGCTTGAACTTGTAAACAGATCCATAGACTCTTTGGTCGTCTGAATATAGAAGAATTCATCTCAATACGCAGAATGCTATTTAAGAACTCGGTCTCAATATGGAATTCAGCATTTTGATCCCTTAGTTGGGTTGAGCTGAGTTCTGATTTTTATTATCAATGATCAGTAAACATTATTTACTGCTTTCATTCAGCAGCTTCTGGTTTTGGTTGTGAATTGGAAATGTAGCCTGACAAATATTCTGATTGGATGATCCTTTCCATCCATCCACGATGGGACCCATGATTTCTACGGCTTGATTGAGATGAAGTATGCCACAGCATGGTATGGATGTCCATATGCATGGATCGTCATACTCTTGACAGCCTATGAAGTAAGTCGTGGGAGAATGTCAGCTGTCCCCAAGACCAGCCCTTGATCCGAGGAATGAATCAGGCTTGGCCAGGCCTGGCCTGGCCCAGGCCTACCATCTAAATAGTCAGTTCTCTGATGTGTAACAAGTTGGGGGTGGAAACAGATTGCGTTCCGCTGGGCAGGGGCTCTCTGGGCCCCATCATGATGTATGGATTTTATCCATGCCGTTCATCCATTTTTCCAGATTATTTTAGGTACGGCCCAAAAACGAGGTTGAAACAAGGCTCAGGTAGACCACACCACAGGAAACAGTGGTGATTTTGATGCCTACTGTTGAAACCTTCCTAGGGCCCACCGTGATGTTTATTTGCCATCTGACCTGTTCATAAGGTTATAGGAACCTGGATGAAGGGAAAACAAAAATGTCAGCTGGATGAAGGGAAAGCACAAATGTCAGCTTGATCCAAAACTTGTGGCCCCTAAGAAGTTTTAAATGGTAGGTGTTCAATCCCGATGTTCAATCCCGACTGTCTTGTCCACTTGAGCCTTGGATCTGCCTCATTTTTGGGCTCATGTCCTAATATGATATGAAAAAGAGGATGAACGGTGAGGATAAAACCCATACATCACCATGAGCCCCACAGAGCCCATACCTGGACCGATTCCATCCCCTGCGGGGGCAGGACCCAATCGGCTCAGTTGGGGGCTGGCTATATATGCTTGGCCTTTACCCAGAGGGAAGTCGGATTCAGCCCAATTAGTTATGAGAAATGATCCTGTGCTCTCAGAACACTATAAGCTATAGTGTGCTCCAAAGATATAGATCAACTTAATATTTCAAAATAAGTACTTAAATGGACGGTTGAGATTTACAAAAAAAGCATCATGAACAACAGCGCGCAGTGAGGGGAACACCAATTGGGGTGTTAGCCAGGTCACACTGGACAATGCGGTAAACGGTCTATTGACTGAGTCTGAGGCAAGTGTGGCCCACATGCATTTTTTTTTAATTTCCGTTCCGTCCATTCAACTAAAAGGATGAAAATAGAATTCCTGTACAAAAATGGTATATATATAATAATCAAATAGACCACAATAATCACATTTCGAAGTGTATTGTCTAATGGTAAAAGAAGAATCCACTGCTGAGACCAACCTACTTGTCAAATTAACGTCATTTTTCTCCAGTTGTGAAAGAGGACATGAGTATAATGATAGACGGTGTTGATTGATGAAATTGTTTAAAATGGCCCCATTACACGCTTCGTTAGGCATTTTAAAAAGCCAAGGGTATAGTTGTAATAAACGGGTTAGTGAGGGGCATTTTTACACACAAGTATGCTGTGTGCCGACGCGGATTAGCTACTGACCAGTTGAGTAGGAGAAAAATTTTGCTACACCCACGAGTTAGCTACGCTAGCTACACCGTGTGCAGCAATGACCCCACCATGGTGCATGTGTTGGATCCACACCGTCCATCCATTTGGTGACATCATTTTAGGCCATGAAACGAAAAATGAGGCAGATCTGAAGCTCAAGTGGCTCCCTATAAGTTTTTAATGGTTGGCGTTTAATCCCCACTACTTTCGTTGCTAGGTGCACTTTAGCTTTTGATTTGCCTCATTTTTTTTGTCATGCCCTAAAATGATCTCACAAAATGGATGGACGGCGTGGATACAACACATACATCATGGTGGGTTATTGCTACACCCGGTGTAGCTAGCGTAGCTAACTCATGGGTGTAGCAAAATTTTTCTCAGTTGAGTAGCTAACTTGCTACTGAAGTGACGTCCCCAACTTCTGTGGGCCCCACCATGATGTGTGTATTGTATCCACACTGTCCATCCATTTACGGAGATCATTTTAAGGCTAATGAGACAGATCAAAAGCTCAAGTGGACCCCACCAAAGAAAACAGTGGGAATTGATCTCCTACCATTAAAAACTTCTTGGGGTATGTGTTTTTTTTTTAACGGAAAATACCAAATGTCCCCATCTGCAGGTTAAGGCCACATGCGCTTATAACCTCGCTTCGGAGGGGATCCACTCCAAGCGCCCGTAGGTTAAGCTAAAACTACATGTTAGTGCGTGCATGCAATCTAATCTATGCGTCATGTACATGTTCTAATGTTTTTCTTAGTAGCTAAAAGTCACTCCAATCTAAATTTTGCATGGGCCACACACAGGGGAAAGCACTACCACCACCCGTTACTTACAGAAGAGGCATTTTTGTTATTCCATAAAAAAATAAAAAAAAAATAAAAAAAAAAAAGGAACGTGCTCGCAAATTTTGGTTGAAGAGGAATCGCTACAAGCTGGCGACACTCTCCTCTCATTTGTTGTCCTCGATTTAACGTGTTAGAAAGGAGGAGACGGATTGCGTGGTGTGCCACTGGGGAGCCAAATTCTGTATATACCCACACCCTCCAATCATTTTACGATATCATACCAGGGCATTTGCCCAAAAATACAGCAGATCCGAATCTCAAGTGGACCACACCACATAAAGCATTGGATGACCTCGTGAACAGATAGGATGACAAATAAACATCATAGTCACCCTAGGAAGGTTTTAACGGTTGGAATCGTTCTCCCACGGATTTTTTTCCAGTGTGGTCCACTAGAATTTTGGATCTATCTCATTTTTTGACTCATAACCTAAAATGATCTGGTAAAATGAATGGATGGTGTGGATATAATGCATAGATCATCGTGAGGCCACATAACAATGGTGTGTGGCACACCACACAATCCGGTTCGGTGTGAGGAAGGTTTGTTGCACTTAGGGCTGAAAGTTGGGCGGGTTCAACCCGATCGACCCGTGACCGACCCGATATTGGGTTGGGCTTGGGTAGAAAATATCAAACCCAATCTTGAGTTTGGGCTATGAAAACTCCAACCCGATGACGTTTGGGTCGGGCTTGGGTTGAGGTCTCGGGTTGCCCGACTCAACCCGAACCCGATCTATATACAAGTTATTTATAATTTTGTTATACTTTAGTTAAGTAAACTTATAATGCTTGAAATTTGATATGTTTGAATTTAAAACACTTGAATGTTAAAAGAATAATTATCATGTATTTTAGCTTATTTGTTTAGAAAAAATGAAGTTCTTTATAATAAATAACTATATATATATAATTAATAAAGCCATAGGTACAAAAAATAATATGTGTATTAAAACATAATAAACTAACATAATAACGAAAATATAACCCAATTAACCCGGTCAACCCAACCGAGCCCGCTTGGGTTGGGCTTAGGTTGAGAATTCCCAACCCGAGGTTGGTTGGGTTGGGTTAGGGTTGAGGTATAGGAACCTTGGGTTGGGTTAGGGTTGAGCACCAACCCGACCCAACCCGCCCGACTTTCAGCCCTACTTGCACTATTGGTTCCTACCCTCACTGGGGACACGAGTTGACTGGTGACATGAACACCAGCCAGTAAGCTTGTGTCAAAGCTCTATTGTTCCCGCCATGATGTATTTGTTTTATCCACGCCATCCTTCCAATTTTACAGCTCATTCTAAGGCATGAGACAAAACATGAGGCAGATACAAAGCTCGTGTGGACCACACCATAGAAATAGTGGGGATTGAATATTCACCACAGGAAAGTTTTTGGGGGCCACAAAAGTTTTGGATCAACCTGGTATTTGTTTTTTCCATTCATCCAGCTCTTTGTGATCTTATGAACAGGTTGGATGACAAATAAACATCATTGTGGGCCTTAAGAAGGTTTTAATTGTGGACATTATTGTCGCTAGATTTTGAACAACGGTCAAGATCAGTAGATCTCCACCGTTTAAAGAATTGTTGTCTCTGATCTCCTGGAATGAACGGGCTGGATCTGGATGGAAGGTTTGCTGGATCCTACAAGTCACAAGGAAAAAAGCTAAGAGAGGTGGTCGGGATCCGACAGTTAGCATTCCGATGCTTAAGTCAGACTAAGGAGTTGGAAGCATAGAGGTAGGGTGTCTAGGGAGATTGTGTGTACATGTGCCTATAGGAGGCCCCCCTACTTATAGGGTAATCAAAACAGTTATAGAGAGTTACGAGTGTGGAAGTTGCGCCCATAATGGCTGGTGAGATTCTCGGTGACATGGATCACGTCCATAACCGTTGGAGACATGCCAAGCTTGTGCGGGCTCGTTCTTGGACTATCACATGCCTTTATGGTTGTCAAGGGCCAGGTTGGCCTAGGGCAGAGTTCACATGCCGACCTCCTTGACCTGGGAAACATTTTGAATTGGAGTCGTTAACTGTAGCTAAGGTTGAAAATCGAGTTGAGGGCCCGGTAGTTTGAGGCCCAATGACCAAGCGTATTGTTAGATGGCCGAATCTAGTAGAACAACTTAGCATAGATTGTTTGATATATCCAAAATGACCTTCGTAAAGGTTGAACTGTCATAGTCTTGTCTTTGGTCTCATCTTCCCTCCTTGGGAAGGTCGACTATCACAAGATGTCTGGAGTCAGCGTCTCCCTGACCGGGGAGACCTTTATGAGTCGAGGGCTTGTACTTGGCCCATGGATGAGTGGGCTTCCTTGTGCTTGGCCCAGCTCAGAATATCCTCACAACAGGCATCTTCTCCTCACAGTTTCCTATGGTGTGGTCCACTTGAGATTTTTATCTGACACATTTTTTGGTCTCGTGACTTAAAATTAACTGTGCAAATGGATGGGCGGCATGGATATAACAAATACATCATGGTGGGGACCACAGAACTTTAACACCAACTTGTTGGCTGGTTCGCATCACTAGCCAACCTGTGTTCATGGATTGATTACTACACCTTAGCAGGCGTCGCCCTAACTATGTGGGGACCACCTTAATTTATTTGTTGTACATTGGCACCGTCCATTTGATTTACCATCTTATTTTAGAACGTTATCGCAAAGCTAAAGAAGATTCAAATCTCAGGTAGACAACACCACTAGAAACAATGATGAATGACCAGTAAAAATTTTGTGGGTGACCAAATTTTGGATTAAGATGATATCTGTATTTTCCCTTCATCCAGATCTTCTCGATATTATAAACAAGTTGGATGGAAAATAAACCTTACCATGGGCCCTTTGGAATTTTTTATGGTGAGGAACTCAGTCACCAATATTTCCCATGTTATGGTCCACCTAAGATTTCAATCTGCTTGATTTTTAGCACCACCTCCTAAAATGGGTTAGAGGAACAGATGGACTGTGCAGATATATAACACATCATCAAGGTGGACCCCATGGTAAGGGTGACACCCATTGAATTGTTACGTACCCAGGCAACAAATAATCAGCTCCTCAATATGTAAAGAGTGATAGACTATTCTCATGGGGCTCTGTGAGGCCACTGTGATTTATATGTTTTCTCCGCATCATTTATCCATTTTGAAAGAAACTATTAGGCCATGAGCCAAAATGATGTAGATTGAGGGCTCAAAGTGGACTACACCATAAAAAGTAGTGGGCATTGATAGCGTACCGTTGAAAACTTCTTGGGGGCATGGAAGTTTAAGATCAAGCTGATATTTATGTTTTTCCTCACATGTTTATGTGACCTTATGAGCACTTTGGATGGCAAATAAATATCACGGTGGGCTTTAAAAAGTTTTTAACAGTTAGATTTCGATCTCCACATCTTCTTGTGGTGTGGTCGACTTAAACCTTTAATTTTCTTAATCTTTTTGTTCATGGCTTAAAATGATCTATCTGAGTTGCACTACAACCCCTTCGAACATACATCGAATTCTTTCACAGATTTAGGAATGGGTGTGTATTCAATTGAGAAGATGTTATCTCAGGGTATGGAGACTCCAAATACACTCGAACCCCACATCAACACAGATCGACTGACACCAATCCCCTCCAACAACATTGATCGACTTTGAGTTGCACTACGATAGTCCCTTTGAACACACATTGAACTCCTTCATCGAACTAGGAAATAGTGCATATCCACTTGAGAAGATGTTATCTCAAGGTATGGAGACTCCAGACACACTCGAACTCCACACTAACACAGACCGACCGACACTAAACCCATCTGATGACACCAATCGACTTTGAGTTTCATTGCAGCCAATTCGAACGCACATCAAACTCCTTCATTGAACTAGGAATGAGTGTGCATGAACTTGAGAACACGTTATCTCATGGTATAGAGACTCCAGACACACTTGAACCCCACACTGACACAGACCGACTGCTGCCGAACCCCTCCGACAACACTAATCGACCTCAAGTTGCACTGCAGCCTCTTCGAATGCACCTTGAAATCCATCACCGAACTAAGAATGCGTATGTATCCACTTACAAAGACATCTCGTCAGGGTAGAGAGAATATAGAAAAAATCGAGCTCACACCAACACACTCTGATGCATACCAAACACTTTGATTAACACCAATCGACTCTGACATGCACATAGCTCCTTCAATCGCACATCAAAATTCTTCATCGAATTAAGAATGAGTGTGTATCGACTTGAGAAGATATCTCGTCAGGGTATAGAGACTTCGGACAAACTTGAAACTTGCATCGACACACCCCGATGCACATTGAACCCTCAGATTATCATCAATCGACTTCAACTTGCACTACAGCCCCTTCGAAAGCACGTCGAACTCCCTCACTAAACTAAGAATGAGTGTGTATCCACTTGAGAAGATGTTAGGTTGGGGTAAGAAGACTCCAGACACACTTGAGCCTCACACCAACACACATCGACACACATCAAACCCTCCGATTTACATCAATCGACTCCGACTTACATTGCGTTTCCTTCGAATGCAACTCAAAATTCATCACCAAAGTAAGAATGAGTGTGTATCTACTTGCGAAGACGTCCCGTTGGGGTACAGAGACTCTAAAAAAACTTGAGCCCCACATCAACATACCTTGACCCACACTGAACACTCTAATTAACATCAATTGACTCCGACATACACTGCAAACCCCTTTGGACACATAAAAAATCCATCACCGAACTAAGAATTGGTGTATATTCACTTGAGAATAAGTTTGGTCGTGGTATAAAGTCTCCAAACACACTCAAACCCCACACCAACACACATCAATGCACACCAAATCCTCCGATTAACACCAATCGACTTTGAATTGCACCACAACTCTTTCGAATGCATGTCGAACTCCTTCATCGAACAATAAATGGGTATGTATCAACTTGTCAAGAGGTTATGTTGGGGTACAAGGACTTCGGACACACTCGAGCCCCACATAAACACATCCCCACATGCACAAAATCCTTCGATTAACACCGATCGACTCCTACTTACACTACAATCCTTTTCAAATGCACCTCGAAATCCATCACCGAACTAAGAATGGGTGCATATCCACTTGCGAAGACGTCCTTTCATGTTATGAGACACCAGACAAACTCAAGCCCCATACCACGATGCACGTTGAACACCTCATTTAACATCGATGAACTCTGACATGCACCACAACCCCTTCGATTGCACATCAAAATCCTTTACCAAACTAAGAATGAGTGTGTATTAACTTGATGAGAAATATCTCATCAAGGTACAAAGACTACAAATAAACTTGAGCCTTGCACCGACACAACCCGATGCACAACGAACCCTCAAATTAACATTGATCGACTATGATTTGCATTTCAACCCCTTTGAAATCATGTTGAACTCCCTCACTGAACTAAGAATGAGTGTCTACCCATTTGAGAAGATGTTACGTTGGGGTAGGAAAACTTCGGACACACTCAAGCCCCACACCAACACACATCAATGCACATCGAACCCTCCGATTAACTCCGAATGGTACTACAACCCTTTCGAACGCACGTCAAAATCCTTCACTGAAAAAAAATGGGTGTGTATCAACTTGAGAAGATGTCACATTGGGGTACAGAGACTTCGGACAAACTCGATCCTCACACCGACACACCCTGACGCACGCTGAACTCTCTAATTAACATTGATTGACTATGATTTGTACTAGCACTACGTGAAAAAGTGGTAAATTCGACTACGAAATTCGATTGTTATGGACCTTCGAATTTATTCAACAGTCCATAACTGTCAAATTTGTCGCGCTAAAAAATTCGACGGTCTAAACTGTCGAATTTACGGCCTCATATTCAACTGCCAATGACCGTCGAATTATTATAGTCGAAATTACACGTGAACAAATTTGACGGTCTAAAACCGTCGAATTTAGGGACTCAAATTTGACCGGTAACAATCGTGGAATTATTACAGACCAAATAAACAAACGCACGAAAAAATTCAACAATTTTGTAGGGCCTCAAATTCGATTGCTAATGACCGTTGAATTATTATAGTCGAAATTAACAATTTTGAAAATCCCTAATTAAAATAGAATTCCCAATTTCCCACTTTTCTTCCGTTCCCCCAAATATGCCAAAATCATGAATTTACGATGGATTTTCCCTAAAAATAGGTTTCTTTAATGACGGGTAAGGTACGTCGCTAATGGTCCATAACGAATTGATTTTCAAGGCGAATTTTGGGCGCTTTATCGTGCCGGGATTTTGTGACGGATTTAGTCCGTCGTTAAATATACGTTTTTATAAGAAAAATTGACACATTTTGAAAATATTAAGATTATAAAAAACATTGAGATTTTGACAAAAAATTGAAGTTTGGAAAAAGAATCTTGAGTAGTTTAAAAGAATTTTAGTTTAAAATAAAAATAAAAAGTTGACAATGTTTTAGAAAAATTGAGATTTAATAAAAATCGCATTTTGAAAAAAAAAAAATAGCTTTCTAAAAAAAAATTGAGAAGTTTGAATAAGATTAAGGGTATAATGAAAAAATTGAGATTTTTATAAAGTATTTGAGATTTTGTATTTTAAAATAAATTAAAAAGTTTGATAAAAAAAAGATTTTCAAAAGAATTTTGATTTAAAAAAGTTGAGAAGTTCGAAAAAATGAATTTGATATTTTGAAAAAAGTTGTAAAGTTTAAAGAAAATTGAAATTTTGAAAAAAAAAATGACATTTTGAAGAAGAAAATTGAGTCTTAAAAAAATTGTGATTTTGAAAAACATTAACATTTTAAAATAAAATTGGCACTCTAAAAAAAATTTATGAGTTCGAAAAAAATTATATTTTGAAAAAAAATTGAAATTTTTAGAAAGAAATTGATATTTTCTGTTTTGAAAAGAAATTAAGAAGTTTGATAAAAAAAAATTGAGAAGATTGAAAAAATAAAAAGTTTGAAAAAGAAAAATAAACAATTTGAAAAAGAAACAGAGAAGTTTGAACTCGTTCGACTCGTATGAACTCGTTCGACCCTGAGTTGAACTGCGACTCACCTGAATTGGGGGTGACTCAAGGGTGCAACTCATGGTGTTGAACCGGATCGGTTGCCACCAAATCCAAGTTGACTTGGACTAGTTGCATCAGACTTGTCCGGGTCTTAAAACCATGCTTCTAATTCTGAAATATAGCTTTGTTCTATGACTAGGACTGTCAACCTTTCATTTAACTTCCTTTTTATGGCTGCATTTGGCTGTACTATTGAATTGAATTGCAATAACTGGAGCATTTTGAGTCTCTAGCTCAATGGTAGGCAGTCTTAACTTCAACATTGATAAATTGGGTTCAAGCCCTGTTTACATAAAAATAATAATTGCTGTTTGGCCCATTCCACTTTATGCATTGCAAATTCAAACCAATAGCGCTTCCAAATGCAGCATAAAAGAGCATATCGACATCATGGGCATCATATGTTGTCCAGCGCCTTGAGGCCAAAGATCATAACATCACGTATGTCTGAAATTGACAACCAGACGGTGGTTATCCACCAACCCGAAGGTTGAGAGAGAGAGAGAGAGAGAGAGAGAGAGAGCACTTTGGTGATACAATCATATTCTGTTTTTCAACAGTATACCGATTTTAGATGCCAGCAATTATCTCTGACGTATGAAATCATTATGTAGGACATACAATCATAGGTTAATTTGTTTTATGAGGTTTGCTAGCCCCACAGGTACCATCTCCATACACACCTTTATACACAGCACATTTGCCAACTCAGCAACCTTCTGGAACATCTGAGTGGGCATAAGGTGGTCCCACCACTAAAAGTGAACATACAAATTTTTTTTCTATGGAGGTTGCTATCACCAGCTAATTATTGAATTCTATAGGGGCTGGACACTATGGTTCATTAGCATGGAACTGTCTGGTGGGAAGAAACATAGGATTGGAATTGCTAGGGTGATTTTGAAGACCCCAAGGAGCTTGATTCTCAATGAAGCAATGATTGCATTGGATGCCGAGTCCAAGCGCATTGTTCAAGAAGCACTAGTGAGGATCATATTGAATAGGATGACTGTGGTCATTGCCCATCGTTTGAGCATAGTGAAAAATGCCGATATGATAGCAGTGGTTCATCAAGGAAACATTATGGAGCAAGGTAATTGTCTATCATTTTATGAAATTCCATTTCCTTTTTTTCTTTAGATTTTGATGATCAAAACCTGAGACTAGAAAATGCAGCAAAACCTTCTAGGACCTGAGACTAGAAAATGCAGCAAAACCTTCCAAGTTTCATGTCAAAATCGTAGATAAATGTTCTAGCAAATCTCCTCTTTTAGCTTTTAATGATACTAAACAAACAAAAAATCTTTTAGTCTGGAAGGCAATGGGCGAACGAGGGAACTCTTTGGTACTTGCGAAGAATGTGGTTGTCGATTGTTGGTACTTGTGGAGGATTGTGGGTGTAGAGAATAGTGGTTGCAGAGGTTTGTGGTTGTGGAGGATTGTGGTTGTAGTGTGTTGGTTATGTAATGTGATTGTGGAGGATTGTGATTGTATTGTGTTGGTTATGTATTGTCGTTGTTGAGGATTGTGTATGTATTGTACTTGTATATTGTATTAGTAAATGTTGTAGTTTTCTAAATTATTTATGAATTACAGGTTTACATGATGTAGTGGGGCACAACCCCCACTAAATAGTTTCTTTTTTCATGCAAACATAAATTCAACGGTTCTAGACCGTCGAAATTTCCTATATTTTTTACTAGAGCGGCGGGTTAGGACCGTTTTATTTTCGACAATTTTAAGTAATCAAAATTTCCTATAATATTCAACCTAGAACGACAGTTATGGACCGTCGAATTATTTTCGACGGTTCATAACTGCCAAATATGCCAATAGGACTGTCCAAACAGGTCGACTGTCAAGGACCGTCGAATATTAGCCGACGGTTACGAACCGTCGAATTTCATTTTCAACGAACGATTCTACAACAGTTCTTTTCGACGACATGAACCGTCAATTTTTCAAGAATTCAACAGTTGTGGACCGTCGAATTTAGCGCTTTTTCAAGTAGTGCAGCACCTTTGAATGGATGTTAAAATCCTTCACCGAACTAAGAATAGGTGCATATCCACTTTAAAAGATGTCACATTTAGGTATAGAGATTCCTGACATGCTCGAGCCCCACACTAACAAACAGCACATCAAACCCTCTAATTAACACCGATCAACTCCAACTTCTACTATAGCCCCTTCAAGCGCACATCAAACTCCTTCGCTGACCTAAGAATAGGTGTGTACCCACTTTGAAAGGCATCAGGTTGGAGTACGGAGACTTCGAACATGCTTAAGCCCCACACCAACACACACTGACGCACAACGAACCCTTCAATTAACACCGATTAACTCCGACTTGCACTACATCCCCTTTGAACGCAGGTCGAACTCCTTCATCGAACTAAGAATGGGTGTGTATACAATTGAGAAGACATCAAGTTGGGGTAAAAAGACTTTGGACATGCTCGAGCCTTACACCGACTCACACCGATGCACATCGAACCCTCCAACTAACATTGATCACCTTCGACTTACACTTTAGCCCCTTTTAGCGCACATCAAACTCCTTCATCAAATTAAGAATTAGTATGTATTCACCTGAGAATACATCAGGTTGGGGCACGGAGATTCCATACACACTCGAGCCCACACCAACACACACCGACGCACATCGAACCCTCTATGCCCTCTGATTAACATCGATGACTCTAACTTACATTGCTACCCATTTAAAAGCACATTGAAATCCTTCACCGAACTAAAAATGGGTGCGTATCCACTTGACAAGACATCCCGTCAGGGTACTGAAACTTAGAATAAACTCGAACCCCACACCGACATACCCTAACACACATCGAACCCTCTGATTAGCACCGATTGACTCTGACTTGTACTGCAACCCCTTTAAACGTACATCGAAATCCTTCACCAAATCAAGAATGGGTGTGCATCAATTTGAGAAGACATTCTGTCCGGGTATGAAGATTCTAGAAAAATTGAGCCCACACTAACAGACCCTAACGCACACTGAACCCTCCAATGAACACCGATCGACTCAAACTAACATTACGGCCCCTTTGAATGTACGTTAAAATCCTACACTGAATTAAAAATCGGTGCATATCCACTTGAGAAGACATTCAGTAGGGGTACATAGACTCTAGACAAACTCGAGCCCATACCGACACATCCTGACGCACACCAAACCCTCTGATTAACACCAATCGACTCCGACTTGCACTACAGTCCCTTTGAACGCACCTCGAAATCCTTCACCAACATACGAATGGGTGCGTATTGACTTGAAAAGATGTTATGTTAGATTATCAAGACTCTGGACCCACTCAAACCTTATATCAATCTACATTGAACAACATTGATCCACATTGACATGCACTATATTCCCTTTAAACTCCTTCTGTGGCCCACAACAAATCCATGTGGTTTATCCATGCCAACCATCTACTTTTTTTCGCTTATTTTTTATGTGTAGATCAAAATTGAAGCATATTTAGAGCTCAAGTGAAACACACAGGAGGAAACAGTTAGAATAATGATTTCGATAGTAGACGTTCAATGACACTTTCTACGACTCACCTACCACTCAGATTTGACTCATTTTTTTTGTTCAATGGTAGAAAAGGAAATGGAAAAAATATGAACGGTGTTGATGAAATAAGTTAATGCAGGTGTATCCCATTTCAACCTTTTAAACACCCCTCCTAATTTTCAGGGTAACGCTGTAATAAATGAACATAGCAAAGGCATATAGTCATTGCTTATGTAGATGTAACTCCTAAAGAGTCGATGCTGTAAGTAAGATTTTTATTTTCTTGTCATTTTGTGACTCCAATGTCAAGCCTCGAAATTCGGACACAGAGCGTGCACCCTCAGGCCCAGGTTATGGGGTATGATTTGTGCACGAATACACTTATTTGAAATGTCATATAATTACAGAGGCATAAAGCATAGATACTAAGTTCTTTCCAATCAAATACCATGCATCCATTTATTTACTCAGAAATAACTACAACACTCATAATCTAATGTCCACCCATTCAGGACTTATTCAAATGCCATCATCATTAATCTACTACTAAATGCTAATAACAGAAAAATTAAAATTTTCAGAGTTTATGCATCTTGGTTTAAAGGTGCCAGTTCTTCCTCAGTTAAGTAGTGCTAGTTATTCCGCTGGTTCAACTTCATTCTCAGGAATAATTTTTGATGGATCAACTTCTACATCATCTGTTATATGTTTAATCCACAACCGTTAGCTAGAAAGCCTAGTGAGAAAACCGATCATAGTTCTTACGCACGACAATTAAAATAGGAAAAAATAATCCATACTTATTAATGATAAATGTAGGTAGAGATGTCATGTATGCATATGCATGTATCAGGTGGGAAATGCATTCACTTGCTTGAGTTGGACTTCATCAACCAACATCAAACCTCCTAGGGCCGACATCTACCCTTAGGGTAGGTTTTCACTATTGCATGGGCATCCAGGATGGTCCCTAGGACACCAAGTACTTAAGAACATACCAGTCTTCAGGAGAGATCCTCTCAGAAGTCAATAGGATGCATGAGTTATGGTCTTATGGATGTATGAAATGCACATGTGTCCAGCTCATCATACCATCTTTTATGTTTATATTAAAGATAAACCACATCATATTGCCCATCTCGCTATTCAAGAGATGAACCACGCCACTTGTTTCTCTTTTCTCATTTTCAAATGACATGCATATGTAACAGTTTACAAATACTAGTACAATTTAGATCCACAAACATCTCAAGATAAACAAACATTCATCACATACAAAGTTAACATACGCAAGCTACTTTTATTAGAATGAATAGAAAATATGGTGGAATCACTCACCTTTGGTCGATGATGTGAGTTCCACAAGATTTTCAAGTTCAGAGTCAATATCCAAGTTCCTAAAATACAATCATCATTCGATCACACGATTTATTCGTTTGATTAAATAGATCCTTCCTTAGTTAATGATCTACCATTTAGTTTACTAAAGTCTTTTACTATTCCGCCACTCGAAATAATAATTTTAATTCTACTCAAATCAATTCGAAAAGAGCAGAATGGGGTTGCTCGGTCGACCCAACCCTGTGTTCGGTCGACCAAAACCCTCTTCGATCAAGATTACAGTTTGCTTGAACTTATTCCTTCGGTTGATTGAACCACTCCCTTGGTTGATCAAAGAACTCCTCGTTCTATTCATTCAACCAATTTTACCTTTCTTTTGCACAAAATCCTATATTCTTTGATCTTTATGGACTTAGAGTCATTAAGGATCAGATTTGAACCATCCATTAAACATCAGATATCTGAATGGTCCACGATCATACCCTAATCCCACATCTTAACCATGACGATCATCATACATTATGATTTACATGATTAATTTAAATTAATTTGATCTTGATGGCCCACTGGATGATCTAGTTTATTCCAACACTTTTTTAATGGTTCATATCAGTGTATTGGATCAAATGCATCTGTTGGTCCACCATATAGTCAGATGTATAATCAATGCCAAAAATTCAATCTGGCCTGCTCGTTGATCAGATTAGTCTAAAATTAGGGCCTTGAAATATTTTGGCCGGGATTGTATGATCCATTCAGATCTATCCTAATATAAATAGAGGGCATCATATCAATTTCTAGATTAAGGGATCTCATATATGATATTAAATTTCTATTATCTCTTTCTGAGATTCCTCCATAGATCTATGTGATGAACATGTGGCTGATCCACACCATTCATTGCATAGATCCGATAAAAATAGATTAAATGCACAAAGATTGAAGTAAAAATGATTCATGGAACTTACCGATTTAGAGTTGGGTTAAGACTCTCTCTCTCTCTCTCTCTCTCTCTCTCTCTCTCTCTCTCTCTCTCTCCCCTTGCGGTGATAGGTAGATAGGCTTACTAAACTCCCCCCCCGGTGATAGGTAGCCCTCTCCCATCTTCTCTCTTAAAAAAAGTTTGTTGAGGAAATGAGAAATATGAGGGATGAGAAGAGAAGGGAGAGATAAGGGGAAACGACACATTCTCTCTCTCTCTCTCTCTCTCTCTCTCTCTCTCTCTCTCAAATTTTAAATTTAAGAAAAATTTAAATTTAGATTTTTATTTATTTATTATTTTTAAAATAATCGGGTCGTGTTCGGTGCACGAATTGTTTGTGGGTCCAGCTCACTTACAGAACAAGTGGGACCACGCTGCTATTTATTGATGAAATCTAATCCACACATTAGTTTTGCAAGGTGTTGTTGGACTGTGAGATCGAAAGTGAGACATATCTAATGATCTGGTGGCCCGCGATATTCATTCAAAGTTATCTAGGATATAGACCACCGATGAAGCCTTCCTAAGACCTTAATGAACGGTTTAGATCAACATCTGAGATGATGGTGGTCTGTAGTGGAGCCGACGTGATCCATACCTGTGTTACTGCGGAAGAGGGAGCGAGGATGAACATAGTAGGTTTTCTACTTAAAATAGGATTGGTGCACTGGTTTTTACTTGTTAATATGTAGTTTTTGCAGACGTTGGTGTCTTGTAAAGTCCAGGTGGGTCCACCATGATGTGTGTCAAGAAATCCAAAACACTTATCAATTTTTTCGGGTCATGTTGGGCCACAACCCCAAATATGAAGCACATCTGAATTCTAGGTGGGCCACATGTGATATAGTGTAAATCATCATTTATATGGGAGTTTTTGCCATATAGGCACCTATCTTTTGGGCCATAGACGGATCAATACCTACTTTTAAACTTATTTCAAATCAGTACCTAAGAAATGCAAACGTTAGTCATAATGGTACCCACCTTCTATTTGCACTACGTATATGATACAAAGCCATACAGTATTTCTAAAAAGACAATATTATCCCTTATTTTAGTCATAAATAGATTGGTACATATGTGTGATCCAACTGTGATCAGAAGCTATGTGGGACCCACAGAGATGACCTAGACAAATCCACTCCGTCTATCCATTTCTATTCATCAAAATATTATAATAAATGGAAAAAAAACTTAATCAATTGGGACACACTGCATGAAGAATAAGATCTCAAATGTATATCATTTAAACCTTTATTGAGCCAATCACCACTGTTTTGTATACCGTGGTCCATCGACGATTTGGATCTGCTTCATTTTTAGGTTCATCCCCTAAGTTTAATATAGAAAATGGATAGATGGTGTGGATATACAACATATCAGTAAGATGGGCCCCACAGATTTACAACCACTAAAATACAACTTGTCTAACCCCTCTCTCCTCCATAATAATCCCAACTTTTCCTTTTTTATCCCTAACCCTCTCCATCCCTCTTTTAAACCCTCTCCTTCTCTCACTCTCAATCCGAAAGCAGCATGGGCATTAGCTTTGGTCGATGGCAAACATTATAGTGAGCCTTTGGAAGGTTTCAACAGTAGGCATCATTGCCCTCACTGTTTTTGTGGTGGTGATCTACATGAGATTTGGATCTACCATAGGTCCTAAAATGATCTAGAAACAAGGGTGGGCGGCGTAGATGAAACATATACATCAAGGTGGGTCGTAGGATAGTTTCAACAGTGGGCATCATTATCATCACTGTTTCCTGTAGGGAGGTCCACTTGAGATCTGGATCGTCCTTGTTCTCGGGCCCATGGCCTAAAATGATTTGAAAACTAGAGGGATGGTGTGGATTAACCACATACCTCAAGGTGGGCCCCTGCTGGTCAGCGTGCCGAGGCATGCTGCCATGCAATGGGTCCACAGGTGTAGTCCCCAAGAAGCTTTGATCAAGCTAATAATTGTATTTTCCCTTTATCCTGGCCATACATGGCTAAGGTACAGGTCACGTGTGACCTTGCCTAAGTTGCATCACAAATAAACATCATGGTGGGCCATAAGAAAGTCATTATCCCACTATTTTCTATGGTGTGGCCCACCTACAATTTTGATGTAGGGGAAGAACTCTATGATCGAGGGCGTGGATCACGTACCTTTCTGCGAGAGATGGACATGAAGAAAAACAAGAGGAAACTAATGAATTTTCGATTTTGGAGTTTCAACCAAAATAAGAAATTGTTATTCCCGTTTTTGGATTTCGGCCCAACTCGTGGGGCCCATCTTGATCATTTATGATAATCTGTTCCGTCCATTTTGTAAAGCTACTCGACCCAAGAAAACCCAATAAGTTTCACATCGATCCGAGTTACGGATTGATCGTGGCATCTAAAATGGTACGAACTGTCCAGAAAGTTTTGAATTCCGCCCACTAAAACTGGAGATGGTCCAGGTGGCCCACTACTACTGATATGGAGAATCTGAGCGGACCATTTTGAAGAGTACGTCGATATCAGCAAAACAACAAATTTTTGTGGCAATTAGATATATGGATGACTCGTATCAATGGAAGGAAGACGGCGCCCGACATACGTTATACAGTTTGCGCAGATTTTTCTATTTCTTTTTCTAATTGTGTTAGGATTCTTTTCTTCCTTTTTAAGTTACAGTTAAGTACAAATTTAGAGTTTAGTTTATTATTTGAAGTAAGGTAATTATGTTTTTTTTAATTATTCATGCAATCTATCAAAAACAATTATTCGGAATTAACTTTCTCTTTTTATCCTTTTACTTCTTCTCATGGATTCGAGAAACAATCGGTTAGGGAGACTGTGATCAACCTACCACGTCCTCTCGGCGTCATTGGTATCAGAGCAAGGTGTCTTCCTCAAGACAATGGCCTCTAATAAAGGGTTGGATCTTCATCCTAAGGATGATGCTCCAAGGGATTATGTCACGGCGGCAGCTTTCGATGAAGCACAGCGGGAAAATCAGTTGATCTTGTAAGGTATATAGGCAACCCTCGACCGCATCGTATCAGCATTAAATCTGCCTCAAGCCCAAGGCAATAGTCAACAACCACTTGTGCTCGCTGTATGGAATAACCCTATGTTCCATAGAGCACCTTAGGTGGCCTATCTCAGGGCTACCCCAAATGATTCAAAACCTAACGATAAAGAGGTCGAAGACATCATCGTACGACGACCTACGTGTGGGAACGATCGTGGGGATTATGTTGAAAGAGATTTTCGAGGTAATGCAACTTCGGATAAAGTCGTTGAAGTACAACCCACCACCATATGAAAGGATGTTCAAAATTCTGGAGAGGTGGAGGAAATCAATACCTCAGTCTTAAAGGATATGGAAGGAGAGTCTGAAGGTATTCCAGACATTATGGAGTCAATTTTGATGAAATTTATGAGCATCTCAGAAAGTGTAACGCCAACAATGCAGAAAATCGAGGCGATCATAGTTGCCAAACTTTTTGATGAATTGTTCATTGTGAAGAAAACTGTCCTTTCTAAAAAAAAAGGCCAACTTTTGATGTGCCAGAGAAGGTTGTAATTATTCATATTCATATTGGCATGGAGAAGAAGTCGGAGAAATTTGTTGCAGCGTTCTAGGATAAGGCCAGCAAGCATCGACTTCCGAAGTTAAAAGCAAATCATGGCCCTAACCTAAAGCGAAACTCGAGGACGAGTTTTTTTCAAGTGGGGAAGAATGATGTAGGGAAAGAACCCCATGAACGAGGGCGTGGATCACGCACCTTCCTGCTATAGATGGACAAGAAAAAAACCAAGAGGAAACTAACGAATTTTCGATTTTAGAGTTTCAACCAAAATAAGAAATTGTTATTCCCGTTTTTGGATTTCAGCCCAACTCGTGGGGCCCATCTTGATCATTTATGACAATCCGTTCCGTCCATTTCGTAGAGCTGCTCGACCCGAGAAAACCCAATAAGTTTCACATCGATCGAGTTACGAATTAATCGAGGCGTCCAAAATGGTACAAACTGTCTAGAAAGTTTCGAATTCTGCCCACTAAAATTGGGGATGGTCCAGGTGGCCCACTACAACTAATATGGAGAATCTGAGTTGACCATCTTGAAGAGTACGTCGATGTCAGCAAAACTACAAAGTTTTGTGGCAATTAGATATGTAGATTGCTCGTATCAGCGGAAGGAAGACGACGCTCAACATGCGTTATACAGTTTATGCAGATTTTTCTGTTTCTTTTTCTAATTGTATTAGTATTCTTTTCTTCCTTTGCAAGTTAGTGTTAATTACGAATTTACAGTTTAGTTTATTATTTAAATTAAGGTAATTATATTTTTTTAATTATTCATGCAATCTATCAAAAACAATTATTTGGAATTAATTTTCTCTTTTTATCCTTTAATTTCTTCTCACGGATTCAAGAAACAATTGGTTAGGAAGACAGTGATCGACCTACCACGTCCTCCCTGCGTCAAATTTGGATCCGGTTCATATTTTGGCCCATGGCCTAAAATGATCGGGCAACAAGGATGAACGGCGTGGATAAAACATAAACATCATGGTGGGTCCCCAGATCATGCACAGTAAGGGCATCCGTCCTCACGCTGCTGGGCAGCGACATCCTCTGGACACTGCCTGTTCCAGTGACCCCGTTTTTTTTTTTTTTTTACATTATTAATTTTTTGTGCTTTCCCAACAAGGTGGGTCCACATGGAAAATTCAGTCCGTCTATCGAATTGGCCAGCTCATGGTCTGCTCAAAGAGATCTGGTCTGGACATAATAGACAATATAAAAAATCTTGGTGGGCCTAAGAAGATTTCAATAGTGAAAATTATTCTCTTTGGTATGACCCACTTGAAATCTTGATCTTCTTCATTTTTAGACCCATGGCCTAAAATAATCTAGAAAAACATATGGACTGCATGGATCTAACATATACAACATGGTGGGGCCCATGACTGGCCACTAGATAGTTGCCGAAAAGGGAGCAGTGACCTGGCCCCACCGTTCCCTGTGGTGTGTTCCACTTGAGACTTGGATCATGCTAATTTTCGGGCCTTGGCCTAAAATGATTTGACAAAATAGATGGACGGCATGGATGAAACACATGTATCATTGTAGGGCCCACAAGTGGGGCACTCATTACCGCCAAGACTGAAAATCATAGAGGGGAAAAATTGTCATTGCATATAAGCAGGGGTAAATGTGTCCTTTTGTGACAAAAGGGATGTCTACCTTACTCCTCCGCTAGTCAATGTCAATAAAGTAGTAAAATGTCTGTATATTACAATCCTTAGGTACTGATTTGGAATATATTTAAAAGCAGGTACTAATCCATCTATGGCCCAAAAGATAGGTACCTGTATGGCAAAAACTCTTTATATGGTGATGGTGATTCCTAGCTTATTATTACAGTGATGTTGCCATTTTAAAAAGGAAATTGAGATAAGGAGATAACATCAAACGATTTGCTAGATTCTATAATGAAACAGTACATGCATGTACAATTTGTAACAGTGTATGCTATCCTAATATCCTGCCTAGACCTCTATAGCACGTGTGACATATTGACACATGTGTTATGTGCATGTGGTATATGAGGTTAGTTGGACAAACTGATATCTGAAATGGCCAAGAGGAATGGATAATCTAAAATCCACGATGGAATGACGGTTGAATGGACTCAATTTTCCTAAACAATTTAGATTCTTACAAGTGTGGTTACCTTGGGTTAATAAGGTGATCTGATGAGCGGTCTAGATTGAGGGCCTAATTAGTGGCCCCCTGTTCACGGCTAGGTGTATACTACACTCATGCCCATGTCTAGCAACTTCCTTTTTTTTATTTTTTATTGTTTTAATATAATATATATAATATTCTATAATATTCTTTGTACACAAAGTCAAGCCCTCGTCTCCTCATTTTTAATGAATACTTTTAACCGCTCATAACGCCTATTTACACCATCCATTCCGAGCAAAATTTCAGTACGGCCCTTCATTTTGTGTGCTCTGTCAACAAACTAACTTTAGGCTATCAAGGATGACTAAGATGCCATTCTAAATGGTTTATGTCCAACCGTAATTCAAAAGAATATTTATTAGCGTCGTATATGAAGGTTAACCGGTAGTTTAGGAATATATCCTGTGATATTCTTAATGAATGATCTATTTTGATTTTTGGATGATCCATTTGGCGTATACAATTCTGATGGACAGTTATATGGTATCCTAAAATTAAGGTAATTGAATGGTTATAATCCTAATCACGTTTAGGGGTTATTGTACTGTCATTTTCATAAACAAAAATATATAAAGTGGTTTTTCGATGTATTCTATGGTAAGAATCTATACCGTCCGCTAGGGCTGTAAATGGGTTAGTGGACACGATGGGGTACCCAGACCAAACCCCTTTAGACCCAACCCAGACCTGACCCATTTGTTAAATGGTACGGGTCTAGGTCCAACAACGGACCCAGTTGCTAAACTGGTCTAGGTCTGGTTTCCTTTATATTAGGCCTGACCAGACCCGAACCCAGGTAGTAAGTGGGCGGGTTTGGCCTATGTTTCGGGGGATCCATCCAACCCAGACCTGGTTTTAAGCCTTGTAAAAATGCTTGCATACTAGATCCAGACCTAGACCCATTAGACCCGACCCATTTATAAATGGGTCTGGGTGGATCTCCCTCTACCAGACTCGGACCCATTTATAAATGGGTCTGATGGGTTAACTCGAACCTGACCCAGACCCGCCCATTTAGTAAAAGGGTTTGGGTCTAAAATTTGGATGCAGACCCATTTAGTAAATGGGCAGGTTTGGTTTTGGCTAAACTCGCCCCAGACCCGACCATTTACAGCCCTATCGTCCGCTCTTAGTGGCATGTTTATGTATACAAACTTTTCTAGATAGAAATTTCAACGGTAGGTTAAGCCTATTTCCTAGGTGATGAACGAATCATGTTCTAAATTTGCTATGTGTATGGATGGATGTTGAGATTGGGTAATTCGTTTGCTATGATTGGGTGGTCGAAATTCAAAATGGACGGTTAGATGTCTTCATCTAATGGTGATAGGGTATTTCTACGGTTTGTTTTATTAATCGAGTAAGAACATTAAGGTACCACCGAGGTCCATAGCTCAAGTGGCAGACTGAGTCAAGATATCATCGTTTCAACATTGAGGTCATGGTATTGATTCCCACAGTGGGGGTAGCTAACATTGTGATGTGACTAACCGGGGTGGGTGTACTAATAATGGGGTGTGTGAACTAACCCATTAAAAAAAGAAAAAGAAAAAAGAGAGAGTGAGAAATTAAGGTATTAATGGTTCATCCTAACGATCAATGGCTGGATGACTTATTTTATGGGTGAAAATACTCCTTTTGATTAGCTAAACTATCCTTTTATAGTTAAAATTTAACAGATCTATTGGTGGATAGTTGAACAAGTGCAATCACGTATTCTCAAGTACGAGTACACCCAAAATTTCGAGTAATTACGCAGCTGACTAAAGACAGAATTAAGCCAGCGCATGTGTAGTGGATAGCCCCAAAGTCTTTTCCTTTTAAGTCAAGGCCTCTTTTTTCTTTGGGCCAAGGCAAGGATGCAGGAGTATCCTTCACCTGACAGCTGCAGGCAATCCGTGTCAAGTCCTTTTTTTTTTCTTCTTTGGGTCAAGGCAAGGATCGCAAGAATAATCCTTCACCTGACAGCTGTAGGCAATCCGAGTCCGATTACCATTTGAATAATTGATCTAGCGGTAGATAGTTACTCTCTGATTTTTCCTTTGGAATTTGTACTTGTCACTATTTTACTAACCCTAAGACGGTCAGGACTGGCATCACGGAAGGTTCCCATCTGATGTACAGTCTGAATTTAACAATGGCTATCTACAGATGTGATCTGCATTGAACCGACGCTCCTCCTTTCCACGAAGGAAATGAAGAGTCAATCATAAAAATGAGAAACATGTTATTAACCTATTTTTGTGTAAATGATCTTGACTCTACATATCAGGAATCGAATGGTCAATATTTCTTAGATTATATAGGTGCGATGTTTGCATGGTTGCCTATAAAATGTGCTTTGGGCCTCATGAACGGTCCAGATTGATGTATTGGACAGTCTAAGTTCCCCAATCCAACTAAATAGACTCGATGGTTCTCTGAGAGCATTTTCAACCCATGGCTCAGTGACAGAGTTCGATCCAACACTGAGGTTATGGGTTTGAGTGCCCATGGAGTATGTTAAAAATAAAACTTTTTTTTTTTTTTTTTTCCTTTCTCTAACAACCCTCCCTCCCATCTAATATGCCATCCATAACTGGCACCACTGCATAGACAGAAAATATGGCCATAGAGAAATCTCTATCCCTCGCTTTGCTACTTGTATGGGTAATGTCACTTTCTTCTAACAATTCTGCTTCTTCCTTGGAATTCCAAGCTGAAGCGGAAGCTCTACTCAGGTGGAAAGCCAGTCTATTGCAACGACATGAACTCAGTTCATGGTCGTTGCTCCCCAACGCCAATGCTTCTACTACCAAAGATGGCTCTCCATGCAACTGGACCGGAATCTCATGCAACGGAGCTGGAAGAGTAACAGGAATAAGCCTACAACATGTGGGTTTGCAAGGTAAGCTTGAAAACTTGAGCTTCCCCTCATTCCCCAACCTGACCCTTGTCCTTCTCAACAACAATTCACTCTTTGGAACCATTCCAACTCAAATTGGCACTCTTTCTGAACTCACCACCCTCGAGCTTTCTTCGAATCTGCTTTCTGGTTCAATTCCTCAAGAGATAGGGAAGTTGAAGAAGCTGATGATGATAAACTTGTCACATAACGATATAACAGGTTGTATTCCATCCTCTATAGGAAACTTGACCAAGCTTGTTAGGTTATTCATATCTGATAATCTGATATCTGGTTCAATTCCTCAGCAAGTAGGAAATCTCAAATCTCTGGATCAGCTAGATGCGGCCTCTAACCTGCTAAATGGTTCCCTTCCTGCCACTCTAGGAAACATGACCAATCTTCGCTTGGTATTCCTCTGCGACAATGAAATTTCTGGCCCCATCCCAAGTGAAATAACCAACCTAAAAAAACTGATGCAGTTTCAAGTGTGCCGAAACCTTCTAAGAGGTTCCATTCCTGATATAGGAAATGTGACCACACTCAACGTAATGTTCTCAAACAACCTCACTGATCCAATCCCTCCACCCCTTAGAAATTTGAGATGCCTAACTGAACTCTCCCTATATGAAAATCAGCTCACTGGTCCAATCCCTCCATCTCTTGGAAATTTGAGATGCCTAACTAAACTCTCCCTGTCAAAAAATCAGCTCACTGGTCCAATCCCTCCATCTCTTGGAAATTTGAGCACCCTAACTGAACTCTCCTTGTCTGAAAATCAGCTCATTGGTCCAATCCCTCCATCTCTTGGAAATTTGAGCACCCTAACTGAACTCTCCTTATCTGCAAACCAGCTCACTGGTCCAATCCCTACATCTCTTGGAAATTTGAGAAGCCTAACTGTACTCTCCCTATATGAAAATCAGCTCACTGGTCTAATCCCTCCATCTCTTGGAAATTTGAGAAGCCTAACTGAACTCACCCTACCTTCAAATCAGCTCACCGGTCCAATCCCTCCAACTTTTGGAAATTTGAGCAGCCTAAATTCACTTGTTCTATTTTATAATCAGTTATCTGGTTCAGTACCTCGAGAAATCTCAAATCTAACACGTTTGGAGGCACTCTCTTTGCATGGCAACAACTTCTCTGGCCACCTACCGCAACTATGCCAAGGCAGATCACTCACACACCTCACTGTGGGTAGCAACCATTTCACTGGTCCCATCCCCGAAGGCCTGAGAAACTGCACCGCCTTAACAAGAGTCCGGCTGGAGGATAATCAGCTCACTGGAAATATATCCCAAATTTTTGGAGTATATCCTGATTTATACTACATCGACTTGAGTTGTAATAGATTGCATGGCGAGCTGTCACCAAATTGGGGAGGATGTCGAAACCTAACTCTGCTAAAAATTGCTGAGAGCAATATCACTGGTAGAATCCCACCACAGATTGGGCAGCTAAGTCAGCTACGGGAACTCAACCTGTCTTGGAACAACCTACAAGGAAAGATTCCCAGCAGCATGGGGAGTTTGTCCATGCTTTACGAGTTGAGTTTACAAAATAACCAACTATCTGGTTGGGTACCGGGTGAAATTGGAAAACTATCCAATTTGGAGATTCTTGACCTATCAAAGAACAAGCTGAGTGGTCCGATACCACAACAATTGGGGGACTGCTCCAAATTGTGGTATTTGAGCATGAGCAAGAATTATTTGAATGGGAGCATTCCGTTTCAGATTGGTAATTTAGTACACCTACAGTATACATTGGATCTCAGCCATAACTTCCTTTCCGGAAAGATACCTCGACTACTTGGGAAACTGCACATGTTGGAAAAGCTGAATCTCTCCCACAATTTGCTCTCAGGCTCCATCCCGTCGTCTTTCGAAGAGATGATCAGTTTATCATTCATCGACTTTTCATCCAATGATTTGGAGGGCCGTCTCCCTGACAGCAAAGCATTTCGTCTGGCTCCATTAGAGGCATTCATTGGAAACAAAGGTCTATGTGGTAAAGTAAAAGGCATGCTACCATGTAATTCCTCTTCAATAAACCCTGTTGACGGAATGAAAGACCACAAGCTTGTCATCATCGCCGTTGTCCCTATCGTGGCAGCGATATTTCTTTTATTTGTATTTGCCAGTATTTGCTCCATTTACCTTAGGAGAACAAGAAATGCTGAGAAAGGGGACGTAGAAGTGAACCACGGACATCTATTTGCCATATGCAATTTTGATGGAAAGATCGCATATGAGGATATCATCAGGGCAACAGAGGATTTTGATGAGAAGTATTGTGTTGGGGTGGGAGGGTACGGGAGAGTTTATAAAGCAGCTCTGACAACAGGTCAGATCGTCGCTGTGAAAAAGCTTCACGAGTTGGAAAGTGCTAAGCCAGCTGATCAAAGAAGCTTTAGAAATAAGATACAAGCATTAACAGAAATTCGACATCGCAACATTGTGAAGCTCTATGGGTGTTGTTCGCATGCTCGGTGCTCCTTTCTAGTGTACGAGTACATGGAAAGGGGAAGCTTAGCTAGCATCCTCAGCAGCAATAATGAAGGAGCTGTAGAATTGGATTGGGTGAAGAGGATGAAGGTTATCAGGGGAGTAGCCCACGCTTTATCATACATGCACCACGATTGCACGCCTCCTATAGTTCATCGGGACCTATCAAGCAAAAACATTTTGTTGAATTTGGAATTTGAGGCCCATGTCTCTGACTTCGGCACTGCTAGACTCATAAAGCCAGATTCATCGAATTGGTCCGCACTAGCAGGCACTTATGGATATGTAGCTCCAGGTATGCAATGTTCTTTCTTTCATTCAATTTTTTATGTCTATGTTGCTTGAAGTTTCTTCTAATTTTTTTATGTTGGATAATTTCATGGAACGTGGAATGTCTAAATGCATAGTCATAAGTTACAAAGACTTATGATCATCACATTTCCATGAATTTCCTACCTGTCTATTGAGAAACAAATTTTAAGTGGCGTCTTATTTAAAGCTTTTTCAATTTCATTTAGGGGTGAAAATGGGACAGCCACGCTAGGCCTGGCCTTGCTAGATACTACAAGGCCCAAGCCCAAAAAATTGCTTGGGCATGGTCCTTACCCTCCCTAGCCTGAAAATTGATCAAATCCCTATCTCCACGTTGAATATCCCTAATTCATCCCTTGATTAGTTGGGCCACACATTTTGAAAAAGGAAAATCATGATGTTCTATATGCATGTAAGATACATGTGCAGCCTAAAGATTCTGGCTGTCCATCAGGCGGGTCCTACCATTTAGATGCCTCAGCCTAAAGATCAGGCCAGTCCAGGCCATCGACATTGTGCATTTCATGTGATGGAAAGCTCAGATAGTCGACACATGTGCAAGATAGCATACACAGCCATAAGCTTTTGTGGGGGCCCACCATGGTGTGTGTATTTCATCCAACCCTTTCATATGGTGTTCCTCATGAGAATGAACATACACTCCAAAAATAGGCCTGAACCAAAACTCAGCTGGGACAGAACGCATGAACCCGGAGGTTTGGGAGTGCTTTTACATTGTTCTTCCTGGTATGGCGCATCTGACGTATGAATCAGTCTGATTTTTGGGCTTGTACCATGAACGTGAGAAGGCCCACCTGTGTGTTTTAACCGTTGTGCACAACAGTCAACAGGTGTCTCACAAGAATTGAGTCCATGTAGAACTGGTCAAAGCATTATGAAACATGATCTTATTACACCCACACCTTTGGGACAGTGGTAGACTGAGTGAAGATAACCTCGTTTCAACACTGAGGTGTAAGTATCGATTCCCAATGTCGGGGGTGGCTAACATTGCAGGGTGATAACAGTGTGGGTGTGTGTACTAACCCCCCCCAAAAAAAAAAAATGATCTTATTTTCATGTTCATGCAGAGCTTGCTTACACAATGAGGGTGACTGAGAAATGCGACGTATATAGCTTTGGTGTTGTAACACTTGAAGTGATAATGGGAAGGCATCCTGAGGATCTCATCTCATCGTTGGCAACGTCTGGTGGCCAAAATATACTGCTGATGGATGTGCTGGACCAACGCCTCCCACCTCCAACAGTTGAAGACACGAAGGATGTGGTTTCTGCAGCCATGTTGGCACTTGCATGCTTACAAGCTAACCCTCAATCTCGGCCATCCATGTGGGACGTGTCTCAGGAGCTATCCACTAGCAAGGCACCTCTTCTTGATGCTTCCCACGCCATTACGATGGGTCAACTGTTACATGCACCCACATAAAAGGTTTGCTAATCATGTGCATGGGTCTGTCAGGTACCCATGCCAATATGGAACATGCATGTGGAATCCGACCTTCCATCAGGTGGTCCAACCACTTTTGGGATCTTTGGTCCTATGACTCAAATGGACAAATAAGTATATTATGTACAGAACTCAAGCATGTGCATTGGCCATTCATCTTCTCTATGCATTGTGGAAAGGGCCTGATTTTCAGGCCACAAGATGTAGACGGTGTTGTGCACCTGATGGAAAGCTCAGATCTCATGCAAGTGTTCCATATTGGCATTTGTGCTTGAGTGAGTATGGTAGCGCCAATTTAAAGGAAAAGATCTGGTTGAAAACCCTACCATCTAATTTTATTACAAGTGCTCTCCACATTGATACTTGTGACTTCAGTGCTGTAAATTCAATCTGTTCATCTGTTAGGCCCTCCCATGAATGGACCATAAGCCAGAAAATCGCATGGGTACGACAATCCGAGCTGCTGATTGGAGAAGTTCTGCCTAACGAATATTGACCAGAAAGGACTTTCTTCCAGGAAATTCTCATAAATCTTTCACTGAATAGCTAGGATCGTTGATTTTTTGGGGTACAACACATCCATGTTTGTGCTCAACAGATGAATAGTCTGAATCTCATACATGTATACCATATGTACTGATATTGAGTGCTTGATAAGTGACTTGGATATCAACGTCTAGCACCATAAATTCTATAAAAAATACACTACATTATAAAAATATGAGTCAGGAGTTCACTGAACGTTCTTTCTTTTCAAGTCCAAATACATTTTTGTGCTCTACACAGGAGTCGATATTTGAGGAGGAATGGCAGCTCTTGGGTCAAGTGAAGGGTGTGTTTTCGTGGGATAAAAGGGGCCCTCTAGCTTGAGAATTAAATAAGATGTGTCAATTGCAGCTTACATGTTTTGTGCTGGGTCAGCTTCTATTTTCTTTTTTTCTGGGTCTGTTCCTTTCGTAGTTGGGGTCTTTTCTTCAGGGAAAGTTCATATTTGTATCTACGTACGTTACTTCTAATAAAATTATGGGTGGTATGCTCTCACCTATGGCCCATTTATAAATTGTTCATACATCTGCACACATGCCTGACAATTAAGCAAGCAAACCTACCCAACATTCATACCTCCAGCAAGCATACATTCAGCCACATACATCTGGAATCCATGAACATTCAGCTGCCTTCCAAATAAACTCCCCACAGGAGTCAGTTCAGAGCAGAGGATCACATACACCAATCAGGCTCGAACTAGACCTTTGCAGAACCATCATACATCAGCATCCAACATCTGACCTGAAAGAGCAAAACATCTAGCTGAAAATCTTCCACAAATCGATAACTGAATCTACCAGCGGAGACAGATCCATTGATGGCGGGACTGGAGGAGACCGAAAGATGGAATGAGCAGCATCAAAACAGAGTATCGATGATATGCTTGGTATGATAAAAACAGAGTACATTCTCCGGTATTTTAGGTGTGGGGTGTGTGAGTGCTTGTGAAAAAAAAAAATTCGAATTAGTGAAATTCAGCTAAGGATCTAAAAGGGCACCTGTGCTTGCCATACATATCCGCCCAAGTGGACCACCCCTATCATACACAGATTTAAAATCAGGTGCGTGTAAATTCTCTGAAGGAATTATGAGATTTCCATCCGTTTTCTCTCATTTCCGTCATTTTTTTTTTTCATGAAATTACAAAAATTCCTGCCATTAGTGATGTATCTTAATTACTTCCTAAGGACAACAATGCTGATTGAACGCCTACTATTAAAAACTTCCTAAGGCCCATTGTAGTGTTTACTTGCCATCCAACTTGCTGATTAAGTCACACGGTCTTGGATGAAAGGTAAATACGTACATTAACTTTATCCAAAGCTTTTGTGGCCCCAAGAAATTTATAATGGCTAATGTTTCTTATAGTGCGGTCCACCTGAGATTTGGATTGACTCACTTTTGGGCTTAATGACTCTTTTTATAAAAGAAAATATTGGCAGAATGAAATTAAGATGAATCAGACTTTATTTAATGACTATATTATTATTTTGTTTGATTTTTTTGCTTCTACTCTGTGTGTGTGTGTGTTAAGAAAGATATTTCTGCTTGTTATAAGAGGTTTCAAATCCAGCCACTTGGACCATATATAAGGTACCCGTCCGCCCACTGGATAACTTTCAATCCTTCATTGTGTGTGAAGTCCAACCCATCGAATAGGTTGGCCCCATCACGAAGATCACATTGTGCAAAAGTCAGTCACATCTGCTCATTGAGTGGGCCACACTTGTATTTTTCTATTTATCAATGGATATATATTGCTTTCTATGGTGTGAGATTAGGCTGATTTTTCACTAGGTGATCCTAATGATGGGCCCAACCTATTGGAAGGGATGAATGTCACATTCACTTGATAAGTTAGAAGTTACTTGCTGGGTGGACCATAACTTGTGATCAACCGGCTAGACTTGAGACCATCTCTAATGGAAAAAGAGGTTTGAAACTACATGTCACTTGAACTGTGGTGATTAATTCAACTCCTTGATTTTGAGCATGAGAGATCAGGCATCTCACCTATTCAGAAACAGAACCATCTCATTTAATTTGTTCCCAGAAACCGTAAGATGATCATCTTAGGGCCTGTTTTGCAGGCACTTAAAAATGAGTGCATCTCCTTTTAGTCTATTGTAATTATGTATTAAACATTTTTTTGTTGTGGGAATTAAAAAATAATCCTCATAACCATCAATTTATATAAATTTAATACATAATTAATATTTAACTAAAATGAGATGAACTCATATTTAAGTGGTGACCGTGTCTCGCCTGCTAGCCCAGCTGGAAGACGCATAGGCGTTTCAACGGCAGGTCTCAGGTTCGAGTGTTAAGGAGCTACACTAACCCCACCAGTGGGTGGGTACATCGTGTGACTAACCAAGTGGGTACGTTGCCCAGCTAACGGGGTGGGTGCCTTGCATGACTGACTAAAATAATAATAATAATAATAATAATTGGCGACCGAACAGGTCTCTAGGCATACTTTTGTCGGTGGATTTTACTTGCATCCTGTTCTGAGCACGGCATTTCCATATGGTTTTCATCCTTTTATAGAGTTTTGGATGTTGTGTCCTCCGCATGTGCATTTGGCCCCATGGACGAAGCATCTCTGCATGTAAATCAACATGAGTTTTGAACAGTGGCTCAAGCATGCTAATCTACACAAACCTATGGTGGGCGCGTCCCATACCCGTTGATCCCTGTGGTGCGGCCTGCTTGAGTTGTGGATCTGTCTGAGTATTTTCCTTGGGATCTAGCATCGACAAAAGCATCCGATGGATGGAGAGAGTGAATTTCACAAATAAAACATGGTGGCCCCAAAGAGCTTGGGTGCTTCATGTGCTGCCTAATACAGGTGCTGTAGATGATTCCAGTTTGAGAAACACGATTTTTGTCGTTTAAGGCCTGTTTCGATACCACCAAATAAGTTACTTTTTAACTTATTTTAAGTCATTAGTTACTTTTGTCACTGTAAATCATTCAAATCCAAAACTCAAGCATGCGGCACCACAGGTAACAGTTAAGATGTAATTGACTGGTTCGATGTCATATAAATATGACTGTAGGTGAAAAAAGATTTCAATTTGGGCAACGAAGTGGACAGCGCAGGTCAGGGTCGCCTCACAGAGCCTTGAATTGCACTATGAGCTTTTCATGTTGAGTTAAACGCCAGGATGCATGTGTCCTATCGACTGAACCCTCCTGACATTATTGGGAGAGAACTTAGGTTGCTTTTGTTCCCCATAGGTTGCTTTTGTTCCCCACTTGTGAAATAAAGAAGGAAATTGACAGGACACGTACACCAAGTTTTCTTTTTTCCCCACCCCTTGTGAAAAAAAAAAAGTAATAGAATTGACGGGCACAACCGATGGAAGACAAAGGCAACAAGATACACAATAAGATTTGAGAGAAGAATCTAGATCCTCTGTTTGCTGCAGGAGATTTCTATTTTCAGCTTATAGGTTTGCTACCTCATCACATCCTCATTGTAACCTCATCACACTGAAGCTGCATACAAGGATTTCCTATTTGTAGCAAATAGAGGATCCAGACTCCTATGATAGACACAAATTACCTGCAATCGCCTTCACGTAGCATGGTTGCAAGGCAATTGGTATAGACAAATAATATTTGCAATGGGATTCCTATTACCCTGACACAGTCTAGTGAAAATGCTCCCATTTCAAATGGGATGTGGATTACATGGTGACCTTGTCACCAGCCTCCATGATTGATGTAGTGGAAGATCTTCCAGATCGTGGGCAAGGATTGATGACATTCCTAGTAGAGACGGATCGGAAAAAGATTAAGAGAGTCGATGGTCGATGTCATATTTCGACTGGCTGAAAGCCTTGGCCAAACTGGTTCAGAAATCTGGAGGACTTAGCCAAACTTTAGTAGAATTTCATATTCCTGACGGTTTTTTCGACACTTCTGAGACGTCAACAATGTCGGGTGCCCGACCACACTTCATCGGGCACCAGAAATTTAGGATTCCCGACAGCTTCTCGACGCTTTTGAGCCGTCGGTAATGTCGGGCGCCTAACCACTCTTTCATGCGGTGCCCAAAATTTGCTAGATTTTTCAGTTTACTCACTGGACTATTTTTTAGTTCAAGGAACGCCCGACTACCCTTCACTGGGTGCCAGATCATGCGCGAGCAGATGCGCAAATTTGCGCCGATTTTACAGATTTGTTTTCTATTTTAACTAGAACTCTTTGGTTACGTTTTTAGGGTTTCCTAGGGTTATTTTCTTTTATTTAAATGTTATTTAAACTCATTTTAGTTAATTCGTCTTTGATTAATATAATATTTGAGTTTATACTCCCTTTTGCTCCTGGATTCGAGTTGTTCTACGTGGATTGGAAGAAAGGTATCGTGAATTCGAGATATCCTCTCGTGGATTCGAGGAAGATTAGTTGAGTAGTCCTGATAGATCCATGGATTCAGATTAGTTATCCCGTAAGAAAGACGGTGCTCAATCTCACCCCGTCTACGCTGCACCAAGTTGGTATCAATGTGAGGATTCCACCTTGGATCGTTATCTCTTTGCAAAAGTGAGGACAAAATTCTTATGGACGATGATCCAATGATTCATCCTCTCAAAGTGGCAGATTTGAGGCGACACTTTAAACACTCCAGTGGAAGAATCATCAAGCTATGCAAGAACTGCAGGCTAGATTCAACCGCAAAGCAAAATATCACTGGAGCATGATTGTTTATGATAGAGATATGGTAGATCGGACGGGTCGAGTATATACAAAGGTCGATCGATCTTCCTAACTTCGATGGCTTGGGTCTCGTCAACGACTGGCTATGTAAAGTTGAGCACCTTTCGAGCTCACACAGATGCCCGAGAAAAGGAAAGTTTCGCATGTTGCCTACAAGTTGAAGAGCACTACGTCGGTTTGGTGGGAATACATTCGGCGCAATCAAAAGAAAGAGATGAAGGCCTCAATACGCTCGTAGCCGTAGATGAAGCGACGGCTACTGGAACGATTTGGATACAATGATTATGCAAATCAGGTATTATCCCAACAGCCCCATAATTTGTGGCATTAGCCTTATTGATTTAAAATGGAGCTACAATCGACACCCAACCCCGTCAGAAGTGCATATGTTGTGCCTGCGAAAACGGAAGGCCATCAACAATGCACATGTGTCATTCATACATACATGGAAGTCCCTCTCAAAACTTTTGAAGTAGAGGTCGTTCATGTAGACACAAGAATCCCTCTCAAAGGACTTGCTGAATCGGTCGTAGTTGAGGCCAAGGAGAAGATGAAGTACACCGTCCTATTATCTCCGAGGTTGAACAAATTCCTGAGACAGTGAAGGAAATCACTACTTCGGGTGTGAAAAGCAAAGAAGAAGAGCCTATAGATGTTCCAGGAATTGTGGAGTTCTTGTTGTAGGAATCCATAAGCATTCCAAATGTTGTGGATCCAGTTTTGCACGAACCCATGTGCATCCTAGATGATGCGTTAGTAATTTCAGTCATGGAAGATTGGAAGGCGTTCCAAGCTGGCTTGGTTGAAGATGCGCTCGAGGAGAGCTACATGGTTAAAGAGCCCTATCTCTTGTTCGAGGTGGAGTAGAAGTCGAGGAAGAGTAAAACGCGTCTACCCCTGAAGTTATGATTGTGTTATTCATCAAATCTGAAGAGAAACTCGAGGATGAGTTTTCTTCAAGTGGGGGAGACTGGTGTAGGAGAAGATCCTCTGGATCGTGGGTGAGGATCTACGACATTCCTAATGGAGATGGATCAGAAAAATATCAAGAAAGTCGATGATCGATGTCATATTTCAACCGACCGAAAGCCCTAGTCGACCGGCCGAACTGGTTCAGAAATCTGGATGACTTAGCCAACATTGAGCAGAATTTCGGATTCCCGACGGCTTTTCAACTCTGAGCCGTTGGCAGTATCAGGCGCCCGACCACACTTCATCGGGCATTCGAAATTCAAAATTTCTGATGGTTTCTCGACGCTTTTGAGCCGTCGGCAATGTTGGGCGCTTGACCACCCTTTCATGGGTCGCCTGAAATTCGTCAGATTTTTCAATTTACTCGCTGGACTATTTTTTAGTTCATGGAACACCTGGCCACCCTTCACCGGGCACCCGATCATGCGTGGGCAAATGTGCAGATTTGCACCGATTTTACATTTTTGTTTCCTATTTTAACTAGAACTCTTTGGTTACGTTTTTAGGGTTTCCTAGGGTTATTTTCTTTTATTTAAATGTTGTTTAAACTCATTTTAGTTATTTTATCTTTGATTAATACAATATTTGAGTTTATACTCTCTTTTGCTCCTGGATTCGAGTTGTTCTTTGTGGATTTGAAGAAAGGTATTGTGAATTCGAGATATCCCCTCGTGGATTCGAGGATGATCTGTTGAGGAGTCTCGATAGATCCGTGGATTTAGATCAGTTATCCCATGAGAAAGATTGTGCTCGATCTCACCTCGTCTACACTGCGCCAATGATGACCCAAACTGGCATGGTTTGATGGGGCCTACGCAAGACTTTCAAAAGTTGTTAGGTCAAGTACTTATTCAACCTACCTCATCTCTGATAGCGGCACATGGCCCAATCAAATCCTGTCATGTTGTGTCTTATCAAATACAGGGCTGCAGTGAAAGTTAAAGATTTCCTTACATCAAATGATAATTTTAACCTTTTCACTGCAAACCCACTTACCACCGTGGCTACAAAATTCCTATCCAACCCAAGCACCTGAGGCCGACCATGATGTTCTTGTTATTTCCACTTTGTCGATTCATTTTTCCAGGTTATTTTAGGACGGGCACAAATAAAAGGGATATGCAAAACTTGAGTGGGCTACCAAAGAAAAAAGGAATTGAACACCCATTATTGAAACCTTCTTAGGGGCCACAAAAGTTTTAGATCAGGATGATATTTCTATTTTCCCATTTGTGTGTGAATCACCTTACGAACAAGTTGAATGGCACATAAACATCAAGGTTGGGCCAGAAAGGTTTCAATGGTGGGTGTTTCCATTTCCTATGGTGTCTTCTACTTCAGTTTTAGCCATGTGGGCACTGTTGGGCTTTTTGAAGGACGAAAATGCCCATTTGCCACCCATATCCTCGTATGACATTATCTTGTCACAGAAGACGAGAGAGCCTTTTGAGAATGAAGGTGTAGGCCCCACTAAAATAATAATTAGGTCCACTCTTAGCCGATCGAATTCGTACACTGTAATCGGATAGCCATGAACTTAGAAAGGGTCATTTCAAAAAAAATTGGAGTTGTTTGTGGCCCACAACTGCATAAGCATTGTGCATTAATTCTGAGCTATTTCCTCTAGTGTGGTCCATCCGTGATGGGTTTTGCCCTCAAACTTGGGCAAATGGTATGAAATTAAAATTTCTTTCATTTGGATGCCTTGGATATGCTACAAGACTATCCGGTTGCCCCACATAATATTTGGGATGGGTTCAAAGGGGCCCTTGGTGCAAAAAGGCCACTTTTGGGCAATCAATTGGTGTCCAAATGAGATGTTTCTAAAGACATCAAATTATCTTTTCAACGAGTACAAAATCATCTAAATTTGGACATATGATGAGGGAGTTGTAATCATTTTCATTGATTCGACAATCCATAGTCCTTGATGAACTTTGGGCCCACTTTTAGGCAATAAAATAGTGTTTAAATGAGATGATTCTAAATCTAATTGAAATTTAATCCAATTATCTTTCTAACGAGTATAAGATCATCCAAATCGAACATGTGACGAGGGAGTTATGACCGTTTTCGTGGGATCGATGATCCATAGTCTTTAATGAAGTTTGGGCCCACTTTTGGGAAATCAAATGGTGTCTAAATCCAAATCCATTTGAAAGTTCATCAAATTATCTTTCCAACGAGTATAAGATCACTCAAATCGGACATGTAACGAGGGGCTTATGATCGTTTTCGTGTGGTTTATCAATACGCAATATAGATCGCCGGTACGCACTACCGATCGTCGATACACATTGTGGCTCACCGATACATACTATGGATTGCTATATGCACTGTGATTTGCCGATACTTCAAAATGGCCATAACTCCCTCATTATATATTCGATTTTTGTGATCTTGTGATCATTGAAAATATAATTTGATGAAATTTCAAATGACTTTCAAATCATCTCATTTGAACACTATTTGATTGCCCAAAATTTAGCCCAAAGTTCATCAAGGCTGTGGATTGTCGATCTGACGAAAATGATCATAACTCCCTCGTTACATGTCTGATTTGGGTGATTTGTACTCGTTGGAAAGATAACTTGATCAACTTTCACATGGCTTTAGAAACATCTCATTTAGACACCATTTGATTTCCCAAAAGAGGATCCAAATTTTAGTGATCCACAATAGAACATTCATCCATAACAACGATCATCCATTCCAATATTCATTACATTCATCCATTACAAAATTTAACCATTATAACATTCTTCTATTACAAAAATTTATCCATTATAGCAATATTTTTCCACACCCTCCTCGCTTTCACAAATTATCACCATTCATACCCAGAAAAAAAAAAAAAAAAAAAAAAAAAAAAAAAAAAAACAGCAACTACAAAAGAAACCACCAAACCCTTCACCCTTTCACAAAATCTCACCATTTATACCCACCAACAGAAACAAACACACCATACAAAGAGAACCCACCTTTGGCCTCTATAGCTTCCCGTAAAAAATTGTGGCTGGAGAATTAAAAACCACTTTTTCATGCTCGGAGTGAGGTAGGCTGGAGTTTTTCGTCATCGCCAGAGAGTGTAGAGTCCATCCATACAACTATCAACCGTTGAAGAGGCTTTGGCTCTTTGTATAATCCCCTCCTATAAAAAATGTAGAAGAAAAGAAGGAAAATGTCAAATGGCCTTCTTGCATCAAGGGCCCCTTTTGAACCCATTTCACATCTTATGTGGGGCACACCGAATAGTCTTGTAGCATATCCAAACTGTCTTTATGGAAGGGGTTTTAATTTCATGCAATTTGCCCAAGTTTGAGGTAAAAACTCATCATGGATGGACCATACCAGAGAAAACAATCTAAAATTTATGCACAATGCTCATGCAATTGTGGCACAGACAGCTTCGATTTTTTTTTTTTTTTAAATGACCCTATTATGGGTTCACGACTGTCCGATTATAGTGAACAGATCATATTGGCCAAGGGGTGGCCCTAATAATTGATTTAGTGGGCCCACACCCCATCCTCAGAAGGCCCTCTTGACTTCCGCGAAACGCCAGCGCCGTATAAGGATACGGCTTGCAAAGGGGCATTTTCATCCTTCGAAAAGCCCAATAGTGTCCACATGGCTAAAATTAAAATGCCTCCCAAAAATGGCATCATTGCCTTGATTGCATTATAATGTGGGGCTATTTTAATTAATCACCTCTAATGGGTACCAAGTTGGGGGGGCGAAGGTGGTTTGCGTCCTGCCAGGCAAGGGTTCTCTAGGGCCCATCGTGTGATGTATGAGTATTATCCACGCTGTTCATCCATTTTCCCAAATTATTTTAGGGTACAAGCCTAAAAATGAGGCTGATCCAAGGCTCAAGATAATGATGCCCACGATGAAACCTTCTTAAGTCCCAAAATGATGTTTATTTGCCATTCAACCTGTTCGTAAGGTCACACAAACTTGGTTGAAGGGAAAACACAAATGTCAGCTGGATCCTAAGCTTTTTTGGCCCCAGGAAGTTTTTAATGGTGGGCGTTCAATCCCACTGTGTGGTCCACTTGAACCTTGGATCTGCCTTATTTTGGGGTTCATACCCTAACATGATCCCAAAAAATAAATCAACAGTGAGGATAAAACCTATACATCATGGTGGGCCCCACGGAGCCCCTTCATGGACCCATTCTGTCTGGGCGAGGACAGGACCAGATCCGCTTCCGCTGAGGGTTGGCTATATACGCTAGGCCTCTAAGCGGATGGAAGTCGGATTCAGCCAAGTAATTATGAGAAATGATACTGTGCTCTCAGAACACCACAAGTCATAGTGTGCTCTAGTTGCATTGGGATTTTCGTACAGTCCAATCAGCCGATCCAGGGTGTTCATTAGGTCCTGATTACATTTCATGGGATAACATTTGAAGATCACAGTGATTTGATGATTCTGTCCATTGAATTCATGAGTTGCCTATGTTTTATAATCATCCATTTCCCAAAGCTATGGATTGGTTAATTAGGATTGTCTGATGTAACTGATGCTTTAGAGATGCAAGTGATGAGATACATAGTTACATCCACCAAACGGATGACTTAGATTGTTTATTGCACATATATTAATGCAAATGATCCACACTGTCCATTTTTGTTGATGATTGATCAGATGGCTCAAATAACCTGATTGGGGTCATGTTTTCATGGTAGCACATGAAACACGTGGGGGATCTAATGTTGGAATCGGGTGACTCAAATCTGTTGGACAGGCTGTCAGTCGACCAACAAGATAGTCAGGTAACCAACCACGGATGGATTTGTACAGAGAACTCTTTGGACGTTTTTGGAGGAGGTTCGGGAAATGTGTCAGTTTGCATTATATAGTTTGCGCAATCTTGTGTGGTTTTGTATAAGATGTTTCTAATTTTAGGTTTATTGCTATATAGGAGTGCGTAAATCAGAATTAGCGTATCCTAGATGCACAAGGGTTGAGAGAGAGTTCTAGGGTGAGAGAAAGAGCTTGAGAGCTTGGGATTTCTCTTATTGACTTAGATCCAGGTTTTCCTTCTTCAATCTCTTGTAAATTCTGATATTTCATAGTGGATTCGCCTTGTGTCATGGTTTTTTTACCCATGAGGGATTTTTCTACGTAAAATTCAGATTGCTTTCTTGTGCGTCTCGATTATTACTTAATTGTTGCCATTGTGGTTGAACTCGTTTGATCTCTCGCTTCTTTTTACTGCGGGTAGGTCGTATTTTTTCCCAGTAAGTGGTATCAGATTGAACGTTGGGAGGTAGATCGGAATCTGAGACGAGGTTTCAATGATGTCAAGCATGAGATTCGACATAGAAAAGTATTCCAGAAAAAATAAATTTGAACCGTGGAATGTGAAGATGGAAGGCCTTCTAATTCAGTAAGGGCTCAAAGAAGCACTCTTTGGAAATTAGACTCTAGAATCTGTGAAAGAAGATGAATCAAAAGGTCAATGTCTCAACCCAGTTGTGCCTAACGGATGACGTCCTCTATAACATCATGAGGGAGAATATTGCGGCTAATACATAGGCGAAGCTAGAGAACGTTTACAAGAAGAAATCTCTGGAGAATCTTCTGTATCTGTTGATGCAGTTGTTCAGTCTGAAGATGGCGGATGTGACTAATGTTGAGGGCCACATTAGCACGTTCAATAGGCTCATTTGCAAGTTGTTGGATCTTGATGAACCGATGAAAGACGAATATCAAGCATGCATCTTATTGAATTCACTTCCCGAATAATATGGGTCATTCAAAGACTTTTTGTGCGCGGGTAAGGAGACCATTAACGTTGAGACCGTCATCGTAGCCATTTAGGCGAAGGCGATAAGAAGGAAGAGAAGCAACATGTGGTCGTCCTCTGCCGAGGCACTGGTTGTGAGGAGGAGGAATTCTGTGCAGAATAAGGAATCTTCGTCATCGAGATCTAAATCCAAGGGCAAGGGGAAGAGCAAGGTAAGGTGTTGGAATTGTAGGGAAGAAGGGCACATGAAGAGGGATTGTCAGAATCCTAAACTAAGGCAAGAGAATTCTGAAAACTCTTCTGGGGAGGATGCTAATACTACGAAATCCATGAAGGATGATTGTGATGTTTTGACTGTATCCGGCAAGGGGTCTCTTGGTGGAGAGTGACTCTTGGATTCAGGTGCATCATATCACGTATATCCTGATTGGAGTTAATTCGTGACATACAAGAAGTATGATGGTAGATCAATGTTTGTGGGCGATGGCTATGCCCCCAAGGTGGTAGGTATTGATCGATTCGGTGCACATTAGGATGTTTGATGGGATTAAACGAGTCCTAAAAGATGTGAGACATGTCCCTAATTTGTAGAAGAATGTGATTTCTCTTGGTGCACTCGAGTTTACAAGCTGCAGGTTCATCGATTGCAATCAGTACTATAAAGTGACAAAGGGAGTACTCGTGATGATGAATGCACGAAGGTGCGACAATCTTTACAAGTTAATCGAAAGCACTTCTCACAGTGGAGCTGCGGGATCGACAGTGGAATCTATGGTTACTTATATGTGGTAAGTGCGAAATGGCCACATGAGAAAAGTGACAAGGGAGGTGAAGGTATATGAATAGAGTTGGTAGAGGTATGAGAAGTGATTGAGCTATGATGGAGACAAAGTAGAGATAAAGGTTGAGAATGGTCGAGTATGGCGAGGTACAACATTAAGATTTTTGTCACGGTGGAGATTGTTTGAATTGGGTGACTTAAATCTATGTTGGACAGGGCCGTCGGTCGACTAATATGATGGTCGGGCGACGACCATGGACGAATTTCTACAAGAACTCTCTGGACATTTTTTGGAGATTCGGGCAATTGAACCATGGGCGTCGGGCGATCGATGGTGGGTTCGGGCACTCGACTGAGCAAATCAACGGTGGGTTTGGGTGCCCGACCGAGCGACCGACTATGTTGATTTGCATTATACAATTTGCTCGATCTCGCGCGGTTATGCATAAAATGTTTCTAATTTTGGGTTTATTGCTATATAAGCGGGTGTAAACCAAAATTAGGGTATCCTAGATGCATAAGGGTTGAGAGAGAGAGAGAGAGAGAGAGAGAGAGACTTCTAGGGTGAGAGAAAGAGCTTGAGAGCTTGAGATTTCTCTTATGGGCTTAGATTCGGGTTTTGTTTCTTCATTCCTTTATAACTTCTGATATTTCATAGTGGATTTGCTTTGTGCCGTCGTTTTTTTTTTTTTATTACATATGAGAGGTTTTCCACGTAAAATTTGAATTGCTTTCTTATGTTGTTTGATTGTTGCCATTGTGGTTGAACTCGTTTGATCTCTCGCTTCTTCCACTGCAGGCCAATTACGTTTTTTCCCAACATCTAATGAACATTTTGGATCAGTTGATTGGTATGTACAAGTGCGATAATGCAGCTAGTAACAGAATAACTGGCAATGTTATGGGAGTACTATTAGATCATTTATTATTAATCATTTGCCTAATTTTTTAATGTTAGTGTAACACCCCGGATTTACCATAGTTATCTTAGAATTTTTTCTGAAATTCATTTTTATTTTTTATATATTAAATACCGGCCATTGATATTAAAATTCGAATAATGGGACATCCGTACGAGATCAGATGGTTTACCCTTTATTAAAATTGCTTAGAATGACCTCATTAACAACGTAGAAGAGTTGGATTTTACTAAACCTGAAGATTTGCAAAAATTACAAAAAATGTCATTGGTTAAACTTAAGTTAGCATGCCGTTTTTAAGTACGCTAGTTTTTAGAGATCATTAAGATGCAATACCCTAGGTATAAGCGTTTGGGCATATTTTAACCGTACACGTCGAATTTCAGCCCTCCAATCATCCAAAAAATAGGTAAATCAGAAATCTGATCATAAGTGGGCCACCCGACCTCATTTCTAATTTATTTTTAGTGTCAACGCTTTATTTTACCTCACCAACATGCTGGACGGAGTGGATTTTATATAAACATCATGGTGGGCCTTGTGTGCATGACGCACGGCCAAACCGTGCGGTCAAACGCAAGTTTGACCATGCGTCTCACGCACGAACGAGCAACCACCCATGGGCAGCGTTGTTGATTGTCCAAACTACCCACATATGGACCCATTTTCGATAATCCAAGCCGTCCATCTTCTTTCTTACCCTCCAAAACCCCCTCCTACCAAATTTCATCTCATTCCATCGCGAATCCAACCTGATCTCCTCTTTCCTTCCAACCATTGGAAACTTCGATCTTCCAATCCGGGAAACCTCTTCGCATGGGATCTTAGGAAAGTTTCTAGAGGATCCTAAGGATCCTTTCTATCTAATCAATCTATCTAATCAACGCAGAGAATCACCTCAAAAACAGAAGTCTCTCCCACCTTGTATAGGAATTCTCTAGAATCTCCTCTTGCGCTATAAACCTATCAAACGGCTGTGGACCCTCAGTTTGTGGACCCTACCTGCCTCATTGGACCCATCGAAACCCACCCTAGGTGTCCGATTGTTAGATAAACAACCCGTTTAAAAGTTTTTAATTCTAAACTCATTATTTCTTATTTTCTTCTCGTGGACCGTTCATCACTTAGTGGGCCTCATTCCAAAATCTGTCACAACCATTTTGTAGCCCATTCTTGACTTAACAAACATGTGGAATCTCTCCTCAAACCATATTGTGTACACCTTCCAAAATGGCTCGAAAGATGATGTATTTCTACTTTAAACCGTAATCGTTCATCCGAAGATGGTGTAGCTTCCTTAAAACCCTAATTCTGACCCTACCTCTATATATAGGGCCTCTCTTAGCCAGAGATGACCCCCACCCACGAATTTGAAAGAGGGAGAGAGAGAGAGGTAAGAGAGAAAATGAGTACCATCTTACTATTATTTCATCATCTTATATCTCTAATAAGCCGAAGATCATAAGGTGAGAACTCCTTTAAGATTGGGTTAATAATCTCATGTCTTAAAAGTTGATAATTCTTATATGCTTTTGTTTACATGTGTTTCTTTGTTCTCTCGTTGGTTAGCTATATATGAATGCTTTTAAATACTTTTTCCATCTCATGGTGATGATGACATTCATTGGACTTAGAAAACTAGTAAGGAATGGAATTATGTTTGTTGCATATATGAGATTTGTGTAACCATCTTTAAAGGGACCACCTTTCCTTCCATATTGTATAAAGAATAGTTGTGATTGTCTAATGGAGATTCTTATTCTGTTATATTCCTTTTATATATTTGTATGAGCCCTGATCTGTGGTGATGAATATTAGAACACCCGGTTAAGAGGTTGCCCTAACCTGAGACGGTGCTTTTAGCTTGTTCGGTTAAGTGGCCACCCTGATCTGTCGTGGTGGTATCAAGATCGCCCGATTAAGTGATTGCTAAATCAATTTATTACTATTATTATTATTATATTTATTATTATTATTATTATTATTCCTCGAGTTGTTAAGGATCTCCATAAGACTATAGTTGAGCATGGTTGTTATGAAGCTTAGTAGTACGGACCGCCATCATGGGATGTGATGCGTCGGTTATGACTATTTTGATGAGTGACGAACCATAAGGAAGGATGTGGTGGTACCAAAGGTTGGTTAGACGTTAAGTGGCTTGGTGTAAATTGGTAATAATAATAAAGAATGGTTATCTCATGCATACACGTGGCTCCATGTAGGTGTATGGAATTGAGAATAGGCTAGAGCGTCTTACTTCTCCCATACACCGTCACGTGTAGATTTGGGCTATAAGCGTCCCGTTTCTCACGTGGTTGGGCAAAATTATGGGCTTGCGTATTCCAAAACCCCTGGCGGCATGTCTAAGGATTCCTACGCTGGGTTATGCATTATCATGCATTGCATTAAGTAAGAGTAATGGATGTTTTGTTATGATTTTTATGCGATTATTATTTCTAACCTTAAAGTAGTTCTTCATTATGCCGCTTTTGACAGTGTTTTGTGGAAATAATTTAGAACATGTATGTAACGATCCTCAGGAGCCCGAGTCTCAAGGAGACGATTATGATGGCTCGTGGGAGCAGATGGTGGAAGACGAGACCGCATAGTCATTTATAGTTCTAGCATTTATTAAATATTTGAATTGTAATAAGTCCCAATGGGAGGACGTAGTTATGAACATGGTGATTGATTGAATGATAGTTACATGGTTTGATGATTTAGTTTAGTTAATGAAATAATATATAAGTTTGGTTCCACCGTCTTGCTCATGGTTTTCAAATAGTATGAAATGTGCATGTTTGTGTGAAAATTATGTAAGGGTATAACCCTCACACATTCCAAATAACCTTGGGAATTCGACCGTCGTAATATACACGGGAGCCGAAATCTTGGGGTGTTATAGTTAGGCTGAGTGTTTGTTTGAAGGCCCAGCTCCTAATCTCATGAGCCCAATCCAAGCCCAGTTGCAATCACATCCGCTGCATTCTATCACCCACTTAAATACTACTAGTTAGTTGCAATCACATCCGCTGCATTCTATCACCCACTTAAATACTACTAGTTAGTTGCATGTCTCATCAACGTTCCACCGTACAATCTGGAAGTAAGATGGGTCGTCGAGGGTATTGGAGCACTTGAAAGATTCTGAAGGCGAACTCAGAAAGGCATGATTCCTACTCTCCATTCACTGATTGGTGAATGGTGGGAACTCCACGCATTCCATTTTCCAAATCTCTTTAGATAATAATATAAGTCCTGAATATAAGTGCATGTTTGACACCTGTAATATCTTGCAGTAATTTCATTTCATAGGCTTCAGGCATTTCACATTTTGAGAGAGAATATGGAATCCGGTTTCGGGACTTCCAAAGGTATGGAAATGGCGAAATGGAGAGATGAGGTTGATGATGGAGATATCAAAGGGAAGAAAAAGATGGAAGAAGAGAAAAATGGTTTTCTTGAAGCGAATTTCGTGAACTTGCTTCAAGATAATCGCCGGTTCTTGGAGAGCATTAGAGAAAGATACGATCGGTGAGACTTTTTTTTTATTTCCTTTTTCTTTGAATATATATTTTTTTTAAAGGAATGTTTTGATGATAGTCGTTTTTTTTTTCGTGTGTGTAATTAGGGTGGGATTGAATTTTCCAACGGTGGAGGTGAGATTTGATAACGTTCGAGTGGAAGCGGACTGCGAAGTTGTCCGAGGAAAACCGCTACCCACTCTCTTCAATGCTTTTAGAAGCTCCATCCACGTTAGTCACTCTCTATATTTTTCATCACTGATCAATGATATCTTTTTAGGACATCTGAGCCGTGCAAAAGATGGTTCAAATCGCATGAAGATGACCTGCTGAGAAAAATCATGCCTATCAGCTCGTTTAGGCGGGCTATACCTGATTTTCAGGCCCATATGTGTTCTTCATGGCATGGCCCACGTCTGGCGCGGTTTGGATATTCTACACAAGTGTTATTCTGGGAGGAGATAGTTTTTATTCTGGTTAGTTACAATCATCTTAGGAATATTAGGGGTGGCAATGGGTTAGGTTTGGGTCGGGCCTGGCCTGGTACTTTCAGAACCAAGGCCAAGCTAGCACGGGCTTAACATTTAGCAAGTCCAAGCTCGGGTTGGGCCCGGGCTTAACCCAACTCAATTCGGCTCTGCCTGAAAATTGATGAAATTCCTATTTTTCACTTAAATTTTCTTAATCCATCTATTAATAAAGCAGGCCAAGCATGCATAAAGAAAGTAGACATTTTTGAGGAATGAAACAAATGGTCTACATTGAACATGATTGTAATTGCTCTCTCCTCCCCTTTCTTGACGCCTTACTAAGCCATAATCTAGACTAATCAAAATTATTTTGGCAGCCATAAAATTGAAAATTCAAACTGCCAAACGCAACCAAAAGAATGCAAAATCCAGTTTAAAAATTCAGATTTAGATTCTCAATCCAAATTTATGCTGTCAAACAATCCCTTCCTTTTTGTTGTTTTTTCACCACTGCTTTTTCTCATGAATACAGACTTATAATAGCAATAATTCCTCTTTCAATTACTTTTTCATTTTTAATGTAATGTAGATTTTTCTTGTAATCTTTTAACATTTAGGAAATGGTGGAAGGGGTGTTGAAGATATTTGGTTATAAAGTGAGAGAAGCAAGGATCACCATCCTAAGGGATGTGAGTGGCATCATCAAGCCTTCTAGGTATGGTCCATTTCATTTGAAAGAGAGAAGGTTCGATCCAGGTTCTTTACTTATGCTTCAGTGGTAGACTCACAGGTGTTTCAACAGGAGGTCATGGATTTACTCATTGTGGTCTAAAAAAGAATAAAAAAATAAAACGAGAAGGTTCGATACTCTTGCAACCCGTGATGATTCATATGCACACACCCAGAATTTGTACATGTGGCTAACATTCCACTCAATATAGACAGCCCAAATGGTGGGCCCAAATTTCTGGATGGGTCATGAAACGAATTAAACTGAACAAGTTTTTGTACTGGCCGATTGGTGGGCACCTGATAGACGGTTCAAAATTCAACAAAGAAATAACCGTTAATCAGCGGTCAGAGGCGTTCAACTAATCTTCTTTTGGGGCGTTACCTATATACAGTGGGTCCAACAATGTAGACGGTTTAGTTTGTGTTATATTATGCCACGTGTACGAATCTGAGTGCATGCGTAGGGCATTTAGACTGCCAGCACGTGGAGAATCATTTCTTTTGTCGTTTACGTTCTCGCCTAAGTAGCGGGAGCGGATTGGGTGAGACTAGGGCGCGACTTGGGTGAGACACCGGGACTAGCGATGTGGGTGGGACCCTGACTGTAGGAGCCCACCTCTATGCATGAATTGTATATCCATGCCGTGCATCTTCTTTTCAGTCACCAAAAATTAAGCAGATGCAAGTTTTGGCTGGACCACATCATAAGAAACACTGGTTAATGACCATTAAAAACCTTCTGTGAGCCACAAAAGTTTTCTATAATCTTGATATTTGTATTTTTCTTTCTTCCCCATCTACGTGACCTTATCAACAGATCAGATGGTAAATAAACATTACGGTGGACTCCAAGAAGTTTTTAATGGCAGGTGTTCAATGAACACGGTTTCCTGTGGTGTGGTCCACCTAAAATTTACACCTACTTCATTTTTTAGACTACCCCCTAAAATAAACTAAAGAAACAGATGGAAGGCATGGATATACAAAAAATACATCCAGGTGAGCCCTATGGACAGGGCCTTACCGACGTAGCTAGTTCCAGGGTCTCACCTAAGTCGCACCCGTGACACTAGTGCTCTCAATGAAGTGGGTCTCACAACAGGCACCGTCAAGATCTTAGGTGGATCATGAAACAGGGTGCATTGAAGTTGTGTGTCCACCATTAAAATCATTTTAAGCTCACTATGATGTGTATATGTCATCAAAAGCTATCCAATATAGGGCTCTCTGGGCTGAGTAAGTTAATGAATGAAGCTGATCATCCGTACCTCATACCTAAGCCCCACTTGGCAAAAAATTTATAAAAATAAAAAAAAAAGAGGTTTAGACAATGACGTTGTTGGCCAACATCAGTGAGCAAGAGGTGTGAACATCCTTTTAGGGCGTGAATGAGGGTCATGTATATGTTATATTCATGTCGGCCATCTAATTTTTCATATTATTTTAAGGCCATGTCTCAAAAATGAGACATCCCAATCTCAGGTTGACCATACCACAATAAATAGTGAAATTTACATCATTTTGCTTTTAAATTAAATATATTATATTATATATTTTTTAGATATGTGATTGGGTGGATTTGGACCTAGATCAGACACGAATACGATAGCTATATGGATTTTTGGATAAGAAATGAAACTGAATATTTACAAGTGAATCAGATATTGACGTCACCTTTTGGATCCAAGTCGAATCCAAATTCGATCCAAATCAGGCTACAGATTTTCAAACTTTGAGCTGGATCCAACTAGGTTAGACCCATTGAGAGACCTAGGTAAGACCTCGGATCCACCGAGGTGGGTGGGACCCGGGGTTCACCGTGATTTGTCTTAAATCCACACCGTCCAACCATTTTGAAAGCTCATTTTAAGGTGTGATCCCAAAAATGAAGCTGACTCAAATCTTATCTTAGGTGGACCACACCACACAGGAAACACCATGATTGAATCCCCACCATTAAAAACTTCACAGTTTCTACTGGAATGTTTATTTGCCATCCAACCTGTTGATAATGTCACAAACACCTGGATTAAGAGGGCACACAAATATCATCTTGATCCAAAGCTCTTGTGGCCCGTAAGTTCTTAATGGTTAATCACCGCTGTATCCTGTACTATGGCCCATCTGGGATTTAGAACTGCTTCATTTTTTGGATCTTGCCCTAAAACGAGCTTTCAACACGGACGGCATGGATGTAGTCACATACATCACAGTGGGCCCACAGTCAGGGGTCCAACCCACCTCTGTGGATCCGGGGTCTCACCTAATCCGCTCCCATCAGCGAACGTATCCTCGTGTGGGTCCCATGGCTGGGTGATCCCAACTGTTCATATCTCCCAGATTGGATGGTCCTGTCTGTTATAGATGGTGGTCGTGAGATAGATGGTTGAGGGAAGAAAAACAGCTACGGTCGACTTTCAATACAAAAGGACAAGTATCAATGGGTCAGGTGTTCTTTGGTGACTGTAACAGGATGATCTAGACCATTCATCAGCTGGGCCTTGACATAAATACAAATAAAAAGAAATCACACTGATGGGACATCTCAAACCTAAATATGGATCAAGGGGCCTTTATTTTTGAGCTCATATATGAAGCACACAAATAAAACTGATCGGCATCTTTCCTAATGCCCACCAAAATGAATGGTTTTGATTTCCATCCAAGGTTGGTCCACACGTAAGACTGTTATAGACTGGGCTAGACTCGGCCTACCGATGGCCAGACTTGGGATGCATCAAGGCCCGTTGGGCTGGGGAATTCATCGCCCATTGATAGCCCCAGAAGATTTATGCATTCGGGCCATTGTACAATCTCTGAATGTGGGACCCATGGGATGATACATGCTGCGTTCATTGACGTGCAGGATGGCACTGTTGCTGGGCCCCCCAGGCTGCGGGAAGACTACACTTTTGCGTGCACTCGCAGGCAGGCTGGATAAATCTCTAAAGGTCTCTTTCTCTCTCTATTCCCCTTTCCATATCCTCCGTGCACCGTCAGGCCGTCTGGTCCCCCGCTCAGGCAAACTCACTCACTCAGAGGCAGTCCAACAGGCATACATGCACCCGAATGTTTGAGCATTTTGGACCGGTTGTGCATGGATCATGGCCTTAAAATCACACTGATTGGATGATCCTTACCATCTGTGCTCGTCGAATTTAGATTGCTGATCACTCTCAATTTTAACCGTCCATTTGATGTTTTCCGTTGGATGGGCTGGTTCATCTGATCAGCATGATTAAATGGCCATGATCCGTTCCTGTTGTAGCCTATGATTTGTGTGAACCAGATTGGCATGCATACATGCTATCTACGTATCCTTAGTGAGCGCCACAGAATCCTCTTCCATACCCGTTTGTCGGAAGGCTTAATATATCGAAAGGAGAGGGCTGTCAACGGGCCGGGCCTATTCAAAATCCTGATTTTAGGCCCGAGCCCGGACCATTGACACCCTAAGGAGTGGGTGTAGATGACAATTCCTTTGTAAACACCCGCCCTTTTTCTTTGTGGGTTTACCTCATTTAACCCAGCAATTCAGATTTAATTACTGTTTTGCTTCTCTAGATTTTTTTGTTTGAAATTGGGTGTTTTTCTTTTCATACCTTCTGTAATTTCCTTCTTTTTTATTTATGAGTTTTGTTTCATTTCCATTCCAGAGATTCCTAGTCTTAAATTTGCTTCTGCATTCATGTTTTGTATTCCTTTTCCCCCACTTGTTTTTGGGGCTTTGCTTCACTTAACCAATTGGATTTTTAGGGCACGTTTGGATCGTAAGTTACTGAAGATAAGCTACTTATGCCTCAAGTAGCTTATCTTGGTTTCTACTCATTAATCTGAAGTGATTAAGGGCCTGTTTGGATACCACCAAATAAGTCACTTTTTCTACTTACTGCAGTAGATAAGAAACTTACTGAGATAAGTAAGTTTGGTTTATGATCACTTATATGTAAATTTTTTATTTAAATTACTTAATCACTTCAGTTTAAGAAGTAGAAATCAAGACAAGCTACTCAAGGCATAAGTAGCTTATCTTAAGTAACTTACGATCCAAACACCCCCAACTTACTTAAAAGTTACTTATAACTGATCTTAAACCGAACTTACTTATCTCAAATAAGTTACTTATCTACTGCTTAAAGTAGAAAAAGTAACTTATTTGGTGGTATCCAAATGGGCCCTTAGTGAGCAACTCCTCCTCTGCAGACACTGTTTTATATTGAAATGATAAAATTTCAAATGGTTTTATACCTGAATAATGAAATTTCAAATACGAAATTCTCTCTCTTTCACTGTTGTTCTCACGTTGCCTCGCCTTTTTTCCTTTCCTAACTGGGTTTGCTTCCTTTACTTAGCAGTTGGGATTTCCAGTCCAAAAAAGGCAATTTTATTGTATGTATTTTTTATTTTTATTTTCCTTCATGGGTTTTTCTTCATTTCCTAGCTATTGAGATTTCTTGTTCAATAGTGCCACCATTTCTTGACGTGCTAAACTGTTTCTTTGTTCCACAGGTGGAAGGAGAGATATCCTACAATGGGTACCGTTTGGATGAATTTGTTCCTGAGAGAACATCGGCATACGTTAGCCAATATGATCTGCATATACCTGAGATGACTGTGAGAGAAACACTTGATTTTTCTGCTCGGTGCCAGGGTGTTGGGATCAAAGCAGGTAATCCCTCCGTTCATCTTTGCAGTTTTCAAATTGAGGAATTATATGATAATCCATTCAATTATATGGTTTTCGGATTGCACTAGTGGGGTTCAGTGGTCCAGACCACTAGTCGGATTAGATCTCCTGTGGATGGGCCATGGCCAAAACATCTTCTCAATAGGACATCCCTAAACCTTTGATTGGTTGCATGAGAATAGATGGTTAGCAATGACAGCAACGGTCCATAGTCAACTGAAGGAAGATGAAAGAGTGGATTGGTTGGATCTTGCATTCTTGAAGAATTTTGGGGTGGATGGTCCATCTACAGTGGGGCACAACTCCACGTTCTGGATTGCTCGCCAATGGGACCCACTCATATGAACTGGAGACCCAACGATACTATGAATATCCTGAGTCGAGAATCATCTAATTCCTCTTTCAAATAGTAATAACCTTAAACAGTAACCAAGGAACTCAGACCAGATATTATGTATGCATCCGAAGAAATGCTGATGGAATTAGAGAAGCGAGAGAAAGAGGCTGGAATAATTCCGGACGCTGATTTGGACACTTATATGAAGGTGATCTGCCTTACGCTGATTCTTATTGTTTTGATTTCTGGTTGGAGAGGGTTTAGTCGAGAAATTTTCTATGGAAACAGCTGAAAGATACACTTACTTTAAACAGGCAATATCGACTGGTGGTCAGAAGAGAAGTCTTCAAACAGATTACGTCTTGAAGGCAAGCTTTCTTCAAATGAATTTTGAATTCTTGCAATATAACAATTGCCGTTCTTTCAAGTATTTGGACTGTTGATCCAATTGAATTTATTTATGCAAGTTGTTTTCTTAGATTTTAGAAAATTAATAAGTGCCAGCTTGTGTGAAGATTCTTGGACTGGATGTCAGTTCGGATGTCATCATAGGTGATGCTATGAGACGAGGCATATCAGGGGGAGAGAAGAAACGAGTGACTCTAGGTATTTTACAAACCTTTTCTCTAATTGATATTTTGGAAGTGATGGATGTGTAGCAAGTCCCGACATTTTTGGGCAAGCAGGAGTATTTTCCGCGGAAATTGATATTAAGAATGTTTCATGCCGGGCTTGGAAAATTCCAAATATTGATTGGAGTTGATAGGTGGAAAACGGAAGCCTGCTAAATGTGATTCCCATTTTATATGCTTCTCCAAATTCACAGAAAATGGATGGTTATTCACTAATTGTTCCTGGTAGGTGAGATGATTGTTGGCTCATCTAGAACCTTCTTCATGGATGAAATATCAAACGGCTTAGATAGCTCCACCACATTTCAGATCGTTTCCAGTCTTCAGCAATCAGTGAACATAATGGAAACCACCATATTGGTTTCTCTTCTTCAGCCAGCTCCTGAGGTCTTCAATCTCTTTGATGACATAATCTTAATGGCCAAAGGGAGGATCATTTGCCAAGGCCCTCGTGATTGTGTTTTTGAGTTCTTCGAAAGTTGTGGTTTCAGGTGCCCGGAAAGGAAGAGTCCAGCTGATTTCCTTCATGAGGTATTCCATCTATACATTTTTCATCTGATGAATTTCCTTTTTGTTCACTAAGATGAGTTGTTTATTAAAAAAATTTTTCTGGAGGAATTAATGGACAATGATGAATTAGTGCATGTATAATTTACTGATGCCCATACAGGTGGAGCCCATGGTTCAGTGATCCAGAATATGGTATGATGAGCCCCATTGTGAATGTGGAACTGCCAACCCCCAAAATCTCCCAAATTTTAACATGCCAACAAATGGACATTTAAGAAGAAAGTACAGCAACACTACTTAAAAGACAGATTGGATGGCTAGGATCTTCCAACATGAGAGATTTTGGGGGTGTCTCCATCCATGTAAGCACTCATCATACCAATGTTCCAGATTATGATCCATGGGCCCACCTGTAAGGACTGGGTGAATCAGTAAACTATGCATCTGTTGATGTATCGATTCCTACTAATTCCTCTTTATTCTATTCAGGTCATCTCCAGGAAAGACCAAGCGCAGTATTGGTGCTGCTCAGACCAGCCATACCATTATGTTCCTGTGGAAAAATTCACTGAAAGATTCAAGGCATTTTCTGCCGGACAGATGTTATCAGTGGAACCTTCACAGCCATGTTGTATGCCCAAAAGCGGCAAGAATGCTTTATCCTTCACGACATACTCTCTAAGTAAAATAGAAATGTTCAGAGCATGCAGTAGTCGAGAATGGCTTCTTACAAAGAGAAATTTTTCTATATATGTTTCCAAAATTGTCCAGGTAGATATTGCCCACTTGCAAACATATCATCCTCCTACCCCTTACCACAACACATTTTACTGACTGACCTTTCCCGCCTGCAGCTCATGTTCCTTGCTTTCATCACAATGACCGTATTTATACGTACACAGATGAGTGTTGATTTGGTTCATGCTAATTACTACATGGGTTCTCTCTTTTTCTCCTTGGTTTTAATCATGATCAATAATAGCCCTGAGTTGATCATGACTCTTTCCAGACTTGAAGTATTTTACAAGCAAAGGGATTCATATTTCTATCCAGCCTGGGCATTCTCACTCCCTTCATCTGTTCTGAAAATACCTTATGCTTTTGTAGCATCACTTCTTTTCACATCGCTTACTTACTATGTAATTGGATATAGTCCAGAAGTTGGCAGGTGTGTTCATCCATCTAAATGACAAGAATTTCATATATTATACACTTGTGCAGACAACTCCCTAAATAGCATTCATATTGTTTCTTCTAGATTCTTCTGCCAGTTCCTCCTATTTTTTGTGTTGCATCTAATGTCTGCAATGCTTCAACGCGCTCTTGCATCGGTGTGCCGCACTTTTATGGCTGCTAATGTTGCTGGAAGCTTTTCTACATTTGCCTTTCTCTCATTTGGAGGCTTCATTCTTCCGCTGCGTAAGGTTCCATTCATGCATTCAAGTCAGAGGCTAATAGTTTGTTATCCGCATAATTGGATTTAGTTCTGGTTTTGATCGTTGCAGCTTCTATTCCAGCTTGGATGACCTGGGGATTTTGGATTTCTCCATTGTCTTATGCAGAGATAGGCATTACTGTCAATGAATTCCTTGCTCCGCGTTGGAAACAAGTAAGCTTCAGTTGACAGTTAATCAGATGTAGTGATATTATTTTTTTCTTGATGTACCCATGTTCCCTGCAAATTTCATAGAGGGTTCACAGGCTCCAGAAGTAGTGTGTCTGTACCAGTAGCTTCCATGATTGCAGTTATTGCACTACCCATATGCGACTCTTCATTCTTTTTCATCAATGTTGTCTTAATGTTATACCTGTATCCGGGTATGCTATCAGAACCCAAATAAACATCAATGATGATTTTCTTCTTTGTTTCTACATTTTTTAATGAGAGCAGATTTCTCATGCAAATGTTACTGTTAGTGAGCAAGTGATGAGAAGAAGAGGGTTTCTTTATGATGGATACTTTTATTGGATATCGGTGGGAGCTTTGTTTGGGTTTGTTGCAATTTTGAACATCATCTTTACTTTGGCCTTAACATATTTGAGGCGTAAGTTTGATTACCACCTGTGCTATTCTTCTATTGTTTTTTCCTCATCTTTCCATTTTGGTTATGAGTTGAGTTCTTCAAATGTATATGTTGTGTTAAAAATGAATTCCTTAGCCTGCTATCTACATCTTCTTAAGAACTCGTCCAATGCAGCTCCAGGAAAGTCCAAGGCTATGATATCCTTTGAAAAGCTTTCTCAACTGCAAGGCAAAGAAGACAATGACACTGAAAATCAACAGGAGATGGACTCTGCTTCAGTTTTTCTATCCGTCTCCAGTATGGGACAAAACAGAGCTGTTCAAATTATGTTTATCCTGTTCTTAAATTGTCTATATCCTAGTCTTTGTGTTCTTGTAATTTCCTTTCCAGTTCTTCAAAGAGTTTAGGAGAGAACTACAAGTATCATATGTGAACTTTACTGATTTCCATAGGAATGAGAATGTTGTGATTGGTTATGCAGGAAAGACGGTTTTACCTTTTGAGCCACTAGCTTTGTCATTTAAAGGCATACAGTACTTCATTGACGCACCTGCGGTAATCATACTACATTGGATTATTGACTCCAAGATATTAGGGTATTTTTGGATGCACCATCCAATTGTGCTGCAATGATCAGTCTAAAACGGAAATAAAATTGTAATTTCCCTTAACATTCATATTGAGGTAGTGGCTCCAAATTGCATTATGTTATGTTCAAGATGGATTTGAAAGGAACCCGACTTCAATTTGTTGGCTACTTCCTCATTTTGGGTATTAGGAACTATCACTAACTTTTGTCCTGTCTCTTTGATTAACCTAAGCATTTTCAATTCTATTTGATCATCCAAACACAGACTCACTGCAGTAGCATTCAAATTTTGTCCCAGAAAAAGACAAGCCAAGGTGAAACTCGGCAAAGGATCCAGCTTCTGCAAGACATCACAGGTGTCTTCAGGCCTCATGTTCTTACAGCTCTAATGGGTGTCAGTGGATCAGGAAAGACAACACTCCTGGATGTTCTCTCTGGAAGAAAAACGGTCGGTACTATTCAGGGACACATCAGAGTCGGAGGGTATCCCAAGGTTCAGGAAACATTTTGTAGAGTGTCTGGTTATTGTGAGCAGAATGACATACATTCTCCACATATTACAGTTGAAGAATCTATTATACACTCAGCTTGGTTGCGCCTTGGACCAGAAATTAGTCAAGAGACTAAGAAGGTATGATTTCTTTCACATCATGTTGAGTATTTTCAGGGACTTCTCTTTGTGAAACATGTAAGTAGCTCGTCTCCTTTTTCTTTTATGATGATAAACAACTGTTCTAGTCTAGGTACTTGGAATGTTGATCTCTCTCCCACATATGCTATGAGTGAATCATAAGTGGCTTGTCAATATGACTGAGCTCCGAACCTGGTGAATTTTATTGAAAAAAGTAGCTAATCTGCTGCAGTTCCACACTTTGCAGGAGTTTGTAATTGAGGTTTTGGAAACTATTGAGCTTGATGAAGTTAAAGACACTTTGGTTGGAATTCCCGGCATAAGTGGTCTCTCTATAGAACAGCGTAGAAGGCTGACATTTGCAGTGGAGCTTGTCGCAAACCCATCTATTATGTTTATTGATGAACCTACATCAGGTCTAGATGCAAGGACAGCTGCAATTGTGATGCGTGTGGTGAAAAATGTAGTTCAAACAGGAAGGACAGTAGTTTGCACCATCCACCAACCAAGTATTGACATATTTGAATCATTTGATGAGGTAATTCTTACCCAATTTAGTGGTCATAAGTATGAAAAAATAGTTATATAGATGGTGTATTGCAAGTTTCTTGGTTAGGATTAATGAATGCCTTCATAGAGACTTAAAAGAAACATCACAACAAACCCAAAAAACTTTAATTGGTTTACATTGACCTGGAGGAAATGGATGCATGGATAGATAATCTTCTGATCGAATCACAACTGCTTAGTGTATGGGTTTCTCTACTGCTAAACCGGTCCTCGTATCTTGATGATGGGTCTGAGTACTCATATTACAACTTTGAAGGCAACATTTTCTTTCTTTAATGATGTCTCTCATTAGTCATTACTATTAGAAAAAAAAACAGAGCTCAACATTGCAAACATGCCAGCATCTCTGTCTTTTAACCAAGGTTTTAAAAGGTGAGTCAAAGGCAAGGCATTTTAGCCTCCTTGAAGGTGATGTATAACATTGTGAAGACACCCAGGTCCATAGCTCAACTGGCAGACTGAGTGAAGATAGCCTCATTTCAACACTGAGGTCATGGTATCGATTCCCATAGTGGGGGTGGCTAACATTGTGATGTGACTAACAGGGGTGGGTAAGTGTACTAACAATGGGGGTGTGTGAACTAACCCGTATATATATATATATATATATATATATATATATATATATATATATATAAAGAAGGTGATGTATAAGCTTCTTTAGTTGTCTAGATCTGTCAATTAAAAAATCAATCTACGTAAAGAAAGCCAAAATAAATAAGAAAGAGAGGAAACTTCTACAAAACATATTAACTTTCCCAACATCAATTATCGATATACATTTATGTTTCAGAGATGCATTTTACAAAATGCTCATGCAGAGTTGCATTGGCACACTAGAAAGCTATGGTTGATGACTCAAAAACACTTCTCTACTCAGTCGTCAACTCAACTTGATTGGGTTTCATCAAGACTAAAAAAAATCAATTAGGTCACCAGTCTCTTAAGACTTATTCAGGATTCTGTTGACTCAGTCTACTAGATTCGACTCAACTCAAGAAAACTCAGAGCAACTAATAAAAGAAAACTCAATAAATTCAACAAAAATCGACTTGCTTCACTGAGATTCCACAATATTTATAATTCTTTGATATCGCGTCTTGGTGTTAAAAATTCAAAACATCTTGACTGACTGACTCGATTCTATTCGACTTAAGAGACTTTTTAGTCAAATTTTCAAGTTCTAAAACCATGTTAGAGAGTAAACATTTACTTAATAGGACGCTATTTTGATTTTTCCTCCCTTTTTTAGGATATGCCCTGTGTCTCAATATAGAGCATAAAGGGAAGGAAGAAAATGTCGACATGGAAAAAAATTGCAAAGAACAAATATAGAAGTACAGAAATTAGGTTTTAATCACTAATTGGAGGATTAGGTTGCCCATCTTCTAGAAAATTGTATCAAGAAACCCCCCCACCCACTAAGAGAAATGCAATGAAGCTTTTTTCTTCTTTTTAAATTACATTCAGGACATTGTGGAAACGGCGTTGCATGAGATCAGAACCACAATAACTCAAACTTGATGTTGATTCCAAATAAAGATGTAAAGTGATAGAGGATGGCAGCTAGAATGGCAATGTTTGATGTAGAGTGGTGCCAACAAGTATCTAGAAGCTTAATAATGAAGGATGGAAGAATTCAAGACTGAATAACAGTGATAAAAATAGGGAAATTCAGGGTGTAACAGATTCAAGGTTTAAGGGTGATTGTACGGCTGGATGGCTGTAGTTGTGGGGCCCCGGCCCCACTCGTATATAGTGTATTTTACTATTCATGTTTTAAGTTTTTTCCCTTTTCTACCCCTGGACTCATGTTGAGTCTTTCTTTCATATGTAGGGGTATTTCTGTATTTTTCCACACACACACACACACACACACACACACACACACACATATATATATATATATATATATATATATATATATATATATATATATGCTCTCTCTACATTGTGTGGGTAGAGGAAATTCATTCTCAATAGCCTGTCATGGTATCAGAGCAGGTTATTCAAGCCTGCCCAATCTGAGATGTTCTATCTCAGATTCGTCCCCACCATCTTCCCCAAATTCGGCACCCTCCCTATTTCCGGCCATTAGTAGCAGCTCCGTCAGATCCGTCAGCTCCATCTCCGTCGGCAGCAGTTCCTCCGTAACTCCTCCGGCTCCGTCAGAAGCTCCCACAGCTCCGTCAGCAGCTCCTCCAGCTCCGTCCATCAGCAGTAGAACCTCCCTGCGTCAGCAGTAATAGCTCCGTCCGTTAGCAGTAGCAGCTCCATCCTTAGCTCCCTGTTTCCCCAGATCCGTCGCTCCGGCTGTCTGCGTGCTTCGTCCGCCCTCCTCCTGTTGTGTCGTGTACCGTGCACAACCCGCACATTAACAGCTCATGATTGTCGGTAGACTGTCCCTCGCCTTCAGGAGACCGAAGTTCCCTAAATCTCTCCAGAAACTCTCTATCTCATCCAGAGTCTTTTTGACCAACCGATACTTTCCATCAGGCAACCGAAGATCACCTGTCTGGCACAGATTGAAGGCGAAACCCTTCAACGTTGGTCCTTTTCTTCTCTCTACTTTTGTTCCGTATTGCTATGGACAAAGAGCACTATTGGGCTGATGCTCCTCGTTGTAGCTTTGATGACACCAACTACAGGTTGTGGTCCATCCACTTTCAAAGTTTTTTTAAAGGTCGGGGGTTGTGGGGACTAGTTGATGACGCTTTTCCGACCCCTCCCTGTACTGATTTAGACAAACTTGTCAATTGGGAGATGAAAAATGGGCGAATTATCACTTGGATCCTTGACTCCATCAATAAGACGAAAGATGTCGGCCTGACCTTGCACCGTACGACCAAGGCAATGTGGGAACACCTTAAGGCGGTCTATTAACAGAGCAATGACGTCCGTCTCTACCGTTTGGAACAGGATCTGGCCCATATTACTCAAGGTGACAAGACCATTTAGGCATTTTATTCGGAAATAGTGGCCATTTGGACAGAAATGGCGATGATGGATTCTGAGTTTTCCACTGATTTTCAGATATTCCACGATATGAGAGACAACACGCGTGTTCGCCAATTCCTTATGAAGTTGAGACTAGAGTATAAGCATTGTCAAGTTGCTCTTCTCCATCCTAATCGCCTTCTTTCTCTAAATGTTGCTATCAATGACCTGTTGGTTGAAGAGCAGAGGTTGAAGGTTCTTTCTACCTTACCTCAGTCTTCTACTTCCTTTGATATGGTATTAGTGGCCTCCACTTCATCCAATAGTTGTGGCTTGAGCAATGTGACGTGCTATGCCTGTAACAAAGAAGGCCATGTGGTCTCTCAATGCCGCGAGTGGTGTGCTTATTGTCGACGGACTGGACATGGTATTGTCGATTGCTGGACGAGGGCTTCTGCTTCCTCCAGAGAGGTGTTTAGGGTTCTATTTAGAGAAGAGAGAGGCTAAGGAACCCAATAGAGAGCTTCGTTGAGAGAGAGAGAGAGAGAGAGAGAGAGAGAGAGAGGTGTTTAGGGTTCTATTTAGAGAAGAGAGAGGCTAGGGAAGCCCATAGAGAGCTTTGTCCAAGCTTGTAGAACAGGGAAAGCCCACCCTACAGATTAGGGTAAGGATGGGGATGGAATTTGAATGGCCTAGGGATTTGAAAGTTCACAACCCAGAAATCTTGAATGTGACCTCTAATTAATGATCTCAAGGATTTATAGGTTTGTTTAAACTCAGAATAAAAGAGAAACAGATGAGATTTGAAGGTCTGAAATAGAAGATGTGGAAGTAAGAAGAGAAGAAGGTTATATAATATTAAAGGAGGGAAAGAGAGAGGTTTCACCACAAAATCAACACTAAGGGGTCGTTTGGATGCTTGTAAAGTCCTTAAGTTGTAAAGAGATTACAGGTAATCGGATTACAAGGGCTGTTTAGATGCATATATTTGCCTATAAAGGCTTTACAGGCTGTAAACAGATTACAACTTTTAGCTGTAATCTGAAACCTAACAAAAAGCCATGTTTCAGATTACAGGTAAAGTCTTTACAGCTATAAAGGCATTATACATATTAGAACACAATGGTTGATATACACTCATGATATGTGGGGCCCACCATAATGTGTACGGTACATTCAATCTATCCATCATGTGCTTCCCTTGATGCTTTCCTAAGCCTTAAATAAACAGCTTGTTGATTATCAAATGGACCACACGAGGGAAGGATGGGACGTCCTGTAATGACCCCAAATTTTGTATAAACATTAGAATGGATCAAAGATAATTAAAGACAAGAGATATATCACGAGCACGTGTTTTAAAGTTACAAGTATAGCAAGAGTGATTTCTTCTCGCTCACTAAATCCAATGATAAAGTAGTTTGGATGTTCATGGCATGCATCACGCCGTTGGGCAGATGATGATGAGAAAAAGGTAAAAGCATTGAAAATCTTGCATAACACCAAATCCTATAGATAATTCCTATCTGATTTAGAGGGAGCAGACCGATTTTAGAGAGGATGCATCGTCTATAAAAGGGGGGGGTACATGTTTTAGGTTGGACAGAGCAGTTTCATCATACCCAAGTCATCCCCCCTAGTTAAAGTCCCTTGGTCATTCCATGGAAAAGAGGAAGCGACATGTGAGAGTGAGGGTGATATGAGAGAGAATACCTTTTGCTTCTCGCCACCGCACCTCGAGTAAACTTCGGGGACGAAGTTTGTTTTTAAGGGGGGGTGGATTGCTGTAACGCCCCGATTTTTCATGGCTCGAGTAATAAACCCATGCTCTGAAAAGCCCGAGTGTAAAGACTATTAATCATCATTTATCAATATCTTTGTAATCCAAATACGAGAGATAGATAGGATCCCACAAAGCAAAATCATCATATCAGAGCGGAAGTAAAGTAATGCCCATAAGGCTTATACAAATCCAATGTTCCAAAAGTAACGAACAAAAAGAAAAGTAAACTAATCGTCAAGGGCCGCCATCTGGTCCAGCTCCTCCTGGGACAGGTACGGCCATTTGTCTCTAATGTCCGCCTTAGGCTCTACCTCAACTGGAACAGTGACATCCTCTCCATCATCTGCACCATCTGATATATTTTGACAACGTCAATCGTTGTCATAGTGAGGCAACACCCTCCAAGATTTCCATGTACATAATACAAGACAATTATTCTAAAAGCAGATGTAAATAATCATAGGAAACAGGTAACAAGTATCCAACACATATCACAATTATCATGTTACTTTTAAATCTTGTTAGTGCATGAATGCATGCACATGTTCTTCAGCCTGGGGATGTATCCAGCTGGTGAGGGTCGAGCCGACAGTAACTCGGTTAATCACCAAAGTTACCCGCAATGCAATGCTTATCAACCAAGAATAGTGTGACTCGTCGTCAACACATCCACAAATGCAATGCGATGGATGATTACCCAGCCGTCATTAGTCCATTTGGTAATTTAATAATATACTCGCGGACACTATGGGGGACGTGCACAATCCAGCATAGGCCGACGGCTCGGGCATAGCATCCCAAAACACCATCCCCGGCCCACGAGAGGAATGATCATAGGTTTAACTCCCATTCCTTTCTAATTAATATACTACAACTCAATATCAATATAACTTGCAAGACAGTATCAATATTTATCATAATGCCCATATTTTCTAACATTTATCATTCAAACGAAATTTACTTTCATGCCAACATAATTCATAAGATTATAGCATCCACTTCATAACTAAAATTAACACACATGTGAAATATTTAACATGTTCCATTTAAAAATCAAATTTAATTCAAATAAACTTTTTGAATCCAACAAGAGAACACTACTATATTTTCTTCAAGTTATTTATACATTTCAATAGTGGTGCTATCAACATACCTTGTAACAAAACAATTATGAATATAATCAATATTCAATGAAAATAGGGGAAGCTTGAAGGGTGAGGGACCTCACCTTGAAGTCGCAAAGCTCTTTCTAAATTGGTAGAATGCAATGTGGTCCCAACACAAGCTCTATCCTAATTCGGCACAATCAATAAAAAGGAAGAGAAATTAGATTTAAAACGTAGTTTTTTTTTCCTCTAATTACGATCACAAAAAGATTGGAGAGGAAGTAATCCACTACCACTCAACACAACTTCTAATACTAGATTGACAAGAGCTTAATCAAACTAACTCATAATAATTGAGTTCGAGTGAGGTGAGTTATGCATAGGGTTGGGCTAAATTTGAAATACAAACGTTACTTTCCAATGGAGTTCAAAAATTTGACCCCAACCTATTTTGATTGGCTTCGGAATTGTCATCAATGAATTAAGCCCCCTTAAGTCACTAAATAACAATCAGATAATATATTGGAAGCTATACTTGAGTCCTAAATTCTATTCCTCACAGAAATCCAACAAGATCAGGTAGCAATTAGAATGATAATTAATACCACCATCATTACACTCATCCAGCTACAACAGTGTATCTAAATCAACCTACACCAAACCACTCATCAAGCACAACTAAGATGAATGGATCATCACAGTTAAGAAAGGTTTTAACACAACAGAAACCTTAAAATCGTGTATTTCCGCTGCCTAATAATCTAAGCAATATTTCAAGGTAAAACTGACTCAATAGAACCCCCATAGCAGGCTAGAAGCACAGGTTGCAATAGATAACTCAGTCGAAGTCTCAACCTCCAACTGAACAACAAAAGAACTAAAACCATCTTGTAAAAACGAAAATGATGAAGAAATTACCTGTGTGAGTAAATCTGAACCCAACAATAGAAATCAACAAGATATAAGCATCAGCAACAAGGAGATGGTGGAACTCGGCTTGTTTTCGAATGGCTGCAACGCCACCACTCCACACACTAATCAACCCTTTCCATTGAAGGAAAACGCATCACAAATCGCCCCAGCCATACTCTACCATCCAAACGTTGACGATCTATGTTGGACTACGAAGGTTCTTCGAGCAGATTCGACAGATGCAACACCCCGAACAGATCAGACTCCGACTCTAGCAGCAACACGCTAGAACAAGATGGCATATGAATGGATGGTTGCAGATCGATGACTCAACCTTCAAACCAGCAGGTAAGATCGGAGAAGAAAGGATTTAGAAGGCTGAGAAAATACGAAAATGAAGAAGAAAAGGCAATGGAAGGTCGGCCGCTCCAGATGTAGGGTTTCACATAACAGGTTGCAAATCAGAAAAAAAATCACCACTTCCTTTTTATAGCTGCCTTCTAATCCATGTGCAAGAGGTATGGACGACTAGGATTTCACTAAAACTCTTCCTAACAGAGTGCTATGGGCGGTCAAGATTCATTCTAAAGCATCGGACGCGGATTGCCAAGCTGGCAATTGTAATTTCAAAAGAAACAGCTACACAGACGGACTTTGATGAGTCCCCTACATGCGCACACAAGTCCATCCAAGGAAAGCTTCCAAGGTTAGACAAAGGGCATACCCCTCTACAAAATAGACGGATTGGATTTTCCATGTGTGGGCCACAATGATCGCAGTTTGACGATTTTGTAGCTGCAGAAAACACAAACTACATTTGAACAGCCTAACTTTCAGCATAATCTATGATACTTTTGAAACACGGTGGGTGACATCGTCACCAAGGTTTTGATTTTCCCTCGCCCACGAATCACTTGAACGGTTTGGATCATCCCACTTGTTCACGAAAAGTGGGCCATTTATTTTCCAAAAATGGACAGCGGACGACCTCTCGGCGGGAAATAAAAAAAAGAAGAAGAAGGAATCTCCTTTTTAGGTAAATCGGGTCAGCGTACGCTGACCCAAAGCTTGAGTTATGGTGCACGGCAAGTGTACGGGCATTGGTGCACCACCCTACCACAACCTGGGTTTGTTGTAATCTATTATGAGATCCACACCATCCAATCATGACTGTGGATGTTTTTATGGTTGATGACCCACACTAGAACCATTCCATCAATCAGGTGGGCCGCACACATTGTTTAAACTAATAATAAAATATTTATTTTTATTATTATTTTTATTTATATATAAAAAAAATAACATTAAAGTGTATGCCAAATAGGGGTATTACAGTCTACCCCCCTAACAAAAATTTCGTCCTCGAAATTACCTGGATGATGATATCAAAATAATTGTGGGTATTTATCCTTCATCCCAGCTTCCCTTTCCCAAGTTGCTTCATCTTCTCCATGGCGGGACCATAGTACTTTGACTAGAGGAATAACCTTAGTCCGAAGAACTTGCTCTTTACGGTCCAATATACGAACTGGTTCTTCCACATAAGTGGCATCATCTCTCAACTCAATATGCTCCCAATGTATAATGTGTGAAGGATCAGGCTCATACTTCCTCAACATCGAGACATGAAATACATTATGAATATAAGCCAAGTTTGGAGGTAATGCCAAACGATATGCAACTGTACCCACGCGCTCTAAGATCTCGAAGGGTCCAATATACCGAGGAGAGAGCTTCCCTTTCTTCCCAAATCGCATAACACCCTTCATCGGCGAAACTTTCAAAAACACATGATCCTTGACTGCAAACTCTAATTCTCGACGACGGTTGTCTGCATAGCTCTTCTGTCTACTCTGTGCCACCCGGAGATGTTTCTGAATCACACCAATCTTCTCTGATGTAACCTGAATAAGCTCAGGGCCCAATAAACTCCTCTCACCAATCTCGGCCCAACAGTGCGGTGCTCTGCATGGTCGACCATATAATGCTTCAAATGGAGCCATACCAGTACTTGCTTGATAACTATTGTTATAAGCAAACTCTGCAAGAGCCAAATGATCATCCCAATTCCCTCTGAAATCCAATACACAAGCCCTCAACATGTCTTCAAGAATCTGATTGACCCTTTCTGTTTGACCATCCGTCTGAGGGTGAAAAGCCGTACTGTACTTTAGAGTTGTGCCCAACTCTTCCTGTAGTCTCCTCCAGAAAGCAGAAGTAAACCTGGAATCTCGATCAGAAATAATCTCACGCGGAACCCCAAATGATCGAACAACCTCCTGAATGTATAACCTTGCCAAATCATCTGCTGAGTCAGATATACGAATCGGCAAAAATCGTGCAGTCTTCGTCAATCTGTCGACAATCACCCAAATAGAGTCATGCTTCTTCTGAGTTCTAGGAAACCCAGTGATAAAATCCATAGTGATACAATCCCATTTCCACTCTGCCAACGGTAACGGCTGTAACAATCCTGGCGGTCTACGGTGTTCGGCTTTCACCTGCTGACATGTAAGACACCTTGCCACATAAGCTGCTATCTCTCGCTTCATATTTCTCCACCAATACTGACGTTTCACATCTCTGTACATCTTAGTACTACCTGGATGAATAACCATTCTAGATTTATGAGCTTCATCCAAAATTTCTCGTTTCAATTCGGAATTATTGGGCACACATAACCGGCCTTGATACCGAAGTTCACCATCTTTACCAATTCGCCATTCATAATTTTTCTCAGTTTTACATTTTTCCTTCCTCCTTTTGAATTCCTCGTCAAGATCCTGTGCCTCAATGACCTGTCGAACCAAAGTGGGTTCCACTAACAAATTTCCCGCAAGTGCATAAAAATCTTGTACAAATTCTATCATTTCCCACTCCTTAACCATTAAGGAGGCCATCATCACCTGCTTCTTTTTTCGGCTCAAAGCATCAGCTACAAGATTAGCCTTACCCGGGTGGTAAGACACTTCAAAATTAAAGTCCTTCATCGTTTCCATCCATCTTCGCTGTCTCATATTCAAGTCCTTCTGTGTAAAGATATACTTTAAACTTTGATGATCACAGAATAACTCAAATTTCTCTCCATACAAATAATGACGCCATATTTTCAAAGCAAATACCACAGCAGCAAGTTCCAGGTCGTGCGTCGGATAATTTTCTTCGTGTTTCTTCAACTGTCTTGAAGCGTAAGCAATAACTTTTCTGTTTTGCATCAAAACACAACCTAACCCTGTTCCAGATGCATCACTGTACACCACATACTTCGCACCCTCCTCTGGAAGTGTAAGTACTGGCGCTGAAGTCAACCTTGCTTTAAGCTCTTGAAATGCTTTTTCAGCATTTTCATTCCACACAAACTTGGCATTCTTCTTTGTCAACTGTGTCAACGGTCGTGCAATACGAGAAAATTCCTTGATGAACCGCCGATAATATCCTGCCATTCCCAGAAAGCTTCGAACTTCAGTAACCGTAGTAGGTTGTTCCCACTTCACCACAGCCTCAACTTTAGCTGGATCAACTGCAATACCCTCAGCCTTTACCACATGCCCAAGAAATTTCACTTCATCTTTCCAAAAATCACATTTTGACAGTTTTGCATACAACTGTTGTTCTTTTAATACTTGCAAAACTTTTCTCAAATGTTCTTCATGATCCATTCGAGTCTTTGAATAGATCAGTATATCATCTATGAAGACAATAACGAATCGATCTAAATACGGCATGAAGATACGATTCATTAGATCCATGAATACCGCCGGCGCATTTGTGAGTCCAAAGGGCATAACTAAGAACTCATAATGGCCATATCGAGTTCTAAATGCCGTCTTGGAAATGTCCACATCGCGGATTCTTAATTGATGATATCCCGACCTTAAGTCAATCTTAGAAAAGAATTTTGCTCCCTTCAACTGATCAAAGAGATCATCAATTCGCGGCAATGGATATTTATTCTTCACAGTTACACTGTTCAATCGTCGATAGTCGATGCACAACCGAAAAGTTCCATCTTTTTTCTTCACAAACAAAACTGGCGCACCCCATGGAGAGACGCTAGGTCTAATAAAACCTTGTTTCAACAAATCTTCAATTTGAGTCCGCAATTCTTCCATTTCACACGGAGACAATCTAAATTGGGACAAGGAAATTGGAGAAGTACCAGGCAGAAGTTCAATTGTGAAATCTATTTCCCTCCGAGGAGGTAATCCTGGTATATCTTGAAAAACTTCTGGGAATTCCTGTACTATGGGAATAGAGTCTACTGTGATCTCATCTGACTTTTCCACATCTACAGCCATCAACCGATGAAATACTTCACACTTCCGTTTTCCTTGTAATACAATTGGGGTTTGGTTTGGAAGGGATATTTTGACTGTTTTAGTACCACAATCCAATACAGCTTGGACTTGAGACAACCAATCCATACCTAAAATGATATCATACTGCCTCATGTGCATTACTACCAAATCAACATATATTTCTTGATCCACCAACAATACAGGGCATGCTTTGCATATTTTGTTTGTTTCCGTTAGTTTTCCAGCAGGTGAGAGAACTGTGAGAGTGATATTTGTACGACTAACTTTTAACTCTAGTCGTTCAACTAAAGCATGCGCAACAAACGATAATGTAGCACCAGTATCAAATAAAATATACACCGGGGTTTCTTTGACAAATGCCGTACCTTCGATCGCTTTCAGTTCTGTCTCTTTAGATGTAGAAGCCTCCAAAGCATATACACGTGCAAGTCCACCCTTGGAAGGAGCTTGATATCTGATCGGCTGGGCTCGAATCATAGTTGGAGGTCTAGCTGCCACTTGATTCTGAGAAGAACGATTAGCTACTGGTGGAGTAATACCTTCATCGCGCATCTTCTGGTAGCAATATGGTGCAATATGGCCTGATTTCCCACAGTAATTGCACACCTTGACAGACTGTGTGGAATGAGCTATCTGTGGAGTAAACTTCATCCTCTTTTCTGTCGCAGAAGGGATAAAAGATGTCGTTCGGATTTTGTTTCCCACATCTCTGAAAGGAGCTCGAATTTTGGCCAGACGCTCAAAATCCTTTTCAACACGAATAGCCTTGTCCACAAGATCAGCAAAATCAGAGAAATCTGTCGCACATAGTCTCGACTGAATATTAGCACGAAGCTCCCTCCTTGAATTTCTGAAATTTATATTCTGCATCACCAACCACGCTTGGTGCATAACGGGACAGCTCAGCGAACCGCGCCTCATACTGAGAAACTGTCATACCTCCCTGTTCCAATTTCAGAAACTGTGAAATTTTCTCTTTCCGAAATGACTGAGGAAAATACTTGTCGTTGAATCTACGCTTGAACTCTTCCCATGTCCAACTGAAATTTTCTGGCACACTTCGCAGCACACCTTCCCACCATATATCAGCCTCTCCCTCTAGAACATAAGTAGCCAAAGCAACTTTCTGCTCATCAGAAACACCAAGTGGCCTCATCATTTTGACCAACTTGTTCAACCAATGCTCAGCTTGCACTGGGTCCGTCACTCCAGAAAATGTCGGGGGACGAAGGCGCTGAAATCTCTCAAACAGCTCTACCTCACGCATATCATCAGAACGTGGGGTCGGCACAGGCACATTCCGCCGAGGTGTAACCTCCTGATTAGGAATTGCTGTGTGGATAGTGCGCTGAAGACTCTCTAGCATTGCAGTGAATGCCATATGCTGTTGTTGCATCATAGCCGTGAAATGCCTCATCTCGTATGGCGGCATTTCCTGTTGTGTACTACCCAGTGGAGTACTCTCATGAACCGGAGGCGGTGGAGGTGGAACAGAATGAGTCTTCTGTCCAGCAGTAGATCCTCCAGGCCTAACTGACGAATCTGGATCAAGATCGGTCCTCCCATCCTGAACGTATTCCTCAGGTGGTGCCAGCATAAAAACCGACTTTGACTTAGAGTAGCGAGAGATCTTTGGAGCCATAATCCTACCAAAACAGGATTGTTATGGTCCATTTCATATCATCCCACAAATTATTCTGATATTTGTATGTAGTACCCCAACAATTATAACTTACAATCATAAATTTCAAAAATATACTAAAAATATTGTGTGGAAATATGGTAAAGAATTCCAAAGAGCCATTAGTGCTCATGTACCTAGAATTTCAATTTCTACATTCAAATGGCTATCCTACAAGTGTGTGGGAACTAAATTTGGGTCTCTAATTCACATGTTATTCTGAATCTAAAAAGGGATTTTAAGTACTTATCAAACATTGGAATCTGTATAAGTTCTTCCACAAAGCAGGTTTCATTTATCAAATCTATCTCTGATACCAACTTGTAACGCCCCGATTTTTCATGGCTCGAGTAATAAACCCATGCTCTGAAAAGCCCGAGTGTAAAGACTATTAATCATCATTTATCAATATCTTTGTAATCCAAATACGAGAGATAGATAGGATCCCACAAAGCAAAATCATCATATCAGAGCGGAAGTAAAGTAATGCCCATAAGGCTTATACAAATCCAATGTTCCAAAAGTAACGAACAAAAAGAAAAGTAAACTAATCGTCAAGGGCCGCCATCTGGTCCAGCTCCTCCTGGGACAGGTACGGCCATTTGTCTCTAATGTCCGCCTTAGGCTCTACCTCAACTGGAACAGTGACATCCTCTCCATCATCTGCACCATCTGATATATTTTGACAACGTCAATCGTTGTCATAGTGAGGCAACACCCTCCAAGATTTCCATGTACATAATACAAGACAATTATTCTAAAAGCAGATGTAAATAATCATAGGAAACAGGTAACAAGTATCCAACACATATCACAATTATCATGTTACTTTTAAATCTTGTTAGTGCATGAATGCATGCACATGTTCTTCAGCCTGGGGATGTATCCAGCTGGTGAGGGTCGAGCCGACAGTAACTCGGTTAATCACCAAAGTTACCCGCAATGCAATGCTTATCAACCAAGAATAGTGTGACTCGTCGTCAACACATCCACAAATGCAATGCGATGGATGATTACCCAGCCGTCATTAGTCCATTTGGTAATTTAATAATATACTCGCGGACACTATGGGGGACGTGCACAATCCAGCATAGGCCGACGGCTCGGGCATAGCATCCCAAAACACCATCCCCGGCCCACGAGAGGAATGATCATAGGTTTAACTCCCATTCCTTTCTAATTAATATACTACAACTCAATATCAATATAACTTGCAAGACAGTATCAATATTTATCATAATGCCCATATTTTCTAACATTTATCATTCAAACGAAATTTACTTTCATGCCAACATAATTCATAAGATTATAGCATCCACTTCATAACTAAAATTAACACACATGTGAAATATTTAACATGTTCCATTTAAAAATCAAATTTAATTCAAATAAACTTTTTGAATCCAACAAGAGAACACTACTATATTTTCTTCAAGTTATTTATACATTTCAATAGTGGTGCTATCAACATACCTTGTAACAAAACAATTATGAATATAATCAATATTCAATGAAAATAGGGGAAGCTTGAAGGGTGAGGGACCTCACCTTGAAGTCGCAAAGCTCTTTCTAAATTGGTAGAATGCAATGTGGTCCCAACACAAGCTCTATCCTAATTCGGCACAATCAATAAAAAGGAAGAGAAATTAGATTTAAAACGTAGTTTTTTTTTCCTCTAATTACGATCACAAAAAGATTGGAGAGGAAGTAATCCACTACCACTCAACACAACTTCTAATACTAGATTGACAAGAGCTTAATCAAACTAACTCATAATAATTGAGTTCGAGTGAGGTGAGTTATGCATAGGGTTGGGCTAAATTTGAAATACAAACGTTACTTTCCAATGGAGTTCAAAAATTTGACCCCAACCTATTTTGATTGGCTTCGGAATTGTCATCAATGAATTAAGCCCCCTTAAGTCACTAAATAACAATCAGATAATATATTGGAAGCTATACTTGAGTCCTAAATTCTATTCCTCACAGAAATCCAACAAGATCAGGTAGCAATTAGAATGATAATTAATACCACCATCATTACACTCATCCAGCTACAACAGTGTATCTAAATCAACCTACACCAAACCACTCATCAAGCACAACTAAGATGAATGGATCATCACAGTTAAGAAAGGTTTTAACACAACAGAAACCTTAAAATCGTGTATTTCCGCTGCCTAATAATCTGAGCAATATTTCAAGGTAAAACTGACTCAATAGAACCCCCATAGCAGGCTAGAAGCACAGGTTGCAATAGATAACTCAGTCGAAGTCTCAACCTCCAACTGAACAACAAAAGAACTAAAACCATCTTGTAAAAACGAAAATGATGAAGAAATTACCTGTGTGAGTAAATCTGAACCCAACAATAGAAATCAACAAGATATAAGCATCAGCAACAAGGAGATGGTGGAACTCGGCTTGTTTTCGAATGGCTGCAACGCCACCACTCCACACACTAATCAACCCTTTCCATTGAAGGAAAACGCATCACAAATCGCCCCAGCCATACTCTACCATCCAAACGTTGACGATCTATGTTGGACTACGAAGGTTCTTCGAGCAGATTCGACAGATGCAACACCCCGAACAGATCAGACTCCGACTCTAGCAGCAACACGCTAGAACAAGATGGCATATGAATGGATGGTTGCAGATCGATGACTCAACCTTCAAACCAGCAGGTAAGATCGGAGAAGAAAGGATTTAGAAGGCTGAGAAAATACGAAAATGAAGAAGAAAAGGCAATGGAAGGTCGGCCGCTCCAGATGTAGGGTTTCACATAACAGGTTGCAAATCAGAAAAAAAATCACCACTTCCTTTTTATAGCTGCCTTCTAATCCATGTGCAAGAGGTATGGACGACTAGGATTTCACTAAAACTCTTCCTAACAGAGTGCTATGGGCGGTCAAGATTCATTCTAAAGCATCGGACGCGGATTGCCAAGCTGGCAATTGTAATTTCAAAAGAAACAGCTACACAGACGGACTTTGATGAGTCCCCTACATGCGCACACAAGTCCATCCAAGGAAAGCTTCCAAGGTTAGACAAAGGGCATACCCCTCTACAAAATAGACGGATTGGATTTTCCATGTGTGGGCCACAATGATCGCAGTTTGACGATTTTGTAGCTGCAGAAAACACAAACTACATTTGAACAGCCTAACTTTCAGCATAATCTATGATACTTTTGAAACACGGTGGGTGACATCGTCACCAAGGTTTTGATTTTCCCTCGCCCACGAATCACTTGAACGGTTTGGATCATCCCACTTGTTCACGAAAAGTGGGCCATTTATTTTCCAAAAATGGACAGCGGACGACCTCTCGGCGGGAAATAAAAAAAAGAAGAAGAAGGAATCTCCTTTTTAGGTAAATCGGGTCAGCGTACGCTGACCCAAAGCTTGAGTTATGGTGCACGGCAAGTGTACGGGCATTGGTGCACCACCCTACCACAACCTGGGTTTGTTGTAATCTATTATGAGATCCACACCATCCAATCATGACTGTGGATGTTTTTATGGTTGATGACCCACACTAGAACCATTCCATCAATCAGGTGGGCCGCACACATTGTTTAAACTAATAATAAAATATTTATTTTTATTTTTATTTTTATTTATATATAAAAAAAATAACATTAAAGTGTATGCCAAATAGGGGTATTACAATTGCAATGCCCCAGATTTTTCTGGAGTAGCTTTGAAAGTATAGTATTGCATATTATGTGTAAAATCCCCGATTAACAAGAATTTTAACTTGTTTTGTGAATAAGTAATTAACCGTGATGAATTCAATATAGATTCTTTTGTAAGATATGCTTAAGAACATAGATAGAACCCTGTAAAACCGTTAGATTTTTCAAAAGTTTTAGATTAAAAATAATTACGATAATGCCCTTGGACACCCCAGATTCGCAATTCTGATTACTCAAGTATGTAATTTTTTAATCTGTCCGGAAGGTAGGCATAGTTTTAGGTGTGTATCGATACCATAAAGTTAAATTTTTTAAATAGCCATTAGATCATGAATATCTTAACCTAGGAGCGTCCGTGGCCATTGATCGAGAAAGCTATTCAGGAAAGCAACCGTACCAAACTGATTATCTTAGTGGTAAATCTTTATCCTAGAATTTATGTGATTATCCAATGCATATAAATATGAAATCTTGAGTGCAAAAAAATGTTAATGGCTCGCCTTAACGTAGATCCTCAATTTCCAGTTCACATGGTTTCCATGATATTATTAATGTGAAATTTTATACCATACTTATATATCATAAATGAATCACACACGTCGAATTTCAGCCTTTAGATTATAGTATAAATGACCTAATTAGCAAATCAGCCCCTTAACCCTTGATTTTAATGTCCATCGAGTGAAGAAAGTAGATGGTTAGTCATAGTTGAATATTTCCTTTCGTGTGAGTGACTTAGATCGTTCATATCACGGATCAATAGTGTGATTTGAATACCCCACCTTGATAAGCTTCTTTCTTAAGCGCGAAGTTATCTCGTTTTAAAAAATAATTGAGTTATCAACTCTTTTCAAATCTGGACCTTTTAATTAACCAACTTCCCACCGTTAATCGTAACTCAAATTTGGAACAGATATTGGCCTCATATGACTACGAGACTCTACAAAATTTGGATCCCGATCTGTGATCCTACACCGTCCAACCCTGAGGTCAGTACCTTCCTTTATTAACTAAAGGTAGAATTTCAGATTTATGCATTTCCCACCATCGATCAACCATCAAATTTTACCCAATCGTTTTCCTATCATGACTACGCATTTTCCCTAATTTTCGACCCCGATCATCAAACGTGAACCGTTAATTGAGATCAAGTTCATTTTGGCACCCGCCAGGCCATTTTTCAAGATCACCCAATCTAAATTTCGGATCACCAAGAAAATTATATATTCCGACTGTATTCTTCATGCCCAACGCCATGAACGGACTAGAATTAATTAAAGATTGTTCGAAACTAAATTTTAGAAGAAACTCAATTGATATGGGAGGGTGTGCACACGCCCGCCCCTTGTTATAAGGGTGGTGTGCACGTCCTTTCTCCCTTCTATTCCTTAAACCTCATATTTCCACCAAAATTCCAGCACTACACGCCTAGAGAGAGAGAGAGAGATCGCCTGCCGATCATCTTCTTCTTCTTCTTCCTTCTTCATCAACATGTGTAGACGTCTCCAACCCTTCATCATGTTGTGGTTCGTGTAGAGATCTTCTCCATCAATTCCATCTAGGGATTTCAAGTTTAGGCTAAGATGAGAGTCTCTTAAGGCTTAGTTACAATAATATCGTATTGTTTAAGTGTTTAGAGAGGAAATCATGCTTGCGTACATGCTTATGTAGGAACTATGTGAAATCTATGCTTAAATTATGATTCTTACATGTCGATAATGAATATGATGAGTGATGTGTGGTGACACAGGATTATGTATGCGGATGTTTCCGTTAATAGAAGCCCTTTGTCCCCATGAATGATGTAATCGTATGTAGGAAAGGATTGGCTCATTAGGGGGTTGCATTGTGTATTTTCGGCAAGACCATGTGTGCAATATTTTGAGATTTGCAGAATGATCCAAGCTTAGTTGTGTACCTATGAGGGATCCTTGAGAAATTTAAGTTAATTGTGTGTCATGAGTAATATCATGACTAAGATGTGTACGCCTCTTCACGGTTGCCCCCATTGAAGGGAAATGGCTATTCTACGTCATGGTGAACCGTAGGATGGGGTAAAGAGCGACTGTTGGTCGTAGACATCATTAAATTGGCCGGATGCTAAACTTAATTAAAGGTGAAACTAATCATGCATTCACGGGACCCGACTTAGTGGGTCAGCCCCACGGGTGTTACGGTACTATCGTGCACTAACTAGTGGTAGTGTGGTAGGTAACTATCACCTCCATTAGTTGGGTTTGTTAACATGAAGGAGTGGAGATTCCCACTTCATCGTGGACTCTGGTGACTAGTGGCTAATGAAAGTGTTGGAAGAAGTCCCGTCTCATTTAGTCAGGGTGCCTTAGCCAGAGCGTGCATATTATGCGTCGCATTAAATAAGATTTTCTCATGTAAGTTTTGTTTGGGTATGATTGTCATGCTTGAATATTATTGTGCTAATCTTAGAGGGTATCCCCTTACTGAGTTGATCGCGAGCAACTCACTCCCTCATGAGATGGTGTTTTAAAACATCAACCCAGATATTGCAGATCACGATCCATTAGACGAACGCGACTTGCAAGGTGAAGAGTAAGAAGGTTCGTGGCAACAAATGGCGGATGATGAAGCCGAAACGGAGTGAATATGATTTATGCTTATTTGTTTTGTTCTATTAGATAGATTTATTTTCATATAAACTTAAAATAAGTCTCCCATGGAGACAGGAAGTGAAACATTATATTTGGTATGGTTTTAAGACATTATGTTTGAGGACGTAGAGTGGAAAAATAAGGATTGAGAATTTTAATTTCCGTCATTATGCTATGAATGCCATGAATTTATGAGATATAAATAAATACATGGAAATATATCCCTAACACATTCAAGTTAACACTCGGAAACTCGACCAGTCGTGTTGACCACGAGAGCCAAAATTTTGGGGCGTTACACGCCCATCATTAAAAACTTCCAAATTGCATTTGGGGCCCATTGTGAAGGGTGGAAGACATCGAATCTGTCTAGTATGTGTGTGCTTTAATGCTCTCTTAGGACTCCAAAAAAACATCACGTCCTTCTTATTTGATTTGCAGATTTTGGAAGGTTTACCGCCCAAGCTCTATTGTAAGAATACTTACTTTATCCATTGTAAACACTTTACAAGCTAGCCAAACATATAATTTGTTTACTTGTAAATAGATTACAACTTAAAAGCCAAATGGAATAGCATGTAAATTGTTTACACTTGAAACTCTTTTTAGGTGTAATGTGTTTACAACTTAAAACTTTACAAGCATCCAACTTGTTGGAGGCATCAGCAAACCCCCTGATATACATTGTTTTACTGTTCCCTAACCGCTCAAGCTTTTAGCACGGTCGGTCAGTAACATGGTATCAAAGCAGGACATCCGGTGTTCAAGTCCCGAGGTTTGCAAAATTCGGTATTATGGGCATCCGGTATTATCTAAGCCCAAAGTATCACGTGTGGACCCAGTTCAGTGTCCACACATGAGAGGGGGTGTTGGAGGCGTCAGCAAACCCCCTGATATACATTGTTCTACTGTTCCCCAACAGCTCTAGCTTTTAGTGCAACTGGTTAGTAACACAACCGACCCCTAATGGTGATCTTATAATCAACATCAAGATGGAGGAGAGGAATCAACGTCTCTACCAGCCAGGCCAAATATCCAAAGAAAAACCCTTTCCTTTTCTTCAAAGACCTGATTACAACCTTTTTTTTTCCAACATTAAAAAATCCCTAAGGAGGCGTTTGGATCATAAGTTACTTTGCATGAGCTACTTATGCCATAAGTAGCTTATCTTGGTTTGTACTTATCTAGCCGATAAATATGTTTGATAACCAACATACTTCTCCACCAAAGAGTAGAAAAACATGCTTGGTTTCCAACATCATAAGCAATTATTCCTCAAGTCTAGTCTCCCTCACATCCACCATCCATCATGTGGGGCCAACCTTTGATGTGGACCATTCATTGTGTGAGCCCTACCTTTGATGTGGGCCGTCTATCATAAGGGGCCCACCTTGGATGTGGGCAATTTATCACTATGGCCCAACTTTTAATGTGCAACATTCATTAGGTAGGGCCCACCTTTAATGTTGGTCATCCATCAAGTGGGGCCCACCTTTAATATTCACCTCCCATCATGTGGAACCCACCTTTGATGTGGACCATCTATGATGTGGGCCCAACCTTTGATGTGGGTCATTCATCATGCAAGGCCGGCCTTGGATATGAGCCACTCATAATTAGGGTCAACCTTCGATGTGGACCATCCATCATGTGGGGCCTACCTTGATGTGGATTTTCCATCACGTGGGGTGCACCTTGATGTGGATCATCCATCATGTGGAGCCCACCTTTGATGTGGACTATCCTTCATGTGGGCCCCACCTTCAATGTAGGTTGCCCATCATGTAAGGTTTGTGATGCGGACATCAATCCCTTTAAGGTTTATCAGCGTAAGAGGTGAGCGAAAGCATTTCTTTGGCCCAATGAAAGGCTTGGATCATTCGTGATGACATGAGGAGCATTGAAGACCTTACACTTGTGGTTTGAGACATTTGAGAAGGCCCCACCATGGGAAGACATGTGTAAGAGGAACAAGAAAAATGTTGCAGAAAAACAGAAAATCCAGATTCCCGACGACTTTCCAAAAGATTCTCGACGCTTCTGGGCCATCGGCAATCCCGATGCTTCTGGGTCATTGGCAAGGTCGGGCGCCTGACCACTGGTCCGGGCGCCCGAAAGTCATCTAATTTGCAAGTTTAGTCACTGGATTGTTTTGGCCTTCATGGGGCGCCCGACCGATTGGTCACCGGGCGCCCGACCACCGAGCGAGATGTTTTTTTTTCGTTTTTATTTTAGGGGTATTTTAGTCTTTTTCTTTCTTAATGTTATTTAAGAGAGTTTTAGCCCTAATTTTCAAACTAACTTAGATTATTGAATGAAAGTCTTTTGGTTACCTCCTCTTCTCACTCTCTCTCTGTGGAACTTCATCCCTTCTTCCCCAATCTTCTTCTTTCTTCTTCCTTTACCCTCTAACTTTCTTCAAGGTAATTTCTTATTTCTTCTCTTTATTCTAAGTTTAAACTTTGTTGATTCCCACAACCCTAAATCTGTATTTGATCCAAACCCTAATTTCTCAAAATTTCAAATTCTTAATCTGAGAAAATCCTTTGATCTCCCGGACCAGTGATTCCCATTGGGCGATTGGGTTATGACCATGTAAGATCGGGAGGTTCCATTCCTCGCCAGATCCATTCCACGCATTAATTGAATCTCACAACGCATGATAGTGATGATGGCCCACATTATTGCATGTTTCTTCTCTGATTTTCTGAGATTATGATGATAAATGTTGAAGTTTTTACTGTTATTCTTTTATTATTCCGCTGGATTAATTGTGCTCATGAACATGCATCATAATTAGGGAATCCTGCATCAAATTTTGGTATTTGAGCCTAGAGTTTGCATGGTTGTGTTTAGATCGAGTTATCAAATTAGAGTTTCATATTAGGTCTGTTTTTAGAAATTTTCATATTTATAAAGTTTCCATTGTTTGAAAGTTTTCATATTTAGGTTATTGTGTCCAAATTTAGTGTTTTCAAACTTAGAAAGTCTGATTTTCGAAATTTACTATTTTTAGAAATTTTTTCATTTTTGGAAAATTTTCAAATTTATGAAATTTCCGAAATTAGAAAATTCTAGTTTGGTGAGTCTAGGGTTAGGAAGTTCGTCAGTTCCTGCATCATAATAGGATTAGATTCATATCATTCACATTGTGAGTCATCTAGTCCATAGAGTCGAATTTAGGAAGAACCAAGGACAAGTCCTTCATTGTGTACCCATTCGTTCTGGTTATGGTTTGGATTACACCACCACCATGAATCAGGATCAGATTCTGGAGGCTTTGGCTGCCATATCCCGAAGTCTGGATAACTTTGAAAACCAGTCCAGAAAATCCTTTCAAAATCTCATCAACAAATTAGAGGCATTCTACCAAACTAGCCTTGGCTATGAAAAAGATGATCAACATCATGCCTTGGTGAATAGCCAGTTGGAAGAATCCAACCAGGATGTTTATGAAGTAGAAGAGTACATGCATGACGTCGATAGTGATGAATGGGAAGAGGTCGGGGCATCACTCATCATTGTTGATGATGCAGAAGTGTGTGCTAGTGATGAAAAGGTCGAAGAGTTTGAGACCGCACCAATGCCAAGTGTCATGTGAGATTTGATTGATGCAAAGTCCCAATCTACATCTCTTACCGTGGTGAACACAAATGAAATTGAAGAAGAGACTAGTCAGGAAATAATGGTAGACACCCACATGACGTATGATATCCCAACAGATGATTTATCGGATGAATTTTCACCCAAGTGGGACATTCAACACACAATCGATCTTGTCCCTGGATCGATCATGTCAAGCTTTCCTCCATACCAAGTGAAACCCACAGAAAATACAGAAATGCAGCGTCAATTTGATAAACTTCTCAGGGAAGAATTTAATCAAGAAAGTTTGAGTTGAAGTTTTGTTCTATGTGCCATGCCTGCCCTTTTCACTTCCAAGAACAATGGCATATGGCGCATGTGTGAGCACATTCTGGCCATCCATAAAATCTCAGTGCAATGTAATCACGACATGATGGTTAGAGTCCCTATCCCGCATCTTAATGACATTTTGGACATAATGGTTGATGCCAAGATCTGCTTAAGACTTGGTATCAATAACATATGTTCTCAAGTGTTAGGGTACCTGAACATCATCCTTGTTTATAATACTTATAATGAGAAATTATGTCTCACCCATGAGAAGTGTCATTTTGTTTCAGTTTTCCAAGTTCTAGAGTATAGGATTGTTTATTTCCATAGGTTTGCTTATTTCTAGTCCGTTGCTTTTTCAGAGCGTCCTTTAGTTTCACCCATGTCTGTCACTTAAAGGTCTTCAGAGTCAGTCAATGCATTTGCACGACACATTCCTGAATTGCATACATATATTAGATAGCGGAATAATAGAAGCAATGCTAGTTATATGCTTTCAGCTGACTCGCATCGTAGATTGCAAGATTTTCAGGAAGGAGACTATGTAATGGTGAAGATAAGGCCAGAGCGGTTCTCACAGGGTACCGCTAAGAAATTATAAGCGCATAGTGCTGGCCATTCAAAGTATTGCAAAGAATTGAGTCCAACGCGTATAGGATAGACCTTCCACCTGAAATGAGCATTAATCTAACGTTTAATGTGGAAAATCTAGTCCCCTCCCCTAATCCTACCATTGACCCTTCTTCTCTTTTGTGGTCATATTCTGATTTTGCTTCACAACCCACTCCACCCCTTCCCCCACCTATTGCTCGCAAAGAAGAAATTGAGGAAATTGTGGACGAAGAGATAGTTTCAACGAGAGATGGAGGTTTCCAGAGATATCTTGTCAAATGGAAGAATACGCCACTGTCAAAATCTACACGGTTGATAGAAGCGGAGTTACAGAGCGTTGATCCAGATTTACTAAAGCGCCACAAGAGTTTTAACTTGTCGGAGTCAAGTTCTTCTCAGCCGAGGAGAATGATGCGAACATCAATCCCTTTAGGGTTTATCAACGTAGGAGGCAAGCGACACATGCATCTCTTTGGCCCGATGAAGGGTTTGGATCATTCGTGACGACATGAGGAGCATTGAAGACCCTATACATGTGGTTTGAAACATTTGAGAAGGCCCCACCATGGAATGACATGTGTAAGAGAAACAAGAAAAATATTGCAGAAAAACAAAAAATCCAAATTCCCGACGGCTTTCCAGAATATTCCTGACGCTTCTTGGTTGTCGGCAGAAAAGCAGAAAATCCAGATTCCCGATGCTTCTGGGCCGGCGGCAAGGTCGGGCGCCTAACCACTAGTCATTCCAAAATTCATTTGATTTGCAAGTTTAGTCGCTAGACTGTTTTGGCCTTCATAAGGCGCCTGACCGATTGGTCATAGGGTGCCCGACCACCGCGCGAGATGTTTTTTTTTTCATTTTTTCTTAAGTTTATGGGTATTTTAGTCTTTTTCTTTCTTTCTTAATGTTATTTAGGAGGGTTTTAACCGTAATTTTCAAACTAACTTGAATTATTGAATGAAAGCCTTTTGGTTGCCTCCTCTTCTCTCTCTTTGTAGAACTTCATCCATTCTTCCCCAATCTTCTTCTTCTTTCTTCTTCCTTTACCCTCCAACTTTCTTCAAGGTAATTTCTTATCTCTTCTCTTTATTCTAAGCTTAACTTTTGTTGATTCTCATAACCCTAAATTTAAGATTTGATCCAAACCTTAATTTCTCAGATTTTCAAATCCCTAATCCGAGAAAATCATTTGATCTCCCGGACTAGTGATTCACATTGGGCGATTAGGTTATGACCATGCAAGATCGGGAGGTTCCATTCCATGCATTAATTGAATCTCACACCGCGTGATTATGATGATGGCCCGCATTATTGCATGTTTCTTCTCTGATTTTCTTAGATTATGATGATAGATGTTGAAGTTTTTACTGTTATTCTTTTATTATTCCGCTGGATTAATTGTGCTCTTGAATATGCATCATAATTAGGGCATCCTGCATCAGTTTGTTTTGGATGTGGTTCATTCATCATTAGGGACCAACCTTTGAAGTGGATCATCCATCATGTGGGACTACCTGAATATGGGTCATCCATCATGTGGGACCCAACTTCAATGTCCACTAACTACCTACCATGTAGAGCCCACCTTTGATGTGGACCGTCCATCATGTAGGTCCCACCTTTGAAGTGGGTTGTCCATCATACTAACCTGCTTTGGATGTGGGCTTTTTATCATTATAAGCTAACCTTTGATGTGGACCATCCATATGTGGGCCCACATTAATATGGTGTCATCCATCATGTGGGGACCGCCTTTTATGTGGATTGTTCCACTGTGTAAGCCCCACCTTTAATGTGGACAGTCTACCATGTGGGGCTTCCTTGGATATGGACCGTGAGAGAGCCTCCTTTGACATGGACCATGAGAGAGAGAAGTAGAAAAGTCATAAGACAAGTAGCTTTTGGCAACATAACTTGCTTTTACAATGATGCTTACCAAACTAACTTAAGTGAGGAAAGTAACTTAATTACTTAATATAAGTTAAAAAGCAACTTATTTGGTGGTATCCAAACGGGCCCTAAATAGAGACTACTAGATTGACTTACAGAAAAATTATTATTACCAGAATACCCCTGGAGCCAAATTTTTTTTCCTAATTAAAAGCACATGTGTGCTGCTGGACTCAAAGGAGCCCAACTGCACTACTTATTTTGGCTTTGTAAAGTGATCGGCTGACTTGTGGGGCCTAGAGGAGACTTGTGTGCCCCGTCCTAGCCTTATTTCTTCTTTTATAGACTTTAAAGCCCCATAAAGTTATCATAAGTTGATTTGGAAGAACCCATGCAATAGATTTCAAAGAGTAATTCCAAACTTTAATAGGATTGAAGTCACGAATTAAGGGAATAATTCAAGTGTATTTGTATTCTGTTATCCGTTACTTGGTCTATGTGCTCATGTGATGTTGTCAACAGTATGAGAAATATTTCTAAATGAATTAAGTCCACCTGCATTCTGTTTAGATTTTGCTTTTATGGTCAACACCAAGGGTCCTTTCACTGTTTAGAAGTCCAATGTTTTCTTAATTTTGTGCAAAGAATCTTGAAAGTTGATTCTACATATCTTCTTTTTATTTTGGTGTGTAAGATGACACTTTTTTTCGTTCCTTCCCTTTTCTGCAGTTGATTCTATTAAAAAAAGGTGGACAGGTTATTTATTCTGGCCAGCTAGGTTGGCATTCAAAGAGTGTTATTAATTACTTTGAGGTCAGTCTCATTTCTTTCATATTCCTTCTATATGGAATCAGGTATACAGCTGCAATTTGAGCTAGCTTGTTTGAGAAATATGATAGATGTATTTGTAACCTGATAATGTTTCAAAAATATTGAACATACCCATTTGCACTTGTGGACTTTTTAGGATTTCTCATTTATATCTTTCTTGTTTTGGCTTTTGAAGGGGATTCCAGGCATACCAAAGATCAATGATAACTACAACCCCGCAACATGGATGTTAGAAGTTACTTCTATGTATGTCGAGAGACAACATGACATAGACTTTGCTCAAATTTATAAAGAGTCATCTCTCTATCGGTGAGTTGGGCACTTACTGATATCTAAGTACTACTATCCCATAGCCTTGCTTTCTGGACTGTGTAATGGTAATGGTACTTTATATACAGGGACACCAAAGTGCTGGTTGAACAATTGAGCATACCTCCTCCGGGCTCAAAGGATCTACATTTTTCCACTCGTTTTTCCGTGAATGGATGGGTCCAGTTCACAGCATGCTTGAGGAAACATCACTTATCGTATTGGAGAAGTCCTCAGTACAACTTGAAGAGAATCTCTTTTGCCTTTGTCTCATCATTGTTCCTTGGCTTGCTTTTCTGGAAACATGGAAGCAATATGTAAGTCATTCGGTTCCAGCAGTTGGATGCATTCTTAAACTTTATAGTTTCTAAATATGCAGGAATACTTTGTATGAGTAGTCCATGGTGATGAAACTCATACAGGACTTAGATGTGTTCGTGACAAAAGATGAGAGTAGACAGTAATCTTGCCTGAATCAGGGATTTTCCTTAAGACAGTAAATGCTCCCAACACTAGTCAAACTGACACTGCAAAATGGGTTCCAAGTCTGCTTCTAAGATAATTCAGGCACAATCCAATACTATTGTTGTTGTGCATTAGTTTGGTGTAGATGAACAACCTCAAACACCTTAACAAACCAGCCTAGAATACTGAGGGCTTGTTTGGGAGCTTGATTTGGAATGCATTGGAATCTAAATCACAAATCAAGGTCCCCATCCTAAGTTGTTTTTGGCCAGCTTGTAATTGGAATGCATTGGAATTTGGAATGCAAAAATAGGAATGCATTGAAATTCTATAATATATTTACTGGAACTTGAATTAGATTACAAAATCAACTTTAATAATCCAAATTAGTGTATGTATGTGAAATTTAATAGAATGATTGTTATAAGCCCATTGAAATATATACTTTGGCCAAAAATGAAGAAATTCTGAGCCTCAAGTGAGCCACAAGCATAAGGATCACAAACGAGCCACTCACCATCGTTTTTTAAACATTGATTTACATGGCTAATGTTTGGACAGCTTAGATCATTCTATTGATGTGATTTTAGTGATGTCGCTGATAATTAGATTGTTTTGGGGTATCCATCATCATGCCACATCTACAATGGATTAATAGCCTAGCAAAACCTTTGTTACATGTGCAACTCTCCTGCCTTTAAAAAGGAGGAAAAAAGAGGCATTTCACTTCGATTACACTGGAATCACAACAAAAGGGTAAGATTTCAAAAGACACCAAAGCTATGTATTTCATTTACCTCTGATTCCATTTACTCACGAATCAATGCTGCAAAACAACTTTTGAAATCTGAATACACTCAATTACATCTAAACTAGTGTTGCCAAATGAACCTTGAGAAAACTGGAATGGTTTTGAAAACAAATTGAAGGTGAGAAAGAGAGGTTGTGAAACAAATGTTTATAGACCTTGATTGGGTGCAAGGAGGGGTATGACAGGGCAGCTCAATCTATTGGCAGAAGTCACATTGGTCTCTTCATTTAAACTAGGGATAGAATAGTAATTTACACATATTGGTCAACTCTAACTGATGCGGTCAACGCACCTCTACATCAATGGTGCCAATGATCTTCTCAACTACCACCCAGGAACACTTGTCAATCAACAGTACATGTAACCTCCATGCGGTCACATCATCCAATGTTCAACATGGTCAATCATCACCCAAACACCACATCACTAGGTTGATCAACCTAGTCGATTGCACTTGCCCCAAGCATTCAAATTGTGGGTTAGACCAATGGTCCACATTGTGGCTTGAGCAAGGTTTGGAGAAGTTTCAGGCTTCTAATGATGATGTGCACACACGAAGTACAAAGTGCACCCCAAGTGTCCTTGTGCCCATGATCATATGCTCATCGAGGACCAAGCACATCAACGTTAACTGCCACTTCATCTAGGAAAAGGTTGCTCGTAAGGAAATTTGCATGCTGTTCATCGGCCCAAGATCAACTGGCAAATATGTTTACAAAAGCTCTAGGTCATACTCATCTAGATTATCTCTTTGTCAAGATGGGCATTCATGATATATATGCTCTAGCTTGAGGGGAAGCGTTATTAGATATGGTTTGTTTTATGGCTCATCTATGGTCCATTGATGCTAAAGACATAATGGGCATTCTTACTTTTGTTACTAATGGTATTATTGTAATTATTGAAAACATGTTAATAAATGGAGGGGGAGTTTACTTTCATTCTTTCTCCCCTTTTTTATTTCTTCTTCTCTCTTTTATCAATCATGCCACTTGGATGTTCATTTTTACCAAACATATCATTGAAAGCAAAAGTTGAAAAACTCATTAGGGTCATTATATTTACGAAAGATGCCCTAAATACTTATGAAAACTAACCCCATCAAGATGTAACTGAAGGCCAAAGCCTTCAATCATTGCGAGGCAAATATGTTAGGCTTGTAGGTCCTTTAAGTGTTAAAGAGTATATGGGTCGAATCAGTGTCTTTAAATGGGTAATTATTTGATGCATAGCTTCAGAAATGATCTTCAACGGGTTGGAAATAGAAAATCATCACCTATTACTACCATCTCTCTTGGACATGAGATGTCTCGAATAGCATGTGGGGGCTCAAGACCGAGCTTGGTGTGCCATGGCATGCTGCATAAAGTTCCTATGGCAAGCAACCCTGTTTCCTGCTAAACTCAAAATACGCTGTCGAATAGACTAGATACTATGTGCTGCATGACATCACTTAGATGATACCTTACATAGAAATTTTGATTTTTGCTGAAGAAAATGAAAATTAAGTTCAATTGTGTGTCCCCTCACAGTTGAATGAGCCAAACAGCTGAACATGCCATTTACTATTTATACTTTGGCATTTTGACATTCATAAATGGACATTTCTTACGGTTTGAAGTAGAATTTGGAGTTTTGATAATGTATCTATTCTTCTGGCATATGGTTGGCATGTTCTTTCCTTTTACTCATGCTTGTGTTTTTAAATTGCAGAAACACAGAGCAGGACTTGTTCAACATAGCAGGATTCATGTTTAATGCAATATCTTTCTTGGGCTTCAATAACTGTCTATCAGTTCAGGAATTTGTGATGAAGGAACGCCTTGTATTGTACAGGGAACAATTTGTTGGAATGTACTCTTCTCATATTTATGCCCTTGCACAGGTCTTGCTCCCTATATATCTTTAACCTTTTGCACTGTTGCACAAGAACTCATGGTTTTCAATGAAAAAAAGAAAAAAGAAAAAAGAAAAAGAAAAATCAAACAACAATAAACAAACAAACATAGCATTCTTTTGTGTTTCCAGGATCTGACTAAATTTCTGTTTTTTAACAGGTGAAGAATATTACTATAATTATAACTAAGGATACAAAAACTGTTTCTGGATTACAAACATTTTTACTGAATCTATATATATATATATATATATATATATATATATATATATATATATATATATATATATATATATATATATGTCTGTGTCTCTGTGTGTGTGTCTGTGTCTCTGTGTGTGTGTCTGTGTCTCTGAATCTATATATATATGTCTGTGTCTCTGTGTGTGTGTGTGTGTGTGTGGGGGGGGGGGGGGGGGGTCCCATGAGGTCGAGCTGTGTGGGCCCCACTATGATGTGTGATGGGCATCCACACCATTAGTCAGATGCACCATTCCCTGGTGGGCCACGGGCCTAAAAATCAGGCCATTCCATGACTTTGGTGGCCACATCATAGACAACAATTAAGAGTGGATATCCACCCATTGAAACCTTTGTGATCGTTTATAGGATTGGCTGAGATGAGGTTGAGAAATCCAGCCCATCCATTGTGTGTGTCCCACTTAAACAAGAGGTCACACCAAGTTTCAACCGTATCCAAAACTCAAGTGGGCCCCAACAAGTGCTTTTAGATGTTGTAGGCATGATTTTTCACTATTTCAGTTGGTATGGCCCACTTGAGCTCCGGATACAGCTGATTTTTGGTATATCCCAAAACCAATAGGGGACCCACCAAAAGCATGGTGTGGATGCCCATCACACATCACAGTGGGGCCCACGTAGCTCGACCTCATGGGAACTTCCCATGAGGTTGAGCGCATATAGTGTGTGTGTGTGTGTGTTCATTTTTGTGGAAGTAAATTGCAAACGGAATATAAAATTAATGGTACCATAGAAGCTTCCCAAGGAGTTACCCAGATAGACATGGATCGCATCAAGTACAGTGATAGCCTTATTCTTTCCAAGCATGTTTCTACATGCCAATAATTTAAGCCATTTTCATGAGGCCGAGCTTTGTGGGCCCCACTATGATGTGTGATGGGCATCCACACCATTAGTCAGATGCACCATTCCCTGGTGGGCCACGGGCCTAAAAATCAGGCCAATCCATGACTTGGGTGGCCACATCATAGACAACAATTAAGAGTGGATATCTACCCATTGAAACCTTTATGATCGTTTATAGGATTGGCTGAGATGAGGTTGAGAAATCCAGCCCATCCATTGTGTGTGTCCCACTTAAACAAGAGGTCACACCAAATTTCAACCGTATCCAAAACTCAGGTGGGCCCCAACAAGTGCTTTTAGATGTTGTAGGCATGATTTTTCACTATTTGAGTTGGTATGGCCCACTTGAGTTCCGGATACAGCTGATTTTTGGTATATCCCAAAACCAATAGGGGACCCACCAAATGCATGGTGTGGATGCCCATCACACATCACAGTGGGGCCCACGTAGCTCAACCTCATGGGAACTTCCCATGAGGTCGAGCGCATATAGTGTGTGTGTGTGTGTGTACCTTTTTCATTTTTGTGGAAGTAAATTGCAAACGGAATATAAAATTAATGGTACCATAGAAGCTTCCCAAGGAGTTACCCAGATAGACATGGATCACATCAAGTACAGTGATAGCCTTATTCTTTCCAAGCATGTTTCTACATGCCAATAATTTAAGCCATTTTCATGTATGGAAGTATTCTCTGTGGTTTATTTTGTCTCTCTGGCAATTATGGGTATCCTGACCATATTCAAAAGTGGGGCATTTCTTTCTCTTTTTGTAAACCATTTTTCTTCTTTGGAGGTTCATGTATAACTCTTCATTTTTAAATCTGGAGTACTTCTGCCATCAGGTAATGTAAATAAATATTTTTGGAATCAATAGAGAAATTATTTTAGTTTTGGATATGAGATCCTGCTTTCTCTAAGTCACATAATGTTTGATTTACCATGTTTTGATCACACAACTTTTTTGGTTTGCAGATAGCCATTGAAATTCCATACGTGTTTGTTCAAGCAGCCATCCATGGGATTATTACATATTTTTCAATTGGGTTTCATTTTTCTGTCTATAAATTCCTATGGTACTTTGGCACCATGTTCGTGACAATCCTTTACTTCACTTATCTGGGAATGTTGATTATATCCGTTAGTCCAAGTATGCAGATTGCCACCATATATTCATCTACCGTCTTCATCGTGTCCAATATATTTACAGGCTTCTTAATACAAAGACCTGTGAGTAGTATTTTTGGTTTCATTGTATTTTTTTTTTTTTTGCCTACTCTTTTATTTAATATCACAAATGCCATGATTCTCTTTTTATCAAAATGCATGATATGCATTCATGTGTTATTACTTGTTAGCATATCATATACTTGGTGTTTTTTTGTTTTTTTATTTTTTTACGTGGCTGGACAGTCATCATCAACACAGATTTGTCCCAGGTATTGGGGATCGGTTTCCCATGACTAATTAACTACGACTGGCTGACCACCTGATATCAGGTAGCTAGACAATTATGGTAATACATTGTGTCATAAAAACAACACTGTAATGTATTCTTCGGCAGTTCATCCTTTATGAAGTGGGAATGTGCTAAAATGGAGAAGTCTGTTTTGTAATTAGTTTTGTTGTGTAACCAACTTCCAATCAGGGAAGCCTCTGATACCCTGAAGTTTTCGTCAAGTCAAATCTTGCCATCCCTTCTTCTTTCTTTATTTTCTTGATTAGCAAGTATTTTGTTCTTTAGGATGAAAGCTGATTCAACTGACTTTGTGATCTAACTGGTTGTACTAATGGCTTTAATTAGTTAAGGGTATGTTGATTAGAAACCACGTCTCAGTTAAATAGCGATTCAAAGTGAAGTGGTCTTTCTCTGTTTCCCAGTGCATTTGAGCCAGAAAGCAGAAACCAGATTATGTGGTGTTTCTCCTCGTTTTCTGCTCCAAATCTTTATTCGCTGCATTTCAGGTAGGACCTAAAATGTAATAAATACTAATTTGGTTAGAAAAGTGTCGTTCCCACCTTGCCACTTTTTGGACATCCATATGTAACCCTAAAGAAAGTATTCGGTACTTCTTTCTCATTAATCTCTTCTACAGCACTTTCTATAACCAGTTCTGGGACAATTTCCAAGTGTATCTCATCTCACTTCGATATTTGAATCTGCATGAAAATCATCCTGTCTGTCCCCTTATCTTAATGAATGGCCAACCCTCCACTCTCAATGTCCCTAATCACAACAGAGCATCATCTGCAATCAATTACCTTTTTGCATGTAATACACAACATGTTAGACTTGGAATAACCATAAAGTCCAGTCTGTAATGTTTAGGCATATACCCGGTAACTCTCTGACACTTGGTTTCTTTGATGCCAGTAGATAAACATTGGAGAGTTTATTTAAGGTGCAATGCAAAGCCATCAGAACTTACTTGAACATTAAAGTGAATTATGGATCCTAATCTCAGCCTGTGTTGGTATAATTAGATTTTATACAAGCAGGGCTATGACTTTGGGCTGTTTCACTTTGTGACTGGTTTCATCCATCTGGATGTACTAGCGAATTTAATCGTGAACGTTTGCCTTCATTAAGTGGAAATGAGAAGGGTTAATGATGATAACCAGTATTCGTAATGAGGAAGTAGTCCTCGGATTCCTGTTACATCTCTCTAGCCCAACTTGAGAGTAACGTAATTGCGATTTGGTGCTCAGGTCCTAGTTATGAATTCTATGGAAATTAGAATTTGGTTATTTCCACTTTGTTAGAGTGATAAGTGCAATTCAATCCAATAGTGCATCCAAACACAGCTTGAATTCTTGGGCTGAAAACACCCAGATCAATAACTCAAGTCGTAGACTTGAGTGAAGATGACCTCGTTTCAACACTAAGGTCTTGGTATCGATTCCCAAGTGGGGGATGGCATGTGTGTACTAACCCCCCCCCCCCCCACACACACACACACACAACAAAGAAGAAGAAGAAGAAGAAGAAGAAGAAGAAAGAATTCTTGGGCTGAAAAAGAAAAGAAAATAAGACTCTTGTTGTCTTCTTTTGCTATCTTGTACAAAATGAAAATGTCAATTGGATATAGTGCATTGATCATTGGACACTTTCTTGCAGCAAATTCCAACATGGTGGGTGTGGTGCTATTGGATCAGCCCATCTGGCTGGACTCTAAATGCGCTCATCACTTCTCAATATGGTGATATGGATAAGGAAATAGAAGTCTTTGGGGAAAACAGACGGGTCGATTCCTTCTTAAAAGACTTCTTTGGGTTTCACCAAGATCGATTAGCTCTCATCGCCATGATCTTGGTTGGCCTACCTCTCCTATTTGCTTCTTTCTTTGTTATTTGTATTGCAAAATTGAATTTCCAGAAGAGGTAAAGCCAATGGAACCTTTTCTTTTCTTTATAAATATGTTTTTAAGTTGTAGAGGAATGTTTATAGCTTCTTGAGTAAATAATGAATTAGTGACAAACCTTTCAGTGATTTACATTTGCAAATGGATACATCGAGCAGTTGTTATTTGTAACTTGTAATCAGGATTTTTGGACTTTAATTGAAGAATACAGAAGAGTTCACACTGATGTCACCATCGTTGTTCAGAAACTTGGACAACTGGGAATTATCCTTTCAATTTCCTAATTCGGGTTAGCAACTCAATGAAAAGCTTGATGATTTTATAAAAGAAAATATTGGCAGAATGAAAGATGAATAAGACTATTTAATGACTGAGATAATCTCTCTCTCTCTCTCTCTCTCTCTCTCTCTCTCTCTCATTATAAGAGAAGGTTTCGACTCTCTCAATGTGATCTTCTGCTTGTTATAAGAGAAGGTTTCAAGTCCAACAAGTTGGACTATCACATTAAGCAAAAATCGGCCACATCTTCTCATCAAGTGGGCCACTCTTATATTTTTCTATTTATCAATGGATATATATTGTTTTCTATGGTGTGCCCACCTGATGAGTAGATTGGGCTGATTTTTCACTAGGTGATCCTAATGATGGGGCCAACCTATTGGAAGGGATGGATGTCACATTCACTTGATAAGTTAGAAGTTATCTGCTGGGTGGACCATAACTTGTGATTGAACCAGCTGGACTTGAGACCTTATGGAAAAAGTGGTTAGAAACTACATGCCATTTGAACTGTGGTGATCAATTCAACTCCTACATCTTGAGTTGAGAGATTAGGAATCCTCATCTATCTTTTAGATTCATAGGCCAAATTCAGAAACAGAACCATCTCATTAATTTGTTCCCAGAAACCATACGATGATCATCTTAGGGCTTTTTTTTCTTTTTTTTCTTTTTTTTTTTCTTTTGGGTTAGTACACACATCCCACTGTTAGTACACACACCCACACGTCACACTTCAATGTTAGCCACCCCCACATTGGGAATCGATCCAAGGACCTCAGTGTTGAAACATGGTTATCTTCACTCAGTCTACCACTGTCCCAAGGGTGTGGGTGTATCTTAGGGCCTGTTTGGCAGGCACTTAAAAATGATTTCATCTCATTTTAGTCTAAAATAAGATGAACTCATTTTTAAGTGGTTACCAAACAGGTCTTCAGGCATACTTTTGTCGGTATATTTTATTTGCATCCTGTTCTGAGCACGGCATTTCCACATATGGGTTTTCATTCTTTCGTAGAGTTTTGGATGTTAGTGTCCTCCACATGCACATGTGGTCCCATGGACGAAGCATCTTTGCATGTAAGTCAATATGAGTTTTGAACTGTGGCTCAAGCATGCTAGTCTACACAAACCTATGGTGGGTGCATCCCATCCCCATCGTTCCCTGTGATGTGGCCCACCTGAGTTGTGGATCTGAGTCTTTTCCTCAGGATCTAGCATTGACAAAAGCATCTGATGGATGGAGAGAGTGCATTTCACAAATAAAACATGGACGACCCAGAGAGTGGATTTGAGAAACACGTTGTTTGTCATTTATGTGTCTCTACAGTATATAATGGCAATAGCTTTGGACATTTTTGCCCTGGCAATTAGTCTTCAGGATACTAGTTAAGAGAGAGATTTGTCATAAAAAGTAGCTAGTGGACAAGAACGGTTGAGATTTTACCTCGCAACCATTTTATTCTTTTCTAATGTTGTAGCCGGCATGACTTCTCTTCTTTGCATGTAGCCCATATGAAGAGGAGACTGTGGGACGCTCTGTGGTGTCAAAACCAATTTGAATCATATAAAAGATTTAAGTCCAATTAAAAACTCACATGGGACGCACCAAAGGGAACCATGCAAAATTGCTCCCAAAACTACTATGTTCACAAAGTGTGGCCCGCTTTAAGTTTTTTACCAACCTGATTTTTGTATCTTCTCTTCATCCTAGTGAGTTGGACATGATTAATGGGTATGATGAAAGATACAACACTTGGTGGTCCCACACACAAACTTATGGTTGGCATCCCATTCCCACATGCAACGTGGGCCATCTGAGTTGTGAATGTCGTTGATTTTTAACCTCTTGAGGACTGCTGTTCCTCCGCCTCTTTCCTTCTTTTTTTCTATCCTCAAAATCTCTCCCTTTTCTCTCTTTATCACCTGTAGGGGTGGCAATGGGCTGGGCTGCCTGACCTTGAAGGAGCAAGCTTAGGCCACTAAACTTAGCCCGAGGGTTGGGCTTAGTTTGAAATCTAGTTCTGCTGACTGTTCTGAGCTAAGCCAGGCCAATGATGAATAGCCTGGCCTAGCTCATTGCCCAGGTGTATACCATATATATAGTACATAGGTATTAATAATGTAGATTATAGAGTTCATATACTAGTGTTTATAGTGATGTCAATAATGTTGATACTTTGGTAGAGACTGATGGATAATGCAAAGTCACATAGGGTCCATTTGGATACCACCTAATAAGTAATTTTTTTTAACTTAATAAGTTACTTTTTAAACTCAAGTTAGTTTAGTAAGCACCATTATAAAAGTACCTTATGTTACGAAAGTTTATAGTGATGTCAATAATGTTGATACTTTGGTAGAGACTGATGGATAATGCAGTCACTTAGGGTCCATTTGGATACCACCCAATAAGTAATTTTTTTTTTTTTTTAAACTTAATAAGTTACTTTTTAAACTTAAGTTAGTTTGGTAAGCACCATTGTAAAAGTAACTTATGTGATGAAAGTTGCTTATCCCATAAGTGTTTTTTGGACGGTTCACATCAAAGGTGGGCCCACATAATGGATTGTCAACATCAAAGATAGGCCCCTGATGATGAATGACCCACATCCAAATCAGGCCCCACATGATGAACGACACACACTTAAAGTGGGGCCCATATGATGGACGACCCATATCAAAGATGGGCTCCACATGAGTGGCAGTGGATATGGAAGGAAGCCCTACGTCATGGACAATAACATTGAAGGTGGGCCCCATTAATGGATAGTCCACATCAAAGGTCAACCTCTAATGATGAGTGACCGACATCCAAGGTGGGCCGCATATGATAAAAAAAATCCACATTGAAGGTCGGGCCCACATGATGGACAATCCACATAAAAGGTGGGCTCCACATGATGGGCGGTGGACATTAAAGGTGGGCCCCACATGATGAACAATTTATTTTGATGGTGGGCCTCATGATGGATGGCCCACATCAAGGTGGCCTCCACATAATGCATGGTCCACATCAAAGGAATCAGTGATGAACGTCCCACATCTAAGGTGGGCGCCGCATGATGGACGGTCCACATCAAAGTTGGGCTCCACATGATGGGCGGTGGATATTAAAGGTGAGCCGAACATGAGGATAGTTCATATCAAAGGTCCGCCCCTAGTGATGAATGACCCACGTCCAAGGCGGGCCCTGCTTGATGGATGACCTACTTTCCGCACGATGAATGGCCCATATCTAAGGTGGGCCCTGCATGATGGATAACCCCCATTAAAGGTGGGCCTCACAAGGTGGATGGTCCACATTGAAGGTAAGCCCCACAAGTTGGATAGTTCACATTGAAGACATGGCCAACGTGGGCCCAATATAATAAACAGTCCACATCAAAGGTTGGACCCACATGATGGACGGTGGATATTAAAGGTGGACTAAACAAACTTAAGGGACAAGTACTTACGTGATGTTGGAAACCAAACATACTGCTAATAAGTATGTTGCTTACCAAAACATACTTATCTAGTGTATAAGTAGAAACGAAGATAAGTTACTTAGAGGCATAAGTAGCTTATGCAAAGTAACTCACGATCCAAACACTCCCTTAATAATCTAAATTGTGGACCTCACTTAGACGGTGAACATTAAATTCATGCACTCATTTAAGTATATGCAACCAGTGGATAATTGGGTGGGGCATGGACCTGGTTAATGAATGATGTCATTTGACAAATGTATGCCAAAAAAAAATCTTGACAAGCCTACAACATGCGGAAGAGTAACAGGAATAAGCCTACAACATGCGGGTTTGCAAGGTAAGCTTGATAACTTGAGCTTCTCCTCCTTCCCCAACCTGGCCCATGTCATTCTTGACAACAACGCCTCTTTGGAAAACTCAAATTGGCACTCTTTCTGAACTCGACGCCGTTGGGCTTTCTTGGAATCAGCTTTCTGGTTCAATTCCTCAAGAGATAGGGAAGTTGAAGAAGCTGACTATGATAAACTCGTGGTATAACCATATAACAGGTTCTATCCCATCCTCTTTGGGAACCTGACTAAGCTCGTTAACTTAAGAATATCTGGTTATCAGATATCTGGTTCAATTCCTCAACAAGTAGGAAATCTCAGATTTCTGGATCAGCTAGACGTGTCTGGTAACCTGTTAAATGGTTCCCTTCCTGCCACTCTAGGAAACATGACCAACCTTCGCTTCCTATTCCTAGGTGAAAATGACATTTCTGGCCCCATCCCAAGTGAAATAGCCAACCTTAAAAAACTGACGCAATTTCATGCGTGTGATAACTGTCTAAAAGGTTCTATTCCTTCTAATCTAGGAAACGTGACCCCACTCAACAGCTTACTGCACTTTGTTCCATGGCTCAATTCCTCTACAGATAGGAAATCTCTACCACTTAACTGATCTAAGATTGTTTAAAAACAGCCTCACCAATTCAGCACCTCCAGAAATCTCAAATCTAACACGATTGGAGATTCTCAGTTTGGGTATGAACAACTTCTCTGGCCACCTACCTCAAGTATGTCTAGGCGGACCACTTAGAAGCTTCAGTGCCATTAGCAACTATTTCACCGGTCCTATCCCTGAAAGCCTGAGACACTGCACTGTTGGAATCAGACGCCTCAAATCTTCATGTACAAAGTGTTAGTAATTGCGGAAGTGTGGGCCACCAGGATCTGACGGTCTACACGATGAGAACCTTCGCAAAGCCGAGGATATGTAGTGCGATCCAGCGATCCGCCTATTTGCTACAGGAGCAAGTGGGTCTGATCACCCCTCTGATCCTACGGTGAAGATGGTCCCCGGATCATATCTATGGCTCAGATCTGATGGATGGACCAGATAAACTCTAGAAGCCTATCCCTCTCTTTTCTCTCCGTATATATCTTATAGCTTTCCTTTTTCTTGTGTGTTTGATTACGGAAAGAGTCCTCTTATAAATAGAGGGAAAAGAGATAAGGGATGAGATGAGATAAGGTTGGTTTAACCTTATCTTATCCCATCTCATCTTCTTCTGAGATTTTAAATTTCTAATTGAATTTAAAACTCTCGGAAGAAGGAGGATGCGGGAACATCCTTATGGGCCCCACCCACAAGTGGTGGGCCCCATGGGTCCACAATCAACACAAAGGCCACCAACCAGTCGTCCGACAAGTCGGTCACAGTGGATTTTAAGGCAGCGAACTCTCTGGACTGTTTTGGGCATTGAGGACCCGTCGGCAGGGGCCCCCGACCGGTTGTGCGACTGGTCAGCCTGTTTCCTATTTGAGACAGTTTCTTCCGCAGTTTTGCGCAAGGTGTTTCTAATTCCGGATTGCCTATTTAAGGGTGTAATGCGGGATTAGGGGTTATGGCCATTGGGGCCAGGTTTCCTAGAGGGATTTGAGAGGGTTCTAGGGCAAGAGAAAGATCTAGGGGAAAGCTTGGAGTTCTTAGGAATGAGGGAAAGGGCGGGGTTTGTCCTTCTCATGTGAGAATTAGCTTTGTTAGCTTGGGGTTTTCTCTTGTAGGCTGTGATCCAGTTTTTTTGTTTCTTCATTCTCTTGTAACTTATGTTAATCATAGTAGATTCACTTTGTGCCGTGGTTTTTTACCCGTTGGGGGGTTTTTCCACGTAAAATCGAATTGTCTCTATGTTGTTGATTGCGTGTGGGTGTGATTGCATTGTGTTACTCGTTTGATTCTATTTTCTGTTGTGGTGTTTTGCCTTTGCTTCCGCTGCCGGTTTTCCCAACATGCACAACCTTAAGAAGACTCCGGCTGGAGCATAATCAGCTCACAGGAAATATATCCCAAGTTTCCAGAGTATATCCTAAGTTAGAGTACATCGATCTGATTAATAATAAATTTCATGGTGAGTTGTCACCAAATTGGGGAGGATGTCGGAACCTGATGCTGCTAAAAATCTCTGAGAACAATCTCAATGGTAGATTTCCAACGCAGATAGGGCAGCTAAGTCAGCCATGGAAACTCGACCTGTCTTCGAACAACCTCCAAGGAAAGATTCCTATAGTAGCCTGGGGAGTTTGTCCATGCTTTACAACTTGAGTTTACAAAATAACCAACTATCCGGTTGGGTGCCGGGTGAAATTGGAAAGCTGTCCAATTTGGAGATTCTTGACCTATCAAATAACAAGCTGAGTGGGCCAATACCTCAACAACTGGGGGACTGCTCCAAATTGCGGTATTTGAGCATAAGTGAGAATTATTTGAATGGAAGCATTCTGGTTCAGATTGGCAATCTAGTACACCTACAAGATACATTGGATCTCAGCCATAACTTCCTTGCTGGACAGATACCCCAACAACTAGGGAAACTGAACATGTTGGAAAAGCTAAATCTCTCACACAATTCGCTCTCGGGTTCCATCCCATCGTCTTTTGAAGAGATGATCAGTTTATCTTCCATCGACGTTTCATCCAATGATTTGGATGGCTCTCTCTCCCTGACGGCAAAGCCTTTCTTTTGGTGCCATTAGAGGCATTTGTTGAAAACAAAGGTCTATGCAGTGAAGTAAAAGGTATGCGACCATGTAATTCCTCTTTGATCAACCCTGTTGGCAGATAGAAAGACCACGAGCCTGTGATCATTGTCATTGTTCCCATCATAGCAGCTTTATTTTTTCTATTTGTATTTGCCATCATTTGCTCCATTTATCTTAGGAGAACAAGAAATGCAGAGAAAGGGAATGTAGAAGTGAGCAATGGAAATCTATTTGCAATATGCAATTTCGATGGAAAGGTTGCGTATGAAGACATCATCAGGGCAACGGAGGATTTCGATAACAAATATTGTGTTGGGTGGGAGGGTACGGGAGAGTTATAAAGCAGATCTGCCAACAGGTCAGGTAGTAGCCGTGAAAAAGCTTCACGAGTTGGAAGGTGGCAAGCAAGCTGATCCAAGAGGCTTTAGAAATGAGATAAAAGCACTAACAAAAATTCGACATCACAACATCGTGAAGCTCTATGGGTTCTATTAGCATGCTCGGTGCTCGTTTCTGGTGTACATGGAAAGGGGAAGCTTGGCTAGCATCCTCAGTGGAAATACAGAAGAAGCTGAAGAATTGGATTGGTTGAAGAGGATGAAAGTTATCGGAGGAGTAGCCCATGCTTTATCATACATGCACCACGCACTCCTCCTATAGTTCATCGGGACTTATCTAGCAACAACATTTGTTGGATTTGGAATTTGAGGCCTGTGTCTTAGACTTTGGCACCGCTAGACTCATAAAGCCAGATTCATCAAATTGGTCCACACATGCGCGCCGGCTCTTATGGATACGTAGCTCCAGGTATGTGCGCCGGCACTTATGGATACGTAGCTCCAGGTATGCACTTCTCTTTCCGTCTTTCTTTCTTTTAATGGTAATGTTGATTGAATTGTCTTGTATTTTTTTTATTTTAAATAATTTCATGCAACATGGAATGTCTAAATGCATAGTCATAAGTGATAAAGACGGCCTATTAAAATTGCTTCTATTTCAGTTGTTCCATGAATTTCTTACTTGTTTATAGAGAAACAAATTTAAGTTGCATCTCATTTAAAACTTTTTGTATTTCATTTAGGGGTGAAAATGGGATGCCATGCTAGGCCTGGCTTGGCTAGATACTATAAGGCCCAAGGCCCAAGCCTGAAAAAATTGGTTGGGCTTAGGCCTGACCTCCCCACCCTGAGAAAATTGATTGGAGCTCACCACCTGGAGATCTATTCATGAGGGAAATTTTACAAAAATTTGGATGGGCACCACACCTATCATAAAGGCCCAACAATTTAAAGACCAAAGAAAACTAAGAAGCAAACCCCCAAAACTAGGACTCGGAAGAAGCCTGCAAACCAATCCTCGAATCACCAAATCCACCGTGAACCTATAGAAAACAGAACGAGACTGGCCAAATAGACTGCAGAAAGCACATCCACCACACAACTTCAGCTAGCACCCACGCACCTCTGAAGCACAGAGATAGGACTAGCTCCTCCTCTACTTGAATTGCAAACAAACTAACATCCAGATGCTGCTTCAAAGCCTCTACTACTGACAAGCACTGATGCTGTTGCAACTCCACACTGCTGAGCTAAAGTTACAAAAACTGCAGCATCAGAGAATGAACCTAGGGATCAGCATATCCAATCAACCCAGCAAGCCAATCAAACTCCATCCTGGACCAAAACACATCAACCTCCATATCTCCTGAATGCAGCTCTGCTCTGCTGACCCAACTGCAAATAGACAGGGAAAGAGAAGGAGATCCAGAACTCTACTTCTACCTTGATGAGAACTCTGATACTTTTGTTGCAGTTGCTATGAACCCAATTCCGGCATTTTTTTTTTTTTTTTTTACCAAACTCAATTCATGAACCAGTCTGGTGGACTGCTCATGATTTTTATTTTTTTTTCATCCAGGAGGGAGACTATACAACTTTCTTTCAGGCAGGCCCACAACAAAATCCGTAGGCCCACCTATCGTGTACCCATACAAATCCCAACTCAGAGAATTCCCACCCTAATCTAAAGACTCCAGAGAAAGAACGACACTGAACGGAGGATATCGCAAGAAGGCCGGGGCACCTACCAAAACCAGCAGCAACACCAACCAAAAAGAACAGATAGCCAACCAAACAGGTTCTCCAGATTCACAACAGATCCGCGACAACAATGAGACAGTCAGCCCACTCCCATTTTAACCTTCTTACCCGTTCTGAGATAGCCAAGCCCCACATTATCTAGGGTGACGGCCCCCCTAATTGGGATTGGAAGCTCGCCACGATTCCTGAAAAACATGTCTAGGGCTCCATAGCTGGCCCTCTTCGCCAGGCCATCCGCCACAGCGTTCCCCTCTCTCAAGGTATGAAGAAAATAGAGGTTCATGGGGGCGCATTTGCTGCGGATGGAAGACATCCTATACCAGATGGGCCATGGAATAGGGGCCTGGGGATTAGAAGCAGCATCTGCAATGATGTGAGAATCAGTCTCCATCTCAATATTTGACAGGCCCATTCTCTCACAGAGTTGAAGACCATCGAGCATTGCTTGAGCCTCAGCCACCGTATTGGTGACAGGGCCATAGTTGTTATGGAAAGTGAAAATGACTCGGCCTAAGTGGTCTCTACATGCCACCACCTCCACCCATTCCCGGATTTCCTCTAGAGGATCCATCAACATTCAGCTTTAATCTGCCCTGAATCAGCTTCCTCCAATGCACCACTTCCACTGAGTTGTCTCTACCCGAAGGGCCGTCCCTAAGCCCCAGAGTCTGAAGGGCAATCTTCTCCAGCATAGAATTCCTATCCGGCTCAGGAAGACCTTCGCCGATTTCCTTGATCCAACGCATGACGCTTCCAATGATTCTAGCAGGCTGCATACATTGGTTATCGAATTTGGCTGCATTGCAGCTGAGTCACAGTTCCCATATGATCAGGGTGGGAACAATACCCCCAAGATGCAGCAATCTGGATGACATTCCAGCCTTGCTGATCCACTGATATATTCTCTGAGTAGTGGATTAAGAGAGAATCAATGGCAGGTGAAAGAGTTTTGCAAAGAAAGACCATACCTTGGTCACGACATGCCCCTTGCAGAAAAGATGATCGAAGTCTTCTTCCTGGGCAGGCCACTGATTGATATTCACTGCCTGATTAATCTGATCGGGGTCTTGAACCATCTGGCACATCTGCGCACGACTCTTGGAAGCTTGGAGATGCAACCCGTCCATCTGGTTGATGTGGTGAAGGCTGGGAGACGACAATGTGCTCTGAGAATGCTGGATAGGCTCGAAGGAGAATGGAGGAGCTGGATAAAGAAGAGCGATCTTGATCCTTGGCCTGTGCCAGCATTGTCCCGCTGGGTACCTTCTAATAAAGCCTGGGCAGAAGGGGGGGACTCTCCTGGACAATCCCCTTGAACTTGCACCTCCCTTAAGGCATGAACATTCGAGGTCCCCTCTTCACAACACAAACATTTGGAGGCCGAGCATATTCCCATCTTCTGAATAGCAGTGTCTGTGGGGACCGCTCTATGCATCACCTTCCAGATAAATGTAGATATTTTGGGCGGAATGTGCTTGCTCCAAACCCACTTAGTCCATGTAAGAGGCAAATTATGATCCCTGATTTCATTCCACGCAGTCTTAAGATCGAATTTTCCAGAGATGGTCCGGCTCCAAATAAATCTATCTTCATTATCCGTGATTGAAATGGGGCTGTTTCTAATGGATTGGAGCACCTCAGGGGGAAGCAGATTCTCTATGGCTGAGAAGTCCCATCTCCCATCTTCCCCCCAGAAATCTGCCACCGAAGCATTGAGGAGATGGTCTGGGATCCGACCAATAACAACACCAGCCAGCATTCCACCACCAGTCCAATTACTAGTCTAGAAGTTAATTCTGCCTCTCCCTACAAGCCATCTAGATCTATGAATGGAAAAAATCAGGTATTTCCCAATGTCCTTCCATTGGCTGGAACTGTGGGCCCGAATAGCACCATTCCTTTGAAGAAAGAGGGAGAGATATTTGGCTGAAATAAATCTGGCTCATAACAATCTACCCTTCAATAGATGCCACCCCATCTTGGCTCGAAAAGCTGTCATCACATCCTCCACACGTCTTAAACCGCCACACGTCTTAAACCGAGACCTCCTTCCGAAACAGGCCGACAAATTGATCAAATCCTTATCTCCATGGTGAATGTTACTAATCCATCCCTTGGTTAGGTGGGCCACACATTTAGAAAGATGAAAAGCATGTTCTATATGTTTGGTACATATACAGCCTAACCAAATGATTAGAATGGCTTATGCATAGAGTAGAACATTAATGTTAGATAATTTCATGGAAAATGGAATGTCTAAATGCACAGTCGTAAGTGATAAAGCTGCTTATATTTCAGTTGTTTCTTGAATTTCTTGATGATCATCACATTTCCATGAATTTCCTACTTGTCTATTGAGAAACAAATTTTAAGTCGCATCTTATTTAAAAATTTCTGTATTTCATTTAGGGGCGAAAATGATATGGCCATGCTAGGCCTGGCTAGATACTATACTACAAGGCCCAACGCCTGAGCACGAGAAAATTGGTTGGGCTTGGGCCCTGACCCTCCCCAGCCAGAAATTGATAATCTCTATCTCCATGGCGAATGTTCCTAATCCATCCCTTCATTAGGTGGGCAGCACATCAAGAAAAATGAAAACAATCTTCTCTATGTATGATACATGTGCAGTCTAACAAATGATTAGAATGGCTTATGCATAGAGTAGAGCCTATGTAGACATTCAGGCTGGGACGAGATGGGTCAGGCTAAAATGACCAAAGCCAAACCCAGCCCAAAAAATTGACACACAGAATGCCACAGCAACCATAGAAAATAGGAGAATTGGAGGATAAACGAAGGAAACAAGAGTTTTATGGACTTTTCACCTATTCAATTCAAACTCTCCCATAAGAGCAACCCGCAAAACCACTCTCATAAAGACAGTGCCACTCGCACATAAACATATCCACCAGGTTCTTTGGTTCTTGATAATGCGGGGGTAGGGATAGTTAGGAAGCTAGACGCGCCAGATTAAACGGGAGAGGGGGATATGGTTCCCCATGTGTTTTGGTTTGTTGCATATGATAGGCATGGCTCAGTTCTTTTTGTTTGGAGCTCTGCCCGAAGGTATCTATCTGTATATCCTTTCGATGTGAATAAATTTTTTGGCTAAAAAAAAAAAAAGGTTTTCATTAGTGTGGATCCCAATCCCTCTGCGTGGAGAACATGTTGCTAGACGCTGGCCATCCATCAGGTGGGTCCCACCATTTAGAAGCCCCAGCCTAAAGATCAGGCCAGTCCATGCCATCTACATTGCATGGACCACGTGATGGAAAGCTTAGATGGTCGACATGTGTGCCAGCTTGGAATGTATGTCTTAATGTGATGAATGATATATGGAACTTGGGATTCCATTAATAGATATCTAATTCTCTACATCTCCTGGCCATTGCATGAGTCTTGCTCTTTCTCCCAATGGTTTCTTCCATCATGGCAATGAAAACAAAAATACTTGGAATGATCCACAGAGAGACAAACCGAATCCTCTACAACGGGCAAAAAAAATCATCAGGATCCAAAATTCAACTTAGGTGGGAGCCCAACCATAGGTTTGTATGGGGGTCCAACATGTTGTGTATAATTCATCCAACCCCTTCGCCAGGCATGCCTCACCAGTATGAACATATACTCCAAAAATAAGCCTGATCCAAAACTCAATTGGGACACAATGCCTGAACTTGAAGGTTTTAGGAGTGCTTTTACATTGTTCTTCTGGGTATGGCGCACTTGAAGTTTGAATCGGGTTGATTTTTGGGCTGTAAAGTGAACTCAAGAAGTCCCATTTGATGGATGAAGTGGATGTAAAACACACAACATGGTATACTCCACAGAGGTTGGCTGTTTTAAATGCTGCGACAACAGGTGTCTCATAAGACTCAGGTCCCCACGAAGTCTTATTTTATGTAGATTATGAACCATGATCTTATTTTATTTTCATGCAGAGCTTGCATACACAATGAGGGTGACTAAGAAATGCGATGCATATAGTCTTGGTGTTGTAGCGCTTGAAGTGATAATGGGAAGGCATCCTGGGGATCTCATCTTATCGTTAGCAACGTCTAGTGGCCAAGATACACTGTTGACGGATGTGTTGGACCAACGCCTCCCACCTCCCATGCTTCAAGACATGAAAGATTTGGTTTCTGCAGCCATGTTGGTAGAGTTGTCCACGAGCCGAGCTGGCGCAGCCGTAGGCGGGACGAGATCGAGCACCGTCTCTCTCGTAGGATAACCAATCCGAATCCACGGATCAATCGAACAACAGTTCGATCTTCCTTGATTGCTCAAGGGGCAGCTTGAAGAACACAAGCCAAACAGAGATAAACTCAAAGATAATTGTATTAAAATTGCATAATGTCTCTAATAACGAAAATTAAAACAATATTTATAATCTCTAAGCCCTAACCCTCGCAGCCTAGGTGTCCCAGTTGCATTAGGAAAAGGAAAATAAGCAAAGAAAACGGGAAAGAAATTTGAAATTAGAAAGTTCACGGACTCGCAGGACACTGACCGGCCGGCCGGCCAGGGGGTCCAGCCGGTCGGACTGTAGTGTAAAAACACTCCAGAGAGTTTTGACTCTCTCTAGAAGGGGACCGACCGATCAGCCGACCGGCCGGGGTAGGTCGGGCAGCATGGTCCGGCCGGTCGGCTGGAGGAAATCTTGAGTTTTCTTCGAGGTCTTGAGCCCAAGCTTGGTGGTCTTCCGCTAATCCTTCTTGCGGTCCATCTTGAACATGTAGAGGTCAGCTACACCCTCTACATCACGAGCCGAACCAAGCTTTGCCCAGTTCAGCTTGGTTTGGTCAGCGGGCGACCTGGGCTCAAGCTTGGCTCGGCTTGGTCCTCCAGCCCAAGTGGTGGGCTTGGCTTGGTTTGGACGAGCTTTCGAGCTGAATTCGAGCATGTCCAAGCTTCAAGCTTTCGAGCCTGAATTCAAGCCGAGCTTTCAAGCTTACATCGAACTTGCAGAGATGAGGGAGAGGCAAAGATGAGAGAGAGGCAGGAGGTGAGGCCGGGCGAGGAGGGGAGAGAAATCAGAGATGAAGGAGAGCCGGAGAGGGAGGAGGCGAGGTCGGTGAGATATATTAGAGTGGAGGCCGACGGCTGGAGGGGGTCGCTGGTCAGGTCGGGCGAGGTTGATTCGGCCGAAGGGGGTTTGCTTTTGAGTTTTTAAGGGGTAGGCAGGCGAGTGCGAAAGGGCACTGGAATTAGAGCGAATGGGTGTTGGAAAAAAAAATATATTATATTATATTGTATAATAAAAATATATATATATATATATGATATTTTTAAGAAAAAAATATACCGAGCCTTCTACAAGCCAAGCCGAGCTCAGGTCAAGCTCAGGCTTGGCTCGAATTTCCAACGAGCCCACAGAATCGGCTTGGCTTGGCTTGATCCACCCTCTGAATCGAGCCGAGCCGAGCTTTTTCGAGTCGAGCCGAGTGAGCTTTTCGTGCTAGCTCGGTTCGTGTACAGCTCTACATGTTGGCACTTGCATGCTTACATGCCAACCCTCGATCTCGGCCCACCATTTGGCACGTGTCTCAAGAGCTATCCACTAGCAAGGCACCTCTTCTTGGTGCTTTCCACACCATTACGTTGGGTCAACTGTTAGATGCATGGACATAAAAGGTTTGCTAAGCGTGTGCGTGGGTGTGTCAGGTACCAATGCCAAAATGGAACAGATGTGTGAGATTGGACCTTCCATCAAGGGGGCCACACTATTCGGATCTTTTGTCCTAGAACTCAAATGGCCAACATGTATATTATGTACAGAACATAAGAGCTGCTGAAACAAAATTTCATCTAGCCACTCATCTACTCTGTGCATTGTGGTCCACCTTGAAGAGATGGAAACCTCGAATTTCATGCAAGTGTTCCATATTGGCATGTGTGCTAAATAAAAGGAAAATATCCAGTAGAAAACTGCCATCTAAGTTGTTACCAAGTGCTCTCCATATCCATACAAGTGGGGTACTATAAATTCAATACATGCATCTGTTTAACCCGCCATGGATGGACCATAAGCCAGAAAATCGCATGGGTAAGATAGTCCGAGCAGCAAATTGGAGAAGCTCTGCCTGTTGAATATTGACCATTAATAGGACTTCCTTCTAGGAAATCCTCATAAATCTCTTATTGAACAGCTAGGATCATTGATTTTTGGGGTACAAAGGATCCATGGCCCAACAGATGAATGGCCTGAATCTCATACATGTCTAACATATGTACGAAGATTGAGTGCTTCATAAATGACTAGAATATCAATGCCTATCACCAATAAATTCAACAAGCAATCCACGACAAGTTCACTACAAGTTTTCTCTATTGAGTCAAATATATTTTTGTGCTCTACACAAGATTTGATTTTTGAGGGATGGCAACTCTTGGTTCAAGTGAAGTGTGTGGTTTCGTGGGATAAGACAAGCCCTCTAGCTTGTCAATTGCAGCTTGCATTGTTATGTGCTGGTCCACTTTATTTTCTTTTGTCTAGGTTTGTTCCTTTTTAATTAGTGGCATTTCCTTATGTTTCCTCCTATTTGTATCTTCTTATTTTATTTTAAATAAATTGGTGCTATGCTCTCATCTTTCTGGAAAAAAAGAGTCCAAACATATTTAGCACCTACAATCATGGCTTAGATAGAGCAGTAAATGCGTAAGTAGTATTGATATTGAGCTAAGTAAGATTATGTTTCTTTCCTAATGCTAGATTGCCTCTAATGCATGGCAGTGGCTTTAACGGATTGTCATGGAAGCAGTGCTTTTATACAAATAAAGAGAACTAATTATATGACCACCATGACTTTTTCGTCACTTGGGCCATGACCATGAAATCTTTCTCTATTGTTATGCTTGGTATTATAAAATGTTTTGAATGTAAAAATAAAAAAATCAAAAAATCAAAAATTATAGGACGGATATTAAGAATGGTTCTAAAACTTGAAGACTGATGCAGACATTAGTGGTGCACCCTTTAGAGTGTAACAGAGAAGGAGACGTCGCAGATCGAGTACTGAAGCAGATGAGTTGATATAGATGGACGCCAAATCCATCGGACCCATTTTCTGACATGCTACGAGTACGGGACCGCAAGAGCAGTATGATCACAGGACCATGGGGCAGATTTAGTCTTTAGGTGTTTTTCTGTGTTTTTTCTTATTTTTTGGCACTTTAGTGCTATGTTTTAATTTTAGGCGTTTTTTATGTTCTTTTTATGGTTTTCAGTCGCTTTAGTGCATTTTTCTATTTTCGTGACTTATATATACATTGTGAGAACCCTATTTCGATTATTATTGAATGAATAAAAAAAACGAGTACTCTCTTTCTCTTTATTTTGAGAGACTAGGGTTTTAGGATTGGCCCTCGGGTGATGAGGATTCCACCTCGGATTCAAGTTTCTTTCTTCTCAGATCTTCAAGGTTCGTGGAAAGGTAATCTGTGCTTCTCTCGTTTAGAGTCTATCTTTCTTTTCAACCCTTTTCCTTCTTCTCCATATCTCCCCTTTGATATGAACGGTAGAAGATGGATGGCTAATCCAGAGAAACGGATTCAAACATGATTGTGGCTGGTCTATGCTAGATTTAGGGATATCCTCATATCCATAGTCCTCCCTTTTTACTCGTTTATGTGTGTTTATGCTATGGGGCATGATCCTGACGGGTTAATCTCATCTCGTTGTTGAAGTTTGTTTAAATTCCTTTGATTGAAAGTAGTTAGTTGATTAACTTTATTACTTGAATCTCTTCTACCTGATAATCCGTGCATTTAGAGTTAGGTCATCGCATGCCCCTGCACCAAAGACTGTCTTGAAGCTTAGCTTGGTCAACTAGACTTGAAGAGGTTTTAAGCCCGAGTCACCAGGAAATTCTCTCTTGAATACAACTCCATCCTGAATTGGCAAGACTCCTCAAGTTGCTCTCTGATTCCATCAACTCATGGTAACCAGCCACATGTTAGTCAATGATTTCTTTAACAAACATCTAAAAGAAGACTTCAAGTTTTGAATTAGTGAGACTTAGCTAAGGAACCAAAACGGCATCGCTCTTGCCAAACCTACTCGCCCTTCAGGTGGACCACGCGGTATTTAGAATCCATTATACACGAGTTTAAAATCAACCTCACCACACACGCCTGTATGTTGCCTTAAGGAATTATGGGATATAAGGCAAGAAGTAAAGAATATATACTCTTTGACTCTTAAGTTTTACTAGCCTTAGCATGGTTCAATATTCTAGACCATCGGTCTTGCTGGGTTCCACAAGCCCTCAGTTCATGGTCTTTACACACGTCTACCAATGCTTCTATCACCCCGTGCAACTGGACTGGGGTCACATGCAATGATGCACAAAGTGTCATAGAAATAAACCTGTCGAACATAGGCTTGCAAGGTAAGCTTGATAACTTGAGCTTCTCATCCTTTCCCCACCTCATCCGTCTCGATCTTAGTATAAACTCACTCCTTGAAACCATTCCATCCCATTTTGGCACTCTGTCCAAACTCGCATTACTAGATCTTTCTTCCAATAAACTCTCCGTTACCCTACCTCTTTCACTGGCTGGCCTTTCTGCATTTCTGAGCTAGACAATTCTAATAACATGCTAACAAGCAAAATATCGCTTCATCACTTCACCAATTGGATCAGACTCGTCTCCCTTAAACTTCATACCAATCAACTCTGGAGAAATTCCATCCCAAGTTGGTACAATGAGAAATCTCCATCACTTGAACCTCTTCCAAAATCAGATAATTGGTTCGATAACTCCAGAAATAGGAGCAGTTAAAGATCTACTCACCCTAAGATTGCAAAACAAACAATCTTGCAGGTTTTATCCCTCCATCTCTGGGTAGTTTGAGCCCGCTGATGCATCTGCATGTCTTCAAAACCCAAGTTTCAGGTCCCATCCCTTGGGAAATATGAAATATGAAGAATTTGGAAGAAATGCACATGGCCTTGAGCAATCTAAATGACTACCTGCACCTCAAACTGTATCATCTAGCCTTGTCCAGTAACCTTCAAACTGGTTCCTTGCCTTCTACTTTAGGAATTTTGACTGAGCTTTCCTTCTTATACCTCTACGAGAATCAGATTTCAGGCCAGCTGGCTCAAGAAATGGGCAATCTTAAGAAACTGTACCATCTACAGATATGTGGTATTTGTCTAACAGGTTTCATTCATTCCACTGTTGGAAATTTGACCAAACTTACAAGTTTGCTGCTCTTTAAAAATATATGGCTCCATTCCTCCAGGGATAGAAAATCTCAACAACCTAGCTGATCCAAGATTGTCCACAAACAACCTCACATGCCCAATCCCTCCTCTTTTGGAATTTTGGGTCTAGTTAGTTTTAATAGATAATTACATATATTTAATATATATTGATTATTCTAGCAAAACAAATGACGTTTCCTATGCAACACACATGTTGGAGAGACCATCTACATAACATGTGCATATCGAAGTGGCACGTTTGTGCGATCTAATCCATCCTTCAGTAGGCACAGCCATGTAAATGCTCTCATTTGTGATAAACTCAACTCAAAGCCCAGATCCAAACACCCAATGAGCACAAGTGGATTTGGGTCCGGATCTTCAAGAACTAGACCTGGGCAGGAAGGACCCAAACCCGGCTAGACCGAGTACATGTACGATTGAACCTTTGACTGAATGCAATATGGAGAATAAAAGAGGATCTCAATATATGGTAGGATTTTGGTTTTTTTCTAAACAATTTTTCACAAAATAATTAAATATTTATTTTCAAATCAGTTGCTGAACACAAAATGGAAAGAATGATTCTGTAGGTTGGAGGCATGTAATCAATCATACGGCCTGCTATATAGGGGGCAAACAGAGCCCAACGAAAAACATCCGAAATATCAAGGAAAAGAAATTCGAAATATCAAAGAAAATCACGTTTAAGAAGATTTAAAGGGATAATGACGATCACCTGTCTCACAACATTCTTGTGATGTTTTGGATTTGGTGGTATCAGAGCCAGGCGGTAGCTCACTTTGACAAATCGACAAACTCCTTGCAAGCATTGTCTTCAGACTGCCGAAAACGACATAAATCAACCATTCCAACAGATTCTCCGTGTTTGCCAAACACCTGAGCTATGTAGCACGACACAGCGCATCTCATACCCCACCCCCCCAGGACGCGAGTTCCTGCAACACAAAAGCCCTGTGTAGCCCCCCACCGAGTTATCCGTATGGAATCCACTCCGTCCATCAGGACGCACGTGGAGACGGACACCTACGTGGCGCATAGTCATTGGCGGATGCAGCAGGTCCACACCTCAAGTCTTATGCAGAACTGTTATACCCGTCACATCCCACTAATGCCAAAAGGTGCCGAGCCGAGCTGCGTTGGGCGCGGATTTCCTGCGAAAGAAAGCCTTGCGCTGGAAGTTCCTGCGATGGGAACCAAATGGGGCAAAGTAATGTCTTTTTATAAATCCACCCTGTCCATCCGTTTTGGGAGCTAATTTTAGGACTTGAGAACAAAAATGAAACGGATCCAAGACTCAAGTGGGCCTAAGACTCAAGTGGGCCGAAAACGTGAGGATTGAACGTCCACAGTTGAAATATTTGTGGAGCCACAGGAGTTTCGAATCAGGATAATATTTATGTTTCCAGTTCATCCCAGTATTAGTGACGTTACGAATGGTATGGATGTCATATAAACATCACTGTGGACCCAGGGAGGTTTCAACGGTAGTAATTTACCTACCCACCTTTTCCTTTGGTGAGGCTCACATGAGTCTTGGATCCGTTTCATTTTTGTTCTCGTGTCCTAAAATTAGTTCCCAAAATGGATGGACGGAGTGGATTTATCAAAAAAATCACTATGGACCCCACCTTCGTTCCCAGCACAGGAACTTCCTGCGCAAGGCTTTGGCAGGGAATCCGCGCCCCGCTGCATTGGCCAAGCGATGTAGGCATCTGTCTCCTCCATCCTTGTGGGGTAGTACCGGGCGCGGATTTCCTGCGAAAGCCTTGCGCAGGAAGTTTCTACGCTAGGAACCAAGGTGGGCCCATAGTGATTTTTTTTTTTTTGAATCCATCCGTATTGGGAGCTCATTTTAGGACGTGAGAACAAAAATGAACCGGATCCAAGACTCAAGTGAGCCGAAAACGTGAGGATTAAACGTCTACAGTTGAAATATTTGTGTAGCCACTGGAGTTTCGAATCAGGATAATATTTGTGTTTCCAGTTCATCCCAGTAGTAGTGACGTTATGAACGGTATTGATTTCATATAAACATCACTGTGGACCCCAGGGAGGTTTCAACGGTAGTAATTTACCTACCCACCTTTTCCTTTAGTGAGGCCCACTTGAGTCTTGGATCCGGTTCATTTTTGTTCCCAAGTCCTAAAATGAGCTCCCAAAACAGATGCACGGGGTGGATTCATCAAAAAAATCACTGTGGGCCCTACCTTGGTTACCAGCGCAGGAACTTCCTGCGCAAGGCTTTCGCAGGAAATCCGCGCTCGGTAGTACCTGATCCGAGCCCAGTGTCTCCACGCCATGTTACTACTATAATAAAAAATCAACCATATCCAATACTCAAGTGGGCCACACCACAAGAAGCAATGGAGACTGACTACCTACCATTGAAACCTTATTGGGGCACACAGAAGTAATGGATCAGGCTGATATTTTTGTTTCCCCTTCATCCTGTTGGGAATCATCTTATGAACGGGTTGTGTGGCATACGGTGAGCCTCAGTAAGGTTCCAATGGCGAGTATTTCCTTCCTTCCCCATTGTTTCCTTTAGTGTGGCCCACTTGGGTCTCGTAACTGCCTCATTTTTTTTTTTTTTCATACTAAATTAATCTGGCCAAACTGATGGACAGAGTAGATTTCAGATGGACATCTCGGTGGGCCTCATGAGGCTTTGTGTTGCAGAAAATTGGCTCCATCTCCACACCCGACCAACATTTGCAGGTGATCGCCACTTGTAGCTAAGGCTGTCAATGGGCCGGGTTAGCCCGATAGGCTAGCCTATCGGGCAGGGCTCCACTTAGGCTGGGCTTGAGCTAGACTAAGGGTAGAGGTGGGCATCGAGTCGAGTCAGACTGAGTTAGGGCTAACCCAATCCGACTCGGTTTTGAAATAGGCTTGACCCGAAACTTAACTCAGTGCTAAGTCCATTATGCCTGACGTGATCCGAGTCCAGTCTGGCCTAGACTAACCCGAACCTAGTCCGACTCAGTCATAGGAGTTGGGTCGAGTCAAGATCGAGTCAAGTGAGTTGACAATTTTTTTCTTAGAGTTTTAGTTAGCCGAAGCAGCCACAATATTCATAAATGCATGGACACGTGTCGCCATCTTAATACTCTTTAGGGTAGAATGATAGCTGAGGCAACTACAAGGTCGAATGGCCTTTTCTCCATTCCACTTCCTGTTGTCTCTGTTATGTTGGAAAGGGAGTGGATTGCCTGTAACTGTGTGCCCGGGGCTATATGGGGTCCATAGGATGTCTGTGACAAATCCAGTGCATTAGTCTAATTTTACAGACAAAAATAGGACAAAGTTCTAAAAATCCAACAAATTCAAAACTCAAGTGGGTCACACCAGCAAAATAGAGGGAACACCAACGTCAACTACCTAAACCTTCTTGGAGTTGATCATGATGTTTATATGACATCTAAACCGTGCATAGAATTACAAACACTCAGATAAACTTTAGGAAAAATATCATTATGATGCAAAACTTTTGTAACCATTAAGTGTTCAATACCCACTGTTTTGTGTGCTATGGCCCACCTGGCATGATTTTTAAAATCAAGTCCTAATGTAACATCTGTATGCATAATCGATCCCGTGACACATCACACATCATGTTCATTGTAACGCCCCAAATTTCAGGAGTCGAGCATGACCTCGACTCTTGAGCTTTCGGGTGTCACTATGCTAATGCGGAAGCGTGATTAATGCATTTATGATTTAGAGTATCATGTCGCAAGTTTAAAACTAAATAAACTTTAAAGTAAGGACAAAAGATAAGTGCATACCTGGTCCAGCATTTACAAATGTACATTATAGTCCAAAATAAAGGGGGCCCACACAGCAAGAAGCCCCAATATACATGTCCAAAAGAATTGGGCCATTACACATCTAGCCATCAAACGGCCCCAAAACATCAACTAAAAGATGCCAGTGCATCTTATTCTCTATCATCCGAGAACTGAAAATAACTGACGTCTTCTACAAAATCTTCTAACTCATTCTGAAGAACGTCATCATCCATAGTACCTGCTTCTACATTAGAGTCTGGTTGATGTTTTTCCAAACACCACCCAGGATTGAGGGGGTGAGTAATCAACTCAATGCTGCTATAAGTCTAAGTTTAATAATAAATCAAGCATTCAAGCATAGATAATATATCAAACAAAACATACAAGAGTCCTAGAATAGTTGTACTAATGCATGAATGTTATGAATTCGCATACAATGCATGTCCCGGGCAGTCACAACAGAATCCACATGGATACAGTATTCCCCTTACTTATAAACCAGCTACACATAATGCAAGTATGAAGGCTCTCAAGAATGCCCTGGCCTTTCAAACAGTCATCCAGTCACTGAGATTGCCGATGACATGTATGCATGGTTAATTTGGCCTTTATTGGTATTAATTTCATTCAGCAAGATTAGTGATGCTGATTTACTAATGTCATACAGTAGGTCCTGAACAGGACCATCTGGCTCCCGACGGTGCGAGTGTCTATCATCGCCAGTAGCCCACGAATCCCATCTCCAACTTCCAATACATTAAGAACACAAGAATCATTATATTCAAATCAATACCTCGGCTATTCAGATTTATCCAAAACAATCTGACGCCCTTACAATAGCTTATGGTCACTACGGGGAGGCTTACTGCCACAGCGTAGGCCGACGGCACGAACACGGTGTCCCACACCACCATGCCCGGCCCAAGGAGATTTCATAGGATCGTGTCGCACATACGTTTATCATTGGACACTTCATTTAATAACATTAGTATTCCAGATTCGGGACAAGTCATTCATTACAAGTTATCTACCACCCAACATGTCTTGACTTTGGATATGGCTGTTTGATACAGAGAGAACATTGACCAAACCGGCATTGGGCACAAACGACCCGTGTAGTCCAAACTACTGTCGATCGGTCAAGTTCACCCCGTCAACCAGCCAACCCTGAATATCCAATCCAACTAGGATATCCACATTAATCGATTGGCCCCTTTTTACTCATGACAAACAGTACATGTGCGGTAATCATACAATTAAACATATTAGAGACAGATTTCATCATCTCAACGAATTCCACAAATCAATTGTAACAACTAAATCATTTACCCATTTCATCAAACACATAAGCCATGTAACACACATGCATGTTGAACTGAGACATACAATCAGATAAGAAACTCAAAGTCCTACTCTATGACTATAAGAATCATGTCTAAAACCCTTAGGAATGTTAAATAAAAGAACTGGATTATAGCCCGCACCTTAAGGTCTAGGGTTCCTCGTCCGTCCAACGGTCTAGGGTTAGGGTTAAAGAAAATCAGCTATTCCTACAAGAAAACCCAATTAGGATGAGATTTTCAGTCTCAAACCTAAGATAGTTCGGAGTTGTAAGGTAGGATTCGATTCTTACCTCCAATCGCAAAGAGCACCACTCCAGCGACGGAATCGACAAGCTAGAGCAACCTCCTACTTCAAGAGGAAAGGAAGAAGGACATCTTCAACCTCCTTTCTTCTTCTTCTCTCGATTTCTCTCTCTTTCTCTCTCTTCCTCTCCCTCAATTTCTCTCTTTCTCTCTCTTTCTCTCTCTTCCTCTCCCTCAATTTCTCTCTTTCTCTCTCTTTCTCTCCTGAAAATTTCCCAATTCGATTTGGGGATTTCTCAGCAAAAGGGTTTATATAAAAGCTGGGAAATTCGCCCAAATAGCCTTACAGGAATTAGTGGGTAGTTTTCTGACCCAAGTGAAGTTAATGGTTTATGTATGTAGCCCTCCAGAAGGCTATTTAGAGCAAGGGCCATATATTTTTCAGAATGTTAACAATCTAGTCCAATTGTACTAATTAATCTTCCTCTTCTAGGTTAGAGATTAGGAAATCTAATTAACTAAGATGTACGGTCATCCGTACACTATTATCTGTACGAAAATTTACGGGACGTTACATTCATCATGATCATATAAGAGTCATAAAACTAAGCATAAATTTCACATAGTTCTCACATAAGCATATTTACCAACATGATTTCCTTTCCAAATACTTAACATAGATCATGGTCAATATCAATAAAAAATTTAGCATAAACACCTTAAGAGATTGCATACACAATTCATGTTTAAAATGGAGAGAATTCAACAATCATGTGTTTCAAGCAATCATACAACACATCCCTAAGTTCTAAGCATGAAATCGACAATATTATTGTAACTAGGCTTAAAGGAAATCCTCACCTTAGCCTTAGATGAAAGAATTGATGGAAAAGATCTCTACATGAACCATGGCGACCTAAGGAAGGGTTGGAGACGGTTACACGTGTTGATGAAGAAGGAAGAAGAAGAAGATAATTGACTTGTGAGTTATCTCTCTCTCTCTCTTTCTCTAAACATGTGGGGCTGAAATTTTGTGGGAATATGAGGTTTACGAAAGAGAAGGGAGAGGGGACGTGCACACCACCCTTATAACAAGGGGTGGGCGTGCACTCCCTCCCACTCCTATTGGGATACCTCCAAAAGGGCCTAAAGGCTGATCTTTAAAGAGTTCTAATCTATTCATCATGTTGGGTACGAAAAATAAAGTTAGAATATATAATTTTCTCAATGATCCGAAATTTATATTAAGTGATCTTGAAAAATGGCCCGACGGGTGCCAAAACGGGTTGAATTTCAAATAATAGTCTATGCTTAATGATCAAGGCCTAAATTTTGAGAAAATGTATAATCACGATAAGCAAACAATTATACAAAATTTGGTGGTTGATTGATGATAAGAATGGTCTAGATTTGAAATTTCAACTTTTGGCAAAAAATGAAGGGGCTGGCTTTGTGGTTCAATAATGAAGGATTATAGATCGGAGTCAAAATTTTGTGTAAACTCGTAGTCATATGAGTTGAAAAATGATTGCTCTGGAGAAATGATTACTCAGATAAATGATTGTTCTGGAGAAATGATTGCTCGGAAAAATGATTGCATACCGAAAGATTGCACTGTTCGGGTTTATATAGGGAACCACCATCCGTCATGCCATGCGACGGAGGGGGCATTTGTTAGTGTACAAAAAGTACTCACATACTCATGTGCAAGAGGGACAACGGAGGCACGAAAATCGAGGCAAAATAGAGTATAGGGCATGCACGTGCGCAGGAGCCGGACCCACCAACCCAGTACATTAAAAAATGAAGTATCACAAAAAGTGAAGTGGCTGACACGTGGACATGCACAGGGTCCTATGAGTTCAACACAGGTAATCACGTTAGCAAAGGATACATGGAAATGGCCCAAACGGGATAGGGGCCCACCGTAAAAGTCTGCGCATGGCCATGCGGGGGCATTTTCTTACGAAAAGTCGAGGTCGAGGTCGAGGTCGAGTAAAGCCCGAGCGCATGGCCATGCGCACCAAGGAAAGTCTCTGCGCATGATCTTGCACAGACCCTTATGAACAGTCCAAAAACAATTATCAAGGGTCTCACTTTACCAAGCGTCATTACATCCGTTAAACCCAAAATACCTACGTATGACCATGCGTTGGACCCAAGTACGTGCATCCAATAGAACTAAGAAAAGTCCTGCACACGACCACGCATATGACCCTTTTTTTACCAATTTAACATGCGTTGGACCCCTCACTCCAAAAATTTGCCTATAAATAGCCTAATTCACTTCATTTGTAAGGATCCGACTTCTAGAGAAAAAACCAGAGGGATTTCCAGAAAACCTCAAAAACTCGTCAAAACATTCCAAGATTCAAACAAAGCATCTGATCCAGTTCCTATCTTAGACCAACATAGGTGCGGTCTACTTCACCCCTCGGGACTGCGTTTCAAACCCAGTTTTAGAGCTACGTCTCCAGACTTTGTCTGTAAAGTCAAGCCTAATACTTAGTCTTTGAACATCATTCCATCTTGCAGAGATCAATCAAAGATCCTTTCAAGAAAACATATCGGACGCCGATATAAACGATAAAAGGAAGAAAACAACAGTCTTCAAACTATGAATTAAAGGGTGATATCTCGAAACTACTATTTGTTGGCGATTAATGTACTACTCATTAGAATCGATATTCTCTAGCTAAACTATTTGAGTTCACGATCGCAATTTGGCTTTCCCGCGGTCCCCATCTCTATGATAGAAGAAGGCCCAACGTTACCACTAGACTATTGCTTAATAGTTTCCCAGCTCAAACTCAAGATTACATGAGACATAGGCATACGATCTGCCGGTAGTACAATTTTACTCATACAAATAGACAAACTTATCCCCTAGGATCCAAAACACACGTACTACAAATACATTCTCTTACAAGACAATCTTGGATTTTCAATCAAGGGTTATTGATGATTCAATGTAATTAATGGCTTATGTTATATTATGGCCGAGAATATAAAAGGACTTGGAATCTCTGAAATAAAGTTTCTCTCCGTACCGTGTTTACTGTATGAATGTTTATGTTAGTTGTGATTGCCAATGAATCCCTTGATTCTCCATGATTCAAACAAACAACCCGAAAATGAATTTCATATATCTTGGTCGAAATTCAGTTTTAACAAATATAGGGCATGGGGTGTACATTAATGTAACATCCGCATACATAATATTCCGTGACACATCACACATTACACATCATATTCATTATGATCATATAAGAGTCATAAAACTCAGCATATATTTCACATAGTTCTCACATAAGCACATATACCAACATTATTTCCTTTCCAAATACTTAACATAAATCATGGTCCACATCAATAAAAAATTCAACATAAACGCCTCAAGAAATTGCATACACAATTCATGTTTAAATGGAGAGAATTCAACAAACATATGTTTCAAGCAATCATACAACACATCCCTAAGTTCTAGTCATGGAATCAACAATATTATTGTAACTATGCTTAAAGGAAATTTTCACCTTAGCCTTAGATAGAAGAATTGATAGAAAAGATCTCTACACGAACCATGGCGACCTAAGGAAGGGTTGGAGACGGCTACACGTGTTGATGAAGAAGAAAAAAGAAGAAGATAATCGGCAAGTGAGTTCTCTCTCTCTCTCTCTCTCTCTCTCTCTCTCTCTCTCTCTAGACGTGTGAGGCTGGAATTTTGGTGGGAATATGAGGTTTACGGAAGAGAAGGGAAAGGGGACGTGCGCACCACCCTTATAACAAGGGGTGGGCGTGCACTCCCTCCCACTCTTATTGGGATACCTCCAAAAGGACCTAAAGGCTGATCTTTAGGGAGTTCTGATCCGTTCATCATGTTGGGTACAAAGAATAGAGTCAGAATATATAATTTTCTTCATAATCCAAAATCTAGATGTGGTGATCTTGAAAAATGGTCCAACGGGTGTCAAAACGGGTTGGATCTTAAATAACGGTCCACACTTGATGATCAAGGCCCAAATTTTTAAAAAATATGTAGTCATGATAGGCAAACAATTTTATAAAGTTTGGTGGTTAATTGATGGTGCGAATGGTTTAGATATGAAATTCCAAGTTTTTGTAGAAAAGGAAGTGGCTGACTTTGTGGTTCAGCCGTGAAAGATTATAGATCAGGGTCCAAATTTTATGTAAACACCTAATCATATGAGGCGAATATATATTTTCAATTTGGGTTGCGATTGACGGTGAAAAGTGGGTAAATTGAAAGGCGGAATTGATACTCGATTATTTCTTAAAACGAGATAACTTCGCGCTTAAGAAAGATGTTTATCAAGGTGGGGCACTCAAATCACATTATTGGTACATGATATGAACGATCCAACTCACTCACACGAAGGAAAATATTCGACTACAACTAACCATCCACTTTCCTTACTCGATGAACATTAAAATCAAGGGCCAAGGGGTTAATTTAATTAGGCCATTTATAGTATGATCTAAAGTCTGTAATTCGACGTGTGAGGTTAATTTATGATATATAGGCATGGTATAAAATTTCATATCAATCATATCATGGGAACCATGTGAACTATAAATCAAGGGTTTAGGTTAATGTGAGCCATTAATATTTTTGGGCATTCATGATTTCATATTTATACTCATTGGATCATCACACAAATTCTAGGATAATGGTTTTCTGCTAAGATGATCAATTTTGTATGGTTACTTTCCTAACTAGCTTCTTCGATCAACGGCCACGAATGCTCCTAGGTTAAGATCTTCATGATCTGATGGCCATTTGCAAAATCTAACTTTATGGAATTGATACACACCTAAAACTATGCCTACTTTCTGGACAGATTAAAAATTACCTACCCAATTGATCAGAAATCGCAAATATGGGTGGGCTAAGGGAATTATCATAATTATTTTTAATCTGAGACTTTTGAAAAATCTAATAGTTTTACGGGGTTCTATGCACAATTCTAAACATATATTACAAAAGAATTTATTTCGAATTCATTACGGATCATTACTTATTCACAAAATAAATTAAAATTCTCGTTAATTGGAGTTTTACACATAATATGCAATACTATACTTTTAAAGCCACTTCAGAAAAACCCAGGGCGTTACAACCCACACCACAATGTGGCCCCACATGATGGATGGTCCGCTTCAAGCAAGCCCCACCCGATGGACGGTTCACATTAAAGGTGGGACTCATATGATGGATGACGGGCATTGAAGGTGAGACCACCTGATGGAAGGTTAACATCAAAGGTGGACCCACATGATGACTCATATATATTGAAGGTTGGGCCCCATATATATGATGGATGGCCCACATCAAAGTATGGCCTCGCATGATGGACCATCGACATCAAGTGGGCCCCCTTAATAAATGATCCACATAAAGGTGGGACCCACATAATGGACAGTGGACATTAAAGTAGTACAAGTTGAAAGTAATAAGAGCTACATATTAAGGAACATAAGAATGATCCAGCTCAAGTTTAATTACTAGAGCTGCATGTTGAGAGACGTTGAGTGACCCAACGTAAGTTGGAAGTATATATGAGAGCTGCATATCAAGGGAAAATATGTTTTAAATTTGATTTTCCCTCCATGTTTTACCTTTTGAAAAAAAAAAAAATTGTCTTTTAGTGTTGCTCTTTAGTCCCACCTCGGAAAGGAACAAAGAAAAGGTTAAATTTATAAGATGGGATTTTAGCATGGGGCTTGAATTCCTTCTCAAGGGCATGTGAATTTGGTCCGATGGGGGGCTATGCCATAAGCTCAAATCTATGCTGTTAACCACACATGCGTGCGCCCGTCGGCCTCGCCGTGTCAATGTCGGTCTGGGTCTGGGTTTGGGTGGGATTGAGAGTATACTCATGCTAAATGATTTTCTGCGAGCATACTTGCACCTGTTTTTTTTGCGCAAATTTTCAAATAGTGAAATCAAATCACGATACTTCAAGCATATAATCACGGTTTGTAATAGACCTACTAGCTAATCCATTTTCATCAATTGAAATCAAAGTTTTCTCTCTCTTGTTCTTCAAAATCTCTCTCTATTTCGTTGTTGTTTTGCCAACTAAGTTTGCAAGCGAGTCAATCACTTCGAGTTTAAGTTTTGCACGCTGGTTCGAGCCCATGTACAACGAGTGCACCGTTGGGACCAGACGATAGTCGTTGTATCGTGGAGGCTAATTGTCTAAGAAATCCTGTTGCATTTTAGACGCGACCTAAGAAGTGTAGATTTGATTTCAAGGCGAGTGACTCAGTCACGCTTGGACTCAAAACACATAAGTCTTCTTTTACTTCTTTAATTTTATTATTATTTTATTTTTATTTTTCGATTTATTACTATTTTTCCTAAATTATTTCCAAAATCAGCACACGTTGAAAGTATTAAGATCTACATATCAAGAGACATAGGAATGACCAAGTAAAAGTTGGATGCATTGAGAGGTACATATCCAGGGACACGAAATGACCTTATGCAAGTTGCAAGTATTGAGAGCTACATATGGGAGGCATGAATGAACCATATAGGGTTGTCAATGGACTGGGTTGGCCCAACGGGCTTTCAGGCCTGGCCGGTTGTGGGCCGAGCTTGGACTAGAGTAATAGGCCTGCAGGTCGAGTTCAGGCCTAAATTATAAGCCCATTTTTTCAAATGGGCTGGACTTAGATCGGGTTGTTAAAAACCCGTCAGCCCAACCCGACCTGAATATATTTTTTTAAATTTAAAATTTAAATTAAATATTCCCCCCCCTTCAAAATTTAAATTTTACACAAATTTTCTTCAAAAATCCATCTCCCTCCTAAAGCTCCTTCATTCTCTGTAGTGTTGATGAATTTTTCATATATGGAAAAATATAGGATTAAATGACAGTTTCTCTCTCTATGTGAAAGGTCGGACTTGGGCTGGCTCAGGTTCGGGCTAGACCATGCATTTGCATCTTGGGCCAGGCTCGAGCTACACTAACGTGGCCCGTCATGAGCTTGGGCCGGATTTGGGCATGTATTGAGGGAGGCGGGCCAGGTTAAGATAGAGCTTGGCCCGGCCCTAACCCGGCTTGACACCCCTAGAACCAGAGCAAGTTGAATGTACTGAGAGCAACATATCAAGGAACGTGGCGTTGGTGCACCATGGTTGGTGGATCCTTGACTTTGGGCCCACATGATGTGTATCTTATATCCATGCCTTATATCTGTTTTGCCAGTTCATTTTAAGACATGAGACCAGCTTATATTCAAATCTCAAGTGAGTCACACAACAATAAATAGTGGTGATTGACCATTAAAAACTTCTGGTGGGTCACAAAAGTTTTGAATCAGGCCGATATTTGTGTGGTCCCTCATCTAGGTCTGTGTGACCTTATCAACAATAAACATTCCAGTGGCCCCAACAAGTTTTTAATGGTTGGTATTCAATTACCACTGGTGTGGTATGGTCCACGTGAGATTTAGATCTGCTTAATTATTTGGATCGTGCACTAGAATGAGTTATCAAAGCAGATGGAATGCGTGCATACAAGACACACACATTTCAATGGGCCCCACAATCAGGGATCCATTGAAGCTCCGTCACTAATCAAGGGTCCCATCTAATTTTTAGAAATTGATCGTGACTGCATGATCAACAATTTAGAACTCAACTGCTAAAGAGAAAATATCAAATGAAAATAATCTAATGATCGAAGTTTATCATCTTCCAATCTGGGTGGTTTTCAAATCATCTAGTCTTGGTCCACATGGTGAAAGCTCCCGAGCTAAAGAATCCGGCAGGCACATGTATCAGGTGGGCCACACACATTCCCAAAAACGGGTGGCTAGGATAATAATACCTGACCGTTTGCATTCAAATGCGTGTCACTCTTGATTGCTTGACGAGTAATAGACGGCCAGTGTTTAGAGGGGGAGTGCTGTATACTGCACACATGCCTGCTTTGACATGCATCTCTTCTTTCAAGAGAGCCGATCGGTTGAGACCCCTGCCTCACCAGGCGCGGCTTCGCTGGATCCCCGGATCCACCGAGGTGGGTGGATCCTTTACCGTGCCATCTACTGTGTGATGTGTGTGTATTACATCCAGGCCGTCCATTCATTTTGAAAACTCATTTTAGAGCATGATCCAAAAACCGAAGTAGATCCAAATCTCAGGTGGACCATAATACAGTAAACAATGGTACTCAACCATTAAAAGCTTCTCGTGGGTCACAAAAGTTTTGGGTCAAGCTGATATTTGTTTCGTATCTTCATCCAGGTCTTTGTGACCTTTTCAACAGGTTGGATGGAAAATAAACATTCCAGTGGCCCCCATGAAGTTTTTAATGGTGTGGATTCAATCACTACTATTTCATATGGTATGTTCCACCTAAGATTTGGATCTGCTTCATTTTTGGGATAATGCCCTAAAATGAGCTTTCAAAATGCATGGACGTGTAGATGTAAGGTACATACATCACAGTGGCCCCAAGTTGGGGATCCACCCAAACCACGCCCTGCCTCACCCAAGATGGTGCCGCCCTTACTGCGGGGTTACAATGGGCCCACTTTGATATATGTATTATGCATCCATGCCCAGCCGTCCATCCAATTTTTCAGATCATTTTAGGGCATTATCCAAAAAAATGAAGTAGATCCAATTATCAGGTGGACCATACCATAGGAAACAGTGTTGATGGACGGTGGACATACCCTAAGAAGGGCTCAGTAGAACAGATTGTCAGGTGGACCATACCCTAAGAAAGGCCCATTTGAACGTATTGTCGATTGTGTATGTCGACTGTAGAGGATACCTGATGGTCGTTTCCTCCAAAAACAGTCTCGATTGTCGTTTATTTCACGCAATCAGCGGGTCAGTACCAACAAGGTATGCTCTAAAGCTGGTAGTTATCGGTATTGCCCATAAATGATATAACCTCGTTTCTAACTAGAGGTGGCAATGGGTTGGGTCATGTCAGGTTGGGTTCGTGTCAGGTCGTTTCCACCTCAACCCTAACTTGACCCAAATTGAACTCGGGTTGGGTTTTCCCAACCCTTACCCAACCCAAATTAAACCGGGCCAGGTCGGGTTGACCAGCATTTTAATGATCAACTAATTAATTTGTAGATTAAACTAGATGCGTATTACATTAGCATTCAATTGAAAACCAAACCATCTATGTTTAATAGGTACATAAGTGTGTATATATAAAAAAAATTTGAGGTTTTTTTTTATAGAGTATTTCTATCATGCAAATACTGAAATGCACAAAGTTTAGCCTTTTGATCGAGCTAAATACACACCTCAATACATTTTTAAAAGAATCTTAACTATAAAGGAATCATATAATTATAATCCTCAGCCCCATATTATGAATAACAACCTCAGACTTTCAGCTCGAACAAGTGGAGCGCAGAAATTGATCCAAACCATTGGTTTAACAGGGGCCCAATCTTCTGTTTTTTTCTTTTGAATATCTTTGCTTGAATGAGGGGTTAGAAGAGGGTTTACAAAGGGAGTTAACAATTTAGCAGCATTGAGCAGTAACTCTCTCTCTCTCTCTCTCTCTCTCTCCCCTCCGCAGTAGCTTCCTCTCTCTCTATCTTATGCGGCTTAAAGAAACCCTTTCTTTGCAACCTATGGTTAGAGTTTTCGAAAGAGAGAATTTATAATGACTTTTTAAATGCATCGATAAAGAATGGTGCTTGATACTCTTGCACGTAAAACTTTTTGAGATTGATGTTTAATATTTCATCCGAACCATCCAATTAATGTCCAACATTTCTATTTTTATTTCCTGACCATTGGATCAAATCAACAAGACCATTTAATATTTAATTTTTTAAATAGTTAAATTGTAGACATAATTATTGAAATGGAACCATTTGATCATTTCATTTGAACTGTCCAATAAATTCCTATCAACAATCAAATAAATAAATATAACCATTAAGAAAATATTATTAATTTATTTTATGGATCATTAGCTACCATTTTAGTTCTCCAATAAATGAGCACTAGAAATAATAAAAAATCTCATGTAGAGTTGAGCACGAGCCAAGCCAGCTCGGTTAGCTCGTTCGACTTGGCTCGAACCAGCTTAATTCGGCTCGATTCGAAGGCTAGATTCTAACCAAGCTGAGCCATTTTTCCAAGCTCGAAATGATTTTCAAGTCGACCTCGAGCTAACCCAAGCTTGATTCAGCTCGGCTCGATTGAAGCTCGATTCGGCTTGGCTCGGCTCAACTGACTCACTTATAAAAAAGTAAAAAAATATATTTTTTAGTCCCACATTGGAAGTGAACACAGAAATGAGAGATGGAACTCTCTATAAAAGTAAGTGGGGGTGTTAATGGACTTTGGGCTGCCTTTGGGCCCTATTTTAAACAGCTTTAAGCCCAACTTTTGGCCTGGCCTACCAGGCTTGAACTGGGCTCAAAAGCTCGGTCGAGCTAGCTCGATCATTTCAGTTAAGCTCGAAGGCCGAGCCAAGCCGAACACGAGTTCGGGTGGTCATTGAGTGAGCCTAGCTCGAACAGGGCTTAGCTCGGCTCATGATCACCTCTAATCTCATGATATTTTAGTTCCACATGTCATAAAATGTGATCATTGGTGTGCACATGTTTATTAAATTGATAGATGTGGATCGTTCCCAGCAGAGTGTGTGAGAAAAAAAATTATGTATTATTTAACTAATAAGGAAATCAATATATAATAGTCTACTTAACACCAATATGATTTGGTCGGGTCGGGTCACCTTTAACCCTAACTCGACCCATAGAAATCCGGGTTAGGTTGGGTCAACCTAAATATTGAATTAGGGTCAAATTTTCCAACCTTAAACCGGAAAAAATCAGGTCGGATCAGCAGGTTGGGTTGAATTTTGCTAGGTCTATTCTAACCCCAGTTTTGGGTTTTGATATCGCGTCAAACGGAAGTATTAGGACGGAGTGGAATCCTCTGCAACACCTGTTTTCCACGGCCTAAGACATCGGAGTGGAATCCTCTACATGTTGGATATGTAAAATCCACTCGGTCTATGACGTTCAATCCTCAATGTTAGGCTCGTATGTCTAACATAAGTTAGATCCACAACTCGGTTGGGCCACACCACAGGGAACAATGGGCCAACCATAGGTTTGTGGGTGGAACCAGCACGGTGTGCATCTTTCATCCAACCCATTAATCAGGTATAACTCATGGGGATGAAGAGAAAATTAAAAAAAAAAAAAAGAAGAAGAAGATACAATACTCAGGGGGCAAATTTTTTACATTATTTCCATTAGTGCGGATCATACGAGTTGTTAATAGGACTTAGCTTCTGTATGTAATGATTCTCGCTTGATGGATGGAATGGATTTCCCAAATTGCATATGGGCCCACAGAGCTTGGGTGTTTCGCGCCTTGGGAGTTGTAGACGATATTCCAGTCTACGAGACCTTGACGTGAGTCATGCATTGCTGACGGTCCAGAGTCTAGACCTCCTCCAAAAGACCCGACACCTTGACTCTGAATTCCCTGCCGTCCACGCTGCTCAAAGGGAGAGTTACTTTGATGATCGGCAGAGTATCATAATTCATAAGCAAGAATTGGAAAACAATACACGTGTCATGTATCTAAATTAAGTTTAACTATACAAATCAGGGGACACATTAGAGGCAGGAACTAGCCTCAAAATCAGATTAGTTGACTTGACATTCGTTTCTTCAATTTAGGCCATTCAATATTTTTTAATTTTTATTGTCCATTAGAAATCCATCAACGCCTCATCTAAAGTGGGGTCCACTAATTGGACAGTTTAATTTCAGTTCTTATATACTGGGCATACAATTGTAAAATACATGTGTACGAAGCTACGAACCATCAACTCCGACAAAGTAACAAAATATTCTGCCAAAGGAAAACTTTGATGATCTAGCACAGGGTGCAATAGATGATATATAGGCAGGAACTCACTTAGAAGTTACTAAAAAATTACACACATAGCATGTAAATAATTTAAACTGAATTGTCCAAATTAAAAGCCCCATTTTAGATGTACCATGAACTAAAACTAACATTTATTTGATAATCTGATTATCAGACTGTTGGACATTTGACAGTTAATAAGGAAAATTATCCCTTTATCCTCAATCTGATTTTAGGATTGTACCATAGCTACACTGATTTTAACAATTTGAGTTACTGTATGACTTAGCCTAGTGCGTTTCAAGCGTTTATTTTTATTTTTAATTTTTAGGTCAAGCATTTTTCTAGTGAATTTTTTTTTTTAATAAAAGTTGCTGTACAACCATTTGGGTGGGCACCACAACAAAATTGGCCTCACAATGCACAGCTAGAGTATCCAATAACACCCCTAAAAGATTTAATAAAATAAAAAATAAAATTCCCTATATAATGCTTTCTAGCACACCATGGATAATTCGCACCACCACATACACAGCTAGCTAACATGGCCATAAAGAAATCTGTCTCTCCCCCTTGTTTTGCCGCTTTTATGGGCAATGTCCCTTTCTTCTAACAATGAACATTGCTTCCTTGGAATCCCAAGCTGAAGCAGGAACTCTACTCAGGTGGAAAGCCAGTCTATTGCAAAGGCAGGCACTCAGTTCATGGTCGTTACACCCTAACGCCAATGCTTCTACCACCCAAGATAGCTCTCCATGCAACTGGACCGGAATCTCATGCAATGGCGCCGGAAGAGTAACAGAAATAAGCCTACGAGATGCGGGTTTGCAAGGTAAGCTTGATAACTTGAGCTTCTCCTCCTTCCCCAACCTGGCCCATGTTGTTCTTGACCAGAATGCACTCTTTGGAGCCATCCCAGCTCAAATTGGCACTGTTTCTGAACTCGTCACCCTTGAGCTTTCTTCGAATCAGCTGTATGGTTCAATTCCTAAAGAGATGGGGGAGTTGAAGAAACTGACGATGGTAAATTTGTCACGTAACAACATAACAGGTTGTATCCCATCCTCTTTAGGAAACTTGACCAAGCTTGTTAACTTATACATGTTTGATAATCAGATATCTGGTCCAATTCCTCAACAAGTAGGAAATCTTAAATTTCTTGAACAGCTAGACGTATCCAGTAACCTGTTAAATGGTTCCCTTCCTGCCACTGTAGGAAACATGACCAACCTTCGCTTCTTATTCCTCTGCAGCAATAAAATTTCTGGCCCCATCCCAAGTGAAATAGCCAACCTTAAAAAGCTGACTTGGTTTCAAGTTTGTACTAACCTTTTAACAGGTTCCGTTCCTTCTAATCTAGGAAACGTGACAACACTCTACAGCTTGCTGCTCTTTGAAAATCACTTCCATGGCTCAATTCCTCCACAGATAGGAAATCTCTACCACTTGGCTGATCTAAGATTGTCCTCAAACAACCTCACTGGTCCAATCCCTCCATCTCTTGGAAATTTGAGTCGCCTAACCGATCTCTCCCTATTGGAAAATCAGCTCACTGGTCCAATCCCTCCATCTCTTGGAAATTTGAGAAGTCTAAATAGACTCACCCTATCTCAAAATCAGCTCACTGGTCCAATCCCTCCATCTCTTGGAAATTTGAGAAGCCTAAACAGACTCACCCTATCTGGAAATCAGCTTACTGGTCCAATCCCTCCATCTCTTGGAAATTTAAGAAGCCTAAATAGATTCTCCCTATCTCAAAATCAGCTCAATGGTCCAATCCCTCCATCTCTTGGAAATTTGAGAACCCTAACGGAGCTCTTCCTGCATGTAAATCAGCTCAGTGGTCCAATCCCTCCTTTCGGCAATTTGAGCAGCCTAACTACACTCTCTCTGTTTAATAATCAGTTATCTGGTTCAGTACCTCCAGAAATTTCAAATCTAACACGTTTGGAGATGCTCTCTTTGGGTGACAACTTCTTATCTGGCCACCTACCCCAAGTATGCCAAGGCGGATCACTCAGATACTTCAATGCATTTAACAACCATTTCAGTGGTCCCATCCCTGAAAGCCTGAGAAACTGCAACACCTTAATAAGAGTTCGGGTAGAACATAATCAGCTCACAGGAAATATATCCCAAGTTTTCGGAGTATATCCTAAGTTAGACTACATCGATCTGAGTTATAATAGATTGTATGGTAAGCTTTCACCAAATTGGGGAGGTTGTGGAAACCTAACACTGCTCAAAATCTCGGACAACAATATTACTGGTAGAATTCTGCTGCAAATTGGGCAATTAAGTAGGCTACGGGAACTCAACCTGTCTTCAAACAACCTACAAGGAAGGATTCCTAGTAGCTTGGGGAGATTGTCCATGCTTTACAAGTTGAGTTTACAAAATAACCAACCATCTGGTAGGGTACCGGGTGAAATTGGAAAACTATCCAATTTGGAGATTCTTGACCTATCAAAGAACAAGCTGAGTGGGCCCATACCTCAACAATTGGGGGACTGCTCCAAATTGCGGTATTTGAGCATGAGTGAGAACTATTTGAATGGAAGCATTCCATTTCAGATTGGTAATCTAATAGGCCTACAGATTACATTGGATCTCAGCCGTAACTTCCTTTCGGGAGAGATAAACCAACAGCTTGGAAAACTACACAGGCTGGAAAAGCAAAATCTCTCCCATAATTCACTCTCAGGCTCCATCCCATCATCTTTTGAAGAGTTGATCAGTTTATCTTCCATTGACTTTTCGTACAATGATTTGGAGGGCCCTTTGCCTGATGACAAAGCCTTTCGTCTGGCTCCATTAGAGGCATTTGTTGAAAACAAAGGTCTATGCGGTGAAGTAAAAGGTATGCTACCATGTAATTCCTCTTCAATGAACCCTGTTGGCAGAAAGAAAGACTGAAAGCTTGTGATCATCATTATTGTTCCTATCGTCGCAGCGCTATTTCTTCTATTTGTATTTGCCATCATTTGCTTCATTTATCTTAGGAGAACAAGAAATGCAGAGAAGCGGGAAGTAGAAATGAATAATGGAAATCTATTTGCAATATGCAATTTTGACGGAAAGATTGCATATGAGGACATTGTCAGGGCAACAGAGGATTTTGATGAAAAATATTGCATTAGGGTGGGAGGGTACGGCAGAGTTTATAAAGCAGATCTGTTGATGGGTCAGATAGTCGCCGTGAAAAAGCTTCACGAGTTGGAAGGTGGGGAGCAATCAGATCAAAGAAGCTTTAGAAATGAGATAAAAGCACTAACACAAATTTGACATCGCAACATCGTGAAGCTCTATGGATTTTGTTCACATTCTCAGTGCTCCTTTCTAGTGTACGAGTACATAGAAAGGGGTAGCTTAGCTAGCATCCTCGGCAGCAGTAAGGAAGGAGCTGTAGAATTGGATTGGGTAAATAGGATGAAGGTTATCAGGGGAGTAGCCAATGCTTTATCATACATGCACCACGATCTCACCCCTCCTATAATTCATCGGGACTTATCGAGCAAAAACATTTTGTTGGATTTGGAATTTGAGGCCCATGTCTCTGACTTCGGCACAGCTAGACTCATAAAGCCAGATTCATCGAATTGGTCCGCACTAGCAGGCACTTATGGATATGTAGCTCCAGGTATGCACTTCTCTTTCTTCCGTTCCTTCTTTTATGGCAATGTTGCTTGAATTTTCTTATAGATAATTTTTAGGAACGTGGAATGTATAAATATATAATCATAAGTTATAAAAACTTATGATCATCATATTTCCATGAATTTCCTACTTGTCTATAGAGAAACAAATTTTAAGCGGCATCTTATTTAGGCTTGGCCTGGCTAGATACCATAAGGCCCAAGGCCTGAGCCCAAAAAATTGCTTTGGCTTGGTCCTTACCCTCCCCAGACTGAAAATTGATCAAATCCCTGTCTCCATTATTCTTAATTCATCCCTTGATTAGTTGGGCCACACATTTTGAAAAATGAAAATCATGTTCTATACATGTAAGATACATGTGCAACCTAACCAATGATTAGAATGGCTTATGCATAGAGTAGAACAAGTAGACATTCAGGCTGTGTTGGGATGGGTTGGGCTAAAATGACCACGCCAAGCCTAGCCCAAAAAGTTGATCCGGCCATCCATGCCAACCCGGCCTATGGGCTTCTTTGTTTTTGGGTATTCATTCAAACCATGACAGAATGCAACCAGTGAAACCACTCACGTAAACGCAGTTCTACTCACCCGTAAACCTATCCAGCAGGTTTTCGCTAATTCTCCACGCTTGTGGATCCCAACCCTTCTAGATGGAGAACTTGGTGCTAGATTCTGGCTGTCCATCAGGTGGGTCCTACCATTTAGATGCCCCAGCCTAAAGATCAGGCCTGTCCAGGCCATCAACATTGCACCCCTCTTGTGATGGAAAGCTCAGATAGTCGAAAAATGTGCCAGATAGCACATGCGGCCATAAGCTTTTGTGGGGGCCCATCATGGTGCGTGTATTTCATCCAACCCCTTCATCAGGTGTTCCTCAGGAGGATGCACATACAATATTCCAAAAATAGGCCTGAACCAAAACTCAGCTGGGAGAGAATGCATGAACCTGGAGGTTTTGGGAGTGCTTTTACATTGTTCTTCCTGGTATGGCGCATCTGAAATATGAATCAGGCTTATTTTTGAGCTTGTACCGTGAACATGAGAAGGCCCACCTGATGGAGAGTGGATGTAACACAAATAACATGGTGTGCTCCACAGAGCTTGGGTGTTTTAACTGTTGTGCACAACAGGTGTCTCACAAGACTCGGTCCATGTAGAACTAGCAAAAGCATTATGAAACATGATCTTATTTTCATGTTCATGTAGAGCTTGCTTACACAATGAGGGTGACTGAGAAATGCGACGTATATAGCTTTGGTGTTGTAGCACTTGAAGTGAGAATGGGAAGGCATCCTGAAGATCTCATCTTATCCTTGGCAACGTCTGGTGGCCAAAATATATTGCTGATGGATGTTTTGGACCAATGCCTCCCACCTCCAACAGTTGAAGACATGAAGGATGTGGTTTCTGCAGCCATGTTGGCACTTGCATGCTTACAAGCTAACCCTCAATCTCGGCCGTCCATGCGGGACGTGTCTCAGGAGCTATCCATTAGCAAGGCGCCTCTTCTTGATGCTTTCCACGCCATTACGTTGGGTCAACTGTTACACGCACGGACATAAAAGGTTTTGCTAATCGAATCTTCCATCAGGTGGGCCACCACTGTTAGGATCTTTGGTCCTATAACTCAAATGCACAAATAAGTATATTATGTACAGAACTCAAGCATGTGCACGGGCCATTCATCTACTCTATGCATTGTGGAAAGCTCAGATCTCATGCAGGTCTTCCATATTGGGATGTGTGCTTGTGTGCATGTGTTAGCGCCAATTTAAAGGAAAGGATCTGGTGGAAAACTCTACCATCTAATTTTAATACCAAGTGCTCTCCACATTGATACTTGTGACTTAAGTGCTGTACATTCAATCTGTTCATCTGTAAGGCCCTCCCATGGATGGACTATAAGCCAGAAACTCGCATGGGTTAGATAATCTGAGCTGCTGACTTTCTTCCAGGAAATCCTCATAAATCTTTCACTGAATAGCCAGGATCATCGATTTTTGGGGTACAATGCATCCATGATTGTGCTCAACAGATGAATGGTCTGAATCTCATAGTTGTATACCATATGTACTGATGTTGAGTGCTCGATAAATGACTTGGATATCAAACGTCTAGCACCATAAATCCTATAAAAAATACACTACATTATAAAAATATGAGTCAGGAGTTTACTGCACGTTTTCTCTTTTTAATTCCAAATATATTTTTGTTCTCTACACAGGATTCAATATTTGAGGAGGAATGTCAGCTCCTGGTTCAAGCCAAGCGTGTGATTTTCATGAGATGAAAGGGGCCCTATAGCTTGAGAGTTAAATAAGATGTGTCAATTGCAGCTTACATGTTATGTGCTGGTCATCTTTATTTTCTATTGTCTTGGTCTGTTCCTTTTGTAGTTAGGGTCTTTTCTTCAGGGAAGGTTCATATTTCTTCCTATTTGTATCTTTTTATATTACTTCTAATAATAAAATTACAAGTGGTATGCTCTCAACCTTTTTTTTTTTTTCACCAACCTGACAATTAAGCAAACAATCCCACCAAGCATTCATACCTCCAACAAGCATCTACCACAAATCAATAGCTGACTCTACCAGCCCAGACAGAGCCATTGATGGTGGGACTGGAGGAGACCGAAAGAATATCAAACGAGCAGCATCAAAACAGAGTATCGATGATATGCTTGGTATGATAAAAACAGAGTACCTACCCAGCAACCATGGCTTAGATACTGCTATTGAGTTTGGGTATTATTATGTTTCTTTCATAATGCTAGTTTTCTATAAGGCATGCATAGTTGGCAATAACTTAAACTGCTTGTTACAGATGTAATTTTTTTATACAAATAAAGAGAAATCTATAGGAACACCATAACTTTCTTCTCTTGGGCCATGTTCATGAAATCTTCCGCCTTGCTATGCTTGGCACGATAAAAATTATTTAAAATGTAGAAACGTTGCAGGGCAGATATTAAGCATGACTGTCTTGAAGCTTAGCTTGGTGGTCACAGTATTAGTGTCATTAGATGTATCAATAATCGGATATACAAAAATATGTATCGGTATTGCCAATACTCAGAAAATTTTCATTGTCTAAGAGAAACATTGGAAAAACGTCAGGAAAATAATGGAAGCTTTCAGGGATTTTTTTTTTTTTTTTTTTTTTAAGTCATGCAACGCACCAACCTGAGACCTGCTGTTGAAATGCCTAGGGTCTTCTACCAGCTGGGCTAGCAGGTGAGACAAAGAAACACATTTTTGTACATGTTGAAATAAAAATATTGCACAAGATAGCTACACATGATAAGTATTCATTTTTTGGAGCTTAACTCAAAGCAAAACACATTTTCAATATAAAAATAAAAAAGAATTGAAATTTAGCAAATTTCTTCCATTTTTCACCACAAATTTGGAGGTCCATTTGCCTACTATGTTGTCATAGCTACTGAATGGTGCTCATAAGCCTCACCATGATGTATGTGTTTTATCCACACTGTTCATTCAGTTTTCCAAATCATTTTAGGACATGATAAAAAAAAATGAGGTAGATCCAAGTCTCATGTGGACCACATGACAAGAAACAGTGGTGATTGAACACTCACCACTAAAACCTTCTTTGGGGCTACAGAAGTTTTGGGTGAAGCTGATATTTGTGTTTTCCCTTCATCTAGATCTTTGTGACCTAATCAACAAGTTGGATGACAAATAATCATTACAGTGGTCCTTAGGAAGTTTTTAATAGTGGGCGTTCAATCACCACTGTTTTATTGTAGTGTGGTCCACTTGAGATTTGGATCTGTCTACCCTAAAATGATCTTTAAAAATAGATGGACAAAGTGGATGAAACACATTTATCATGGTGATGCCCACAGAGCAGTGTCCAGTAGCTACATTGCTACTGACAGTGTCAGTAGGCAAACCGTGTCCCACAAATTCATGACAGTGAATGAGAATCATACATATACATGTAGCTTCATTGTGATCCATTGGAAATTTTTAAAAAAAAAAGGTGAAATTTCTATAAAAAAAATTCTGACTATTTTTTGTTTCAGCCCGTCTTGATTTTGGGTTTAGATTTCTCCCCACGGCCAATTTTTTATTCAATAAAAATTAAGAGAAATCTAAATCACTTAAGAAAAAAAAAATAATAATGAAGCTTTTTTTAGGTTTTTAGATTTTTTTTCTAATTTCCTATCAATTTTCGCCTATCTATAGTTGTTTCTCTAGCACTGGGGATCTTATAGCTGGTATGGAGAATATCATCAATGGTATACATCAATGCCAGGGAATTTTTATAAGGAATTCTCATCAAAATATCAGTAATATCGATAATATCAATAAATATTGCTGATACTATTGAAAATACTGGTGATATTTAGAAAGATTTAAAGGGATGATGAGGATCACTTGTCTCACAACATTCTTGTGAGGTTTTGGATTTGATGGTTTCAAGCCTAGGTCGTACCTCATTTTGGCAAATCGACAAACTCCTTTCAACCACTGTCTTCTAATTGCCGAAAACCACACAAAAAAACCATTCCAAAGAGCTAATTTTTGCAACGTATTTGGACATTGGAATGCCCATTCAAAACAGATTCTCCGTGCTTGCCATACGCCTGCGCTGGGTAGGTACGACACGGTGCATTCCATACCCCTACAGAACGGAGCTCATGCAACACAAAGCCCTGTGGGGCCACCGCATTGTCCGTGTGGAATCCACTCCGTCCATTTAGTGTCAACTGATTATATTATAACCATAGAAGTCGAAAAATGAACCAGATCCAATAGTAAAGTGAGACACACCACAGTGGTTACTGAATGCCTACTATTGAAACCTTATTAGGACGTATTGGATCAGACTGATATTTGTGCATTACCTTCGTCCTTGTGGGAATCAGATCATAAACTGATTGGATGGCATCTAAATATCATGGTGAGCCTCAGGAAAGCTCCAATGGTAGGCGTTTCTATCTCCACTCTTTCCTTCTGTTTGGCCCACTTGGGTCTTGCATCTGCCTTAATTTTGGGCTGTCATGGTAAAATGATCTGGCCAAACTGATGGACGGAGTGGATTTCATACAAACATCTTGGTGGACCTCACAGGACTTCGTTGCAGGAAACTCGTTTCAACCACTACACCGGACCATGATTTGCCGACACGAAATTGGCGCCGGCCTCCATCGAAGGGTGGCTGAGGTGCTCGCCACTTCTAAGCCATTGATCAGGAATATGGCCATCTATTTTTATTTTATTTTATTGCTTGAGACAATGCCATGTTGAAGCCTATCTTTACTTTGAATTCCAAAAATAAGTTTCCTTTTAAACTTTCTTAAAATCCGCTTACGTTTTCCTAATTAGTTAAAAAAATCATACCGTCATTTACCGTTAGGCAAGGGATACTATATTTTTTAAAAGACTCTTTTACCCAATTACAAATCAGCTCCCAGCCCAAAGAGCCGCTTGCCATCTCTATTAATAAAAAGCTTCCTGAAATTTCTACCCAAAAATTCCTTACAGCTGCTGGTTTTCCAAAACGCATCATCAGCCTTCATATTTTCTAAAACATGCTCCGGAAGGGGTAAAATAACCTACTTGTTTATTTTTATTTTAAAGGAAATGAAAACTAAAAAGGCTAATGATAAAGAAATAAAGAGTTTTGCCAAGTGCACGTGTGTAGAATAAAGCTCATGTACACGCCACGCATGGGCCAGCATGTGGTCCATTCGTGCTAATTCTAATCCATCCATTGGGTTAATACATGTTTTCCCAAAATAGAAATCTGACTCAATTAGCATATATGTAGTCTCCAACATTGGAGATAGGTGGATGAGAAGGAGCACCCAGCAATGGCCTGTTAGGCTTTGTGGAATAGATAGTAAAGGAGATTGTATTAATCCAGGAACCTTATTTCCATGTAAGTGTGGGAAAGGAAATATTATTTCTTCTGTTTGTTTATCAACAACATTTCACAAGAGAGTTGACGTCTGTTTCCAAATCATATTTTTGGCATAACTTTATTTTTTAAGAATTTTTTTCCATGGGACCTCATGCACCTTTTTGTATTCTTTTTACAATTGAAGCTTAAGGATTGATCCAAAACTCAAATGAAGCCGTGATGTAATCACATAAGCCTAACGCTAAAAAAATACACCCATAGAGTGGCAATAATCTCTTGATCAACCGCTTCAATCTATTGTATATATACATGATTAGGAGGTCAAGTCAAAAAAAAAAATGGTATAATCCTGTGGATAGATCTCGTCATAGCTGCTATGATGGATTTGGCACACATTTAAGCAATCGAAGGCATTAATCAGGGAATTGTACATTGTGATCATGTGATCATGTGCAGCAAGAATCATATTCGTTTTTAAGAAAAGATGGATTGTTGTGATCATGGAACGAAAAGATCGATCCAGTTGTAAATCAGACCATTTGAGAAAGATAAGAGGGTTAGAAAAAGTGTCAAATGATCCAAGTTGAATACAAGTGTGGCTTTGATAGTTTCTTGTGGTGTGGCCCACCTGGGTGTGGATTAGGCTGATTTTTTGTCCTAGTGTGTAACATTGAGAAATGATCATGCTGGATGGAGTGGGTCAGGCATAGAGAGCATGTTAGGGCTATGTGAAACTCAGTTAATTATGAAAGTTATCCCACCCCTTAATTTTAGGACAATTTTGAAAGAGTTATTTCAGTCAAGATACGGTAGTGATCCCTCCAATAGTAAGGATATTGGTAGGTGTTAGAAAAGATTTGTGAATCCCACCATGATATATGTGTTTTATCCTCACCATCTATCTATTTTGCTAGCTTGTATTAGGGCATGAGCCAAAAAATGAGGCCAATCAAAATCGTTGGTGGACCGCACCATAGGAAACAATGGGGTTTAAATGCTCACCACTAAAAAGTTTCTAGGGCCCACTGTAATGTTTAGTTGCGATCTAACTTGTTAATTAAAATATTCAAACTTGTCCAAAGGAAAAAAAAAAAACAAATAACAGCTTGATCCAAGACTTTTATGGCCCCCAAAAAGTTTTTAATGGGGGGCATTCAATCGTCACTGTTTTCTATGGTGTGGTCCAGTTGAGATTTGGATTTGCCTCATTTTTTTGGCTCATGCCCTAAAATAATCAGCTGGAAAAATGGATGGACGATGCAGATAAAACACATACATCATGATGGGCTCACAAAGATTTTCCAGCACTGACCCGCACCAACTTAGTTTTGGAGGGTGGAGTGGATTAGGTGTGGCCGTTACCGTGAGGCCCATCATGATGTATGTAGTCTACATCCAACCTATTGATATGGTCACATAAACTTGGAGGAAGGCTAAAAATAAATATCAGCTTTATCCAAAAAATTTGTGCCCCGTTAATAGTCAATTACCGTTGTTTACGATAATTTGGTCCACCTGAGAATTGGATCTGCTTCATTTTTTATCTCATGCCCTAAAATAATCTGACAAAGTGGATGGACAATGTGGATATAGAATACATACATTATGGTGAGCCCCACGGTAAGGGCCGCACCATCTTGCATGAGGTTGAATCCGCACTTAATCCACTCTCACTAGAAGTTAGAGAAAATGTGGGAAAGATGAAACTTCCTTTTCAAAGGGTCTAGCTGAGAAAATAAAATATCAATTTTATGGAAAAGTATGCCGCATGGTGATGTAGAGTGGGTCACCGATTATTACATGGGCCGGATGGACCAAAAGAAAACCGGTTGGGGTCGGAAGTGATCCGAACCATGAGGACATAGAATGGTCGTATCTCGCAATTCAGAATGAGTTTTCTGACATATAATATATGATTCTGGGGTAGCTAGAGCTACTTTAGCCACCCAACCCCGCTATGCCGGGTTGCCCATGCTGGAATAGAGAGATTCGAATGGATCAATGGTCATTAAGCTAGTTTATTTTCAATTTTACTATTTATAGTAAGTTTTAATTTAATCATAACTTTTAATCCGTAGGGTTTTAAAGTTAGTGCCCAACATGAAAAGGGCTTAGAATAATTAGTAGAACAACATGGTTGGGCCTGTTTGAAAACTTTGTATTTTTTACCGAAAATCATGAGTTCTAGTAGGATTGAGAGTTTACGGTTTATAGTAAGTCGGGTTTTCTAGGAGTTTGAGTTTGAGTAGGTGTTTGATACTTTACCTAGGGTTTAGTTTCCTATTTATATGCATTGTAATTTCGTTTTAGAGATTCAATCTATTATTCAATAATTATTCAGAATTATTTTCTTGTTTATCCTTTTATTTCTTCTCGTAAATATTTTGAGAACCACCAGTGAGAAAGACGGTGATCGACCTCCCACGTCCTCCTTGTGTCACATGGGGAGCTAAATTTTCTATCCTTTCCTATAGTTTTGGTATTTACAAACAGCGGGAAAGTGGTTTCCTGATAAACCTTACTTCTTTTTTTCATCATTTCAGTGAATCCAAACAGGGCCTTAGAAAATTGATCCTAACTTACAATTAACAGTTTACAAATAGACAGCTACAAGAAAATCTAAAAGAAAAATAATTCAATGATCAAAGAGTTATGATCTCCTAATGGAGAAGGATTTTGAATAGAACTGGTCAACAATGGATGTGTCAAATCAAAGAATGGTCCATCCGTACATTTATTCAGCAGGTTACATTGTCCCAGTTTTCTGGCCAAAAATTCTGTCCATATATTTGTCCGGTGGCCCACACACTAACTCAGAAATGGGCTGTCAGAATAATGACACCCAAAGTCTTTGTTGAAAGGTGCTTGCTTCTCTCAATTGAGCCATAGAATAAGGGAAAAGAGCGAAGAATGTGATAGCTATGAGAGCGGATCAGCTGTTACCCGGGTAACACCTTAGTGGGCGCTGCCCTCACCGTGTAGGGGCCATCTTGATGTATTTTTTGTATATCCACGCTGTGCATCGGTTTTTTCCATCTCATTTTAGGATACGATCCCAAAAATTAAAGAAGATCCAAATCTCAAATGGACCATACCACTAGAAACAGTGATGAATGACCACTAAAAATTTGTTATGGGCCACAAAAGTTTTGGATCAACTGATCTTTATAGTTTCCCTTCATCCAGGTCTTTTTGACATTATCAACAGGTTGGATGGCAAATAAACATTACGAAAACCTTGCAATGGGGCCTTTGGAATTTTTAACGATGAGGCACTCAATCACCACTGTTTCCCGTGATATGTTCCACCTGAGAATGGGATCGACTTAATATTTGGTACCACACACTAAAATTAGCTGGGGAAACGGATGGACGGTGTGGATATATGACAAATCGTCAAGGTGGGCCTCACGGTAAGGGTAACACCTATTACCCCGTAACACCTAATCCGCTCCCGATACATATGAGACGCATGCATTACGTTACACACGTGTTGCTTTCTGAAGGGAATTGAAACACGGACTTGAGTCTGGCTTTCATTGCTGCCGGGTCACACACGTAGCCGACACAGAAAATTAAATCCCACCTAAAGTTTGTGTTTGGTCAAACTTAATTCCTTGACTTAGTACTAAGAAATCCTATTTGCAGTGATTTTGGTAATTCAGAGCGCTTGGTAACTACGAAGTATGTAGTACTTAATTGGAAAAATTACTTAAATTTAATAAATTATTTTCAGCCATGCTAACTTCACTTAATGCTTATAGCTGAATGTAGTAAGTGGTCTCTCTTTAAATTTTTAGATAAAGATCGATAAAAGTATCCCTATTAACATTTAAAAATGACAAGATTACCCTTCTTTATTCCTTTTCCATCTGTGACATCTCTCCTGAAAGTCACCAAATTCTATAGGCTCTAAGGTAATGTATGTATTATATCCACTGAGTTTGTCCATTTGGAGAGATTATTTTAAGGCATTAACCCAAAAATGAGGCAGATCCAAACCTCAGGTGGACCAAACCACTAAAAGCAATGAGACAATGACACCCACCATTGAAACCTTCTTAGGGCCCTCCATGATATGTATTCGCCATCCAACCTATTCATAAGGATGCAAAAACCTGGATTAAGGGAAAACAAAAATATTAGCTTGATCCAAAAGTTATGTGGCTGCAATAAGTTTTTAATGGTAGACGTTTTATCCCCACTGCTTTCTGTGGTGTGGTCCACTTGAGCTTTTAATCTACCTCATTTTTAGGCTCTTGCTCGAAAATGATATGTCCAAATGGATGGACAGTTTGGATATAACATATATATATCATGGTAGGCCCCACAAAGCTTGGTGTTGCCAACCCACAAAGAGTTTGGTGGTGCGTTGCACACATAGCTGGGATGGGATTGCTTGTTAAAACCGGATGGGGATTAGGTGAGATCACGGACTCACCTACGACGGTGTGACCCTTATGGTGGGTCCCACCTTGATATATATATATATATATATATATATATATATATATATATATATATATATATATATAGAGAGAGAGAGAGAGAGAGAGAGAGAGAGAGAGAGAGAGAGAGAGAGAGAGAGAGGAATGCTCACCTGTGCACTTCTCTCACGAGAGACTCGTGAGCACTTTTTCATGGTTCATCGCACATGATGTGAGCCCAAAATCTGAGCTATCCATGTGATGAAGCACCCCAAAAAATCCCTAAGGCCCATCTTTCAACCTAATCCAAGACTCTAGTGGGCCGTAGCAGAAAGCAAGAGGCAAATCAAGGGAGGAAATCGTTTCCTTCGTTCATGGCCCACCAAAGTTCTGGAATAAGTTGAAAGATGGGCCTTGGGAGTTTTTTGGGATGCTGCATCACATGGACGGCCCAGATTTTAGGCTCACATCATGTGCAATGAGCCATGAAAAAGTGTTCACGAGTTATCGTGAGAGAAGTGCGTAGGTGAGCATTCCTCTCTCTCTCTCTCTCTCTCTCTCTCTATATATATATATATATATATATATATATATATATATATATATATATATATATATATATATATAGACAAATTTGGCTTTAAAGAGAAGTGAGGAATCGCGGTCGCATCTCCAAAATGCGACCAGTCCGGCTCGTGCTCGACGAAAGGGGTCGCATCTCCAAAATGCGACCAGCCCGGCTCGCGCTCGACGAAAGGGGTTGGATCTTCACCATACAAGCACTCTTGATATGAGCAGCTTCCGTCATGTGAGCAGCCCTGGTCTCTGTTCTTTGGTCTCTGGTGAGGACGTCCTTCAGCTCATAGTACCAGCAGCCTATATAGGCCGATTTTGACTTGTTTCTATTTGTAGCTTCGAACCATGGGAGATCTCCATCAAGAGACGTAATCAGTTAGACGTGTAAAGTGGTTAGGCTATTCCCTTATCTAAGGATTAACAGGATAAGTGCCTTATCCCCTGAAATCAGCAGTGATCTTAACGGTTTGCGTAACAGACTGGATCACCTGGATCTGCATAAATAGATGACCCCACAAATGATAAAGGTACACAATCTCTAAGCCTACATTTTACACTTCATCTTACTATCATAGTACCCGTACTGACTTTGCTATCGGAGGGCCATAAGCTAGGCCAACCGGCGGTGGTCCTAACTTTTCTTGGTGATTGCAGGTTCCCCAATCTATACCATTCATCTCCGATTGGAGGTCAGACGACGAAGAATCAAAGTTGGTCTATGACCAACATCTGTTAGCCAATTTTTGGCGTTAACAATATATATATTCTATATCAATGCCGACCATCCGTTTTTACCGATCATTTTAGGGCATTATCTAAAAAATGAAGCATATCTAATTATCAGGTAGACCATACCTTAAGAAACAGTGGTGATTGAATACCCTACCATTAAAAACTTCTTAGAGCATTCATCATGGTGGGGCCCATATAACTTTGGATCTGCCTCATTTATGGGTCCATTTACTAAAATAATCTTGCAAAATGGATAGATGGTATGGATATAATGCATTCATCATGGTGGGGCCCATAGAACTTGGTGACGTCAATACACCACCAAGGTCGGTGGTGTGGGACACACCGTGCAATCCTCTTCCATAGGTGACTACCCCCATTGTGGAGCGAGACTTGGCTACGACCTAGAGCCAGCGATGTAGGTGCGACCCTAACAGTAGGGCCTGCCTTGATGTATGCATTGTATATCCACACTATCCATTTGTTTTTCCGTATTATTTTAGGGTATGGTCCAAACAATGAAGCATATGCAAATTTTATGTGGACCACACCATATCACAAAAGTTTTGAATTAATATGATGTTTGTTTCTTTTCCTTTCATTTTTTTTTTTATGGTTGGTGGACCTTAGGAAGTTTTTTTTATGGCAGGTGTTCAATGACTACCGTTTCATGTGGTGTGGTCCACCTGAAATTTGCATCTACTTTATTTTTGGGGCCTCACCCTAAAATAGGATGGCAAAACATATGAACCACATGGATATACAATTTAATATTTCTTTTAGTTTGATTTTATGCATGGATATATAATTGAAACTATTTTATTTGTTGACTGATGCATGCAAAATATTTGGTGGTGTGCTCACTTATAAGATTTAAAAAATTGTACATGTGTGGCTCACTTATTCGATGGGACATTAATATTTTTTTCAAATCAAATTTTTTTTTAAATTCAAGGTCATTGATATAATAGATGAATGGCCTAGGTGGGACCCTACAGATGAATGGCCCAATATCGTACTAGTGTGAGACATCGTGGTCCATGAATCAAAACATTATGATTGTTCTATCAAGAAGAGTATATAGCACATGGTCCATCAATTGAAGGATTATGTTTAAGAGATGTATGTGAATGAGACATAGGTGTACCAAATTTGGTGGCATGCCAATAACATACTTATTTCATATTCCGCAAAAACTGAAAATTGAGACAATAGGGGCAAATATGACAAATTGTTAATTTTCAGACATTTGTGATTTGGTTTTACCAAACACGCTTTTGTGAAGAAAATGCTTATTTTAAGATATCAGAACTTTTTTCAGATAAATTACCAAACAGATTTTTCAGTACTTATAAGTACTTAAATTTAGCACTTTAAGTTCTCAGTACTGAAATTAATTTTTAGGATTAATTTTTCAGTTTACTGAACATCAGCTAAGTCTAAAGTCTCTTGAGTTCTAGCCGAAAATGAGATTTATTACGATATTCCATAAGAGTGTGATGGTTCATGTGCATGCACTTTGATCTATGCATGTGTCATATATCTAAATCAAAGTTAACGTTGAACATCATGGGATATACAAGTTGTTAGTGATAATGCCATAATTAGATCAATTGTATGGACAATTTCTTGTCGAATTCAAACCGCTCAATATTTGTAATTTTTTTTTTTTTATTTCCCATTCGATATCCATTAATGTTCCATCTAGAGTTCGGCCTACTAACTTGATAGTTTAGTTTCAGTTACATGTATTCCTAACATGCAATATAATATAGAGGAGGTTGCTGATAATTACATGATGAAAGAGGACTATCAGAAGGAAATCAGGCGGAGCGACAAAACACTTGCCAAAATTCAGAAAATTATCCACCCACGTCGAGTGCCCAACCAACTTTCGCCGGGCGCTCAACCATAGGCCAGGTTGGTCCAGAGAGTTTCTAAATAGATTTCGTAATTTCGAACGCCTGACCTTCATCGGACCCCCGACAACCCCCTTTCGGCCACCCGAAATTCGTCTGAGTTATGCCCAATCTCTTTAGGCAGTTTTGTTCTTCGCCAGGTGCTCGACCTCCCTTTAATCAAGCGCCCGGAATTCGTCTGAATTTTATGAATTGGTTGCTCAACAATTTTGAGTTTTGGCGAGTGGCCGACCGCTCTTCGCCAGGCGCCCGACAACATGCAAATAGTTGAGCAGATTTTTGCGCGAACTTCCTGCTTTGAATGATTTTCTTTTCTAGTTTGTTTATGACTTTTGATTTATGCACTCTAGGGTTTCTATTGCTAAACCTAGGTTATAAATACTCTTTATGATTTGTTGTTCAGCATTATTATTCAATTTTAATAAAAACTCTTGAGTTTATACTCTCTTGCTTGTGGATTCAAGTATTCCTCTGTGGATTAGAAGAAGATTGGTTGAGGATTCCCGATAGCTCCGTGGATTTAGAGTAGTTATCCATATTAGAAAGATGGTGATCGATCTCACCCCATCTACATTGTGCCAATTTGGTATCAGAGCGAGGAACAATCTTGGAAAGATGGCTGCTAGTGATAGCCGCGATAGCAATCCTGCTAACGGTGCTCAAGGGATCCAAACGCTTACGGAGAGGATCGATGCTCTCCAACGATCGAAGGAGTTAGCTATGCAAGGGCTGCATGAAACTCTCGATCAAATCGCGACATCATTAGCCAACCATGTGTCCAAGGCGATGTACGGCCATCATCCATCACTGTGCGAGACAATCCTGTTTTTCGTTAAGCACAACTGCCGGCCAATAGCAGGGCCGACATTGATGATCCAGATCTCAACGATGATGAAGAGCTCGAAGGTGTCATTGTACAACGGGCCTCCCGAGGAGATGAGCATGTGGAGCGTACCGAAAGAGACTTTCGATCTAAAGGTGACATTCTTAGCTTTAATGATTTGCTTGGTATTGAAGATTTCCTAGATTGGTTAGCGGAAGTAAAAAGGTTCTTTGATTACATGGGTGTCTTGTAGGAGAAACAAATCAAGCTTGTTGCATACAAACAGAAATTTGGTGCCTCCGCATGGTGGGAGCAATTACAATTCACCTGCACCCGTGAGAATAAGTTGTATATCCGATCATGGCCTCGGATGAAGCGATTGCTTAAATCCATGATCTTACCCCGTGATTGTGATTAGGTATTGTTCTAATAATACCAAAATTACAGGCAAGGAAATCGAGTTATCACGGATTATCAAGATGAGTTTGATTGCTTGACTACACGGAACGACTATCAAAGACCGAATCACAGAAGACCGTTAGGTTCATTGGTGGCTTATGAACCATGATCCAGGACCGTGTGCAACTATGATCGGTCTGGATGGTGGCTGAAGCGGCCCAATTCGCCACTCGAGTAGAGACCCAACTTGTGAGGGTTCCTACGCAACTCTACTCATCGACTCGCATCCTTACAACGAGTCATGCTCAAGATCTGACCTTGTCTAAAGGAAATGAGCCTGTTGGAGGGTGTGTTCTACCTTCGACGACCGCGAGCCATGATGAAGGGAGTGGTCCCTCCAGACCACAAAGAAACGTCCCTACGATAGTGGGTCCGACTTGGGCACCAAATCCATATGCTCGGCCAAGGTTGAACAATTGTTTCTGTTATGGCCAACTCAACCACTTGTCGAATGCTTGCCCTTAGCGCCCCACAACTAATCTAACCATAATTGAAGGAGAGGGAGAGGAAGACTACGCAGAAGGAGAGCCCAAGAATGAAGCATACAATGAACACGCCGAAGAAGAAGAGGCGGGGACTGATTGGATGACTAGTGACCATGGCGAGTCCTTAATCGTGAGGCGTTTGTGCTTTACACCTCAAAAAGAGGTACACCCTTAGCAACACAACATCTTTCGTACCCGTTGCACAGTGAATAAGAAGGTTTGCAACGTCATCATTAACAGTGGAAGCAGCAAGAATATTGTGTCTTAAGTTATGATGGACAAGCTTTGGTTGCCAATGACGAAACATCCATCCCTGTACTTATCGGTTGGATTAAGAAAGTCAGCGACACTAAGGTAACCGAAGAATGTTTAATTGCATTCTCTATTGGTAGAAGCTATAAAAATGAAACATTATTTGACGTCGGATATGGAGGAATGTCATATGCTTCTCGGTAGTCTGTGGCAATTTGATTAAGATGTGATCCATTGAGGACGTGACAATACCTATATATTCGTCAAAGATGTGAGAAAATAAGTTCTAGCCCTTATGACACCGGAGAGTCGCCTCGAGACTTCCAAGGTGGAGGGGAGTTCTCTCCTCGCCAAAAGTGAGTTATCGGAGGAATCTAAGGAGTCAGGTGGAGTTTATGCGATGGTGGTCAAGGGAGATGATCCAAGAGGTGCGGTTATTCCCCCAACCTTTCAACAATTACTAAATGAATTCTAGGAGGTTTGGCGCAAATATTTTGCCTCATGGCCTACCCCCAATGCAGGATATATATCATCACATCGACCTCATACCTAGTGCTAACTTACCGAATCGGTCACATTACCGATTAAGCTCGAAAGAGAATGAAAATTTCCAAGGGTAGCTCATGTGCAGTTACAACTCTATTGACGTCGAAGAAGGATGGTAGTTGGTGTATGTGTGTTGAGAGCAGGGCTATTAATAAAATCACCATCAAATACAAATTTCTTATACCCTAACTAGACGATATGCTTGAGGGGTATAAGGTGTGTTCTAAGCTAAACTTACACAACGAGTACCATTGGATTCGTATTCACCCCGGGGTGAGTAGAAGATGGCTTTTAAAATAAAGAACGAATTGTATGAATAGTTGGGTATGCCATTTGGATTGTCAAATACTCTGAGTACATTCATGCGCATTATGAATTAGGCTTTGAAACCGTTCATAGGCAAGTTCGTCGTAGTTTACTTCGACGACATATTGATATACAATCAGAATAAGTCAGAACATGTTGGGCATGTCAGGCATGTTCTTCAAGTGCTTTAGGAAAATGAGTTATACCTAAATTTGAAGAAGTGCAATCTCCAAATGGACAATCTTTTATTTTTGGAATTCATGGTGTCATCGACCGGTATCCGGGTTAATGAAGACAACGTGAGGGTCATTCGTGAGTGGCTTACTCTTGCCAACATCCATGAAGTTCGCAGTTTTCATAGGTTGGCCATATTCTATCATTGCTTTGTCAGGAACTTCAGTACGATCGTTACGCCGATCACAGGGTGCATGAAAAGTCCATTTCAGTGGACAGAAAAAGCTGATCGTAACTTTGCTGAGATTAAGCAAAAGTTGTTGTCCACTCCGGTCTTAGTTTTGCCAAATTTCGAGAAAGTTTTTGAAGTGGACTGTAATGCGTCTTATGTAGGCATTGGTGTAGTATTATCTCGGGAAAGCAAGTTTGTAGCCTTTTACAGTGAGGAGCTTAGTAAAACTCAAAAGAAGTGGTCCACATATGAGATAGAGTTGTACATTGTGGTATAAGCTATACGGCATTGGCCATATTACCTGATCCAGAGGGAGTTTGTCTTTTACGCTAATCGTCAAACCTTGAAATTTATTAATAATAGACTAATGTTGCCGTGTATATGCCAGATGAATTTCATTTTTGCAGGAATTCACGTTTGTGTTGAGGCATAAGTCTGGCTAACAAAACAAGGTTGATGATGCATTAAGCCGTCGAGCTGCCCTTCTTATCACTAAGAGTACCAGGGTTGTCAGATTTGATTGCCTTAAGGAGCTTTATGCTGAAGACAATGAGTTCAAGAATATTTGGTTAATGAGCATGAAAGGCCAACCGAGTTATTTCCACATTCATGATGGTTTCCTGTTTTATGAAAATCAATTGTGCATCCTGCAATTATTCTAGAGCTTTACGGAGGTAGACTTGGAGGTCACTTGGGTCATGACAAGACTGAAGACTCTAGCTGACGAACGTTATTATTGGCCTCACCTAGGCATTCCTAAACAATCATTTTATTAAGTTAACACATGAGAACTCAAAGTCGGAATTTCCGTACTCATGTGCTGATTTTCAAGGCTCTACAATAGTCCACTTGAAATTTAGATATGCCTCATGTTGTAAAATAATATCTAAAAATGGATGAACAACATGGATAAAATACATAGAATTTTTTTTTTTTTTTTTTACACACGCCCTTACACCCACACACACACCACATGGGTACTCGAACTTATGTCCTCAATGTTGAAACCCACATGCGTCATAGTGAGGCTACATAGCTTTTTTTTACCACCGATCAGTACTGAGCTTGGTACTGCAGGGGTCACTATCGAATCCAGGTCCTGCTCCATATCGCAGGCCACATTATCAAATCAAAGATTGGTTCACATTATCAAATTTCCTTGTCCAGAAAGTCCGCCCATACAGTCATCCGGCTGGCCACATTGTCAAAGCTTCCTGCCCAAAAAATTCGGGCGCGGATTTCCTGCGAAAGCCTTGCGCAGGAAGTTCCTGCACTGGGAACCAAGGTGGGGCCCACAGTAATGTTTTTGATGAATCCACCCCGTCCATCCGTTTTGGGAGCTCATTTTAGGATATGAGAACAAAAATGAATGGGATCCAAGACTCAAGTGGGCCTCACTAAAGGAAAAGGTGGGTAGGTAAATTACTACCGTTGAAACCTCCCTGGGGCCCACAGTGATGTTTATATGACATCCATACCGTTCATAACGTCACTACTACTGAGATGAATTGGAAATACAAATATTATTCTGATTCGATACTCCTGTGGCTCCACAAATATTTCAACTGTGGACGTTTAATTCTCAAGTTTTAGACCCACTTGAGTCTTGGATCCGATTCATTTTTGTTCTCACGTTCTAAAATGAGCTCCCAAAACGGATGAACGGGGTGGATTTATCAGCAGACATCAATGTGGGCCCCACCTTGGTTCCCAGTGCAGGAACTTCCTGCGCAAGGCTTTCGCAGGAAATCCGCGCCCAAAAAATTCCATCCGTACACTTATCGGACAGGCTACACATCTACCTACAAATGAATGGTTAGAATGATTGTACCCAATGTCGGTACCCAATGTCGACGTTCAGAGTGCATGCTTCTCACATTTGATGAGCGGTCACATGACAGTCGCTTTCGTTGTTGCAGGTTGGATGGTAAATAAACATTCCGGTAGAATCCATGAAGTTTTCAATGTTAGAGATTCAATCGCAAATGTTTCTGTGGTGTGGTCCACCTAAGGTTTGAGTCAGCTTCATGTTTGGGAGCATAGTTTAAAATGAGCTTTCAAAATGGTTGGACGCTGTGATTTAAGACACATACATAACTGTGAGCCCCACAGTCAAGGTCCCACCCACCTCGATGGATCTGGGTCTCACCTAATCCACTCCCGGACAAAGCACATACATAATGATGAGCTCCACAGAGTAAATCAGTAGGCAATCCACTTCCTTCAGCCCATGCACATGCCCAAATCCTGTAAGGTTCCCAGATGTATCTGATTCCAGATCATATTCATGCATTGACAGACAGGCATGGCCCCACCATGGCAATGACCATCTAGAAAGGTTAGGTAATGAGACAAGGTGGAGAAAGGTATAGACCTGATCATGGTGAGCAAATTTAGACCGTCCAAATTTGTAGCACTCCTCTCCAGTAAAAGACTAACACCATTAATAAAATAATAATAATAATAATATTAAAAAGAGAGCATCAATTAGTGGACTCTTCCTGGAAGCACCATGTTAAATTTAGCATTGACTGCGGAATCTCTCAAAGTCCCACAGAAAATGACAATTATTTTAATACTCCACAGGGTGATAGTTCATGCGCATGCACTCAGTTCCATACAACTAATCAGATCTTACGGAAAACATACAACTAATTAGAGATATTCACCATCCATATAAAGGACAGTTAGAAACTAAAATCCTGATTAACGGTTTGAATATTAAAATAACATAATATATGCCATATAAATTGCATTTGTAGGTTAAGCCTAACCTACTTGTCTTTGTAGTAGAATCGACTCCTATAAACCATGCCCATATAGCGCCCACTTTTATGAATATTGAAGATCTTTAGTTAATAGGATTTGTTCAACGTGGCCCATATAGTATAAGTTGTGATCTACAAGATGAGTTAGGACTTAGGACCACCATATGATGGATTAAGAGACCTGTAACGTGGAGAACATAGCGCCACAAGCAATGCGAGGAATTTTCCTCCAAACATGACACAAACCGTTTGTATGTGGGAACGGATGTTCAGTGATTGGGACCATTGAAATGTTGTCGTTTGAAGTATCTATGAAATTAAATAAATAAATAGTCTTCAACGACTATTGATGTATTTCTTTTCTTGGCCGTCTATTTTCAAGCCACAAATTGAAAGACTAAGATCACCCTATTAAGGATATCTCATAGGCATAGTACATCAGGGGTGGAACCAATAAACTTAATGGTCACGATCACTGATTCATGGGCCCCGCTTGTACAAACTGATAACCCAAGCGTTCAGGAGCCCAGATGGAGAAACCAAAATTTTCAAACAATGATAGTCAACAGATGACCCACATTTTTATAATCATCCTACCATCTTCCTCTATAAATACTGGAGTTTCCAATTCAAGTACAGAACAAGAAGGATCCCCCCTCTTCCCAAACAACCATGGCCTCTCTGAAATCATTCTCCCTTCTCTTTTTAGTAGCGTACGTGATGTTGGATTCTTGTAGCAGAGCAGCAACAGAGTCCCAAGAAGCAGAGGCTCTCCTCAAATGGAAACACAGTCTCCTCCAGACACAATCTCTCAATTCCTGGTCTTTACTCCCCAAAGCCAACGCTTCCTCTCCTATATCAAGCTCACCCTGTAATTGGACTGGAATAAAATGCAATGACGCCGGAAGTATAATAGAAATAAACATGCCAAACGCCAGCTTAACAGGTAAAATCGACAACTTCAGCTTCTCATCTTTTCCAAACCTCATCCGTCTCAATCTGAGTGGCAACACACTCAGTGGAAACATCCCAGCCCGTATTGATATTCTCTTCAAAATCGCATTCCTCGATTTTGCGGCTAACCAACTTTCTGGTTCAATTCCAAGTAAGATAGGAAATCTCAAGAATCTCAATGTGCTTCACCTGTCCAATAACTCTCTAACAGGTTCAATCCCGTCAAGTTTAGGAAACTTGCCCAAACTCACCAATCTCTTACTCCACCGAAATTTGATTTCTGGCTCCATTCCTCCAGAATTAGGCAACCTCAAGAACCTGATCAGGCTAAGCTTATTCTCTAACAGTCTCACCGGTTCAGTCCCACCGTCATTAGGCAATTTAAGAAACCTAATCGAAATATCCATATCCAAAAATCAGCTGTCCGGCTCGATACCTCAAGAAATGACAAACCTAACGCGTTTGGTTATACTCGGCTTAAGCGACAACAATTTCTCTGGCCATCTACCACAACAGATATGTCGGAGTGGGTTGATTCAACGCTTTACAGTAGGTAACAATCATTTCACCGGCCCAGTCCCGGAGAGCCTAAGAAACTGCACGACCTTGAAGAGAGTTCGACTCGAAGGAAACCAGCTCATAGGGAATATTTCTGAAGTCTTTGGAGTATATCCTGATTTAGATTTCATCGATATGAGTAACAGTGGATTGTATGGTGAGCTCTCTCCAAAATGGGGAGACTGTCGAAATCTGACAAGCCTAAAGATCTCGGGGAACAATATAAGCGGTAGAATTCCATCACAGATTGCAAAATTACATAAGCTTGGGCGGCTAGACCTTTCTTCGAACCGCCTAACAGGAGAAATTCCAAATGAGTTGGGGAGGTTATCTTCACTAATAAATATGAGTTTAAGCAATAACGAACTTTCTGGTTTGGTGCCACAAGAGCTTGGAGAACTCTCCAATCTGGAGATCCTCGATCTTTCAATGAACAAATTGAGAGGAAAAATACCAGAACAACTAGGAGACTGCTCCAAAATGCGGTTTCTGAAATTGAGTGGAAATGAATTGAATGGAAGCATTCCTTTTCAGATTGTTTCTCTAGTAAATCTGCAAATTATGCTAGATCTCAGTCATAACTTGCTTACTGGAGAGATACCACCGCAGATTGGAAAATTGCAAAAGCTGGAGAACCTAAATCTCTCCCACAATATGCTCTCAGGTTCCATTCCATCTTCTTTCAAAGACATGTTAAGCCTGTCATCCATCGATTTATCACACAATGATTTGGAGGGTCCTCTTCCTGATGTCAATGCATTTCAACAGGCTCCGGCAGAGGCATTCACATGAAACAAAGGATTATGCGGTAAAGCACGAGGTTTGCACCCCTGCAATTCCTCTTCAATGAACCCGGGTGATGGAAAGAAAGACCGCAAAGTTGTCATTATCATTGTTATTCCTCTCTTGGTGGCAGTAATTCTTCTATCTGTATTCGTCTTCCTCTATTACATTTTTTGTCAAAGAAAAAGAAAGGCAGAGAATGATGTTAAAAAGAACCATGGAAATCTATTTTCTATATGGAATTATGATGGTAAGGTCGTGTTTGAAGACCTCATTGAGGCAACAGAGAACTTCGACAGTAAGTATTGCATTGGGGTGGGAGGGTATGGGAGAGTTTACAAAGCAGATCTAGGTACAGGTCATGTGGTAGCTGTGAAGAAACTTCACCCCATGGAAGGCAGTGAGCTAGCTGATCAAAGAAGTTTTAGAAATGAGATACAAGCACTAACAGAAATTCGCCACCGCAACATTGTGAAGCTCTATGGTTTTTGTTTCCATACTCAATGCTCGTTTCTAATCTACGAGTACATGGAAAGAGGAAGCTTAGCTAGTATTCTAAAGAATGCGGAAAAAGCTGTGGAGATGGATTGGTTCAAGAGGGTGAATGTTATTAAAGGAGTGGCTAATGCTCTATCATACATGCACCATGATCTCACCCGTCCTATGATACATCGAGACTTATCGAGCAACAATGTTTTGCTGGATTCAGAATTCGAGGCTCGTGTCTCTGATTTTGGAACTGCTAAACTTCTAAAGCCTGATTCATCCAATTGGTCCACACTTGCAGGCACTTACGGATATGTAGCTCCAGGTATGTTGCTCCGGCCTTCGGCCCTCTTTTTCTTCTCAGATGTTATTTAATTTAATTTAACACACACACCAGCACAATGACATACATACATATAAATATAAATATATGTGTGTGTGTAAGGTAAAGCTATGTCGGTCCCACTGTGATGTGTCGGATGTCCATGCCGTGCATTTGGTGGGTCTACTATAAGTTATTGGATGTCCCAAAAGTCATCCGTATCTGGAACTCATGTAGAACTCATGTAGGCCACACAATCTGAAATCATGCCAGAAACATCTAAAAGCACTTAGTGGGTCCCACCCGAGTTTTGAATGCCCTTAAATTTGGAGTGACCCGTCATTTAAGTGGGACAGACACAATGGATGGGTTGGATATCTGAACTACATCTTAGTAGACCTTATGAACAATCAGGAAGGTTTCATTAGGTGGACAACCACTTTCAACCAAGTCATGTATTGGCCTGATTTTTAGGCCTATGACTTATTAAAGAAGGGTGCATCTAATTGATGGTGTTGATGTCCTGCACACATCATGGTGGAGCCCACATAGCTCAACCTCATTGGAAGTTCCCATGAGATCGACCTAATAACATCTTTTCGTTGTATGTGTGTTATGTACATGTATATTCTTTTTTTTTTATATATTATAAATATATAAATGTACATTATGTGTACATGTGTGTAATTGATGAACTTTAGATGGTATTCAGAAGCCTTACAAGCATATCTAGGACTTGGATGATCTGAAAAACTGCATTCAAATTTCATTCCCTGGATTGCATTAATTAGACTAATGCCTACAATAACTAATCAAGAATCTACATCGGATCCATCCCATCCATCAGGTGTGCCACCGATTTTCATCATGGATTCTAAAAATTAGTGCAATCCAAGACATGTGAGCTACACAATAGGCAACAGTGTAATATTATGCTTAAAAACTCTAGATTCATGTGGTGTGGCCTACATGAGTCTTGGAATGTCCTAATTTTTGGGTATTCATTTGCCTGGTTTGGCACATCAAATGAGTGGATTGGATGGAATATACAAGCCATAGTGGACCCCACACAATTTTGGAGGTGGCTTTCCATCTGAATTGTTCCCCATGGCATCTCTCACCTGAGTTTTGAATCAGCTTGATTTTAGGACTTTGGTCCAAATGTAGGGTGGATCACTTGATGTGTGGAGTGGTTCTCATCCAGTTGAAGTCCTCCTTCCATGTTAGCCAATAGTCATGCCCCCACATCACCCAACGTTAAGTTTAGCACTATTTTGATGAATCCGGATCCTCTGTTCAAACAAAGCAGAGAACCTCTGCTGCTACTTCTCTGATTGGCAGGCTGAGCTGGGCCAATCAGAGAGATGAAGAGCAGGATTTCTCTGCTTGGTTTGATAGTCAATTGTCAAAAGTTTTACTTTTCACAATTAATTCTATGGTATATATATATATATATATATATATATATATTCTTTTTAATTGACTTCTTGGTAACTTGGTACTACCTCATTTACTTTTACCTTAACTATTAAAATCACATGTATGCACAATTAAAACATGGGCCTTTAGCCAAATCATGATTTGGACTCTGGTTTGATGGTAAAATAAAGGACTGGTGCAGGAAATATTCAAACTAAAATAAATCAATGAAATATATAATTGCACACCTGTTTAGACAATTACAAAAGCAGTAATCCAATCCAAATTGATAAAGAAGCTTTATTCTTGTTGGACGGGGTGTGGACTCAGTTGCTCTCTTTAAAATAGTTCACTATAATGAAGATATAATTGCTTATACGTATGACTTCAATAGCATACACAGGCCACCTGAAACCCAACTTAAAAAATACTACCAAACTGTCTTCGCATGCTCAGGGAGAAGAAGAGAATAAAATTTCGATGAGAGAATTTTTTGAGTTTTTGAAGTTGTAAAAAATCAAGAGATGAAGCTCTTGTTTAAAGACAGAGAAAGAAACCTACTCCCATCACAACATAAATACACACCACACGTATTCATGCATGTGGGGACATGTAATTGAGAGAGTGGGCCACATACACCAATTAAAAAATTAATCAAAATCAATTAAAATAGGACTCCTGCTTAAGTTACCTTTTATTTCTTTCTGCAGAGCTTGCATATACAATGAGGGTGACTGAAAAATGCGATGTATATAGCTTTGGAGTTGTATCACTTGAAATCTTAATGGGAAGGCATCCCGGGGATCTCTTCTTATCCTTGGCATCATCAGATGGACAAGATACATTGTTGATGGATGTACTAGATGAACGCCTCCAGCCTCCCACGGCCAAAGGCATGAAGGATGTGGTCTGTGCAGCGATGTTAGCACTTGCATGCTTACATGCCAATCCTCACTCTCGGCCCACCATGAAGCAAGTGTCGCAGGAGTTATCTGCAGGCAGGGCTCCTCTTCCTGAGGCTTTTCACACCATTACATTGTCTCAACTGTCAGATATCCAGGTATGATTAATTACATAGGAGGAAATCCAATAGGGTAGAAAAAAAAAAAAAAAAAAAAACCGGAATATGGTAGAACCATTTCTTCTGATCAGTACACATGGCAGGATTATGCATGATCAGAGCCGTCCATCTAGTGGGCACTTTAATTGATGAGTCATATTTAAGAAAGCACACCAATTAGACAATCCTTTCCATCAGATTTCTCCAATTTCATTGGCGAGGTTTTGGCCATTAATTCCTTAATTTGGTGAATCTTTGGACATTGATTCTCTGTCTCTCTCTTTTAGCCACTGGGGGTATATTCATTTAAAAATATATAAATACACCTTCAACGATTTCGATGTTCGGCCCTTAAACTTTCTTCATCTCACACCTTTGGCATTCTTTTAGGTGGATGGGAAATTGCATATTTGTGTAATTACAAAAAACTATGCATACAAAGAAGGGGCAACTGGATGGACGGAGCCGATTGATTCATTACCTGCAAATTGTACTATTCTGAGCTGGTTCTCCCTTATTAATTCCATGGGCTCTACCGTATCATCTCCCTTAAAAAAAGGGAACGAATATAGTGCTAACCGCCAGCATCTATATTAGTTATCAACTACTCAATATTTGCACGCAGCGGATAGATTGGAGATTTGGATCCTTCATCTCTTAGGCCCTATCGTGGATGGCCCATATACCAAAACAAACACACACAAGCTGCTGGTTGGATAAGTTGTGCCTCATGAAATGTGGCCATTGATTGGACCTTTTCGATGTAATCCTCAGAAATCTTTGAATCAGTAGCTAGATGGGTCTAACAAATGAATAGATCTAATCTCATATATGTGCGCCACACATGCATGCAGATTGAGTGCTTGAAAACTATCTCCTAAATTCTTGTTTTCATTGGATGCTTTGTCAACCTGAGAAAACTAGAGCAGGCCCAGGTGTTGGCATGGTCCGGATTTTGAACTACTTTGGGGCGGGCCTATTAAGAATTTTCAATGGTGGGCCTGAGCCCGGCCCATTGATAGTTGTAGAGATCAAACCTTCATACTTTTTGGCAAGGTGTGGGTTCATTCTCATGCACTCAATATACGTACATGCACAAGTAAGATGCACATGCATGCAGGGCCACATCTCTTTTACACTTACCATGTATCTGAGGGGTATGGCCCCTCATGGTGTGTACATCCACAAAACATCCGGGCCAAAACTCATGTGGGATCAATGTACAAATCATGCCGAACACATATTTTCACAAGGTTTAGCTCACCTTAGTTTTGAAATAGTTCTCCAGTTTTGGTTTGTTTCATCCTGATGGAATGTACCCGGCGAGTGGGTTGGATGGCATATACAACACATTAGACACATTCCGTCAGGAAGTTTCTATGGTTTTGGTTATTAATTAGACGGTTTAAATCAATTGTGGGAACCACTTCAGATTGTTCATGAATTGATGAACATCCAATGGATCTTTAAAATGAAATGCCTTATATTCAACAAAAATATGTTCACTAAGTAGTGAGGATCATCAAAATATTCATTTAATCTGATTTAGGATTCACAACTACTTATAGTGTGGATCCCAAAGTTTAGACTATTTAATTTGAGGTATGCATATGCCATGTACATTTCCTGACTGCATATATACCAAGTAAAAGTACTCAAATTGCCAAGTATTTGAATTGATAACTCCCTTTTACACTGGGACGTCGTAGAAAGTTCAATCATGGCCTAAGATGTTATGGTACTTGCATATGTAAGAATTCACGTAATGATACTGAAGTGTGTATAATGATGTTTCTAGCAGCCAGTTTTCTGCATGGGGGACTCACAGTAACCAAGAGAGACAGCAGTTTTAAAAGCACATTCTGGTCACTTGGGCAACGATGTAGGAGAGCTGTAGAATAGAAATATGGAAGAGCTCTCTCTTTTATATACATACGGCAGTGAGAAGTATCAATTTGGACCGTCCATTAAGTGCAGCCAATCATGGACAAGTCGCTATTAAAAGATTATACTTGTTCCTCAATGTTGAAATATTTGTATACTTGTATTAGGTGATGTTTATATAGTTGTACGTTGATACTGAAGCATATATGTGGTTGTTTACCTAGTTTTTCTATTTTCATGTTCATATTAAGGTGCGTGCATTCATCGGGGTCCATACCATAGTAAAGAATATCAACCGGATACTTGTAGAACTTTGAGAAAGATGTCAATAAAATTAGCACTTTGTCTTAGTCATCAACCGTCACATTTATGCTTGTCAACTTGCAAATCAAACATGTATAAAATTGCATCTTCATATATAGATAATTAGTGAGCGACTTTGTCATGCAGATGCTCTTCATCTTCGCTCATAAACTTGCAGTAGTCATCTCATCATGACATGTTGTGGATATTAATGTTTTGGTTAAAAATATTTTAAAATAAAAATATATATTATATTATATGTTTAGTGTTTGAAAAAAAGGCTGGGTTTTTCAGCTTTTAGGAATAGTTCCATATCGAGTAGGAGAGGAAAAAAACACCTTTACTAATAGGGTGTGGAGTACCTTGAGGTTTCATTGGTAGGAGAGGGGACTACTCACGCACGCGCACTGGCTCGGGCATGGTCTCGGACTGGGACTTAGTGCGAGGGTGTGGGCATGTGAGGCAGTGTGAATGTAAAAGCATTAGTGGCACACTTTGCGCTTGCAGTAATAGTCATGACCATGCAGAAACTGTTGCATGTAGCTAGCCCAACAGTAAAAAACTAGTTACTGTCTCTAAAGGGTTCGCATGTAGCTAGTCTTACGCATGCACCGACGGTCAGAAATTGCCAAATAACAACTAATTTCTGCAATAGTTAGAAATGGTCCAATGGATTTATGTCCCTAGACCAAAACTCCCAACTACCCTTGCATATATAAATAGGGCTGAGTTGGTTCATTCCATTTAACACCCTGTACTTTTTAGTACTCGGGTGTTACCATATAATTATTCATTTAAATATAAATTCTTCCATTAGAGTTAGTTAGATAACCTATGAGACACTTTGGACTATAAACAAGTAAAACTTAAAACTAGGAAGACTTGTGCACAAACTTTACTCCTAAATTTCCAATCTCATCAAAGCTTAGTATGAGATCATGTTAGATAGAATGAACCGTCCATCATAAATTTTGGAACTTGGATCACTAGATCCACTATTCAGTAGGGTGTATCACCTAAATTAAGGATTTATTCATAATTAATGTTTAAATGTATTTAATAAATCATTCAAATTTAAACCAGCTAAGAAATTTAACTTAGATTAGTTAGGAAATTCAGAGAAACCCTAAATAATCAGCTTCGGTTTAACGCCCCCATACCTTCGAGTGTCATTCCGAGCATATGTGCTCATTGTCCGATATGATACCCATAATTTGAACTTGCTCGAAACGTACACCCTTGGTACCTTCCGTGAGTCATTTGATGTTTTTGGCGAGGCCTGAATCGAGCGTATACGTAAGCACCCGAGTGACCAAGAACTCAAAACCTATGTCATAGCGACTACCCCGCTGCCACGAGCATGGCAATACCTTCTGTGAGTCGATGCGATAACTAGTTAGGGTAGTGCGACGCAAAGAACTTAGTTTTGTGCATATGCGTGAATTTCTCATGTTTTTATTACCAAAATGATATCATGAATGATGTCACATCTTCTAAAAACTATTAGGTGCATTAAATCACCTTTATTAGCTACTAATACACTGATTAAGATTCTTAATTAATAGCATTTTTCTAAAGTCAAAGGAGAATCTCTCTTTTCCTTAAATTAAGGAGAGAGAGGACACATCAAATTTTCTAAAAAATATTAATGGAGGCTAAACCCACTTTATAAATCTTAAATCATCATTACTTACCCAAAAACCAAGATTTGAAAAATATCTTCCAACATCTTTTACAAAGGTAAAAAAGCTTCCTCTTTTTCCTCCTTAAATCAAGGAGAGATGGCCACATAACGGAGACATTTGTCTAGAAAAGTTGCCCCATTAATGGCAACTTCATTAAGGCCCTTAAACACCTTAATTGAGAATTTAATTACCAATGCCTGGAGGAGAATGTGCCACCTCACCCTTATAGCTTCTTCCATACGTAAATCACCTATTCTTCGTTCGGGGCTTTAGGCAACCACTTGTTAGAGAATTCTAAGTAGTGAGAGAGAGTCAGAGATAAAGAGGGAGACGAGTGGGCCATCTACATCAAGATAATCCCAACCATCCATCAAGAAATCCCAACCTTCAATCAAGGTGCACTATGCCAAAACAGCATTTTTATGACGGATGTTATACGCCATTAAATTACGGCGAATTTCGTCCGTCGCAGTTCAAGGACGGTTTTTATCCGTCGCAAATAAAAAAGTCCGTTGCAAAACTCAGAATCCCCATCAAGCGGCGGATTTTGCTCGTCGTACTAAAATGTTGCGACATTTTCGTCCGTCGCTAAATTTTCTGTTAAAAAAAACACAGCAGCACTTGATGTTTGTTGTTTTGGAATCCCTTGCACTTGATAGTTATCTTATACAAATTAAAAAAAAAAAGAAAGAACCGTAACCCTCAAGTCACAAATCATCATTATATCTTATATGAAACATAAAATCCCTGTTTCTAGTGAAAAATGATATTAATATACTGTCACACTACACTAACAAGGAACATTTTAAGTGATCCATTCTCCACAGAGATGACCCACTAAGCATGTCTTGATTTTGAATACAGGAGCACCTCCACTTTTCTCCTCATTGTGACCACTCTCCTGACCATAGGTCTTCACCTTCACTTCTCTTTCCTTCATAGCTACTTCCACCTCCTCATATGTTAGCAAATCCATCAACTGAGCCATGTCCTCAAAAAACCCAAAATGTAGAGCATGAGTATCGGTTTTATAATCTAAGAACAAAAAGAAAAACAAAAACAAAAAACAAAAATAAAAGCAAAAGACGCAAGGAAAACATTTAAAAAAGAATAAGAAAAATCTACAATTGAACTATAGGAGGCCACTAGCTATTTGTAACTGGAACTGAGCTATCATGGTATTGAAGGATGTTGCAAATGCTTGTCCTCCAAAAGCAACATTAGTCAGTCAAAAGATTCTAGCTTATTAAGCACTAAGCAGATCTAAAAAGGAACGAGCCCGGTCTCTAAAAGGGCAATACATGAGAAACGTGGAAAGCTCTTTTTGTTACCACATAAATAAAGCAAACTTGCATGCTACCCTATGACCAAATTTTAGCAACCCATCTGCAGTACATGTGGCATGCATGCAATTCAATCCAATTGTCAGCCCCACTATGGATGGAGCACAGCTGCATCAATTGAAACAATTCCAATGCTGAAACAAATTTTGGTGAAACAAGTTTATGGGCTCGAAGTTGGAATTTTTAGCTCTATCAATTGAAACAATATTTCAAAATAGTGGATGATCTTTTGGTCCCACCAAGAAGTATTCAAACATATTCCAATGCTTATTCAACACAAGTTCAAGAACTTAAAACAAGTTACTCTTCTAAAATACCTTGTCCACATACACGTGTGGAAATAGCTACACCAATGGTTGGACCCTGTCCTGAAACCACATTCAGACTCTAGCAGGAAGACCTGTCTGCAATAAAGAAATAACATACATAAGAATGGTTGTGGAAGAAAACAATAAAATGAAGAAAAAAAATGCTGATCCAAGACTCAGGGAAGCAGTCTCTTTGTACATATCAAGAACCAAAAGAAAAAATGTCAAAGGGAAAATGCACAAAGTGGACTTCTACCAACAAAACTTCTTAAGGTAAAACCAACAAAACTTTCATACGGATATCTTTCATATTTATCCTATCCCACTATCCCCAATGTGGCAAGTTTCATTCACAACACAGCTTCAATTACCATTTACCATCATCATAAAAAAGCCACCAGAAAACATAAAAGAGCGTGTATTTTTTCTTCTTTTTTTAATAAACGATGAAACTATATTACAAAAAAGAAGTACAAAAGATAAGATACCCTCCAAAGATGAGATCATGACAAAAAATTGGAAAAAGAAGATCACCTTAACTAGACGACCATTCTTTATACAAGATTTGAGATGCTCACAAGTGAGTACCATCAAGCTATCTAGTTTGTCAGCAACTACATTGCCCCCAAACTTTGTCGAGTCAATGATCCATTTGGAAGCTGCGGAGAAACATGGTATATTTAGTTTGTTCTGTTTGAAACCCTTGCGAACAATCCAACTCGTTAATGGGAAGATCACATTTTATGAATGGTATATCAAACAAATATTACTGTGTTTGATAATATTATAATCTGTTCATGTACATTATAAAGCGTGCAGTTTGTATGCTGTTTGAATGCTTCATTTTTGGAACTCCTTTGGAGCATAAGTAATGAACAAAACATTGGTAAGTGCAGAAACAATACAAGACAGAGAAGACTTAACGTCACAAATGCTTGCACACGAACACGGAAAACATCAGGAGCAATTAGTAAAAAATTGTCTCAAACTCTTACCTGGTCTATAGTTCTTTTCACTATAACACGATGGTAATCAATGTCACTTCTAACCAAAATATTTTGACAATGCTCCTCCAACTTGGGAATAATTTTAGAAATATGTCTCTCTACCTTTCTGGGCCTTTGTTTCCTGACTCATTTACGACTCTTCTGGTGATGGGACCCTCAGGATGAATGGTCTGGACTGGCTTGAGCAAGCCTCCAGGGGAGTGCGTCTCCCTATTGCTTGCTAATTTGAGATCAAGGAGGCAAAAATAAAAGCATCTTCCAAACAGACCCTTATCTAGCTATGTTATAAGTATGTTTCTTTACCGGTTTCAGAAAAAAAAAAGGGGAAAAATATCGGAAGTCGCATATTCCTGCATATCATCCATCACACTATTACACCATCAGAAGTATCGCACTTTGTAACTTTTTTTTCTTCTAATAAAGTTTGCAATTTATCCAAAAAAAAGAAAAGAAAAAGAACTCTCATTCTTTTAGCCATAACCAACTAAACTCCACATGGTAGGGATTGATGCACCTTGTTGTCCCCAACCTGGGTAAAGGAGGGTTGATGTCAAACAGACTGTCATTGTTCAGCTTTGGCCATGAGAACTGAGCTATCTCTAAATAGCTGTGACAAGGCTATTATGTTATGATGGTGCTTTTAGCTTTTGATACCCTAGAATTTGCATGCCCCTGACTCCCAAATGCATGCTAAAATCTATTGGTGCGTTGTTTGTCTTTGTGCTTGGATGTGATTTTGAATCTAAAATTTAGATGGGTGCCATTGTAAAGTAAATTATGACTAATTATTTAGCTATTAGTTTTCTTATATACTTTTGTCACAACCATTCTACCTCATTTTAGAAGAACAAAACCCAAACTCAAATTCACAGACAGATTCCTGACATTTGGATGTGTGTTTCCTTCATTAATCATCCCCATGAATTTGAAATTTGGATGACTGGCCTGCTAGTGTTTGGAAACTGAGTTGTAAAAGAGAAATCCAAGTCCCCTTTGTTGGATAAGGGCACTTCAACAATGCAAGAGACATGCTGGTGATATACAAAGTTAATGATGGACACTATGGCGAAGCACATGCGTCATTAAACATGATGCCCACTAATGGATTGAAGATGGTTCCCTGGGGCCTAAACATCAGGAGGTTGAATGGTTACCTCCCCTAAGAGCAGTTTTCAGCAAGTTTTCTTTTCTTCACGGCAAAAATGTTTCAGATGATTGAGGAAGAGGATTGAATGTTGGGAAGACAATTGCTTGGTATCTTGATGTTTGTCCTGTTTTGCTGCATTTTTCATTATGTTTCTTTTTCTTTTTTTATAAAGTCCTTTTGTCATTGTAAAAGAGAACAAAAGGATTTTATCTGTTGTACAAATGATGCTTGAGCTACAATTTCCATTGGTGCTTGCCATTGGCTACATTTTCCTCATTCTTAAGACACCACTGGTGCTATAGTCCTCAAGGATTATATGAGCAAAGGCAAAAGACGCCCATAAGGAGTTTCTTTCTAATCAGATGTTGAACGCTGACCCAAAGAAAAATCCATATAGAAAATGGAATGATATGGTGAGAACCATCCCACCTAAAAAAATAAAAACATGGCAGAATTGGATGAGGACAACAGGATTTCTAGTAAGATACCTACATCATCATGTTGCTAGGTCTCTAAAAAGCTACTTTCAGAATTGGATGAGGATGGACCTGAAAAGCTGCTTGGAATTTCCCCTGTCAAATTGTTAAAGGTGTAAGGTCTCTGCAAGAGCAAATAATTGTCATAATAAAACTGGGAAAGATTCTCTCTGAAATGAATTTGTAAGCTACATGCATTCCATGCATGTTCTCATCCATAGCAGGCCATGAGATTGAAGACTTGGTATATTGAAAAGAACATGGAATGCACAAAAGGATTTTCCTTGTCTGGTAGCATGATGGATTAGCCAGTACATGACAAAATAAACATAGAAATGAAAGTGATAGGCCAAATCACCATGAAACAGTTGGTTGGACAGTGTTCTTGATTTTGATCATGTCAACTCATGGAGCTGAATCTTCAACTTTCATTTTACGTTTTCATTACTTAATCTTCAACTTTCATTTTACGTTTTCATTACTTAATCTTCAACTTTCATTTTACGTTTTCGGTACTTAATTTAGAGTTGATATTCCGAACTGAAGAATATTGTGAACCTAACAATGCCTAGTCAGCACTCAATGGCATGGCAAAAGAAATATATAAAGGCCATGTATAAAAGATTTGTCTGGACGAACTTACGAGGATTTCATATTTGTCATGGTCCCAATATATGGTAGGATTATGTCAGAAATCAAGCAATTGCTAAGTACCTTGCAGTATACAACCAAGAAAGACACTTCATGAGCAAAAGAAGCAACGAACAATGATATATTTACACCATCAGGGGTATATCCATTCAACTCTATGCAACATGATGTGGAAAAGGCCAAGTGTGTCATTGAATCTTCCACTCCCAACATAACCTGCAATCATAACTGTCCACAAAACATCATTTCGTTCTGGCATCTTATCGAACAATTCGTAAGCAACGGATACTTTCCCACACTTAAATGTACCCACCTATAAGGCTAGTCCATGATACTATATTTGACTGAAGCATATCATCAAACACCTTCTAGGCGTCATCCATTCTGCCAAAGCTGGAGTACACACTCAGCTTAAAATTGCTTACAAAGACATACGGATGCAAACCCATTTCTTACAACCAGCCCATGGATGCTTGCACCGAATTCTCAGAATATTTCAGCAATCCCAACAAATTATGCCACCATATATCAGAATTTTTCTTCCTGCATTCCATTCTATGAAGTGAATATATACAGATTATATAATAAAACAGGAAGAAAATGGGCGACCTTTGCCCACAGCAAGTGTCCAGAGATGAAACCCTCAAATTGCTTCTTGGCAGTGCCCCTTGAGATTCAAGCTCATTGATAATCCCGTGCACGATCTAGAACCCCCCCCCCCCCCCCCCAAAAAAAAAAAAAAAAAAAACCACGTGAACAAAAAGCCCGTATCATTCCAGATTCAAATCCAATTGAAAAAGAAAAAGAAGTCCATTTCTTAATTCAGTACCTTGCGGAAAATTCGCGAGATTGCGCTGAATCAAAGATCAGCCACACCTTATCGAAATCCTGCAGGGTTGCAGTAATACATTTAAAAAAAAAAAAAGATGATATAAAGATGTTTTGATTATGAAAAAATCAGCTAAAACCTATGATTATGATCTCAAAGTTCAAATATACCAAATTTCAATGTAGTATAGTTGCTTGGGAAGTCCTGTCCATGGGATACAGAATTCTCGCCCAAGTTCTGAGACCCATCCAAACAGATCCAGGGCAAACTAATTGACAAATTATAAGGGATGTTCCTTCGGCAAACATGCCAGGGAATATCCTCCTCGATCCAGTGAGTTTGAATCCGTCTCCCCTTCATTAGCATTAGTGTTCTTGCCGTTGCCAACACCGGTGCTGCTTGTCTCTGCGGGCGAACTAGAAACCCTAAATGGCCATGGCAACGAGATCTTGAACCTCCATTCAACCGTCCTAGATGAGCTGCTAGAGGTCGGGCCCAATGAAGTAGTCGCCGAGGTTGGCGGAGACGGAGACGGAGACGGAGACGGAGACGGAGGCGTTGGATGGCCCAACAATCAGACTTTTTTTTTTTTTTTTTTAAAAAGATTTTCACCCTGTTTGATGATTTTCCTATTAGATTAGGAAGCTTATTGTACAACTATCTGTGTGGGGCCCACTCTGATGTGTGCACAACATCCAATCTGGACATGATTTAAGGCCAAAAATCAGTCTGATCAAGAACTCAAGTTGGCTACACCATGTGAAATCATGCCTAACACACACCTCTAAAATCACGTGGTGTGGCCCACCTGAGTTTCTTATGTATGGATTTGACAAATGGTAACCATGTGATCAAGGGCCAGGGCCTTTAATGTGGATGGTCAAGATCATTTACACAAAAATAGGTCTAACCAACAAAATTTATCATATATTTATTTGAATCCATAATGGATAACTTAAGATCCGAAAAAAACCACATTTGTTAGCCAATGATAAGTTGATAACCATCCCATCATGGCTTAGAAAAAGCACAACTTAAGAAAATAACCAAGGAGGAATTATCAAGGATGGATTATAGCATTTGATCGGTGAGATTTTTCATTGGTAGCCCCTGAAAATTCTCCCGTACTGATGTACAATTCAGATCGTTCGATTGGACTATCCAAGTGAACAGATGCACAATAAAATATTAGATAGCTATTTAATACTTGGGCCAGGTACGGCAATTGATGCACAGGCACACAGAAAATGTATATGTGGCATACATTGGCTCAATTTAAGCTAACTAAATTGTGGAATCCATTGTTGCTAACAGAGTCGCAAAATCAGATTGGTTGAACAATCTAATCTCTGTTTTGCTTGTTTGTTGAAACAAAACCATTGGATATTTTTTTATTTTTAGCCTTTCTTTAAATATCTATCAATCTAACATCCAGTCAACTAATCTTAATTTTTGGTTTGCGATATTCCCATTTTCAAGTCCTATTTCAACCCCCCGTGATCCAATTGTTGGGTGCGTTTCACACAAGCCTGAGGATCTCGCCCCCCAATGTACTAAGATAATGCAATTATCAAGAGTAAACAAACAACCACACGACACAAGGAGTTTTTACGTAGAAAACCCTCAAAAGAGGTAAAAATCACGGGTCCTGGTCCAGATCAACAATCCACTATCTCAAAGAACTGTTACAACCGATCACAAGCACACACCGCTTGGATCAAACCTTCTTCACTCACACAGGGATAGATAACAATGAAATGATAAGAAAACTGAGAGATCTCACCCGAGCACGAGGATGTTGAAGAGCCTAGACGTCGTTGCACCGGGAATCACCTTTTCGAGCAATGCCTCCTCTACCAACAAGCTTCCTCTCCCTCTTTCTCTTCCTTTCTTTCTCTTTTTATCTCTCTCTCTCTCTCTCTCTCTCTCTCTCTCTCTCTCCTAGGACATGTAGAACAACTTGTGAGAATACCAAATCCCGAATTAGAACTCCATATATGTAGATTTGCAAGAGTCCTAGCCTGATTTGGAAACTGCAGTAGCAATCCGCGCACACCTCCGACTGGTCGGCCAGAACCGCCGGCCGGTCGGACCCACCAAATATAGTCCAGAGAGAAACTGTGTATAAAAACACATTACCCGACCTGTCTGCCGACCGGTCGGCCAGGACCACCGGCCTATCGGACGACTGGTCGGCCTTCACAAAAAACACTCCAGCGATTTTTGTGTTTCTAGCCACTTTGTCCGGCCGGTCGGCCAGGGGCACCGACCGGTCGGACATGAATGTGAAACTCTCTCTCTCTCCTCATTAATGAGGAGGAAAACGCCAACAAATCTAAGATTACTGGGCTATATATTGGGAAGAGGCCCCTTACCAATGACTAGCCATTTTGAGGCGGAACCGGCCCAACAAGTGGTATCAGAGTTGGCCCAGCCAAGCCGGTATGTGGTGGCGCCCATGAGTTGGGGGGGGGGGGGGGGGGGGGGGGGGGGGGTAGTGCTCGAGAGTCCAGGGAGGGTAGTGCTCGAGAGCCCCTATCCGCCCACACCCAGAGCCCACAAGTGGGGGGGGGGGGGGTGCCCAAGAGCCCAGTGCCCGACAAACCAGAGCCCAGTGCCCGACAAACCAGGGAGGGCAGTGCTCAGGAGCCCCTGTCCGCTGTAGAGGGGGGGATTGTTGGGTTTGTACCACATCGGTTAGAGGCTGGGAAGATTGCTGGGCTATATATTGAGAAGAGGCCCCTTAACAATGACTAGCCATTTTGAGGTGGAACCGGCCCAACACCAATCACCCAAGTACTGAAAAAAACATCAACTTAAACATAATACCAATCTCAACCTGTTGCGATCCCCAATCTGTACTAAACCCACCCTAGTAGTTAGTGGGTGTTACCTTGATCGTAGCCCCCTAACATTGGCATTTACCTTGATGTATGTGTTGTGCATCCAAGCTGTTCATAAGTTTTTCCTACTCATTTTAGTATTTGGTCCAAAAATCTCATTATTGCACAGGTTTGTTTTTTGTATATATAAAGACCAACTATCATAGAATGATTCACAGTACATACATCACTTCTTTTCTTTTCAACAATTTCCTTCCATTATGAACGAGATTCTGATGAAACAGTGAGATATAAATATAACATGAAGAACAAGATTTTGGAAAGCACTTGTTTCCGAATATCTTACGCATTACTTAGTTTGCAGTTTGTAGCATACGTTGCATGGGCTGTCTTTAACAGTTTCCAATCTGATATATTCATTTAGTCTAGAATTGTATCTTGGATATTTATCAATGGTTAGAAAAAATATTCTGTTGTATGGCCCATCTCATAAGTAGATCAGCCTGATTTTTGCACTGGGAAAATGGCATATATGCTATGGATTCCTCGGTTATTCCTGGCAGTAATTTTGTAAAGGAGAAATTACATCACCGCCCTTTTTTCTTTCTTCATAGAGCTGAGAATCCTAAACTGTTGGGCCCACATGGTATGGGTCTTACATCCAACCCATCCAATGGGTGCACACCAACATAATTATTGGCCCGCCTCATGCATCTACTTGGAGCGGGTAAGTGTTCTTATTCTTTTGATTCTTTCCATTTCTATGCATTGCAATGTGGTTGTGATTGCTGAATTTTTTTGGTTGGGTGTTTCTTCTTGCTGGAAATCCGGTTGGCGGAAGCAACGAAGAAGATCAAACAATCAACAAGCAGCCACACAAGCACTCAACACAAAAGCACATGAATTTTACGTGGAAAACCCTTGCGGGAAAAAACCACGGCACAAAATGACACCTCCACTATGATAACATATGATTACAGAGTTAGAACAACCTGAGTAGATCCCAATGATGAACAAGGCACACAAAAACTCTCAATCCTCTCTCCTAATAACCCTAATCTTGTTTAGATCACCTAGGTATTGCTTAACTATCCTGCAAACACGACTAAGAAACGTATATATAAGATTCCATCCGGATTTGGAAACGTATAGCGCGAAACCGCACAAAACACTCAAATCCTGCAAGTCCAGGTGACTGGTCGCCGACCGGTCGCAACTTGTCCAAAGAGTTTTTCCCCAAAAAACTTTTGCCGCTGCCTCAACTCAGACTTGTCGCCAGACCGGTCTGAGCATCCAGCGACCGGTTGGGCGACCGGTCTGAGCTCTCAACGACCGGTCTGGCGACTGGTCTCAAAATCTCAAAAAACGTCCATAGACTTCTCGAGAAATCTGTCCACTAGCCAACCGGTCGGTGGACTCAATTCTTCCCTTATGTTGAAGGCTCTCCAACACTTCCCTCATGGATGTTGACATTTTGTGGAACCAAATCTATAGAGTAGGCTGGCTTGTGGTTTTGTCTTTCCTATAGTGCAGTTGGGCGGGGTGATTATTTTCTTGTGGGTGCTATAAGAAGTGGAGCCATAGCTCTTTGTCTAGGCTGGCCTGAGATTTGTATTGTTTAGGGAGCAATGGGCAATGCGGTTGTTAATTGATTTGGCTAAGAAGCTGGTGGTGATCTGTTGGTGAGTATTCTTTAGCGGGTTTTGTAGTTCTTGGGTAGGAAGAGGTGGTGTGGCTGTTTCTCTTTCTAGGGAGCTGGGAGTTGCTCTTAGTTTTATTGCTTGTCACCTTTGGTTTTTGCAGGCATTCGAAGTCGCAATAATGCAAGTTCTAAATCTGCATCACTTCTGATTAATGAATTGTTTTTGGATAGTGCGAAATATGCATCACTTCTAAAAAATGAAAAAAAAACTATTATTATTTTCATTCCTACAACTCCAAGGAGCATAATTTTTGTGAATTTTCAGACTTTGCATTCTCAAAAGGCATTTACTTATAGACCATATAAAAAAAGAGAATTGATCATCTACAACTGGTAGGCTAACTTATGACCCTATTTTACAAGCACTTTTCCCTTAAAAATGCGTTGTTTGATCTTTCCCTTCATTCATGGGTAGTTTCTTGTGCTTCTTGAGGTTAACCCATTCATCTGGTGGAGCACATATGAAAGAGCGAATGTGAAGATAAAAAATAGATGACCATGTGAATTTATTTCTTAGTTTATTTCTTTCTTACTCAAACATGAGGTTATCTCATATTTTTTTCTTTTCAAATCAATATGTTGATATTTGAATGCCACAGAAATGATTTTCTTGCTTATATTTGATTAGTTCTCACTATTTCTTCCTTTTAGTGCATGGAATGCTCCAAACGGCTCGTTCTTTTTTGCTTCATGCTTGTGCACACAATCCTATTGGAGCCTATCCTTCAGAGTAATAGTGGGGAGAGATCTATCAGTTTAAGGTACACCATTTAATGAGATGCTCATTTCCTATGTTATGAGACCATAAGTTTAACACTGCTCTTGGCGAATACTTCAGGTAAAAATTAATTTTCCCTTCTTCGACATGGCATACCAAGGTGTTGCAATTGGTGATCCTGAGAGAGATGTGAAGGTAGTTAGAATTTTTCTTGATGATGGGAATCTGATTGGATGTGTTCAATCATACACAAAGGAACATGGGACGCTATGGACAAAAAGTAGAATCCCTTAGGTAGTTTTTCCCACAAATTTCGAGTTTAAAATGATTGAATGGTTGATTGGTGTCAGTTCAGGAAGTTTTGACGTCTCTGGTTCATACTTGCTCACTTGCTTTCATCTTCATGTGAAAGTCTTCATCATCATCTAAGCCTCATCCTAATTAATTAGGTTCTACTACATGAATCATGTTCCACCATTCCACTCTATCAGGGCTATACCTTTAGCTATGAAATTATTATAATGCATTGTTAGAATTATGACTAAACCATGAGGAATAAATGATTTATACTAATTTAATAGTAATGAAATTAAGTTAGATTCAATTGCATTTATTCAATTAAGTCGAACCATTGAATTTTCTACATGCTTTTGGATGATTACTTTGTAGAAAGTCAAACTGTTCTAGTGTCCCTTAAAAGGTCAAGCCATTTTGTTTCCTAATTTCCCTTTTGGAACCAGTGTTTCTTTTGAATTCTCTGTAAAGAAAAAAGAAGCGATTTTCTCACAAATACCTCTACACATGACCTCATGTACCAAATTGGCATGTATGTTGGACATCCAAGACATCACTTGGAATCCATGCACGACAATCAATCTGCTCAACTCATTGGGGTAGGGCCACAAATGCACAGAAAACAGTGGCCAGTTGAAGAAAACATGCCAAGTTTTTTTTCCAGAACCATCTAATGTTTTCATACATTTGTAGCCTGCCTGATGAGTTTTCCAGTTGGATTGTTGAGCAAGGCCATCTATTGTGTTGCACATGCATGTGGGCTAGCAAATACATTCAGGATGAAGCCTCTCTAAATTTTGTTTTAGAAATGATTTTTTCCGAGTTGGATCTATATAAAGCAAAACTATCCAACAAAAATGTGTTAGGATGCCAATTGCACCGAATAGGAGCCATTCATTTTATTGCTAGTTGCTTATTTCTAAACTGTTAATCACTTATTATATTAGATTAAAATACTGACACGTCTTCTAACAGATTGGAATAGATCATTCATTTATTGCTAAGTCTTGTATTATTAAACTATTAATCACTGAGTATATTCAACTAAAATACTAATCTTTCGTCAAACAGATTGGAATGTTTAGCCATAGCGGGATGACTCCAGAACAGGTCAATTGCTTGACAAAAGAGTACCACATTTACATGACCAACAACTGTCGTGTAAGGTAAGTTCTCTTGAAGATCTGCTTGAGCTTCATTTATCTGTTGCTGGTTGGAGACTGCTCTACATTTTAGTAACATTCACTAATCTTTGCAGCATGGTTGGTGTTACTACCGGCAATGTGGGCTACTTGGCAAATGCTATCAACGAGGTTACAAAATCTACTTAGGAGGAACAAATTCCTCTATTTAGAGGTGATACATATGAACGGACAAGAACTTACCAAGTGTGATGAGTTTTTCTTTCTTCCTCTCCTTTTTCTCCATGAAATAAATAGGCCTGATTTCTGTGCCTCTTACATCTTCTATTTATGGAAGTCAGTGTGATAATTTTTTGCTAATTATTCACCCTTTAGATTCTCGAAGGGCATTAATACAATTCATCCCCTTCAGGTTTGGGATGATTTTCACCCCTCTTTTTCAACGAGTATAATTGCAAAAGTAGCTGCCAAAGAACTGAAAATAGTAATAATTGCTAATCTTGAAACTGTCAAAGGAAACAACCATGTTGTGGTTGAACGCTAATCATTTTTTTCTGGATCTCCCCACTCTGTTGTCTTGGTATCATTCATGAAAGGATATAAAGGTACAGATGATGATTTAAAAGGTGATGAGTTCTAATTTGTGGATTGTTTGTTTTCCTCATGAGTTTGAGTGAGCGAATGTTTGGGATGTCTTTTTTATTTGCTAGTCGTTACTTGGTATCTGTGGCATCGGATTGGGTCGGATCGTAGGTCAACTTGCCCAACCTGCTTTTGCTACAGTTTTGTGTTGAGCTAAGTAGTGGTTTGGATTCTACTAGAAGATGTTGCTCTCTAATATATAATATCAATTAATAGTTGACATGAGCTCATTTTAAAGTGACACCCAAACACCCCCTTAATCTATGGACATTATAATTTGCATCCATTATCTGTAGCTCCTACCTTTGTTAAGTCAGAGACTGAAAACGTGGTCTCAGTGGGATTCCATCTGGATATGTAATTCACTTGTATTGGTAGTATTGTCTCCTCGCACAGGTTAACTCACCGTTAATATTTATAGTTCTCCTTTTCTACCTGAAAGATTTGGGTTGTTTCCATGGAATCGATGTTCGAATTGCATTGTCATTGAAAGATGGGTGCTTGTTTTGTTGCATGAATCTTATCTTGTCTGTAAATGAGTTGGGTTACAATCCTTCTTTTTAATTGAATGTGAATTTAAGAAGGTTTAAGATCTGGTTCTTTGGTGTTGTAGCATGTTTCTGTCTACTGGTTTTTGGACCTATCGGCATGAAACCTCCAAAATTTTCTAACATGACTCTAATGAAGTATTGTTCCCTCATAAGGATAGAAGCAGTCTGATGTAGGATGATGAGCCTCTGGCTATTCAACATTAGAAATGTTCCTTGATATGGTTAGCATTACACCAAACCAGCTTCGGGTATCACACCCAAAGATTTGAGGCTTCACTCCCAAAGGTAAATTTTATGTTTATATGGGATTTACAGATTTTTTTTTATTTTTTATTTTTATTAATTGTGATCTTGACTATTGACTCCATAATAATGCAGATTTTCAGCCACTAACTTCTCAACTTTACAAACCAACGAAACCAATGTAAGAATTGAAAATGACATTATTGAAGATTCAGATTTTTCTATTGATGCAAATTCACAGGATCTTGACAAATTCAGATTTTTTTTTTTTATTCTTTTTTTTTTTTTTAAACCAGATTGATGCAACAATTTTCTCCTGAGTTGGAGCAAGAGGATGGTGGATGCTTTAGTATGTTTCTTTCCTGTTATGTGTCCTCTTTGAAAATTTAATAATGTTGTTGATTTGATAAACCCTGTCCACCATGTTTCCAAGGATCAGTCCCACCTGGCATAGCTACATCCAGTTGCCTTGATAGACCCATTCAAAATTTCAAACACAAGTAGAATTCCTCAGTCTAAAGCATTGTGGCCATTGAATTGGTTAAGGGTGCACATGGACGGTACCAGATTCATATTGAGAGGAATGGCCAGTGGCCCAATTGGCCATTTTACTCATTTCTTCTGTTTGACTAAATGAGAATTGGCTTTCTCCATTATTCTCAATTGTTGTATGTGGTCTCCTCATTTTTCAAACACAAGGTCTATTAGTCTATCTTGTTGAATATCTAAGGAGATATTTCTTTGGGATTTTTGTCTTTTCAACACCAATCCATTTCATTTCCTGTTGGTTGAAACAGTCCTTTAGACATGAAAGCACCCATCTTTTCTTGTCTACAGTCACTCATGTCCTATATCCACCCTTTACTTTCCTGACGACATGTCACATGTGTAGGAAATCTGATCCTTGCAAATGGTGGGCACCACCATGAAGATCACTTTGCATGAAAATGAGATCAAGTCACACATTGAGTGATACTGTTGGATGTACATTGATTTTGATTTTTTGTCCCATCCAATGAGTGGATCGGTTTGATTTCCACAACAGGTTATTGTCATGGTGTGGCCCACCTTTTATACTGCTCAGATGTCTTACATATGGGACACATTGGTGAGAAAGAAAGGGTTGCAAGAGGAAGTTCACATACAGGGATGTATGTCTTCATTTCTCATTTTAATTACTATCAAGGGAAGGAATAAGGATTTCAAGAAAGGCTGCTTCCACTTGAAACTGGCCCTTTCTCTATTGACTCATCAAATGATACATCCTCAAGTCTTTTATCATCTCCCACCCCTTCTTCATGCAGATTAAGCCTTTCAATCGGTGGATGGTGGTCCACCTCTACTTCAAATCGTTCACCTAATGATGACAGCAACCCTTTCTCAGATTTAGTACAGAATTCTCACATTTTGGTTCATTGTCACCAGTCTTGTCTCAACTATTTAGGGTCGGTTTGATGATAAAACAAAAATAATAATTCACAATAACATAATAGGAGTGATGGATTATTTAATTCTTCCTTCCAAAGAGGAACCTTTGTTATTTGATTATTCAATTACCTTTTTTTTCTTTTACTTCTTCTTCTTCTTCTTCTTCCTTTTTTTTTTTTTTTTTTTTTTTTTTTGTTTTTTTTGTTTTTTTGTGCATGTTTAGGATTAGGATTGTTTGATTATTGCAGATTTTGGGGCTATGGTCCACTAGTTTTATGAAAAATGAATGGTTTGGTTCATCATACACATGTGGCCTCATCTACGGTATAAAATTCATCTCAAGTGGACTAGATGTCCTCCTGTGTTTTATAATTCTGCATATTTGGTGGAGAGTAGACATTTCCTTATTGAGTTAATCAATTCAGCTTATTCATTACTCTCAAATTCACTGAGTTCAGGTAAACTCACCTAAACCTTATATTATTTTTTGGATTTCATGATTTGAATTCATAAGATAGGTTGAAAGTTGGGCTCAAGAAGTATCTTTTTCTTTTTCTGTTTTTTGTTTTTGTTTTTGTTTTTGTTTTTTTTTTGAAAGGGTGGCCCTCGAGAAGATTTGAATATTAGACTTATAATTACAGCCATGAAGTGGATGAATTGGGTTTGTCCCTTGCTGGGGGGATAATTGTGCTTGAGTGAATGATAGGAAGCCCAAGTCCTTTGCCTTTTTTGAAGCTGTGACATTGTCATTGTTTTCATTGAGTTCTCTATATACCTTGCACGAATATACGACTCTGAAGTGTTCATGTAGTCAATTCCAAAATCCTATGGCATTTTTTATTTCTTAAAAGAATTTTCAAGGGGGTGTTTTTAGTTGCACAAAATATCATGATTTTTTATTTTTTATTTATTTCGAACATTGGAGATTTTTATTAACAATGTGGAAGCCCAAATTATTTCTTAAAGAATTTTCAAGGGGGTGTTTTTATTATTTTTTTGAACATGCAGATTGCATGGTAAAATTCAGTGGGAATATGCCTTGAAGGAGAATATCTTAAATTATTTTTTGTAGGAAGGCCTTTCAATTAATTTGATGTGGAAGTATTTGGTTCTAAATTACCATTAAAAACAGAAAGAAATATTTGGTTCTAAATAAGCCCATGGTTGCTAGGACTCTTCCTTTTCATGTCAGGTGATTTGCTAATAACATCATGTGTTAGATTTTTAGATGTTGAGAAAATCTACAACAGTGCTCCTCGAGCATCATAAGTAAGAATGCTTGTAGACTGTAGTTGCATTGTAGAGTCCAATTGATCTATCTGAACTGTATATTTTGCTCAGAATGCATTTTATGTTCTATCATACTAAAATCACACTAATTGAATGATCTAATCCATCCTTGATTTGGTCTGCGTGAGATAGTACCAACAGATACAGGTACGATATCTCGTCTTAGCTTGTTTTGTGTAACGCACAGTCCATACTTCCAGAACTTTTATGAACTAATGGTGGTGTCTGCTGTCTCATGTGAACCAACTGTGGTGGTGTAGATATCTCAATTGAATTGTATGGCTATAAAAGATGGAAGTTTTTTTCCCCCCTTTTTTCTGCCATAATCTTAGATTTAGTGATTGATGTTTTCCCTTAACTTATTTATGGGAGTATAACTTCTTGTTTGTGGTTCTGAAGTTTACTTGCCAAGTATTTTGAGTATTTATTTGGTTCACATTTAATTTTCTTTATCCATATTATTGCTGATTTATATTTTTCACCTTTTGACTTCACTTCATCCTCATATGGTGAAGGATTCGTCTAGTGCGCGCTTAGAAGTTTCTTTTCATCTCCTTATAAATTTACTTTCAAACTATGCTCATTTATTTTCATTTTCCTCCTGCAGGTTTCCAACAATTGATCCGTCAGTGTTTGAGCTAATTATGGCCAGAACAACAAATAACAGGCATGCAGACTCTTATGAATCGGCTATTGATGTTAGGAGACGAACGTGCTCGAAAAAATGATTGCTTGGCATTTATTTTCCCAAGTATATTTGTCTTCTAATGTTAATAGTCAATCTATAAGACTGCCAACTATTTGCTATTGTGGGCATGCTCAAACGTCAACGGCTTTTTTTTAATATGCCAAAGAATTTGCGACGGCTATTAACGGTCGGTATTTACGACGGTTGACGGATGGCTAGTAACGGTCGGTATTCAACCGTCGGAAAGCAACGCTGACGCCCCCTTTGGCGACGGGCCATCGGGGAAAGTCATTTTTCTGGTAGCCTGTGGGGACAGCCTACTAAAAAATGTGAATTAGCTAGTGTCACGCCCCAAACCCGGGGACCGGGCTTACTAAATTCCCGATCGCCGATTTTGGTGCCAATAGCCTCCGTAGTACCCCGTTCTCGGCTCTTAGCTCTCATATGCCAGGTTCCGATCCTGGGATTCCACCAGGAGGATTTTCAGGGTAATTTTTTTTTTTTTTTTTTTTTTTTTTTTTTTTTTTTTTTGTTTTGTGAAGGAGCATAATCAAAACCATAAAACATCATCAGATATCTACTATAAAGTTTGTTAAGTACAGTACTGAAAAGGGGAAATACAAAATGTGGCAAAAGTTCAAAATATTAGGTACATGAATCGAGCTCAATGCTGCTGATGTGCCCTAGTACCTGTAGCGTAAACAAACGCGCGTAAGCTTCCTACGAAGCTCAGTAGAGTGCGTGTGTGCTTGTGTGATGCATATGACAAGTATACAGATATCATAGTAAGTAAAAGTGATAGAGGGCTAAGTTATCAAGCTCACGAATGCTATCAGCTATCCCAAGGCTATGCGATGAAAGGGCCTACATGGCCGAGTATTACATGCTAGAGATACAATGCAACCATGTCAATCCTCAACTAATCTACATATCAAAATGGTTCTCATCTGGGACATCACCGGAGTCTAGTACACTTTGATACTGGTTGTCGCACATCGCGCGCATAACCAAGCGAGTAGAAAAGACCTCACTATCCGCCTCGTCAATGATATGCCAATGCCCACCCGGCTCACCAATAGCGGACCCCTTTCACGAGCTGGTCAAACTTAACCTAGCTTATAGCCCACTGCACCCGGGCGGATAAGGTTACACCCCTTTTCAACCGACCTCGACACAGTGGGAGACGCGGCCTACTGGTATTTGGCACTCGGGCACTCGTGTTATCCACTTGGTCTCGAAGTTGGAGTATCCTACTGGTACCACAGGGTTTAGGGACTTTCACCCAAGGACATCTATAGCGCCCACGTGCTAGAACATGTTTCCGGTGTCCGTTACTACCAACTACGATGTGACTATGGTGGCCACTACCCTAATGCTGCTAGGGTGTGAAGGCGATCGTGACATACATAATACGAGATGCATGAGTCATACAATCCAAGTCATGCACCAAACCTACGCATATTGCTCAATCATGTGGGGCGACCCTGTCTCGCACGGGTCCCCTAAGTATAATAAGCCACAATAGAACATGCTATGATTAATCGTGATCCACAACAGGCATACAAATGATGTGTATGGGCATGTGAATGAGCATGGTATTCATTATAATAAATATATTATCAGTGTGACGTATCAAGCTAAGTATACTAGCATGTTACCAAACATATCATGTGATGTTGGCCTTAAATGGCCCAATATATGTAGAGAGTGGGACCACGACTGTGGGCCCTATTGGAAATGTAAAGGTCTTCGTGGCATAGCCTACTTGAGACTATATCGGCCCCATACTTGGACCTGCACATACAAAATGGGCTGACGAAATAGGTGTACGGCATGGATAAAACACACACACACACACACACACACACACACACACACACACACACACATATATATATATATATATATATATATATATATATATATATATATATATATATATATATATATATCAAAGGGGGGACCTATATATCGAAGGGGGGACCATGGCGGCCCCGCCCACCGGTCGGATAACAAATATACCTTATCGTAGGTCTTAGGAAGTTTAGTGGTAGGTATTTAATCACCACCATTTCCTAAGTGAGGCCCACTCAAAAATTGGGCCCCACGCGTCGATCAAGACAGTTGGCATGACACACAATGCATCCATCAAGGTGGAACCCAAAGATGGGCCCACACCCTCTAGTTGGATGAAAGATAATCATCACAGTGGCCCCAAGAAAGTTTTCAATGGTGGGCATTAATGACCACTGTTCCCTGCGGGTGTGGTCCACTTGATGTTTGGATCTGCTTCATTTTTGGGGCCATGTCCTAAAATGGCATGGAAAAACAAATGGGCAGTGTGGGTGAAACATGTACATCATGGTGGGACCCACAGGGTGGGCCACCTGCTGGGCAGTGTGCGCACGCACGCTGTCTGCAGCGTGGGACCCCCCTGGGGTCACATGAATTTTGAGTCAAGCTAATATTTGTGTTTTCTCTTTCATCCAGACCTGTGCCACAGGTCTGGATGGAAGACAAACATTACAGTGAGCCTTAGAAAGGCTTCAACGGTATATGTTCAATCTCCACTGTTTTCTGGTAGTGGGGCCCACACAGTGTCTGGGTCAAGCTGGTATTATGTTGTCCTTTGCACATGTATGTGTGACCTTACCCATAGGTTTGGATGGCAAGAAAACATCAAGGTAGGCCAGGAAAGATTTCAACAGTGGTCGTCATAATCCCCCACTGTGTCCTATGATGCGGCCCACCTGGGAAGTGGGTCTGGCCCAAAATTGGGCCTGAGGCCTAAAATGAATTGGCAAAAGGGATGGACGGCGTGGATGGTACATATACATCATGGTGGGTCCCATGAGTGGGCCACCACCTGGGTAGCCACGGAGCCCAGCGTCGCTGACACTGTGGGTGGCCAGCGTGTGGATGCTGCCTCCTTTTTTTTTTTTTTTTCATCAAGTGGGGCACACATGAGGATGATCCACTTCATCCATCATATTGACAACCCTATGGCGGGCCCAATGAGTACAAATTTGGACAGGTCTCGTAGCGTACACACATCACAGTGGGCCTTAGAAGGTTGCAACAATAGAGGAATCTTTTCGTTGGTATGGCCCACTTGAGGTTTGGATATCTTACATTTTTGGGCCCCAGGCCTAAAATGATATGGAGAGACAGATGGACGGAGTGGATATAACATACGCATCATGGTGGGACCCATAGGGTGGGCCACCTGCTGGGGCACCAACGAGTCCAGCGTCCATGGACGCTGGGTACTCCCAGCGTTTCTGACGCTGTACTCTCCCTTTTTTTTTCTTTATTTTTTTTTTTAGGTTCTCATCAAGTGGGGCCCACATGAGGACGATCCACTCCGTCTATCAGGTTTCCCAGCTTATGGGGACCCAATGAGTCCTATATTTGGCAGGTGATACGGTCTACAAACATCAAGGTGGGCCAAGAAAATCTCAGCATTAGACATCATTATTTCCACAGTTTCATGTGGTGCGGTCCGCTTAAGATTTGGATATGCTTCATATTTGGGCCCTGGCCCTAAGATGATCAGGGAAAACAAATAGACGGTGTGGATTCAACACAAACATCAAAGTGGGTCCCACGAGTGGGCCCCATGGTTAACGCCCAAAAGGGCTTTTGCCCACGTGCTGCTGGGCAGCAGCGTTCTCTGGGCGCTGTCTGTCCAGCGGCTTTGATTCTAAATTTTTTTCATTTATTTTTTGTTATCCTTGCTTAGTGGGGTCCAGACGTTCAGGATCCACTCCGTCTATCAGCTTGGTCATCTCATGGTGGGCTCAAAGAGTTTTGGATCAAGCCAAAATACACATTTTCCTTCATCTAGATCTTTGTCATCTAATCAACAAGTTAAATGGCAAATAAGCATTAAGGTGGGCCACACAAGGTGGTCCACACTGTGGTAGGATGCAGTGCATGCTGTCCCACAACGTGGCCTGCTTGTGAGCCCCATGATCTACTCAAATCAATACAAGAAATGATAAAGGAAAGAGAGAGGAAGAACGAAGGAGAACTGGCCATCGAGTGAGGCCCGCCACTATGGGGCTCTCCAAAGGTACCAAAACACACCTCAAGGTGGTCCCTCCTCATGGGCCCACAAAGATGAAAGGAAGTGAAGAAGAAAGAAAGGGATTTCACCACCCTTGCACTCACCTTGAAAGATGAACGGTTGAATTGAATTGGATGGTTGATCGAACGGTTCAGATGATGGTTGTGGCTCTCCAAGCTTAGATCTCCACCCACCTTCTAATTTCTCTAACTCCCCCAACTCCCTAAGCTCCCTCTTAATCTCTCTCTCTCTCTCTCTCTCTCTCTACAAATGGGAAATGAGAAGCCCCCCCGTATGGTCTTGTACGGGTAGAGAGGAGGGATTATGGGATGATGATGGCTAGCATGGGAGGGGGAGTATGATGGTATGGGAGGGGGCATAGAAGGTATGGGCTCTCTTGACTTTGTGGTGAGAGAGGGATGGGGTGAGTGGTTTGTGTAGGGTGATGAGAGGGGTATGAGTAAGGATGAGGGGGATTGATTGATTGATTAGACTTTATAGGGATTTGTGCAAGTGGGGCCCGCGCCACACGTGCGTTGCGCGGCCCACCTTAGATTGCGCAAATGATTGCAACTTTCACATCGGATATCGCCATTGGGTGTGCCGCACGGCGTTGGAATCACAGCACCTACACGGTCGCCGAGTATAGGTCTTGAGTCGATGCGGTACTAAAATAGGGTCGCGATTAAGGCTCGCTAATCTGGTCCATCCGGGATGTACCAGCACCGAAAACTAAGCGTACGATGGGCAAATAAGGGTACGAGCCTTACAGCTAGGCCCGAACATGGCCCATTGATAGCCATAGAAATAACATAAGAATTAATGTTGAATCAATGAAACTACACCAACATGAACCAATGCACGATTTCTCTAAAACCCTAAGAAATCCAAACTAAGAAGCAAAATCATTAGATAATCCCAAAATAGAACGAAATCTTCTCCTCAAATTATCGCAAACAGAGATCGAAGAAATTAGGGCTAGAAAAGATAAAAACAAAATATAGAATACCAAATTTGAAAGTGAAAATTACCTTTCAAGATCGCTTATCAGTTACCGTCGAGAAGGGACTTTTTTTGGGGTCACGGAGGGAGAGAGAGGGAGAGAGGGAATTGTGGTTTGGGTTTTGGGGTTTCACGGACAAGACAGAGAGATGGGGGAGGGAATCAGGGTGATGGGTTTTGGGGTTTCACGAACGAGGGAGGAAGGGAATCGGGCCAGGGGAATGGATTAGGGGGGGGGGGGGGGGGGGAGAGAGAGAGAGAGAGAGAGAGAGAGAGAGAGAGAGAGAGGGTTTTGGGGTTTCACAAACGAGAGAGGGAAAGAGAGGGGGGGGGGGGGGGGGGGGGGGGATTTGGGGGTTTCACAGAGCGCGGATTGAGTGTGTGCGTGCGTGCTTGAATTTAGGGCTTTTTTTTCCTCTTGTTTGAGATGGGTGCGGATTTGGTATACCAGGACCCAGCTACGGATGGACGGTCCAGTCAGTGACTCCGTGGGGCCACCATGGTGAATTTGTTTTATCCACACCGTCCATGCATGTGTTTTATCCACACCTCCTTTCTGGGCATGGCAGATCTAACGTGAAAGTGGACTACACCATAGGAAGCCGTGGTGACAATGATGCCCACCATTGAAACTTTCTTAGGGCCCACCGTGATGTTTATTTGCTATCCAACCTGTTCATAAGGTCTCATGGACCTCCATGAAGGGAAAACATAAATATTAGCTTGATCCAAAACTTTTGTGCCCCCCATGACATTTTCAATAGTAGGTCTTCAATCCCCATTGTTTCCTATGATGTGGTCCAATTGAGCCTTAGATTTACCTACTTTTTGGGCTCATGCCCTAAAATAATCTTGTAAAATGGATGGACAGCAGTGATAAAACACATACATCATGATGGGCCAGAGCCCTGACTGGGTTGTACATCTGGTTAGTACCCCCACTTGCACCCCTGGACTCACACAATGTCAAACAACCACTTTCTCTAAAAGCTCGAACTTTTAGAGGATGGCGTATCAATGTATATCAAGGGACTTTAACACTCCCCCGCACGTGCGGGGTGGAACTCCGCACGGGAACATATTGGGCAAGGGTGGAGGGAACCCTAGGTGGAGGGATAATCACAACTCACACCATAAATGGCCCCCTGTGGGAGAATATATTACCGGTGGCATATTTGCTACTTCCGGGATTTGAACACAAGACCCCCGCTCTCATACCATGTCAAACAACCACTTTCTCTAAAAGCTCGAACTTTTAGAGGATGGCGTATCAATGTATATCAAGGGACTTCAACACACAAGACCTTGCGACCCTTGCTGTGGGGCCCACCTTGATGTATGTATTATACATCCACGTCGTCCATCAGTTTTTTCAGATAATTTTAGGCAATTTTCCCAAAAATGAAGTAGATCCAATCATTAGGTGGGCCATATCATAAGAAACATGGTGATTGACCATTAATGGGCCACAAAAGCTTTGGATCAAGATGATATTTATTTTTTCCCTTCATCCAAGCTTATGTGACCTTATCAACATATTGGATGTCAAGTAAACACCAGAAAAACATTAATATGTGCCCTAAGAGGTTTTTAATGGTAGGACATTCAATAACCACTGCTTCCTATGGTATAGTCCACTTGATTATTGGATTTGATTCATTTTTGGGGTAAGGCCTTAAAATGACCTAGAGAAATGGATGGACGGCGTGGATATAATATACATTCATGAAGATGGCCCTACGTTAAGGATTGCACCCACTTGAGTGAGATTGGGTTCTCACTTAAATCTAGCCCTAGTGAGTTGATTAACTTTGTTACTTGGATCAATTCCTTTCAAACTTATTAATTTTTTTTCAAAATTATATATTTTTATCAAACTTCTCAATTTTTTTTTCAAAATACCAATTCTCAATTTCCATTTAAAAAATGTAATTTTTTTTTCAAAATGACAAATGTTTTTTTTTTTTTTTTTTTTTTTTTTTTTTTTCAGTATGCCAAGTTCTTTCAAAATCTAAGTTTTCTTTTAAATCTCAAATTTTCTCAAACAGTTTTTTTTTTTAAATCTCAACTTTTTTTCAAAATCTCAATTTTTTTTTGTTTGTTTTTTTTTTTTTTTATCTCAATTTTTCTCAAAAAGTGTTATTTTTTAAACTTCTCAAATTTTGTTTTCAAAATGTCAATTTTTTTCAAAATCTCATTTTTTTTAATCAAACTTCTTAGGTTTTTTTCAAAATACAAAATTTGAATTTCCTTTTAAAAATTGCGATTTTTTTTAAACTTCTCAATTTATTTGAACTTCTCATTTGTTTTCAAAATGGCAATTTTTTTTAGAACGTCGATTTTTTTTAAATCTCATTTTTTTTTTTCGAAATCTCGATTTTTTTTAAATCTCATTTTTTTTTAAATCTCGATTTTTTTAAATCTCGATTTTTTTTAAATCTCATTTTTTTTTAAATCTCGATTTTTTTTAAATCTCGATTTTTTTTAAATCTCGTTTTAAATCTCATTTTTTTTTAAATCTCGATTTTTTTTAAATCTCGATTTTTTTTAAATCTCATTTTTTTTTTCGAAATCTCGATTTTTTTTTAAAGCTCCCTTTCTCTCTAACATTGTTAATCTTTTTTTTTTCTAAACTTTTTAATTTTTTTTTTCAAAATTGCAATTTCTTTAACCTTTAGTATTTTCGTTTTCAAAATATCAATTTATTTTTTCAAAATCTCATTTTTTAATTAAACTTCGTAATTTTTTTCAAAATGCAAAATCTTAATTTCATTTTAAAAATAGCAATTTTTTTCAAACTTATCAATTTTATTCAAAATGCCAATTTTTTTTTTTTTATAGAATATCATTTGCTTTCAAAATCTTAGTTTTTTTTAAATGACAAATTTTTATTTCGAAATCTCTCTCTCTCTCTCTCTCTCTCTCTCTCTCTCTCTCTCTCTCTCTCTCTTTTTTAATCTCTATTTTTGTCAAACATTGTTAATTTTTTTTCAAAATCACAAGTTTTATTAAACTTTTCAATTTTCGTTTTCAAAATGTAAATTTTTTTTTCAACATCTCAATTTTCTTTTATCAAACTTCTTAACTTTGTTTCAAAATACAAAATCTCAATTTCTTTTTAAAAATCACAATTTCTTTTATAAAATATATTTTTTTTCAAACTTCTCAATCGAAAAGCCAAGTTCTTTCAAAATTTCGGCTCTTTTTTACATTCTGATTTTTTTTTTAGTCTCGGTTTTTTGTAAATCTCATATTTTCTTCAACGTTATTAAATTTTGTGTAGAACTTCTCAATTTTTGTTTTTAAATATTTAATTTTTTTCAAACTGATGTAAATAGTATATTATTAGAATTTACGACGGACCATATCCGCCTCTAAATCCGTCCGTCGTAAAATTCCGTTAATTATAACCCCCGTCGGACTGTAGCAGTTAGCGACGGACTAATTTGGTATTTACGGCGGACATAGTCCGTCGTTCCTATTTACGACGAACTAGATTCGCCGTTAGTGGACGCCAAGCGTTTTTATGTCAACTTTTTGCTGTTTTGGCATAGTGGAGATAAGGCATTACTCCTCCACCATTTGTGACCGCTTTTCTGAATCCATCCAATTGTGTATAGAGATGAATACGGGGACGTCTTCAGCTTCAACCTTTCAACTATCGTCTGGGACAATGATTTCACAACTCTCCCTGTCAATGATCACATCACAAACTCTTCCAGTGACTGTGCAACTTGTGCAGAAAAGATTGTGTCGCTGGAGGTTGGTTGGTATGCCATGGATAGGCGATTGCCGCTGCACAACCAGGGATGCACCTTAGTCCCCTGAAATCCAATCAGTCCCCTCTTCCTCATTCTCAACTTCATCAGTACCATCATTCTATGGTTCCGCTTGTACGTCTTCTGTGGCGATGGTTACGTTAGCCATGGGCCGTTAAGGACGGGTGTTTGATAAGTGGCCCTACTGTTCACATCTGAAACAATGATCAGGCCTTGGCCGCCCATAGGGATTTGGAATTTTACTCGATCATGGCACAACCACTGCACGTTGGACTCTTGTAGGATCACTTCCTTAAACACGTGTTGCATGCACGTTGGGTTGAGGGCAATCATCAATGGGTTATTTTCCTTTAGACGGATATGAAGTGGAACCCATTGTAGCATGAACTTGTCTAGCAAGCTGAGTTTCTACCCTCGTGGCCATTTGGACGGCCTCATCCAAGGTCTACACTGGAACCATCTGAATCTGCTCCTAAATCGTAAGCCATAGCCCGCTGATGAATTGCGCGACTCGTTAAGACTCCGATTCGGCTAAATTGTTCCATGTTCCTAGACATTGAAACTCCCCCAAATACTCGATTACAGACCGATTCCCCTACCGACAATTATGATATTGTTGGAATAGAATTTGTTCGTAGTCGTTAGGAAGGTAGCGGGCCTGTAGTAGATGCTTCATCCGAGGCCATGATCGGATGGGCGTTTTGTTCTATTGAACATGGGTCGCCTAAAGTTGCTCCCACCATGCCAATGCACCTGATTTTAATTTATAGGCGACTAACTACACTTGTCGCTCTTCCAGTACATCCATGTAATCAAAATATCATTCCACTTCGGCTAACCAATCAAGGAACTCTTCGATGCATATATGCAATTAAAAATGGGGAGTTCGGCCTTACCTCAATAGTATCTGTTAGCATGATCTCTGGGTTCGCCCCCATGGACAGGATTTCGGATCATGATGCCGCCGACTTCCTTGTTGCTAGAGCTCAAACCATCTGGAGTAGCCCTCCGATTTGCCATCAAGAGTGCTCTAAACGAACAACCAGATTGTTCTGTATAGCAACGACAAGGTTGAACTTCGCACGGGGTTCGGGGCTGAGTAAGAGCCTCCGTAATCCGATTGAGTGGCCCTTGTGTGGCCATCTGATTCTCTCGGTGGAGAGCTTCCATCATCTCCGCAAGATATTAGATCCCCTGAGCATCGTCAGTGGGATTGTTGTCATAACCGTTGCTAGAAGCCATTTTCTCGAGGTTGAACCTCACTTTGATACCAACTTGGCGCAACATAGACCGGGCGAGATCAATCACCGTCTCTCTCCAAATCCACGGATCTACTAGGACTCCTCATCCAGAATTCTTCGAATCCACAAAGGGATACTCGAATCCATGAGCCAAAACAGAGTGTAAACTCAATAAACTTTATTAAAAATTGTAATAGCCTCCATAACTACGAGTGTAATCATACTTAAATAGAAATCTAAAGCCCTAAAATCGTAACCAAGGAGTCCTAATTGAAAATTAAAGGAAACAAATATGTAAAAGAATCAGAAAGGAATCTAAAAAATCAAAAAATTTCTCGTAGTTCCGTGCCACACAGCGGGACCAGTCATTAGGGGCTTCTAAGTACTGGTCGGAGTTGGGTGGCGATTGGTCGGCCAGAGGTCCAAACAGTCTAGTAAGTTCAGCCGCCCTCTGCGTAATTTTAGATAGGTCGGACGACTGGTCGGATGAGGACATTTGTTGGAGATTCTTTTGAACTTTCTCTTTTTTCTTTCGGCTCTTCTGGGCCCACACTTGGGTCCTCTTCTTGGGCTCTCTTCTATCCACAATCAGGGGGCCAATCTGCTACATTAACTGCTTAAGTTGGATCTCACAATCCTTTGTGGCCCGTCGGAATTTTTTATTTTTATTTTTTGAAAACCAAACATGCTATTCCTTTTTTTTTATTTTTTTATTTTTTATAATTTTATAGTTGTAAAATTTCATTGAACCAAGGGCAAACTATACAGATTTCGGCCAGGCACATGGAACAAAACCTCTCCAGAGCCTAGCTACCATAATCCCAATGACTCGATAAGGAAAAAAAAAACACCAAGGAGAAAGTTACGGATTCAATGACTGCTCTCCTATGCATCCCTTAAAACTTCACGTGTCTTAATTACTGCAAATGTTTTTTTAGTTTTTTAAAGTTAATACACACATCCCATTGTTAGTACACACACCCACACTTTTAGTCACCCTCCAATGTTAGCCACCCCCACATTGGGATTCGATACCTTGACCTTAGTGTTGAGACAAGGTTATCTTCACCAGTCTACAACTGTCCGAAATATATAAGATTCAATCACGACTGTTTCTGTGGTGTGGTCTACCTAAGATTTGAGTCTGTTTCATTTTTTAGATCATACACTAAAATGAGCTTTCAAAATGGTTGGACGGTGTGGATTTAATACACATACATCACTGTTAGTTCCACAGTCAGGGGTCCCACCCACCTCGGTGGATCCGGGGTCTCACCTAATCCGCTCCCATCTTCACCAGTCTACAACTGTCCGAAAGGGGCGCGACTTGGGTGAGACCCCAGAACCAGCAATGTGGGTGGGACCCTGAACCCAAGGCCCACCTGGATGTATTCTTTGTAGATCCATTCGGTCCATCTGTTTCTTCATATTATTTTAGGATGTATTCCCAAAAACGAAACAGATGCAAATTTTAGGTGGACCACACCCCAAGAAATAATTATCATTCAACTGTGACCATAAAAAACTTCCTGAAGTCCACCCTAATGTTTATTGACCATCCAATCTGTTGATAAGGTCACGTAGACAGGGATGAAAAGAAAAAACAAATATCAGGTTTATAGAAAACTTTTGTGGCTAACAAAAGGTTTTTAATGGTCATTAACCAGTCTTCTTATGTTGTAGTCCACCCAAAATTGTGATATTTTTCATTTTTCGTACTATAGTACAAAATAATCTGGAAAAGAAGATTAACGGCATGGATCTACAAGGAATACATCCAGGTGGGCCCTAGGTTCAGGGTCCCACCCACATCGCTGGTTCCGGGGTCTCACCCAAGTCGCGCCCGTCCGAAAGGTTCCAAAGGTGTGGGTGTCATAATTATTGCAGTTGACCATAAGATAATGAGCTTCTTCAGACATAGTTTATGAAGAACATGTTCTTTCAACGACGTGATTAATGGATTTAACACCACCTCACCTTTGTCATCCAATATGAGTTCCACTAACAGATTGTCAGTGAGAAAATTTTCAACTTTAAGGCTTTAACTCAGTAGATGAATTTGTGTCCTCAATATAAGATAATTCAAGGCGTTTAATTTAATCAAAACAATATTGATTAAATGATAAAGAGATCCTAGACAATGAGAAGGAAAGGGATGATGATGATGATGATGCCAGAAAAGAGAAAAGAGAAGGAAGAAAAATGGGTATGAAGCTTATGTACTCTCACAGAGCACAAAAAGGGAGAGGAGTATCATGTTGGGTGCGTTTCACACAAACCTTCGGATCTCGCCCCCCAATACACTAGAATTATGGACTATGCTAATGCAATAATCAAGAATAAACATTAACCACACGAACACAAGGAGTTTTTACGTGGAAAACCCTCCAAAGAGGTAAAAACCACGGGACCTAGTCCAGATCAACAATCCACTATCTCAGGGAACTGTTACAACCGATCACAAGCACACACCGCTTGGATCAAACTTCTTCACCCATGCAGGGATGGATAAACTACAAGAGAATAGTAAAAGAGGAGTGATCTCACCGATCCCGAGGACGTAGAAGCGCTGAGACGACCGTTGCGCAGAAGAATCCTTCTTCAAGCAACTTCTCCCTTCTACAAGCTTCCTCTTTCTCTCTCTTCTCTTTCTCTCTTCCTCTTTTTCTCTCTTTCTCACCTTGGACGTGTTAGCCACACAATGGGATGCCCTAATCCCGTTTTGGAGCGCTTAAGTACCAAAAACGGAAGAATTAGAGCCAGATTAGGAAACTGCGTACAAGCAGTCCGCGCCGGGTCGGGCGCCCGGTCACTAGACCGTCGGGCGCCCGGCCAACTCAAAATTAGTCCAGCGAGAAAAACCAAGAGAAAATAGAATTTCGGGCGCCCGGACCAAACATGGTCGGGCGCCCGGCCGGATCATCGGGCGCCCGGTCACCAAAACTGTGGGGCGCCCGGCTGAGGCCAAAAACCTCCAGCAGCATTGTTGCCAATCTGATGAATTCCGATCGCCTGGCCACTGAAGGGCCCGGGCGCCCGGCCTCACCCTGCAAGATTCTCTCCTCTGACACATTTGAGGAGGAAAACTCCAACAAATCTCCCCCTTTCCGACTCAGGAGAAATTCACCTTCTTCAAGCCAGCCAGGTTTCTGCAAACCTCAAACTTGCCCTTGAGCAAAGTCTTGGTCATCATGTCTGACCCGTTATCGTCCGTATGGACCTTCTCAAGCTGTAACACCTTCTGTTCCAAAGTATCCCTGATCCAGTGATACCGAATCTCTATGTGCTTCGACTTGGAATGCTGACTTGTATTCTTGCTCAAGTGTATAGCACTTTGGCTATCGCAATAGACCACGTGCTCCTCCTGCTTCAGGCTGAGTTCCTGTAGGAACCTCTTCATCCAAAGCATCTCTTTGCATGCTTCTGTGACCGCGATGTACTCGGCCTCTGTCGTCGACAATGCTACGACCTTCTGTAGCTTGCTCTGCCAAGAGACCGCTCCGCCTGCAAACGTGAACATGAACCCCGATGTAGACTTCCTGGAGTCTATGTCACCTGCCATATCTGCATTTGTGTAGCCTTCTAACATAGGTTTTCCGTCACCATAGCATAGGCTCAACCTGGATGAGCCTCTCAGATACCGCAGTATCCACTTCACTGCTGCCCAATGTTCCTTGCCAGGATTGGCAAGATACCGGCTGACAACACCAACCGCATATGCTATGTCTGGGCGCGTACACACCATAGCATGCATCAAACTTCCTATCGCTGACGCGTAGGGTATCTTCCGCATCTCTTCCACTTCCGCCTTCGTATTGGGACACTACTTGTCGCTCAATTTGAAGTGACCATCCAGTGAAGTACTGACCGGCTTCGCTGCATTCATGTTGAACCGCTCTAGGACTTTCTCAATATACCGCTCTTGTGACAACCAAAGCTTCCTGCTACTTCTGTCACGGGTTATCTCCATTCCTAGGATCTGTTTTGCCGGGCCCAAGTCTTTCATCGCAAACGACTTGCCCAACTCCTGTTTCAGCCTGTCAATCTTCTTGATGTCTTTTCCCATGATGAGCATGTCATCAACATACAATAACAGAACTAAGAAATCACCATCTGAGAACCTGCGAGTGAACACACAGTGGTCCGACTCCGTTCTGTCATATCCATGCTTCAACATGAACGAGTCAAACTTCTTGTACCATTGCCTAGGAGCTTGCTTCAGCCCATACAAGCTCTTCCTAAGCCTGCACACCATATGCTCTTTGCCCTTGACTTCGAACCCTTCTGGTTGGCGCATGTAGATCTCTTCTTCCAGGTCACCATGGAGGAAGGCAGTTCTGACATCTAACTGCTCTATCTCCAGATCCATGCTAGCCGCCAACCCAAGCAACACCCGAATGGATGTCATCTTCACCACTAGTGAGAATATCTCCTCGAAGTCTATTCCTTTTCTCTGATCAAACCCTTTCACCACAAGTCTGGCCTTGTACCTTGTCTGTGAATTCTTCTGCTCATTCTTCTTTCTGAACACCCACTTGTTGCTCAGAGTTTTCTTGCCCTTAGGCAATTTCACCATATCATAGGTGTGGTTCTTATGCAAGGATTCCATCTCCTCTTGCATAGCTTTCAACCACTCCCTCTTATGCTCGTCGGCTAGGGCCTCGGAATAGTCTTCTGGCTCTCCCCCATCTGTGAGCATAATGTACTCATGCGGCTAGTACTTCTTGGATGGATGTCTGTCCCTTGATGTCCTCCTCACCTGTGGCTCAACAGGTGGATCAAGTTGGGGCTGCTCCCCCTGTCCATCTTCTGTAGGGACTCCGTCATCCTCTGCACCTTGCTGTACTCCCCCGTCATCAGGCACCACGGGAGGAGTAACTGGATCCATGTCTTCCAGTTCACCTGAACTAGGTTGGGTCTTCTCTGGCTTTTCAATATCTTCTATACACTGATCTTCAATGAAAACCACATCTCTGCTCCTGACGAGCTTCTTCTCGGTCGGATCCCACAACCTGTAACCGAACTTTTCATCACCGTACCCTAAGAACACACACTGCCTGATCTTCATATCGAGCTTGGACCTCTCGTCCTTTGGTACGTGAATGGATGCCCTGCATCCAAACACCCTGAGATGACTGTACGATGGATCACGTCCAGTCCACACCTTCTCAGGTACTTCTCCATTCAACGGGGCTGATGGAGACCTGTTTATCAAATACACCGCTGTGTGCATTGCTTCTCCCCAGAACATCTTGGGCAACTTTGCATGGGATAACATGCATCTGATTCTCTCTACTATGGTGCGATTCATTCTCTCAGCCACACCATTATGCTGGGGGGTCTTGGGAACTGACTGTTCATGCCGTATACCCAGTGACTTGCAATACTCGTGGAAGTCACCTATGTATTCACCACTATTGTCAGTGCGGATGCACTTCAATGATCTGCCTGTCTCCCTCTCGACCATAGCATGAAACAGTTTAAACATACCAAAGACCTCGTCCTTGGATTTCAAAGCATACACCCAAACCCTCCTAGATGCATCATCTATAAATGTGACAAAATACAATGCCCCACCCAAGGTTTTTGTCCTCATAGGACCACAAACATCAGAATAAACCAAATCTAATGCATGTACTTTATTAGTATGAGAAGCAGTTTTAACAAAAGAAACTCTATGCTGTTTCCCAGATAAACAGTCAATACAGGTTTTGAGAGGTATACCTGTCACGTCTGGAAGGAGCTGCTTCTTTGCTAGTAGCTGAAGCCCTTTTTCACTCATGTGGCCTAGACGCCTGTGCCACACGTCAGTAGCTGAATCCTCTGCTGCGTTCAATCCACTCTTGCATACACTGACACTTGCCTTGTAAAGAGTGCAACACTTCTTTCCTCTGGCAGCGATCAACGAACCCTTGATGAGCTTCCAGCGCCCACCAGCAAACCGGCTTTCATAACCATCATCATCCAGCCTTCCCGTCGACATCAAGTTGAGGCGAAGGTCTGGAATGTGTCTCACATCCCTGAGAACTAATGTGCAGCCCACATCGGTCTTCAAACAAATATCACCGACCCCTACGATCTTCGAAACACCAGAATTTCCCATCTTCACTGTCCCATAGTCACCTGACTTGTAGCTTGTGAAGAAATCTCTGCGTGGAGTCGCATGAAACGAGGCTCCCGAATCTATCACCCAGTCGGTGTCCTGACTCGAAGCCGTGAGACAAGTATCGTGATCTGCCGAAAGAATAACAACAACGTCACCATCTGAGGCGACTGCAGTAGAATCTGAATCATCTTCCTTCTCCTTTCCTTTACCCTTCTTGTCACTCTTCTTCTTGTGACATTCATGCTTATAGTGGCCATTCTTGCCACAATTCCAGCATTCAACATCTTTCCTGGCAACTGACTTGCCTCTTGATTTATCTCGGGCCTTTCCGCCCTTTCTGTTCTTTCCTCTCCCCCGATCTTGTGTCACAAGGGCCTCTTGTTGAGCAGGCCCTAGGGACTTCCTCCTTGTCTCCTCATTGAAGAGACAGCTTGTTACCTGATCCATGGATACCTTTCCGTCTGGCACGGAGTTACTTAGAGACACCACTAATGTCTCCCAACTGTCAGGCAATGAGCTAAGCAGTAGCAAAGCCTGAAGTTCATCATCCAGGACCATCTTCATGGCAGAGAGTTGGTTCACAATGTTGCTGACCTCATTCATGTGTTCAGCCATAGAACCACCATCTTTGAACTTGAGATTCACAAGTCGTCTTATTAGGAAAATCTTATTGCCGGCTGTTTTCCTCTCATACAACCCTTGCAATTTCAGCCATAGGCTAGCGGCTGAGGTCTCTGTAGACACATGGTGGAAAACTGAATCATCCAACCATTGTCTAATGAACCCCACCGCCTTCCGGTCCACTTTCTTCCAATCATCATCTGACATATCCTTTGTCTTCGCCGATATGCCTAGAATTGGAGCATACAAGTCCTTACAATAGAGCAAGTCCTCCATCTTAGCCTTCCATATGGTCCAGTTAGAACCATTGAGGCTGATCATCCTTGATGAGCCACCTTCCATAATTCAGAACCGATCCCACACCGTTCAAACAACCTGAACTCTCTGATACCACTTTGTTGGGTGCGTTTCACACAAACCTTCGGATCTCGCCCCCCAATACACTAGAATTATGGACTATGCTAATGCAATAATCAAGAATAAACATTAACCACACGAACACAAGGAGTTTTTACGTGGAAAACCCTCCAAAGAGGTAAAAACCACGGGACCTAGTCCAGATCAACAATCCACTATCTCAGGGAACTGTTACAACCGATCACAAGCACACACCGCTTGGATCAAACTTCTTCACCCACGCAGGGATGGATAAACTACAAGAGAATAGTAAAAGAGGAGTGATCTCACCGATCCCGAGGACGTAGAAGCGCTGAGACGACCGTTGAGCAGAAGAATCCTTCTTCAAGCAACTTCTCCCTTCTACAAGCTTCCTCTTTCTCTCTCTTCTCTTTCTCTCTTCCTCTTTTTCTCTCTTTCTCACCTTGGACGTGTTAGCCACACAATGGGATGCCCTAATCCCGTTTTGGAGCGCTTAAGTACCAAAAACGGAAGAATTAGAGCCAGATTAGGAAACTGCGTACAAGCAGTCCGCGCCGGGTCGGGCGCCTGGTCACTAGACCGTCGGGCGCCCGGCCAACTCAAAATTAGTCCAGCGAGAAAAACCAAGAGAAAATAGAATTTCGGGCGCCCGAACCAAACATGGTAGGGCGCCCGGCCGGATCATCGGGCGCTCGGTCACCAGAACCGTGGGGCGCCCGGCTGAGGCCAAAAACCTCCAGCAGCATTGCTGCCAATCTGATGAATTCCGGTCGCCCGGCCACTGAAGGGCCCGGGCGCCCGGCCTCACCCTGCAACATTCTCTCCTCTGACACATTTGAGGAGGAAAACTCCAACATGTCAAACAAGGGTTACTCGCGGACAATGGGAGTAAAAACAAAAAGCTAAGAAAGGGGCTTTCATTTTTTATTTCCAGAAAGGGAGAGATCAGATGATGATGATGGGTGTACACACGTCTAACCATAGAAGACTTGGTTTAGGTGCCAAGGAACAAATATGTAACGTGTGTGGAAGGCACGAAAGTGCCGTGCCTTTTTCAAACTATGATATTGATTTTACGATTTTATCTGCTCCTGTTGCAAGATAATCCAATCCCTTTTTTTCAAACTATGACAATGATTTTTATCTACCCGGTGTTAATCCTGTTCCCTTTTTTTCAAACTATGACAATGATTTTTGTCTACCCGGTGTTAATCCCGTTCCTTTTTTTTCAAACTATGATAGTGATTTTTATGATTTTTCCGAAGACTACCCACATTTTTTTTTTCATTTTTTCTTGGAAGAAGAAGAGTTAATAAGATATTCACACCACACGCATGCCCCTTCATACGCACTCAAAAATTATACACGGGATGTAGCTTATAACTCAGGTTAAAGGGAGTAAATTGCAGAATCCACCATTGCTAACTCACAATCATAAAATCTGATTGATTGAGTAATTCCCTAAACTCTGATTTATAGGCACTTGTTTGTTGAAATAGGAACATTGAAGGCTTTTAATTGTTAATCATACAATAAATATCCACCAATCCCATAGACAGATGATAAATTAAGTTATACCTATTGGTTCATCCAACATTTAAATTGAGAACTATACGCTATACATTTTGGTTCATGCAATTATTAGTAGTTTCTAGATGCCTACGTATCAACAAAGACCCTAGGCCAGAGTCAAAAGTTTTTCTTTAGACGCTTCGGTATCAACCTCGGCTCCATCTGCGATTGAGACCCTCGTTGATCGAACGCCCTCTCCTGGAAGGCGCTCTGTCTCTGGCCTCATGAACAGGGCGATCTCACGTGGAGAAAATCTACGCTGAGAAAAACCCTAGCTCCCTTTGTCATGTATGTAATTTATTAGTCTTTCTAGATGCCTCAGTATCAACGATGACACTATGCCAAGGTCTAAGCTTTTCTCTTTCTTTGTCATGTATGTAATTTATTAATCGTTTCTAGATGCCTCAGTCTCAACAATGACACTATGCTCTAAGCTTTTCTCTTTCTTTGTCATGCATGTAATTTATTAGTCGTTTCTAGATGCCTCAGTATCAACAATGACACTATGCCAAGGTCTAAGCTTTTCTCTTTCTCAAATATAAAGAAAAATCTTCATGTCATAAGATAGTCAGGTAGTGTATGCTTCTTGATACGCAGTCACTCTAAAATTGTAAATGTGACGTAGGTTAACTAAGGGTAAAGGGACTAAAAGGTGAAACTCATGAACCTTTGCTAACTGTTTTTAGTATATGTGCTGTCAACAGCAGCGAAGCCTATGGCATCTACGGTTTTTACTCTGTGGCATCCACGTTTTAACTCAGTAGGTATTCTCATGGTAAGCCCGAATTGTATACTTCCTGGGCCAGCAACGAGGACAAAGATCCAAAAAAATCCTGTGGCACACCTGTTATAGTAAAACACCTGAGCTTTTGTGAGGCCACTGGGCTGTGCATGTGACATCCGCTCAGTCGTCCATTAAGTGCAGCCGTTGAAATTAGATCCTTGGGCCAAAATTATGGAGGCCACACCAAAGGTAACAATGAGTAGTGGACACGGACTTTAGGTGTTTTCGACCTAAGCTGATTGCATACTAGGTAAACTCGTTTGTGGCTTATCCATGCCCTCTATCTGTTTTTCATTTTAGGGCCTGAGGCCATAATGGAAGCATATTCAAAGCTCACGTGTAACACACCACAAGAAACAGTGTGGATAATGATGTCTACAGTTGAAATCTTTAGAGGGCCCAGAGTATTTGTCATCCAAATATAAGCTTGATCCAAAACTTCTGTAGCAGTTCAATTCACAATTTCTAGTGGTGTGATCCACTTGAGCTTTGGATATGATTAAGTTTTTGGGTCATGCCATAAAATGAGCTGATAAAATGGATGGACAGCATGGATAAGACACATCACTGTCGGCTCCACCCACTACCTACAATTGGGGGAGAAAAATTTTGCTACACAAGCAAATCCTAACGGTAGGTGAGATCCGTATTTCAAGGAGATTTTAATGCTAGGATAGCAAGCGTCTCTCCTCATTTCTCTCTCATTCTTTGAAAAGTTTTCACGAATGGTAAAAGGAATGTGAATTTTTAGCGAAGCCTTACGCAGGAACTTAAGGCTTCAGGAACTTACTGTGTGGGAACTAGGTGGGGCTACTGTGATGTTTTTAAGAAATCCACCCCGTCCATCCTCTATGTGAGCTCATTTTAGGACGTGCGACAGAAAAATGAGCCGGATTCAAGACTCAAGTGGGCCGCACTAAAGGAAAAGATGGGTAGGAAAATTCCTATGGTTGAATTTTCTCCTAATCATATATGCTATTGTGCACGTGGCATCTGTGCCATGCAAGATGTTGGGTGCACCGGTTAGATCAGGCCAGTATGATTATGAGGTGGGGCTGCATTTGTAAGCTGAATGAAAGTGTTGGTCGATCTGATCCAAACTGTCCTTTGTTTTTGTACATGCCTGGAGATTGGACGACCTTTCTCATGATGAGGCCAACATTTCTCATGGCTCAGATGTGGTGCACACTTTTTTTTTTTTTTTTTGGTCAGTCATGCAAGCCACCCACCCAGTCAAACATGCAACGCACCCACTGGTGCTGTCAGCAGCGGAAATTTCACCATGGTACATGGATGGGTCTATTTGTTAACCTACAATTGGTTGTAGATGATCATCATGACTCATTTTAATTTTTGGAAATCATTCATCAGAATGCTAGGGTTCATTGTTCAGTAATCCAAACCATTGAAAAGATTTTCCATCCAAACAGTTTAAATGATGTTCCTCACCGTGGATGACCCTTGCACCAAATGATCAGTGGATTGGGTGGCCAAGAAATAAACGGCTAAAGAAGAAAATATGTTAACCGTTAAAATTCAACCAAGATATCTCTGAACCATATCAATGGTTTGGATAACTGAATCATGGACACCACTTATATGATCTGAGATTGAACTGAACTGCACAAACACAGGGCTTGAGTTGTTGGGCCCCACTTTGGATGGCTACGGTGTTGCTGCACCATCAGATGATCCTAATAGTTTCACAATTGATGTAGAACGGGTCGCTGATTATTTCATGGCCCAAATGGAGCAAAAGAAGACCGGTTGGGGTCGAAAGTGATCCGGACTGTCAGGACCGTAAATCGGTCGTATCTCACAAACCAGAATGGGTTACGGGACGTATAATATATCAATTTGGGGTAGCTCGAGCTACTTTAACCAACCAACCCTGCTACGCCGGGTTGCCCAAGCCGGAATCGTGAGATTTGACCACATCAACGGTCATTAGGCTAGTTTATTTTCAGTTTTACTATTTATAGTAAGTTTTAATTCAATCATAACTTTGCATCCGTAGGGCTTTAGAGTTAGTGCCCAACAGGAAAAGGGCTTAGAATATTTAGTAGAACAACGTGGTTGAGGCCGTTTGATAACTTCCTATTTTTGGCGGAAAACCAAGAGTTCTAGTAGGATTGAACGACTTCTATAAATAGTAAGTTTACTATTTATAGTAAGCTGCGTTTTCTAGGAGTTTTAGTTGGAGTTGGATTCTAATACTTCACCTAGGGTTTTGTTTCCTATTTATATGCATTGTAATTTCGTTTTTAGGAATTCAATTATCAATAAATCAATTATTCGGAATTTATTTCCTCTTTTTATCTTTTAGTTCTTCTCGTGGATTCGAGAACTATCGGTTAGGAAGACGGTGATCGACCTACCACGTCCTCCCTGCGTCTTTGATATCAGAGCGGGGTTTCTTCCTCAGGACGATGACTTCTAATGAAGGGTTGGATCCTCATCCCAAGGACGGTGCTCCAAGGGACTATCTAACGGCGACAGCCTTCGAGGCAGCATTCGAAGCAGCACGACGGGAGAACCGGTTGATCCTGCAAGGTATACAGGCGACCCTCGACCAGATTGCAGCATCGCTAGCTCCTCTTTGAGCCCAAGGCGACCAACAACCACCAACAGTTGTTATACGGGACAATCCTGTTGTCCGTAGAACACCCCAGGTGGATAACTGTAGGGTTACACCAGACGATTCAGAACCAAGCGATGACGAGGTCGAAGACATATTCGTACGACGACCTGCGCTAGGGAATGAGCGTGTGGAACGAGCAGAACGAGATTATCGGGGCAAAGCTGATCTTCCCAGCTTTAATGGCCTACTTCGAATAGAGGAGTTCCTCGACTGGCTGGCAGAGGTCGAACGATACTTCGAATATATGGAAGTGCCGGACGACAAGAAGGTAAAGTTAATTACATATAAATTTAAATCCGGTGCTTCAGCATGGTGGAAAAACTTACAGGTTTCCCGCACCCGTCAGAATAAGGCACCATCTGAACATGGCCTCGGATGAGACAGCTTCTGAGAGCTCGATTCCTCCCTAGCGACTATGAACAAATTTTGTTCCAACAATATCAAAATTGTCGTCAGGAAAATCGAACCGTTTCCGAATATCTTGAAGAATTCCAACGATTGGCTACACGGAATAATTTATCGGAATCAGAGGCACAACAAGTATCACGATTCATTGGTAGGTTGCGATTTGCAATCCAGGATCGAGTCCAGATGCATCCAGTCTGGACGTTGAGTGAGGCCAACCAATTGGCCACTCGAGCAGAAACACAGTTGTCACGGCCCCTTGCTCGACCCTATCCGGCAACACGAAATCCCAACACCGGACCTACTCAAGATACAACGTTGGCCAAAGGCAAAGAGCCTATAGGAGGGCGTCCTCAACCTCCTACGGTCACGAACCGGGACTGGGGAAGCGGTTCCTCAAGACTTCAACGTACAGCTCCCACTACAGCGGGTTCCAGTAGAATCCCCAACGCATATGGTCGGCTAAGACCAGACCATTGTCTCCGTTGTGGCCAACCAGGTCACTGGTCGAACGCTTGCCCTCAACGCCCTGCAGCGCACTTAACTACGAATGAAGGTGGGGTGGAAGGTGAGTCAACAGAAGACGACCCTGAATTGGAACAGGCTGAAGAGGGGGACACAGAAGATGTCGATTGGCTGACTGAAGATCATGGGGAATCGCTAGTAGTAAGACGACTACTTTACGCTCCCAGGAAGGAAGTGCACCCACAACGACATAATATTTTTCGCACAAAGTGCACCGTGCAGGGCAAAATCTGTGACGTGATCATAGACAGTGGGAGTAGCGAAAATATTGTCTTGAGAATTATGGTGGATAAGTTACATCTGCCTATGACGAAGCACCCTACCCCTTACTCTATTGGTTGGATCAAGAAGGTGAACGAAACCAAAGTAACTCATCAATGCATTATCTTGTTTTCCATTGGTAAAAGCTATAAGGACGAGGTCCTCTGTGATGTGGTTGACATGGAAGCCTGCCACATGTTACTTGGGCGGCCATGGCAATCGGATCGAGATGTGACCCACAGTGGACGGGAGAATATATACATGTTCACCAAGGATGGTCGGAAAATTATTTTGGCCCCTATGACACCAGACAAACACCCTGAAGCTTCTAAAGTAGAGGGGAACTCTCTCCTTACCATTCGCGAGTTTGTTAAGGAATCAAAGGAAACGGGCGAGATTTATGCCGTTATGGTAAAAGGCGAGGAGCCAAGATCCTCTAATATTCCTCAACGCCTTAAACCGCTGCTAGAAGAATTTCAAAGTACTTGGCCAGCAGAGTTACCTGATGAGTTGCCTCCCATGCGAGACATACAACATCACATCGACCTTATCCCAGGGTCCAGTCTACCCAACCGACTGCACTATCGGATGAGTCCGAAAGAGTGTGAAATTCTACAGGGACAGGTGGAGGAACTGATCCGTAAGGGTCTTATTAAAGAGAGCATGAGCCCGTGTGCCGTTCCGGCACTCCTTACCCCAAAGAAGGACGGAACATGGCGTATGTGTATCGATAGCCGCGCGATCAATAAAATAACAATTAAATATCGATTTCCAATACCGCGGTTGGATGACATGCTGGACATGCTCGAGGGCTCGAAGGTGTTCTCGAAACTGGACTTACGGAGTGGATACCATCAAATCCGTATTAGGCCAGGTGACGAGTGGAAAACGGCCTTCAAGACCAAGGAAGGGCTATATGAGTGGCTGGTTATGCCCTTCGGTTTGACCAACGCACCAAGCACCTTCATGCGTTTAATGAACCAAGTATTGAAGCCGTTCATTGGCCGTTTCGTTGTTGTTTACTATGACAACATTCTAATATACAGTCATGATGAAACGGAGCACATGACCCATATCAGAAAAGTGCTACAAGTGTTGGCCGACAACAAGCTATACTTAAATCTGAAAAAGTGTAGATTCTTAACTGATCAATTATTATTTCTGGGGTTCATTGTGTCGTCCACGGGTATCCGAGTGGACGAAGAAAAAGTTCGAGCTATTCGGGATTGGCCGACTCCGACAAACATTCATGAGGTACGAAGTTTTCATGGGTTGGCGACCTTCTATCGTCGATTTATGCGGAACTTCAGCAGTATCGTCGCGCCGATTACCGACTGTATGAAGAAGGGTCCGTTTTAATGGACCGAAGGGGCTGAGAAGAGCTTTGCAGAAATTAAACATCGGTTGTCCACTACCCCGGTCCTGGTACTCCCTAATTTCGATAAGCTATTTGAGGTAGAATGCGACGCATCTATTGTCGGCATTGGGGGAATCCTTTCTCAGGAGGGCAGGCCGGTTGCCTTTTACAGTGAGAAACTCAGCGACGCACGACAGAAGTGGTCAACCTATGAACTTGAATTATATGCAGTGGTTCAAGCCCTGTGCCATTGGCGCCATTATCTTATTCAAAGGGAATTTATTCTGTACACTGATCATCAGGCCTTAAAATTTATCAATTCTCAGACTAATGTGAATCGTATGCATGCTAGATGGATTTCGTTTTTACAGGAATTCACGTTCGTTCTGAAACACAAATCAGGGCAGCAAAACAAGGTGGCAGATGCACTAAGCCGACGTGCATCCCTTCTTATTACAATGAGCAGTGAGGTGATCGGATTCGACTGTCTCAAGGAACTTTATGCCGATGACGAGGATTTTGCAGATGCATGGAAAAAGTGCTAAGAGGGTCACCCGAGTGACCTTCTAATTCAAGATGGTTTCCTTTTCAAAGGAAATCGACTTTGCATCCCGTAGAGTTCGTTACTGGACAAAATTATTATCGAGCTGCATGGCGGTGGCCTCGGCGGTCATCTAGGACGAGATAAGACTCGAGCGATGGTGGAAGAGCAGTATTACTGGCCGCAACTTGCTCGTGATGTTGGCAGGGCGGTACAACGATGTCATATTTGTCAAACCGCTAAGGGACAATCTCAAAATACAGGTCTTTACACGCCATTACCCGTGCCAGATGCCCCTTGGGAGGATTTATCTATGGATTTTATATTAGGGCTCCCACGAACACAACGCGGCATGGACTCAGTGTTCGTGGTGGTAGACCGATTCTCCAAGATGGCACACTTCATTCCGTGCAAGAAGACCTTTGATGCGATACACGTTGCGAACCTTTTCTTCAGAGAGGTTGTGCGACTACATGGGATTCCTAAGACGATCACTTCAGACCAGGACACAAAGTTCGTTAGCCACTTTTGGCGAGCCTTGTGGAATCGGTTCGGTACACGACTTCACTTCAGCAGTGCTTATCATCCACAAACAGATGGGCAGACTGAGGTCGTCAACCGCACATTGGGGAATCTCATCCGTTGCCTTTCAGGTGACAAATCGAAGCAGTGGGACATGGCCCTGGCTCAAGCAGAGTTTGCGTTCAACAACATGGTAAACCGATCGACAGGAAAGTCTCCGTTCTAGATTGTTTATGGGTGCGTGCCTCGTCACACACTTGATTTGGTTCCCCTGCCCAAGCTTCCGGGCATGAGCGTTATAGCTGAACATATGACAAACTGAATCATGGACATACATGCAGACGTGCGCAACAAATTACAGGCTTCGAACGAGAAGTACAAAGAAGCGACCGACAAACATCGACGCACCAAAGTGTTCGAAATAGGTAATCAGGTGATGGTCCACCTACGTAAAGAGCGATTTCCTACCGGGACCTACAACAAGTTGAAACACAAGAAGATTGGACCGGTACCGATCATTCGCAAGATCAATGACAATGCCTACGTTGTTGATCTTCCGAATGACATGGAGATTTCAAGGACTTTCAACGTGGCAGATCTGTACGAATATCATGAACCAAAACAGGATGAGAACTCCGGGTCGAGTTCTTTCGAAGTGGAGGAGACTGATGTAGAACTGGTCGCTGATTATTTCATGGCCCAAATGGAGCAAAAGAAGACCGGTCGGGGTCGAAAGTGATCCGGACCGTCAGGACCGTAAATCGGTCGTATCTCACAAACCGGAATGAGTTACGGGACGTATAATATATCAATTTGGGGTAGCTCGAGCTACTTTAGCCAACCAACCCTGCTACGCCGGGTTGCCCAAGCCGGAATCGTGAGATTCGACCACATCAACGGTCATTAGGCTAGTTTATTTTCAGTTTTACTATTTATAGTAAGTTTTAATTCAATCATAACTTTGCATCTGTAGGGCTTTAGAGTTAGTGTCCAACATGAAAAAGGCTTAGAATATCTAGTAGAACAACGTGGTTGAGGCCATTTGAAAACTTTCTATTTTTGGCCGAAAACCAAGAGTTCTAGTAGGATTGAACGACTTCTATAAATAGTAAGTTTACTATTTATAGTAAGCTGCATTTTCTAGGAGTTTTAGTTGGAGTTGGATTCTAATACTTTACCTAGGGTTTAGTTTCCTATTTATATGCATTGTAATTTCGTTTTTAGGGATTCAATTATCAATAAATCAATTATTCGGAATTTATTTTCTCTTTTTATCTTTTAGTTCTTCTCGTGGATTCGAGAACTATCGGTTAGGAAGACGGTGATCGACCTACCACGTCCTCCCTGCGTCAACAATGAAGCATATCAAAAGCTCAAGTGGACCACGCCATAGGAAACAGTGTGAATTGAACATCTACCATTGAAAAATTCATGGAGGCCACAGAAATTTTGGATCAAGCTGATATTTGTTTTCTCCATTCATCCATGTCTTTGTGATGTTATGAACGGTTTGTATGACAAATATAATTCACTGTGGGCCCTAGGAAGGTTTCAATGGTGAAAATCATAATTCCCACTGTTTCTTGTGGTATGGTCCACTTGAGCTTTGGATGTGCTTCAATTTTGGGCCCAACCCCTAAAATGAGCAGGAAAAACAGATGGACGGTGTGGATAAACTAAATACATTCACAGTGGGCCCAACTGAATTTACTCAGCACAATAAAAGCGTACCATTTGCAAGCGACGGACCCGATTTTTGGCGGAAGCCATTCGCAGGAAGTTACTGTGCGCTGAGAACTTGGGTGGGCGCCACTATGATGCTTGTGATAAATCCATCCGGTCCATCCATTTTGTGAGCCCATTTTAGGACATGTGACCAAAAATGAGCCAGATCCAAGACTCAAGTGGGCTGATAACTGAAAACGTGAGGATTAAACATCTACAGTTGAAATATTCCTTAACCACAACAGTTTTGAATCAGGCTAATATTTGTGTTTTCTGTTTATCCCAGTAGGAATGACATTATGATCGGTATGGATGACGTATAAACATCACTGTGGACCCAGAGATATTACAACTCATGTGGGCCACACCAAAGGAAACAATGGGCAGTGGAAATGTACCATAGGTGTTGTTGTGGGGTGTGTATTTCCCACTACACGCTCACCATGATTAATAACTGTTAAAAAATCCAGAAGATAGAAATTCAACAATTCTTGACTCCAGTCGCCAACGTAAAACACAAGTTGGCGAGCTTCATCCCACTATAAAATGGAAGCATCCTCTCCTAACCCAAACACAAACCCACAGCACTACTAGCAACAGAAATCCAAACATGTTCTCGAAGAAATCCCTTCTCTCTCTCCTCTTCTTACTACTAATAGCTTCCTCCAATGAAGCATCATCCTCAGCATTTGAGGAAGCAAAAGCTCTCCTCAAATGGAAAGCCAGTCTCTCTCCAACAGAGGCTCTCCGTTCATGGTCCTTATTCCCCACTGCCAATGCTTCTACCACCCGACAGAGCTCTCCATGCAACTGGACCGGAATCACATGCGATCACACACGAAGCATATTAGAAATAAACCTGCCGAATATGAGCTTGCAAGGTACGCTTGATAATTTGAGCTTCTCTTCATTTCCCAACCTTGTCCGCCTCATTCTCAACCAAAACTCACTCCGTGGAACCATTCCAACCCAGATTGGTTCTCTTTCAAAACTCATCCTCCTTGATCTGTCTACGAATCAACTGTCAGGGGCCTTGCCGGCTTCACTAGCTAATCTTACTCACATTCTCGAGCTCAACCTTTCTAATAACACGATAACTGGTGTAATATCTCCTCATTTCTTTGCCAATTGGACCAGACTCACCTCCCTTGATATCCATACCAATCAACTCACGGGACAACTTCCATCAAGAATTAGCCTGCTGAGAAATCTCCGCTACTTAGACCTCTCCCAAACTCAGATAGTTGGTTCGATACCTCCAGAAATAGGAACGCTTAAAGATCTCCTCACCCTAAGATTGCACATAAACAATCTCACGGGTGCCATCCCTCCATCTCTGGGTAATTTGAGCCAGCTGACTCATCTGCACCTCTATGAAAACAGAATTTCGGGTCCTATCCCTCGAGAAATAGGAAATATGGGGAATCTGAAAGAAGTGCTCATGGGCCGTAACCGTCTAAATGGTTCCATCCCTTCCACTTTAGGAAACTTGACCCAGCTGACTCACTTGCACCTCTGTTATAATAGTATTTCCGGGCCAATCCCTCAAGAGTTTGGAAAACTTAAGAAACTGAATGAGCTAAACCTGTCCCAGAACCTTCTAACTGGTTCCATACCCTACAATTTAGGAAATCTAACTGAGCTTTCCTTCTTATACCTCGATTCAAATCGCCTCCATGGCTCGATCCCTCCACAGATAGGAAATCTCAAGAAGTTAGTTTATCTAAGATTAATGATAAACAAACTCATTGGTCCAATCCCTCCACCTATTGGTAACTTGAGCAGCCTAACTAGACTCGGTTTCTTTGATAATCCATTATCTGGTTCAGTGCCTCCAGAAATCTCAAATCTAACACGTTTGGAGTTTCTCTTTTTGGGTGACAACAACTTCTCTGGCCACCTACCCCAAGTATGCCAAGGTGGATCACTCAGACGCTTCACTGTGTTTAACAACCATTTCACTGGTCCCATCCCTGAAAGCCTGAGAAATTGTACCACCTTAACAAGAGTTCGGCTTGAACATAATCATCTCACAGGAAATATATCCCAGGTTTTTGGAGTATATCCTGATTTAGATTACATTGACTTGAGCTACAATAGATTGCATGGTGAGCTGTTGCCTAATTGGGGAGAATGTCGAAACCTAGAACTGCTAAAAATCTCCAACAACAATATCACTGGTACAATTCCGATGCAAATTGGGCAATTAAGTAGGCTACAGGAACTCAACCTGTCTTCGAACAACCTACAAGGAAAGATTCCTAAAAACCTGGGGAATTTGTCCATGCTTTACAAGTTGAGTTTACAAAATAACCAACTATCAGGTTGGGTACCGGGTGAAATTGGAAAACTGTCCAATTTGGAGATTCTTGACCTATCAAAGAACAAGCTGAGTGGGCCAATACCACAGCAACTGGGGGACTGCTCCAAATTACAGTATTTGAGCATAAGCGAGAATTATTTGAATGGAAACATTCCATTTCAGATAGGTAATCTAGTTTCCCTACGGATTACATTGGATCTCAGCCGTAACAACCTTTCAGAAGAGATACCCCAACAACTTGGAAAACTGCACATGTTGGAAAAGCTAAATCTCTCCCACAATTCGCTCTCAGGTTCTATCCCGTCATCTTTCAAAGAGATGAACAGTTTATCTTCCATTGACTTATCATACAATGACTTGGAGGGCCCTCTCCCAGACAGCAAAGCCTTTCGTCAGGCTCCGTTAGAGGCGTTTGTTGAAAACAAAGGTCTATGCGGTGAAGTGAAAGGTATGCTACCATGTAATTCCTCTTCGATAAACCCTGTTGGTGGCAAGAAAGAGCACAAGATTGTGATCATCGTCATTGTTCCTATCGTGGCAGCATTGTTTCTTCTATTTGTATTTGCCATCATTTGTTACATTTTCCTTAGGAGACCAAGAAATGCAGAGAATAGGGAAGTAGAAGTGAACAATGGAAATCTATTTGAAATATGCAATTTCGATGGAAAGATTGTGTATGAAGACATCATCAGGGCAACAGAGGATTTCGACGACAAATATTCCATTGGGGTGGGAGGCCACGGGAGAGTTTATAAAGCAGATCTGTCCACAGGTAAGGTAGTTGCTGTTAAAAAACTTCACTCGTCACCTGGTGGTGAGCAAGCTGGTCAAAGAAGCTATGGAAATGAGATAAGGGCACTAACAGAGATTAGGCATCGCAACATCGTGAAGCTCTATGGGTTCTGTTTGAATGCTCGCTGTTCATTCCTAGTGTACGAGTACATGGAAAGGGGAAGCTTGGCTAGCATCCTCAGCAGCAGTAAGGAAGGAGCCGTAGAATTGGATTGGGTGAAGAGGGTGAAGGTTATCAAAGGAGTAGCCCATGCGTTATCATACATGCACCACGATTGCACCCCTCCTATAATTCATCGTGACTTATCGAGCAGCAACATTTTGTTGGATTCAGAATTTGAGGCCCATATCTCTGACTTCGGCACCGCTAGACTCCTAAAACCCGATTCATCAAACTGGTCAGAACTTGCTGGCACTATTGGATATGTAGCTCCAGGTATGGTGAATAGTTGGTAGTGGTACATTGAACCTAATTTTCTTTCTTTCCATCTCTTTCACTAATGTTGCTTAAATCTTGTTATTATATCAGATGATCTTATGCAATGTGGAATGTCGAAATGCATACTTACAAGTGATAAAGATCACTGAAAAAGTTGATTTTATTTCAATTGTTACTTAAAATGCTTAATTGTGATCATTTTCCTACTCGTCTATGGAGATAATGTTTTTAAATGGCATCTTATTTAAAATAGTAAAATTTCATTTCCTCTGTTATTTCTCATTTCTTGCTAAGATATGCCAACTTGAACTTTTATTTCATAAATGGTAACAGAACTTCCTCTTAATAAATTTAATGACCTATACATTTGGAAAATTTGTGAACAATTTAGGTTCATCTGTCTTTGTATTATAGTTTCTCTGTTTTCTTTAAGAATTATAGGATCATCTATTCAAAACAAACTTCACAACAAAAGAAGGTTGCATATAAGGAATAATTAGACTAATATTTGTTTATATAATACAACGAAAAGCATGTAATATCATTCTATCTCATCTGCAATGAGTTTCCTCTATTCTTGGTAGCCAGAATATAGAAGAAGAGAAAGCTAAGGGCAAATCATATATATAACCTTTCTTATTCTTTGTTCTATTTACGTGAATGGACTTCATATGGGTCTTACCTAGGCTCTCAACAATCTTCCATTTGCTAATCCCAGGCTCTTTTCATACTAGGGTAGTTCCAATTATGGGAAGTAAAAATAAGACCTGATCCACTGTAAAGATTTATAGGTTAAGATTGACATGCAATTGGGTGTATTAGAGCTTCTTCTTTTTTATTTATTTATTTATTTATTTTTTGGGGGGTGCAGAGCTTGCATGCACAATGAAGGTGACTGAGAAATGCGATGTATATAGCTTTGGGGTTATATCACTTGAACTCATAATGGGAAGGCATCCTGGGGATCTCATCTCATCCTTGGCATCATCAGATGGCCAAGATACATTGTTGATGGATGTGTTAGATCAACGCCTCCCGCCTCCAAAGCCTCGAGACATGAAGGACGTGGTTTCTGCTGCCATGTTGGCTCTTGTATGCATACATGCGAATCCTCACTCTCGGCCCACCATGCGGCACGTGTCGCAGGAGCTAACTGCAAGCAGGGCTCCTCTTCCTGAAGCTTTCCACAAAATTACATTGTCTCAACTGTCGGATATTCAGGTATGACTCTTGATTAAGTAGCAGGAGATGATAGGGACGTGGAAATGGAAAGAAACATAATAGGGTGAAGCCATTTCTCCACAGTACACATGGCAGGGATATTTATCAATCTGAGCCATCCATCTAGTGGGAACTATCATGGATGTCTTATGTTTCCGAAATCACATTAATTAGACAATCCTTTCAATCACATTTCTCCAATTTCCTAGGTGAACATTTAGTCATTAATCTCCTTGATGAGTGTTTGGACATTAACTTTCTTTTTTTCTAAGAGCCACTGGGCGTATTGATTAAAAAATAGATAAATACACCTGGCCAGGGAGCGCATCAACTTACCCTTAAAAAGGATATTTATGTTACCATTGATTTGACCTTTTCTATGTAATCCTTGGAAAAATCAGGAGCCAGGGAACTCAGCTATGAGGTGCGATGTATCCACGGCTGGGCCTTACAAATGAATCGATCAGATTTCATACATGTGCGCTACACATGTATGAGATTGAGAGCTTGATTATAACTCTCACGTTTTCACCTGATGCTTTATCACCGCAAGAAAAAGTAGGTGAATTGTGTGGTTGGAAGCTACGTGATGCTCACAAATATTCTCGTTTCAAATCCACCCTGTTCATCGGTTTCTAAAGACTAAGACGCAACAGGGGTTAAAAAAAAAAATCAAGTAGATATAAACTCAGGTGGGCCACACCACACAAAACAGCAGGAATTGTACGGTCACCATTGGAAACTTTGCGGGAGCCATAGAAATTTTATATCAGATGATATTTTTGCGTAGAATTTATCTAAGTGGTCCCAATACTATGAACAGTTTAGATGGCATATAAATATCATGGTCGGCTCCAGGAAGGTTTCAATTAATGTATAAGCTTTCGTTCTTGCTTTTCCTTGTGTGTGTGGTCTTTAGAAACTAATGGACCGGACTGGATTTGTCACGATAACTGTGGGCCCACATAGCTTCTGACCACAATGCGAGGGTAACCGTCAATTCACATCCAGGCACAAGCAATTGTGTCTGCATTTCGCGGGAGCGGTTTGGGTCGAGGTCGGTGGATCCCTAACTGTGGGGCTCACTGTGATGTATGTTCTTTACATCCATACCATCCATTCATTTTGACGGATCATTTTAGGACATGACACCAAAAATGAAGCAGATCCAAAACTTAGTAGACCATACCACAGGAAACAGTCTTGATTGAATCCTAGCCATTAAAAACTTTACGGGAGCCACCGGAATGTTTACCTTCCATCCAACCTGTTGATAAGGTCGCAAAGACTTGGATGAAGAGATCACACAAATATCAGGTTGATCCAAAGCTTTTGGGTCCAACCAGAAGTTTTTAATGTTGGATTACCACTGTTTCTGTATTATGGTCCACCTGAGTTTTGGAACTGCTTTAGGTTTTCTGTAATGCTCTAAAATGAGTTTTAGAAACAGATGCATGGCCTGGATATAAGGAACGTACATCATGGTGGACCCCACGTTCATGGATCCACCCACCTTGGTGGATCCAGGGATCCACTGAAACCGCGCTTGCCTCACCAGGCTATATGGGCCCATAGAGATTCCCCTGACAAATCCACTCCGTGGGCCACGCCACATGAAACAACGGGGATTGACATGGTGCCTTGGCAAGGTGTGATAGATCATTTACATACACGCAATATACATATGCAAACTAGTAAAATGCATGTGCATGCAAGTTAAAAAAAAAGAAAAAGAAAAGTAAAATGCATGTGCATGCAAGAGCACATGATTTCTTTTATAGTTACCATGTGTCTGATGGGTATGCCCCCATGCTATGTATGTGAAATCCAAACCATGCATCTTGTGCATTTCCTGGTGGACCCAAAACTCATGTGAGACACAGGGATCACCAATCATACCTAACACATTTATATTCACAAGGTTTAGCTCACATTTGTTTTGAAATACTTCCTGTTTTGGTTTGTTTTATCCTGGTTGAGTAAACCAATGAGTGGGTTGGATGGCATGTACAACATGCGGGACCCACTTTCCATACTAAGTTTCTATGGTGTTATTTAATTGGATGGTGCAAATTGTGGGAACCACTTCAGATTGGTCATAAATTGATGAACATCCACGAATCTTTAGTCGGTAGTGAGGATCATCCAAATATTGAATCATGGCCTAAGATGTTATGGTCCTTGCATGTTAATGGTAAATGTAATGTTTATATTGGGGTGTGCATAATAATGTTTCTAGTGGCGGCTCACAGTAATGGCGAGATTTTTTTATTTTATTATTATTATTTTTTTTCTGATCAGTGAATGTTTAGGAGGCAGCTGTTTTAAAAGGGCATTTCTGATGATCACTGGAGCAATGATACAGTAGAGCAGGTAGAACTGAAATTTGGAAGAGAGTATACTCTTTTCCATACACATGGCAGGGAGGAGTATTAATTTGGACCATCCATCAAGTGCAGCCTATCATGGACAAGTGGCTGTTAAAAAATGTGATCAGTTGTTTGTTGATGTTGAAGTGTGTGTATAGTTGTATCCCTAAATGTTCATTTTGTAGTTGCACATCTATATTTGACCTTTTCTATGTAATCCTTAAAAAAAATCTTTCAATCAGTATAGCAAGAGAACTCAGCTAGGCGGTGCAATGAATCCACGGCTGGACCTTACAAATGAATCGATCAGATTTCATACATGTGCCCTACACATATATGAGATTGAGAGCTTGATAATAACTCTCATGTTTTCACCGGATGCTTTATCACGGCAAGAAAAAGTAGGCGAATTGCCTGCAAACAGTAAATTCCTGTGGTTGGAAGCTACGTGATGCTCACAAATATTGTCGTGCCAAATTCACCCTGTTCATCATTTTCTAAAGACCAAGACGCAACAGGGGTAAAAAAAATCAGGTAGATACAAACTCAGGTCGACCACACCACACAAAACAGCAGGAATTAAACGGTCACCATTGGAAACTTTGTGAGAGCCACAGAAATTTTATATCAGGATGATATTTTTGCCTACAATGTATCTTAGTGATCACAAAACTATGAACAGTTAGATGGCATATAAATATCATGGTCGGCTCAAGGAAGGTTTCAATGTAGAAGTTTTGGTTCTCGCTTTTCCTGGTGTGTTTGGTCTTTAGAAACTAATGGACCGGACTGGATTTGTCATGTGCGTCTCTGTGGGCTCACATAGCTTCTGACCACAATGCGAGGATAACCGGCAATTCACATCCAGGCACAAGCAATTCTGTGAGCAATTCCTCCCCCAGGCTATATGGGCCCATAGAGATTCCCTTGACAGCAACGGTGAGATTTTCTTGTTTCTGGTCAGTGAATGTTTAGGAGGCAGCTGTTTTAAAAGGGCATTCTGATGATCACTGGAGCAATGAGACAGTAGAGCTGGTAGAACTGAAATTTGGAAGAGAGCATACTCTTTTCCATACACATGGCAGGTAGAAGTATTAATTTGGACCATACATCAAGTACATCCTATCATGGACAAGTGACCGTTAAAAAATGTGATCAGTTGCATGTTTGTTAATGTTGAAGTGTGTGTATAGTTGTATCCCTAAATGTTCATTTTGTAGTTGCACATCCATATTGTAGCATGTGGCTGTTTATCAATGTTTCCAATTGCTTGTATGTAAATATTGAATAGGGCTGCCAATGTTCGGGGTTCGGGACAGGCAAAATGAAAATTTTCAATAGGGCCGGCCGGCCTGAAGGGCTCAAAATCAGGGCCGAAGCCAACCTTCGGCCCAGCCCATCGACATTCAGCTTCAGCCAACCCGTTTGAGGTTTCATCCATTTTTCACTACAATGTGTTTCTTATCCCTTCCTAAGCGACATCTATCAATCCCAAAGGCCCTCCAATGGGACCCTATCCCTCGTCAATATCCTCTCGCCATCTGGGGAGGATGAGAAAACTTCCGTAATCCACCGGTTAATTTTAGTTACGATATGAATAACTTTCATCTTCTCCCCTCGAATCTGGTTGCATTGCGACTCAACCATATCTCCAGATGATATACACAGAACTAGCCCACGAGAATTTTAAATGAGAGAGTGATTGGCCTTGGAGATCCACTAAGTGAGACATTTCTGGATGGATTGATAGGGAACAAAAGGAATGCCAAACAAAATGGCAAAATGAAACCATACCTTAAGGAGCAGTCTAATCTAAGAGGTCATTTGGCATCTCTACTAATAAGAGCTTATTTACTTATTCTAAAAAATAAACTCCTATTTTGTAAATAGACTGTTTTGTGAAGCTCTAATTTCAGAGGTTATTTTTTTTAGAAACCATCAAAAAAGCTTTAAAAATATAAGTGATGAAGATGTCACTTTTTCTTTTAAAGCTTACTTAGCTTAGGTGGGTGGATATTTTAAGTAAATTTTTGGACAAGCGGCCTTAAAACTTTCAAGTAATTCCCATCTTCCCCTCCTCTTCTCTTTACTATCTCTCTTAGGTGGGCCCACATATTGAAAGTGGGGCTCCACATGATGAATGGTCCACATCAAGGTGGCCCACATAATGCATGGCCACCTCAAAGGTGGGCCCCACATGATGGATGCCCGACATCAAATTATAGCCCACCATGATGGACGACTCACATCAAAGGTGGAGACCCACATGATGGATGGTGGACATCAAAGGTGGGACCACATGATGGACGGTTGACATCAAAGGTGGCCCCATATGATGAATGGACCATATTTAAGGTTGGGCCCTACATGATGGACGGTCCATAGCAAAGGCGGGACCCACATGATTGATGGTGAGCATCAAAGATGGGTCCTAGATGATGGATGGCCCACATCAAAATATGGTCCTGCATGGCTATCCATATCAAGTGGGCCCCACATGGTGGATGGTTCAAAGCAAAGGTGGGGCCCACATCATGGATGGTGGACATAATGAGCGACCTGTATTGAAAGTAGGGCCCCACATAATGAACGGTTCACATCAAGGTGGTCCATATAATGGACAGAGCGGGGCTCACATGATGGTGACCCACACCAACGTGTGACCCCTCGTGATGGATTTTCCCCAACAAGTGGGCCCCACCTCATGGATGGTCCACATCGAAGTTCTTACATGATGGGCGACCCATATGCAAAGTGGCTCAACATGATGGATAATCCACATAGAAGGTGCGCCCCACATGACGGATAATCCACATAGAAGGTGTGCCCCACATGACGGATAATGGCCATCAAAAGTGGGCCCCACATGATAGACAACCCACTTCAAAAGTGGGGCCCATACAATGGACACATCAAATGTGGATTTCACATGATGAGTAGTGGACATGGAGGGGGCCCACATAGAGGACAATTAGCATTGATGGTGGGCCCTACATGATGGATGACCTACATCAAGGTGGGTCCCATATAATGTACAATCATATAATTTGAAAATGATATCAATTACCCCTACAAAAGGCTCTAATTTGAATGTTTTAATGGACATGCTTATTTCAAATAAGAGTTCTTTTTTTTTTTTTTTTTTTTTTTTAGTTTTAAAAATATAATTTACCAAACGAGCTTATTTCAAAAAAGAGTTAGAACAAAAATAGCTTATTAGAATAGCTCTGGTTTGAAATGTTCTCATTAGATTAGAGTAGAATTACCAAACGAGCCCTAATTGTTGGGCGAGAGCGTTTGCAGGTTGTGGATCAGATAACCAGAAATTTCCGACTGCTCCCTAGCACAAAAGTACTCCACTGATCATACCCAATGGTCAATGTTCAAAGTGCCTGGTTCGACACATAAAATGCACTGCGCCAGAGGTGGAAGAGACTTATCAACGTGTGCTAGATCCCCCATTTGTAACACACGATACCGACAGTACTTAGGTGTGTAACCAAAAGCTATGTGGGGCCCAGTTTAACATCCATTCTGTTCATTTGTTGCCCAGTTAATGTTTTTTTTTGTTTTTTTTCCTGGAAAGGTGGGAGGACACCACCTGAATATTATTAAATATTATTGATATAGAAGAGACTTTACATTCATTCGGGAGGGCCAAACAAAAATAACTGGGCACACCTATCATATAATCTCAATCTAAGCTAACACACTATTTATAAAAAAAAAAAAAAAGCACTTTTTTTTTGGGGATAACTGCCGACTCATTTATAACATTACCCTACTGATCAACAAGTTCTCATTCAACACAAGAAAATCCAGACAGGCCAAATCCTAGCCCATGCTCATCGGCTTGGCCTCCATCATCTCCTGACCGGCATCTGCTGCACACCCCTACCTACAAGTCAAGCCTGCTGCTCCATAAACTACTTCACCCAGTAGAGAAACCCCCAAACAAAACAAACCATGGCCAATGCACCACCCTTACCTCTACTTAAGCACACACACTTTTGAACATTGAGCCTAGCTCACCAAAATTGCACCTAATCAGAGTAACAGGACAACTGAAACAGGGAATTGCTTATACTTCTTCTGCAGCAAAAGCCTTTTTATTTTTTTTATTTGAGCCATAGCACGCACCCAACATATGCCGCAAATGAAACTAGCACAAGACTAGAAGCACAGCAACCACAACTAGTGATGTAGAACAAGAATCCTCTAATGAAGGGCGTGTATCAAGAATCTTTCTGTTGCACATGGACCGCAAAAGATCAAGGAAAGTTCAAAAAAATCATCAATTTTCGCATAGATCGATCAAAAGAAGGTGGACCATAAATCAGCCATAACTTTTCATCCGAGAGGAGTTACGTGACGCATAACATATGGATTCCAACTGAAATTTTGTTTTGGGGTGAACCGACCCACTTCCTTGAAAGTGAGTCATTGTTACAATAGAAAAAAAAAGATTTAAGGAAAACTTGCTATTTTTAGTAATTCTGAATTTTAGTTTGTTTCCTTCTTTTTAGAATTTTTATTTATTTAGCAATTTCTATTTGTGTTAAGCAATGAGTTTTAGAAGGAATCTACTTAATATTAGTTTTTAAGTAGGATTTTACTATTTTTAATAACTTTCTATTTCAGAAAACTTACTATTTTTAGTAAGTACGAATTAGGATTTATTTAGGGATATATAAGGATGTTAAATTCATTTTTAATGTCAACTTTTATATTATTATTTAATAAAATTTTAGTTTTTACCAATTTTCTCTCATGGATTCGAGATTTTCCCTTATGATTTTGAGAAAGTCCGATTGAGGACTCCCGGAAGCCTTATAGTTCAAGGTATCTATCAGGTGGGGAGACAGTGATTAACCTACCATGTTCCTCCCTGCGTCAACAAGCAACCCTAAGAATCAAAACCCTCCATACTGTTAATACAACTACAACACTCCTCTACACGTCAGGAAGATTGAGCCTCAAGCCCATTCATCATCTAGGCAGCAGTAAGGAGAATAGGGCAGACCATCCACCTAGGAAAGACACATGCAAGGATCATTGAAAAAATGTGGAGATGTCAACACATTGCTACACCGATGGAGCTAGCAACACATTGTGGGCAACATATGTCTACATAGAAGCACGACCAATACCCTATAACTGCACCCACCACCGTAAAAGTTGCCCCACCATCCCACCTTCAGCTGCACCCTCTGCCTACAAATCAGAAACTCCATACACATCATAATAATGTATACTCTCTACATAGCAGAGCTACAACCATAGAAGTGCCATCAGTTACACTGTAACGCCCCGAAATTTTAGGATTTACTCGATAATTTTTCAAAATTTTTATCGATTTTATTTTAAATAAAATATTGAGCGTTTACCTTGTTTTGAAAACAACGGACCATCTGTAGGAGATCCGATAGGGGACCCTTTACAAAAGTTGCTTAGAATAACTCTAAAAACGTTGTAGAAAGATTAGATTTCAAAAATCTCACTATTTTTAGTTAATTACGAAAATGCCATTATATAAATTTAAATTAACGTACCATTTTTAAGTATTATGATTTCTAACAATTTATTTCATACAAAATTTCATATATGAGCTTTTGGGCACATTTTAGCTGTACACGTAGAATTTCAACCCTCCGATCATCCTACAAATGTCCTAATCATAAATTGGTCCATAAGTGGCCCACCTTAACTCGGATCTGCCTCATTTTTCTTGTCAACGGTTGTTTTTGAGATGTTGACCTATCTGACAGACGAAATGTTCTAAATCCACAAGAGTGGACCCCACTTGTTGAACCGTGCGTGAACCACAGTTTACTTCCGTGTTCACGTAAAAATTTCAAATCTTCTTCTTCTTCATTACGCTGTTACAGCGAGCGCACAACGGACTCCACCGACATTCACTATCCCTCAGGTGGGCCCATAGCAACCATCTGAGCCGTCCTTCTGCCCAGTTCTGCTCCATAATCTAGTCCTTTCAAATACCGTGACCCATAATTGATCATGTGGCCCCCTCCAAACCTCCGTCTAAAATCCAAGAAAGACAAAGAATGATGAGATCTTTGCTTTTGCTTCGCATGGACGGTTCAAATTTCATATGAAGCTTCGTATGGATTGCACCTACCATTCCAACGGACCCCAAGCGTCGGAACTCTCTAAAATTAAGCCGTTCCCCTCTTCAAGTAGAACCAGGACTTCACGTTTCTTCTTTCCGCACACCACATCATCCAACCGACCCCACAAGGGTATAAAACCCCCCATCTCCGTTCGTCCGCCCCTTCTTCTCCCAGAAAACGCCAGAGAGAGAGAGAGAGAGAGAGAGCGGGTAGCGAACTAGAGAGAGAGAGAGTTCGTGTAGAGAGAGAGAGAGTGCTGTGCGGGAGGGATCTATCACCCTTATGTTTCTGCCACTGGAGTTTTACAACAGACCAATAGAAGAAGGAGAAGGAAGAAGAAGAAAGAGTAGGAAAGGAAAGAAGGAAAGAGAGAGAAGGCAATGGATCGAGTCAAGCCGAGTCGACCCGACTGTATTCCGAGTAATGTCACTCTAGGGGGAGGTAAGAATCCATCTAACCATTGTTTTCTTTCCTAGAGCTATCCTTAATCATAACCCTAGGTTTAGATTTAACCCTAAATTGATTTTACCCGTAAAACTCGTTATATTACACTCTAATCACTCAAATCTCGTTAAACAGGTTATGTTTGAATCTAAGGAGAAGTACACGGCCCTAGCAACGTCTCAACTCAACTAATTTCATGAGGTGGGGATTTCTTTTAAGCCCATCTACGATAATATTAAATTATATGTTGATTTTATGTTTAGAAAATAGAATTTTGTTACGTGATTTCTTGAAACTATGCTTGTTGAAATCTTTCCATGCAAATATGAATCGTATGGTATTCCTTGTGTTATACACTGGATTTTGATGTATGGACTATGCTTAAGTGGTTGGAAAAGGAATTGTGATGATGTATATGCTTATGTGGAGACCATGCTCGATTTACATCGTCACATGCTTATGATGATTAATGCTTTGTTTACTATGAGATATTGTATATGGATGTTACGTTAATGAACGCCCCTTCACCTCACACTAATGTAACCATTGATGTAAAGAGACAAAGCCCGTATGGGCCATATTGTTAAGAATTAAGTGTTGGCATTACCGTGTATGTGATGTTGATTTTATATGCCATGATGTTAAATTGGGCACTACCGTGTGCATTATTCGATACGTGCCGAGGGATCCTTATTTGATATGTTACCTATAATGGACCCTTTGAGGAATGAAATCGATGAATACGAGAAGTTTCATGAGCTAGGGTTGGTGGTATGAGCCATTAAGCCTGAGCTACCGGCCTATGCTGGGTGACGAGCCCCCCATAATGACCTTGAGCTTCCTTAAACTAATTGAGGTAAGGAATGGTCATTAGTCGTTAACATCATTAAATTGGCTGGATGTTAAACTACTTAACTAAAGATGAAACTAATCATGCATTCACTGGACTCAACTTGGTGGGTCAGCCCTGCGGGCGCTACGGCGCTAGCTTGTGGTAGGGGGATGGGTGGCCATCACCTCCATTGGCTGGGTTTGTTGACATGATGGGTGACATAAGTCTCTCATGGAGATAATAAGTGGAACGTTTGGTTAAATATGTTTTATTACGTTGATTTAGAACTTACAGTAGAATATTTATGGAATAAGAACTTAAATTTTTGTCATTTTGCTATGTATGCCATGAATGTATAAAATTACAGGTAAGTGTGTGGAAACGTAACCCTGACACACATGAGTTAACACCCGGAAGCTCGACCCATTGTGTTGTCTACGAGAGTCGAAATTTCGGAGCGTTACATACACAAGGCACCCAATTATGAACCGCAACATTCCAGAATCTGTTGGGCCGGTTCCACCTCAAAATAGCTAGTCATTTTTTAGGGGCCTCTTCCCAATATATAGCTCAGTAATCTCCCTAGCCTCTAGTCGATGTGGGACAAACCCAACAATCCCCCCCTCCACAATGGACCCGAGTAACCCTCCTGAGGCTCTCGAGCACTGCCCCCCTCGCTCGTGAGTTCTAGGTGTGGGCGGATAGGGGCTCCCGAGCACTGCCCTTCCTGGGCTCTCGGGCACTACCCCTCCTCACTCACGGGCTTGGGTGTGGGTGCCAACACATACTGGCTTGGCAGGGCTAGCTTTGATACCAATTGTTGGGGCGGTTCCACCTCAAAATGGCTAGTCATTGTTGAGGGGCCTCTTCTCAATATATAGTCCAGTAATCTCCCCAGCCCCTAGCCGATGTGGGACAAACCCAACAAAATCAACATATCACATCCAACTGGCAGCAGGAAGGAAGACAACACCTACAGCAAGGACAAGTAGGCTGACTAGCTCATGTCACTGATGATTTGTTGCCAAGTAGCCAATATAGCCAGCTCCATCAAAGACCAAACACCGGCAATGAACAGGACCAACAAACTCTGCTCTTTGCTTCATCTGCAAAGAACCTGCAAGCAGATATGCCACACATCCATAGAATCTGCAAGAAGACACCCGCCACTCCACATGAACATCCACACATGCCTCCACCCAACCGAAAAACTCTACCTGGTCAATACGGCAACCCCTGGAGAAGTGAGACAAAGCTCTCTGGGCAAAGTAAAAGCAAGCCTTCAACTGAAACTGCAAAGAGGAATCATCCACGATTGAACCGAGCCCCAACTAATCTAGCATAATCGCTTGTTTAACAAAACGAGGAAGGTCCTCCTTGCACGTGAAGCAAAAGTTACCTCTACTCAAATTTCCCATCCTAGCGAGACCATCTACCTTCGAATTAGCTTCACGAAGAATGTGCCTTGGCTTGAAAAAGGTTGATCTGAGTATTTATTTCACCAACGTCCACCAATACCATATAGTCCAAGGGGGAGGTCTTCCGAATTCAGCAATGAAACAGACATGAACGAGTCACTTTTAATCTTGATATTACTCAAACCCAGATTCAGACACTTTACAATACCATTATTTGGTGGGCCACAAAAAGAATCAAATGGCATATAAAGTCTTTATTTAAGATAAATCAGTAGCATAAGCCTGACTTAATAAAGCCTGTGGCCGATCCTTACACTAAACAAATAATTTGGTGGGCCACAGAAATGAGCTTGTTATTTCACATTCCTTCATCGACGAGAAAGTATTGAATATAAATAATTAATTATAAACCAATATCAAATTAATAGCAACTAATGAATTTAAACATATGTGTTCAGTTATCCAAACAAAAATAACTTTAAATAATGTTAATATATTTATTGGTCATGGGCCATTCAATCGAGGGTTAATTAGATCTAAACCTTTCAATTGATGGCAATAAAAATGTATGTTAAAAAGAAAAAAAATGATTAAAAACATACTTGTTAGAAGCTATGGGAATGCTCCTCCTCTATCAGCTCCTTCAAAAGTTGTTTGGATACTTGGAAAGAGTTGTAAAAGGTAGTAAATGCACAACTTCCAAAGGAAGTCTCATTATTAGATACACAATATCTCACTGATATTTCATTCCTCGGGAATCACACCATAATGATGGCCTGTTTCCACCACTTTCCACCTGAATCCTGCTACGAGGATGGACGGCATGGATGTGAGGTACATACATCAAGGAGGGTCCTGGAGTTGGGGATCTACCCACGTGGGTGGATTTAGGATCCACTGAATTAGCCATGCCCAGTTTATCCTTTCCTAAATACTATTGATACGGGAAGTTAAGATTACCTATCCAATCACCCAATTTACTATTGTAACTGAAATTTGCTTCAATTAAGCCACAACTATTTGAAATGAACTATATTATGATCTTTTTTTTTTTGTAGAAATTTGATTGAATACCCCGAAAGACCATAATTATTACAAAAATATCAACCATTACTGGGGATTCCATGATTCCAAACAAGCTCGTAGTGACTCGACTACAGATTTCTCCTCAATTTGTTCCTTTAATTGATGCACATCAAAAGGGTAAATAGTATTTATAAGCAATTGGTTAATTTTTCTTGAGGCTTGAGATAGTACTCTTAGCCATTGAATTTAAAATTCCTTTTTATGAATAAATATTATTGATCTGTGTGAAAAAAAACTAATGGACCATGCTAGATCTAAGTCGTCCATGATAAACTCTTTAGTGATGGATGACTCTGGTTTCATTTCTTTTCTTAAACAATGAAACATTTCTTTTTTTTTTTTGGTTCCTAAAACATTACACAATCATTTTGGTGTTTGATAGGAGCAGATTAGGTGAGACCTTGGCCTCACCCAAGTGAAATTGCACCTATCTATCTCACACTTAAGGTACTTTACACGCGGAAACTTGGCGGATGGGGGCGATGTTAGCGAGGTGGAATCGATCATTGTCTCTTCCACAGATAACTGATTCGAATCTACTGATCTCCTGGGAATCCTCAACTAAGACTTCCTTGATTTCTCAAGGTGCACATGAAGAACATGAGCCAACATAGATAAATCTCAAAAGAACTTTATTAAAATTGAATAATTAATCTATAACAATGAAAGTAAAAGTGTTTAAATAGCCTAACAATCAATAAGAAACCCTAAAGACGAGATTAAGAAGAATCCTAATAAAAAATAGAAGAAAATAAATAAAAAATGGAAAGTTCGCATGCAAATCTGCGCCTCTATCGACCGGTCGCCAGGAGGCTGGGTGACAGGATGCAAAACGATTGCAATTGTCCAGAGAGCTCAGCTTGATTTATCTTGAATTTACGACCGATCGCGTGGAGTGGTCAATCGATCGCCAAAGGAACCCAACGGTCTAGAGAGTTTAGCTGGCGTCTTGACAAAATTAGACCGGTTGCGGTCCGTGGTGCGACTGGTCACCGACAGTGGTGCGACCGGTCGCCAGGGGCTGCGATAGGTCATTTTTCCTGGCCTTTGTGTACTTCTTTCCATCCTTCTTTTTGTCCATCCGGACCATGTATTCCATGGCTAGCCTCTTTGCATCAGTCACCCCAACTTCGAAAGAACTTGACCTCGTGTTCTCACTCACTTCTGGTTCATGATATTCAAATAAGTCAGTGACATTGAAGGTAGGGGAGATCTCAAATTCTTCAGGAAGGTCGACAACGTAGGTGTTATCGTTGATCTTTCGGAGGATCGGTGTTGGTCCAATCCTCTTATGCTTGAGCTTGTTGTATGTGCCGGTGGGGAAGCGTTCTTTACACAATTGAACCATCACTTGATCCCCTACTTTAAAAACCTTGACCTGACGATGCTTGTCCGCATCCTCCTTATATTTCCCAATAAATTCCAGCAGCTTGTTCTGAGCTTCAGTATGTATTTCCGCAATCCGCTCCGCCATATTCTCCGCTGCAATGCTCTTTTCCAGAACTTTGGGCAAGGGAACCAAGTCAAGTGTATGACAGGGAATACGTTCGTAGATGATCTGAAGTGGCAAATTCCTTGTTGATTGATTCACCATGTTATTGAAGGTAAACTCGGCTTGAGACAGGGCCAAGTCCCACTGCTTCAGCTTGTCCCTAGAAATGCAACGCATGAGATTCCCTAAAATTTTATTCACTACTTCAGTTTGGTCGTCCGTTTGTGGATGATATGCGCTACTAAACTGAAGTTGCATACAAAATCGACTCTACAAAGTTCGCCAAAAATGACTAACAAACTCACATTATCCCTGAAGAAAAGATTGGCCACATTTGTTGCATCGTACGTCTTCTTACAAGGTATGAAGTGAGCCATCTTGGAGAAGCCATCGACCACCACAAACACGGAGTCCATGTTGTGTTGTGTCCGTGGGAGACCTAAAATAAAATCCATCGAAATATCTTCCCAATGGCCTTCCGGCACAGGTAGCGGAGTGTAGATTTTAGTATTCTGAGAGTGACACTTTGTGGCTTGACACGTGTGACATCGTTGCACCATCTTACCAACGCCTCAACTTAGATAAGGCCAATAGAGCGTTCTTCAATAAGAGCTTTGGTCTTGTCATGGCTCAAGTGTCCTCCTAGCCCACCACCATGGAGTTCAAGTATCAGTTTTTCCTATAAAGAGCACTACGGGATGCACAACTGATTCTAATAAAATAGGAACCCCCCTTGGATGTGAAAATCACTTCGGTGGCCTTCCTTACTTTTCAGTCACATGTCTCTAAAGTCTTCATCTTCAGCGTATAAGTCCTTGAGGCATTCAAAGCTAGCTACCTCGGTGCTCATAGTAACAAGGAGATCGGCTCGACAATAAAGAGTGTTAATAACCTTGTTTTATTGACCTGATTTGTGCTTTAATACAAATGTGAATTCCTGCAAAAAATGAAATCCACTTAGCATGTACACGACTAACATTAGTTTGACTATCAATAAACTTTAGGGCTATATGGTCTGTAAACAAAACAAATTCCCTCTGAATGAGGTAGTGTTGCCAATGCCATAAGGGAGTTGAGTTTTTGCGCGTGTAGCATACTGTAGGGCCTCCTCCATCATCTAGATGGCAAGCTTTTGTTCATGATCCTGGATGTTGGCCCTCAAATTGTCGATAAATCTCATAGCTTTTTGGGCGTCTGTCTCTAACAAGTTATTGTGCGTTGCTAATCGGTTAAACTCGACCATGTATTCATCAATGGTTCGATTGCCCTAACGAAAATTTTGATAATGCTGGAACAAAACTTGTTCGTAATAGCGGGGTACAAACTATGCTGAAGAAGCCGCCTTATCCTTGGCCATGATCAGATGAGAAACTTATTCTGCCGAGTTCGAAAAACTTAAAAATGTTCTTACCACGTAGAGGCACCCAACTTAAATATATATGCTATAAGTTTCACCTTCTTCTCCCTTGGAATGTTCATGTAATTGAAGAAGTTTTCTACTTCCGCTAACCAGTCTAAGAATTCTTCAATGCCCAATACACTACGTGAAAAAGCGCTAAATTCGACGGTCCAAAACCGTCGAAGTTTCGAAAATTCGACGGTCCGCGCCGTCGGAAAAAGCCGTCGTAGATCAGCCAGTGTAGAAAAAAATTCGACGGTCCGTAACCGTCGATTAAAATTCGACGGTCCCTAACCGTCAGTTAAAATTTGACGGTCAGTCGGTTAATATTCGACGGTTCATGACAGTCGAAAATTTTCGACGGTCCGTGACGCTCGAAAAATTTCGACGGTCCACACCCGTCGAACTCGTATTTGCATAATCGGCGGTTGTGTACCGTCGCAAAAAATTCGACGGTCCGTAACCGTCGTTTACGGTTCGAATATCATAGAATATTTCGACGGTCTTAACCCGCCGTTTCTGGGAAAAAATTATAGGAAATTTCGACTGTCCTGGACAGTCGAGAAAAAAATTCGACGGTCCTAACCCGCCGTTTCTTCCAAAATTTATGGGAAATTTCGACGGTCCTGGACAGTCGAGAAACAAATTCGACGGTTCTAAGCCGCCGTTTTGGGTAAAAATTATAGGAAATTTCGACGGTCTCGGACCGTCGAATTTTTGTCTGCACGGGAAAAAAAATAACCTGTATTTTGGTAGGGGTTGTGCCCCAATACATCCTGTTATTCGTAAATAATTTAGAAAACTGCAACATTTACTAACACAATGTACAAAGACAATCCTCCACATACATAACACAAAACATCCACAATCCTCCACATACATAACACAAAACATCCACAATCCTCCACATACATAACACAAAACATCCACAATCCTCCACAATCACATTACATAACCAACACAATACAACCACAATCCTCCTCCACAATCACATTACATAACCAACACAATACAACCACAATCCTCCACAACCACAAACCTCCGCAACCACAATCCTCCACAACCACAATCCTCCTCAAGTACAAACAATCCACAACCACATTCTCCACAAGTACAAAAGAGTACAATCAACTTACAATATACCATCAACCAATCGAATTTATGTCTGCATGAAAAAAAAATGACCTGATTTAACGAGGATTGTGCCCCAATACATCCTGTAAACCTGTAATTCTTAAATAATTTAGAAAACTACAACAATTACTAACACAATAGTGGCTAGCATTACCCGTGCAACATGCATCTAGCATAAGGCCAATGGATGAATGACACAATTCAAGTATGTGCACCACATCAGTGACTGATAACTTAGACATTAGAGTTTGGAACTATATACTTGCCATATAATTTATGGATAAAATTAAAAATTAAAAATTAAAAATAAAAAATAAAAAAAACCCTCTTTTATCTTCCATTTCTTTTCAAACTATGGATAAATTACATGCATTATCTCATAGTTTTTAAGTTTTGAACTCCTTAACAATCTTCCAAGCCTATTTGATTTTCCAATTTCCTATGAAATGCAACGAGTCATTGTTACTTCCAGCTGTTTGTTTAAAACTGGAAAAAAAATGGCCCGTAAATCAAGAGTCAAATACACCTATAGCCTGAAAAGCCAATGAGATAGTATTTCCTAGGGCTGTCTACTTCATTGCTCAAAGCAATCATTACATTTTTCACATTATAAGTGGGTGAAACAAACAATGTAGCAAAATCTTCATTATAGTAAAATACAATTACAGAAGTAAATAATCATTTACCCATTTACAGCCATTTACCATTGTAATTGGAAAACGAAAAGTCCCTTAGGGCCCGTGTTATGCACCTACGCATTGCAATCCTTGCTATTAGTAAGGAAGCTGATTTGTTCTGCCAAAAGGTCCACCTAACAAAATTGTTGAATTGACACAAAGTTAACAGCAATAAAATTAGCAAATAGGCAGAAAATGACTCAAAACACAGAGCAATATTACAAGCAGCAACACAGTAAAGCTTGAGCGTTGTTAACAAATGTTTTAAGAATATTTGGTTATGGTTATGGTAGAAACCATGCAATGGTTATGATAGTAATAAGATTGAAAAATAAAATGGATATTAAAAATTGGCATCAAACATTGCTCACCTTCACTTTTGAAATGAGACGAGACCCTTGGATTCAACCTTCATGTTAACTGTAGACATCAAAATCTCTATTGCATGATGGAAAAAACAGATTATTACTGTTATTATTTTCAATTCACAAGCATCGACAAGGTAACATGATAGGCAACAACTGAATTGGGCTTACTCTTCTCAATAGCCAGCCCTCTTTCCTTCAGAATCTCCGCGATTGTGACAGCTGTAGTGATCACTGAGGTAGAAAAAGCAAGAAAGTTGAGCTAAGGACATGAGGCTGCATTGAAAGTCACACAAAATCCAAGGGTCGTATCAATATGATCCAAAACTTCCGCCGACTCCCTAAGATTTCAATGGTGGGTGTTCTGTCCAACTATTTCTTGTGGTGTGGGCTCCTTGAGGAGTGGATCTAATTCATTTTTGGGTGAGAGCTGCTGAAACTGATGGGCAGTGTGGGTTTTACACAGACAATGCAGTGAGCTCCACAGAGCTTTGTGTTTCGAGAAACTCGCCTCGGGGTTTGTCTTTTAGGCTCAATTCCTAGCATGAGCTGATGCAACAGATATGGCCAGAGAGGACTTCGCGTGGATATCACCGCAAAAGCACGATCTCCTTACAACAGTTTGGCGGACGCGAGTATGGACACAAAGCATCCATGCAGATCTGCAGCCGGCCTCACCGTGATGTATCTATCTGTTTATCCAGTCTGTCCATCCCTTTTCCAAGATCATTTTAAGGCATATTTATTATAATTAAGATCACTAACACTATTTATTTAATGAGGGTTGTTCCCCAATACATCCTATAAACGTGTAATTCATAAATAATTTAAAAAATTACAACATTTACTATTACGAAATACAAGTAGCTGGTTTCTTTTGATAAAAAAAAAAAGAAGAAGAAGAAATTAAAATAATGGCACCTCTTGCCGTTGCTGGTACATGCCCTGATAGATCGACCCATCTAAGACAATGCAAATAAAGACGTTATAACTGCCAAATGAAATAAGTCAATCCAACATTCATCAAAACTAAGGATTAACAATACAAGTTATAAAAAATTGTTTAAAGGGAAACTACAAACACATCCCTAGTTCAGTTAATATAAATGTTCACAGATCAAGATGCAGAATAGTGGAACCTATTTGGACCAATACTTGCAAGAAAAAAAATTCACAAAGAAGCCAAAGACCCATGAGAACTTGAGAATTCATAAGTACTTTTAGTGTTGGACCCTTAAAAAGTTTTCCTGTAAGAAACTACCTGGCAAGCTCACAACACTTTTTGGGGTATTCCTATCCATACAAGTTCCTTCAGATGAACCAAGGCCCTTCATCCACCCACCATTTTCTCTACAGCCCTCTGCAAAACTATCCTTGAGCATAAAAAACCTCATTTGCCTGTGATATGTTCTGGATAGCTGGAGTCTTTCTTTGATAAAGAACTGAGCTGCTTCCTTAGAAGAAAATTGTTTCCTGCATCTCGACATTTTCAGATAGCTGATAAAATACACAAACAACCATTAGTGCATTATATCTTAATGCCTATTACAAAAGAAACCTTTTACATTTGGAAAAAAAATAAGAAACCTTGCTGTGCATGATTTTTTCCCCAAAAAGAATAAGTTTGAAGACATACACTCCCATGGAAGCAATGTATGGTTTCTTTTCAGCCTCCTCTTGTGACAGCCCTATAACCATAGTATCCACCGCCCAAGGAATTTTTAAATGAAGATCATAGAAAATTGTAGAATCGCTTCATACTCATAAGCTCTGATTTTAGTCTAATCCTATCAGCAGATGCAAACATAAGACATCAGGAAAAGTGTGATAATCACCATTGCCTTCAATTCCTCTCCTTCGGGCTTTTTACTAAAGAAAAGAACCCTTCCTTAGATGTCCATCTCCATTAAACCAAAGTCTGAAGGCATGGCTGTAAAGGAAGAAATATACTCCAAATTAATATAAACCATACATCTTAAAAGCTCAGAGAAACATATGGAAATAAAAAGCTTATTCTACACAAGTAAAAGAGGTAAATGAGAAGGATGGTAAACATGGTAAAAGTTAGAAGTACAGAAGGTATCAACTAAGTATATAGGCAAATACCACAACATATCTCATCATTCACGACTTCTAAAACCATCTTCATTTTCATATTGCTTGAAACATGGGAAATGGTAATTACACACTTATCTACTATTCATCCCTAGTCAATGGGCATGCCACATTGTGCAAAAGCAGTTGATGGCTTAAACATGGATTGAAGACTACAACACAGACCAACTCATTCAGTCCTCAGTCGAGTCAGGACTCGAATGAGTTGGCCAATTTATGCAAAGGTTTAACCCAGACCAACATCAACCTCCAATTCAGGCAGAGGTTTAACCCAGACCTGCTAATGGCATGTGTGGTCCACCTAAGTTGACTGGCCTGATTTTAGCCTACATGACATCCAGGTTGGTGACTCATCCACCACATTTTCAATCTGAACAGTTTTCTCTTAAAATACACGGTTAGGATTAGATGATATGCATGGTTAGAACTACATTAAAGTGTCCCTTGCTTAAGAAGTATATATGCATGCAAAGACTTCAGTAATAGTTGTATTGGCATTAATAAGTAAATAAAAATGATTTCATTGGCTTAGCAAGTGTTGCCTCTTTTTCTTTCTTCTTCTTCTTTTTGTATGGGTTGCCTACGTTAGAAGGAAGAAGAGCAGGGAAACATTGTAATTAGTAGCATGACAGGTGGTTTGATTTTCAAGAAGAAGGCATGTACCTGCATCCAAATCAAAAATTCTCCTTTTTTTAGATTTGATTGCGTCAAGCTTTACATATCAAATTCTCTCACCTTCTCCGATTTGGTTCTGTCAACTTTACAGTGAAGTCTCAATAGATGAATGGTTTGGATCATGGACCATTATGCGACATATCCGATTTGAATGTAGCATACTAGATTGTGATGAGATGACAATCTAATTAGAATAAATGAAATTACCTCCATATCCCAATTACACCGGACTGTGATGATGGCTAATATCAACGTTTGGATGAGAGTCCCACCGATCATGCCACTTCATATACCCTGAAATATTCCATGTCAGAAAACTCATACATACACCAATGCTCTGTGTACAGTCCCAAAAAATCTAATTAGAATTTAAGCAAGCATGGCAGAAAAAAAAGATTTCGAGCTTACCTTGACTCCAAAATTGAATAAGATTGCCAGCTGCATGTGTGGGCTACCACGAGTGGATGGCCTGATTTTTTCAGTCCATCTACAAGGAAAGGAGTGATCCATATCACTGATTCATTGAGTTCCAACGTTGGTGGACCATGGTTGAAAAGTCTCCTTGATAGAACATCTTAACCTTTCAATTTGTAGCCTGAAATTTGATAATTAGTAACAGGAATCCAGCAAAAGTGAACTGAAATGAGGCTAATCATCTTGATCACTGAACTATGAAATGTAAGTGTACGGACTGAAACCCAAGTATACAATGCATATTGTTGGCCCATGATCTTATGACCTGGAAATAATCATTGGAATTTTCCTTCGAAATACAAAGAAGACATTTTTTTAATCAATTTAAATGTAGTGAGATCCGTTTATTGAATTGTAGCAGTGAATTCCTTTAATGTGATCATTCCCAAGTCTCCAAATGAGGTATCATACAATGACATGCTCCAAATATCTACACTTTGATCAGCTTTGCAGTTTTGTACAAGTGGGACCCAAGGTTCACATGTCCAACTGGTTGAGAATGGGTCACATTGGTTTCTAATGCAAGAAGATTCTCTTGAGCAGGAAAATGCTATGACTTCCAATGGCGGTCTGAAGTTGATATAATTAAAAAAAAAACAATAAAAAATGAAATTTAAAAAATTGAAGTTGATATAAAAATGAGCTTTTATTAAACTCTAGGATTTATAAAAATGAGGTCATTTGGTACCTGAACATCTTGAATTTCACCCTCAGGAAACCTTTAAGCTGCAAAATTTAGAATTGAGGCTCAGTTTTTAGAACAACTAAAAAGCATAGGAGATTTCGGATATGTCAAACTCATACCTAACAGAGAAGGCAACAACTTGCTTTTCCTCCTGAGACCCTTTCAACTGACCATTAACTTGGACATACATCCCATTACTAACAATAGGGGGCAAAGGTAAATATATACTATCTCAAATTAAGGCTCAGCTTTGATGTCAATATATGACAAACATTTCTCATTTTGATAATTAGAATGAAAGATAAAGAGCAATTGTATAAATGGAAATCAACCAATCATGAAACACTAATAGCCAAAGTGAATCTTATCATTGTCTAATCAAATTCAATGGTGTGCAAAAAGGTTCTTAAACACATCAAATTTCATTTTATGATCCTTGGCCAACAAATTAAATCAGATAAATGTGCATCCAATATCCTCTTGTGAAAGTTCAACAGAAGTCAAATCTGCTTTTTTTCTATGTAAAATAACTCAGGCCATGCAATTTTTTGCACAACAAAAATACAATTCAGGTTGTACAATTTTCTGCACAAATATAGCTATCGGATTAAATCTAAATCTTTGTACAATGGGAAGTACAGAAACAAATCTAAATTTCTGCACACAGAAAGTAAAGTTCAGATTGCACTTGGTGTACATGAGAAACTACAAAAGCAAACTTCAAAGCTGCATGCACAATTAAGGTTTATATTGTGCAGTTGTTGGAAGTAAATCCGAAATCTTGCTCGCACGAATAAAGTTCAGATTACACATAGATCAGATTGCACAAAACTCCGATTACACAGAGTTTAGATTTGCACAGAGTTCAGCTTGTATGAGTTCGAATTGCACAAAAATGCACAAAAATCAGGTTGTACAGAATTCAGATTGCACAAAAATTGGATTGCACAAAAATCAGATTGTGCAGTTGCTGCACATGAGCAATCGTAGAAACCAAAACTGAATATCAGCACAAGCGAACCAAGTTCGGATTGTGGAGTTCTAGCATCAATATAATAATTTTCAAAAATCAGATTGTGCAGAATTCAGATTGCAGTGAAATTGGTTTGCACAAAAATCATATTGTGCAGTTGCTGCACACGAGCAATGGTAGAAACCAAAACTGAAAATCTGCACAAGCGAACCAAGTTTGGATTGTGGATTTCTATCATCAATATAATAATTTTTAAAAATCAGATTGTGCAAAATTTAGACCAAGTTGGTTTGCAGATTGCACAGAAATTTGTTTGCACAAAAATCAGATTGTGCAAAAATCAGATTTTAGACCCTTGTGGCGGACCCTACAAATACCCATTTGGTTAACCACCACTGAGGTTTTGTAACCCTCATAAGTGAGAGTATAAATGACCTCCTACACCCCCAAAGTGGGTCCCATGTGATCGGTGAACAACGCCCAAAATGGGGCCAGCAATAGTTGTGCAGAAACTGTGCAGAAATTCCAAGTACCCATATTGGGCCTTGCACCATAAATTCTAGGCACACTTTCAGCAGGCCCCACCTTAGGGGTTTTGATGCCCATACATAGGGCTATCAAAATGTCACATCCTCTTGCCCAAAGTGGACCCCATGTGATCGTGAATCAGACCCAAAAATGGGCCCGGCCAATTTCTGCACAACATGAAAACTGAAAATCTGTTCTAACTAATTGGGGTCAGCTTCATGAATCCCTTTCCACCATCCTAACTAATTGGGAACATCAATCATGGTAAGCCTTATACCAACTAATTGGGGTCAGCTTCATGAATCCTTTCCCACCATCCCAACAATCATGGTATTCAAAGAGATAACATCTGGTTGGGACATTTCACCAAACACACGGTGGGCATCCTGGACGTATCTGCATTTGCAGTACATGTTGGCCAAGCTGTTGGAAGGAAGAGAGCAGTTTCGAGTATGGTCTTGAGTATTCGAGAATGTATAGAATGAATAGGGTTTTTTTCACCTGATCTTCCTTTAAGTTTCTCAGTAATGAGATTCTAGGTCTGAGTACCATATTGGGCAACAAGCTCTTTGAGCTCGGCATCTTCAGCTGGCCTCCAACGGCCTCTAGCAGAGAGCTTGGGGTACTGCCGCCTACCTACAAAGCACACCTATCGTCAGAAACTTAAGGCAAAAGAAAAAAGAAAAAGAAAAAGAAAAGAGGAGAAGGAAACGACTACATACCTCGCTGGTGGATAGAGATTGTTGGTAGAGAGTCGATGAAGACAAATCGCCGGTAGAGAGCCGTTGTCAAAAGGATCAACAAAGGAGATCTATTGCCGTTTGGGTGGTGAGAGAGAGAGAGAGAGAGAGAGAGAGAGAGAGAGAGATGAAGGCAGGGCTGGAATTTGGGGTTTCGGGCGGGGTTGGGATTTGGAGATTTTATTTCTGGCGGGAGTAGGGACGCGGATTAGCTACTGGCAGGTTGGAGTAGCGATTTTAGCTACTGAAGTGATGTCATCATGTTTTGTGGGCTTCAGCATGATGTATGTGTTGTATCCAAACCATCCATTCGTTGGGAGAAATCATTTCAAGGCATGAATCAAAGAACGAGGCAGATCCAAACCTTAAGTGGACCCCACCACAGAAAACAGTGGGGAAGTGACATCCGCCGTTGAAAACTTCTTAGGGACCGATTAAGTTTTCGATCAAGCTGATATTTGTGTTTTACCTTCCTCCATGTCCGTGTGAACATATAAACAGGTTGGATCTCGAATAAACATCATGGTGGGCCTAGGAAGTTTTCAATGGTGGATGTCACTGTCCCCACTGTTTTATGTGGTGAGGTCCACTTGAGATTTGGATCTGCCTCATTCTTTAAGTCATACCCTAAAATGGTCTCTCCAAATGGATGGACGGTGTGAATACAACACATACATCATGCTGAGGCCCACAGAACATGGTGACGTCACTTTAATAGCGAGATTCGCTACTCAACCTGTCAGTATTTAATCTACGTCCCGGGAGTAGGGTTTTCAGCGATTTGGGTAGGGACATACTGCCACTATCCAGGGGCTAGTGGTCGGTGCTCTATGGGCCCCACCAAGATATATGTATTTTATCCATGCCGCCCAGCCATTTTTACAGATCATTTTAGTACTTCATCCATAAAACGAGGCAGTTCTAAATCTCAGGTGGACCACAACAAGGTCAAACAGTAGTGATTTAAATGTCTACCATTAAAAACCACGTCCTAGGGCCCACTGTAATGTTTACTTCACATCCAACCTATTAATTAGGTCACACTTCACATCCAATATTTTGTGGACCCCACCATGATGCATGTGTTGTATCCACACCGTCCATCCATTTGGAGAGATCATTTTATGGCATGTGCCAAAGAATGAGTCAGATCCAAATTAGGAGTGGACCCCACCACAAAAATTGGTGAAGATTGAACGCCTACCATTAAAAACTTCCAAGGGCCATAGAAGTCTTCAGCCAAGCTGATATTTGTGTTTTCCCTTCGTTAATGTTTGTGTTAACTTATGAACAAATTGGATCTCAAATTAACAATCATGGTGGACCCTAAGAAGGTTTCAGTGGTGGGCGTCACTCTCCCCATTGTTTCCTGTGGTGGGTTCACTCGTGCTTTAGATCTACCTCATTCTTTGGTGCATGCTCCAAATTGATCTCCCCAAATGGATGGACGATGTGGCTACACCACATACATCATGGTGGGGCCCACAAACACCGTTTCCTATCATGTGGTCCACCTGAGATTTGGATCTACCTAATTTTTTGGACCACATCCTAAAATGGGCTAGAAAAATGGATAAACCACATGGATAAACATCAAATCATTAAGGTGGTCGCAAGGTAAGGGATTAGGAAGGTGCATCATTGGCTCAAATCGAGCGATCATCAGTAATGCAGACTATTCAATCATCGATCGAGAACTTAATGAAACGATTTACATTGGTTTGTATAGTTCAATCGTTGATTGGATGTTGCTCAGATGGTCGACAATACTTTGCATCGTCTGATCATTGATTAAGAGGTCAATCGGGTAACCATCAGTGATGTGCACTATTCGATCGTCGATCGGGGACTTGTTGAAATGATCTACGATGGTTTTCATCGTTCAATAAAAGATTGGATGTTGATTGGATGGTTAACAATACTTTATGTCGTCCGATCGTTGGTTAGGAGGTCGATCGGGCGATCGTCAGTGATGTACACCATTCGATCGTCGATTGGGGACTTGATGACACGACCTATGGTGGTCTATACCGTTCGATCGTTGATTAGAGGTTGATCAAATGGCTGACATCACTTTGTGTCGTCCGATGATTGATTGGGAGGTCGATCGAGTGATCATTGGTAATGCACATTGTTCGGTTGTCAATGGAGAACTTAATGAAATGATCTATGTTGGTTCGTACCATTCGATCGTTGAGCGGAGGTTGATCGAATGGTCGACAACACTTTGTGTCGTCTCATCATTGATTGAGAGGTCGATTGGGCAATTGTCAGTGATGTGCATTGTTCAATCGTCGATCGGGGTCTTGATGAAGCGATGTACGATGCTTTTTACCATTCGCTGGAGGATTGGAGGTTGATCGGATGGTCGATAGCACTTTTTGTCGTCCGATCGTTGATTGGGAGGTCGATCGGGGTGATTGTCGTTGATGTGCACCATTCAATCATCGATCGAGGACTTGATGACATGATATATGGCGGTTTATATTATTCGATCGTTGATTGGAGATTGATTGTATGACACATTTCTTGGATTTTCATGAGGTCAGTGAGTCGCAGTGCAATTTTGAACAATTTTTTCTTAATTTTTTTTTTTAAATCTCAGTCTTTTTTAAAATCCCAATTGTTTTTTTTTTTCCGAACTTTTGAACTTTTTCAAACTTATCATAAAACGTTTTTTTCAAAATAATCAATTTTATTCAAACATATCAATTTTTTCAAGATGTAATTTTTTTAAATGTTTTTTTTTTCCAAATTTCAATTGTTTTTTTCAAAATCTATTTTTTTTCAAACATTACAAAAAAAAATTCCAAACTTTTAAACTTTTGCTTTTCTCACAATCACAATTTTTTAAAATATTTAACATCATTATTGCAATTATAGGAAATTTTGGGCTCATACCATAAAATAATTTGAAAAAATGTATGGATGGTGTGGATAAAACACATACATCATGGTAGGGCCCATAAAGCACCGATCAGTACTAACTAGTAGCTAGTCAGGGTCACTAGCCAATCCATACACTCTACTTTAACCGTGTGAGTACCAAGTTGAAATATTTTATGTATATTATATATCCCGTTCATCTATTCTTAAATATCATTTTATGATGCCATACCAAATCTCAAGGCTTAAAATCTAAATCTCAACAACTAAATTAGAGTTTAGGGTCCAATGACTGCACATTTCTTAGATTTTCATGAGGTCAGCAAGTCCCAATGCAATTTTGAACAAAACATTTGTATCAATTTAGAATTTTCATCCAGTAATTACTTTATTCTACTCATCAATATCTTCGATTTGACTAGTCACTACTCACCTTGATCGGATTTCGAATGAGAAAGATATTAGGCTGACAAAATTGATCAACAATATGATGGGTCATATCTTGCAATCCAACAGTTAGATTTGACTAAAATTTAATCTAAACGTCTGAAGTCATTTACTATTCAATCTTGACCGATCAGATTGTCCAAAATCTGTCTAGATCTAGACAAACTAATCGTGCCCATTTAAAGAGTGTTTTGGACGGATCTAATTTGTTTCATGTCAGATTGGGCTGAATTTTGTTCTATAACCTATTCAGGATGTTCCAAATATATTTGACCGTTCAGATCAACTTTACGATTACCTGATTATAGAATTTAATCAATCTCATCATTATAAGTTATTCTTGTAATTACACATCATTATACTTAGGCCCTCATTTTTTGTAGAAGTGAATTAACTTGTGGGTATGCATAAACCAATATGATAAACTCAATGACTGTAATTTTTTACTTTCAACCATTCAATAAATGTCCACTAGTAAATTTTGTTCACTCATTTCAAATTTCTTAATTTTTTTCAATCTCAAAAAAATATTTTTAAATATTTTTTTTCAAACATTTCAATTTTGTCAAAAAGCTCAATTTTTTTTTTCAAAATCTCAGTCTTTTTTAAAATCCAAATTGTTTTTTTTTTTTCCAAACTTTTAAACTTTTTCAAACTTATCATAAAACATTTTTTTTCAAATTTATCAATTCTATTCAAACATATCAATTTTTTCAAGATGTAATTTTTTAAAATGTTTTTTTTTTAAATTTCAATTGTTTTTTTCAAAATCTATTTTTTTTTTCCAAACATTGCCAAATAATTTCCAAACTTTTAAACTTTTTCTTTTCTTGAAATCAAAATTTTTTAAAATATTTAATTTTCTTATTCAAAATATTAATTTTTCTGTCAAAACCCCAGTGATTTTTTAAATCTCAATTTTTCTCAAATATCGCCCATTTTCTTCTTTCAAAATCCTAGTTTTCTTTATAAAACGTTAGCTATTTTTTTTTTAAATCATAATTTTTTTAAATGTTGGATTTTCAAGAATTCGACGGTTCTAGGCCGTCGATGCTTTAAAGGCGCTATAATTGACGGCTTTAGACCGTCGATTTTTTTCGTGCGTAAACGAAAATTTTCGCGCGTAAACGAATTTTTTCGCGCACTAATTTCCGGCTGTGCTAATTCGACGGTCCTTAACCGTCGAATGTAACGCCCTAAATTCGACGTCTTTGGACCGTCGAATTTTTCGCGTGTTAAATTCGACTAGATAATTCGACTGTCAGTAACAGTCGAATTTTAGGTCGTAAATTCGACGATTCTGGACCGTCGAATTTTTTCACACGTTAATTCGACTGAGCTAATTCGACTGTCACTAACAGTCGAATTTAAGGTCCTAAATTCGACGTCTTTGGACCGTCGAATTTTTTCTAGGGTTAATTTCGACTGAGCTAATTCGACTGTCACTAACAGTCGAATTTCAGGTCCTTAATTCGACGGGTCTGGACCGTCGAATTTTTTCGCGGGTTATATTCGACGGTTATGGACCGTCGAATAAATTCGACGGTTCAGGACCGTCGAATGACGGAGTCGAATTTAGCGCTTTTTCACGTAGTGATAGGCCATTGAAAGCGGGAAGTTCGGCCTTACCTTTATAGTCTCGATTAGCGCAATCTCCACGTCCATTCCCATCTACATGTTGCTGAGCAAGGAGATTCTCGACATCCTCATAGCTGACATCTGAATCCTTTATGGTAGACCAACGAGTTGCCGTTGGAAGAGCCTGACAGAACATTGCATTATTTTGGACTGCGATCATAAGCAGTTGCGGGCCGCCCTGAGCTTGGCACGGAGCTAAAGCTGTTGCGATCTGATTGAGAGATGCTTGTAGCCCTTGCATAGACATCTCAAACGATCGCTTAAGACCCTCCATATTCTCCGCAAGGTATTGAGTCCCCTGATCATCATTAGCGGGATTGTTGACACGTCCATCACTAGATGACATCCTCTCGAGGTTGTTCCTCGCTCTGATAGTATACTAACTTGGCGTAGATGTTAGCAAGGTGGAATCGATCATCGTCTCTTCCACAGATAACTAATCTGAATCCACGGATCTCTTGAGAATCCCTAACTAGGACTTCCTTGATTTCTTAAGGGGCACTTGAAGAACACGAGCCAACAGAGATAAATCTTAAAAGAACTTTATTAAAATTGAGTAATTAATCTATAACAATGAAAGTATAAGTGTTTAAATAGCCTAACAATCAATAAGAAAACCCTAAAGATGAGATTAGTATTCTTCCTAAAAAAAATGGAAGAAAGTAAATTAAAAATGCAAACTTCTTGTAGAAATCTACGATTCTGTCACCTGGTCACCAAGGGGCTACGATCGGTCCTAATTGAGTTGTGACCGGTAGCCACCCTTGGGCGACAGGTTGCAAAACGACTACGATTGTCTTGAGAGCTCAGCTTGATTTTTCTTGAATTTGTGACCGTTCGTGTGGAGTGGTCGACCGGTCACCAGAGGAACCGAACTGTCCATAGAGTTTATCTAGGGTCCTGACTATATAAATTAGATCGGTCGCGGTCCGTGGGCGACTGATCGCCTGCAATGGTGCGACCTGTCGGCAAGGGCTACCACATGTCATTTTTCCTGACCTTTGTCTACTTCTTTCCATCCTTCCTTTTATACGTCTGGACCATGTATTCTAGGGCTAGCCTCTCTATATCAGGGGGGTGAATAGGACCACTTAAACATTTATGCTTGCTTAAAATTAATTTATCAATTCAAATCAATTAAGCAGTTAACACTTAGGCTTCCAAGCCAAGTGGAAACATAGACTACAAATGATTTAAGTAATTAAAACAATTAAGTTCTTAACATTCAATCCATTCAAGCATACATATAATTCACAAATTAAACTAACAATGCATGAATAAAAATGTGCTTAAATAACAATCACAAACACAAGCATGTATTAGCCTACACTTTATCTAAGTGGTAGTAACCTTATGAACGGTTTGGATAGCTTATAATCATCGTGGTTGGCTCCAGTAAGGTTTTAGCAATGGAGGTTTGTGTTCCCACCATTTAATGTATAGTACACATGAGTTTTCACCTGCTTGAATCATGTCCTATTGTGATCTTAAAACACTAATGGATGGAGTGGTTTTGTGACGTGAATCTTTATGGGCCCACATTATTTCCTACTACACGAACTTTCTCGGCCAGGATCACATTGCAAGCAATTTGTGTTGGGTAAAGACACCAAAGCAGTGCCTTTAATCTGGGTTGCATATGGTGCTCTATAGGGCTCCACCATAATGTATGTGTTTAATCCATACCGTCTATCCATTTTTCCATATTATTTTAGAGCATGAGCCAAAAAATGAGGCAAATCTAAGTCTTGAGTGGACTACACCACATGAAACAGTGGTGATGAACGCTCACCATTAAAAACTTCTTGTGGGCTATAAAAAGTTTTGGATTAAGCTGATATTTGTTTGTTCCCTTTATCCATGTTTGTTTGACCCATCAACGGGTTGGATGAAAAATAAACATTATGGTGGGCATTAAGGTGGGCCCTAGGAAGTTCTTAACGGTGGTAGTTCAATCACCATTGTTTCCTATGGTGTGGTCCACTTGAGATTTGGATATGCCTCATTTTTGTCTCATGCCCTAAGCTGATTTGGAAAAATAGATGCATTGTGAGGATATATCATGGTGGGTCTCACAGAACACCCACCAGTAACAAAGTCCCTATTACTATAGAGTTGGTTTGTTTAGTTTTTTTCTTCCTCTTTTAGTTTTTTTTTTTTTTTTTATAATAACATATATTTACATCTAGGTACCTAGTTAATTCTCATTAAGCAACCTCATTAATTGATGGGCAGTTTTGTTCGTTGGGATAGGAGGGCTGGCAGTAGAAGCAAAGCTGAACTCAAACAGCAAATTGAATCAAACAAGCAACATAATGCAATCAATACACACAAGAAGCAATCTGAATTTTATGTGGAAAAACCCCTCACAGGAAAAAAACCACGATACAAAGCAACACCAATCCACTATGATATTAGAAGTTACAAGAAATCGAATAAACACAACCCATATCATAGCCTATAAGAGAAATTCCAAGCTAACAAAGCTAATTCTCACATGAGAAGGACAAACCCATCCCTTTCCCTCATCCCAGAGAACTTCAAGCTTCCCCCTAACTCTTTCTCTTGCCCTAGAACCCTCTCAATCCCTTTAGGAAAGCTTGGCCCATTGGCGACAACCCTAATCTAGGATTACATCCCCTTAAATAAGAGAAAATCGAAATTAAAAACACCTTAGGCAATAAACCGCGCAAGAAACCAAGTCCAACAAGGAAACTGCCGGCCGAATGCCCAAAAAGAGCTCCAGCAGCTTTGCTGCCTTGTTCCACCATGATCGATCGGTCAGTTGGCCGGTCAGTAGCCTCCATGCATGGGATTTGAGGCGTCCAATCCCAACAAACTCCACCACGACTCAAATCTTCATGCAACACCTTGCCACGCACCATCTTCAATATCTACTCTGTCATCATCATAGCTTTACTGCTTCTCATGCCTCATCGACTTCATCCTTGCACCTTCGCTCATGTGGCCCTTGCACATACGCCACACACGAGCAATCGTGGATCCCGTTGTCGATCCCGCTGCTCCACCATGAATAGCGCTCCCGATCAAACCTGATCGCAGTGAATGGACCTGATTGAGATATTGACGTATTTATCCACCTTCTTCCACTCTACTTCTTTCATAGATATTGATCGCTTTCCATGTTTTTCTTTCACGAAATCATTTTCTACATCGAATCTCATGCTAGAAGACGTTATTGATGCCTCACCTTAGATTCTCTCTGCCTTCTTCCCAACTTTTAGCTCTGATACCACTTGATAGGGTTAGAAGCCCTGCAACGGAAGCAATCAAAGCAGGCGAGGAAAAAACCACAATGGCAATCACACAAGCAAATCACCCACACATAGACAATCCAAATTTTACGTGGAAAAACCCCTCATGAGTAAAAAACCACGGCATAAAGCGACACCAATCCACTATGATATCAGAAGTTACAAGAGATAGAATAAACACAACCTATATCACAACCCACAAGAGAAATTCCAAGGTAACAAAGCTAATTCTCACATGAGAAGGACAAACTCATCAATTTCCCTCATCCCAGAGAACTCCAAGCTTCCCATAACTCCTGCTCTTGTCCTAGAACCCTCTCAATCCCTCTAAGAAACCTTGGCCCATTAGCGGCAACCCTAGTCCCGAATTACATCCCCTTAAATAAGAGAAAACTGAAATTAGAAACTCCTAGCATAATAAACCACGCAAGAAATCAAGTCCAACAAGGAAATTGCCGGCCGGATGCCCAAAAAGAGCTCCAGCAGCTTTGTTGCCTTGTTCCATTGTGACCGACAGGTCGGCCGGCCGGTAAGTAGCCTCCATGCATGGGATTTGAGGCGTCCAATCCCAACATTGTCATTTTAGGAAAAATCGATCTTTAACTACGCACGTTGGAGAAAACTGATGGAAGTAGTCCATTTGACAACAATTTGATTAATAAGGTAGTTTAATAAAAACTTAATTTGAAAAAGTATTGGGATGTAAATATCATATTAATGAGGTACCTTTGTAAAATTCCCTTTATTACATTATTCCATGGGCAATTCGTGATGTATGAATTAGAATCCCCAACAATTATCAATACTTCAAATTATATTTTTTCTTTTTTCATCGTCGTATCAGAGAATTTAGTCTGAAGCTCTTGATTCTCTTTACTAAATTCTGACGACAGAGCAGGATCGCTCGTGCACAAAGTTCGCACCATTTTCCCGAAATTTCGGTTGTACGCACCATATCTCGCAGCGGTTGTACGCACCATATTGCCCTCGCTGCCCTGTCGCAGCATCTCAAACCCCCTTCCCGACACCAAATTCTCAAGTTCCCAACCCATCCCCTGCCTCGTCCTCTTCCTGCATCCCGGCAGCATCCCAACCTATCATCTTTCTACACCCAGATCCCGATACGTTAGCCATGGCTGACACCCAACAACATCATCTCCAGCAACAGCCCTTATCCAAGATCTGGTAAAACCCAAACATCCGTCGCATCCCACACGCTCATCAGCAGCCCAAGGGCCTCACTCTGCAACCCATTCTCCAACCAGCATTTCTAGTGCCCCACAACAACACTCCAAGGGCCATCACGGCGCACCATTCTCACCGAAATCATCTCACCCAACCGTCTCTATAGCAGCCTTAAACCGGCACTTGCCCGTCGTTGAATCCGGCTCCCATCGGGCCACCAACCTTGTTCCATCGCAGAGCACTGCCCCGACCCACCTTGATTACGGAGCATCATTGCTCCTTCATTGTCACCGCTGACCCTGCATGCTGAACCCATCCGTGCATCACTACTGATTGTTGGTCCTGTTGGTTTCCAGAGTGGGTGGCCATTGTCGACAGATGAACCCCCTCGATTCCGGCGCCATCGTCGTGATCAAACCCCGGGTCTTTGGATTCTTCACCATCGACGACTGCCCATCCATTGCCTGCATTTCCTGCATCTCCATTCGCACCACCGCATGGTATTTCTTAGACGCTCGCTGTTGGAAATGAATTTGCCGTCGCCGTGGACCACCGCAGGAAACAGTGATTCAACCGCACCATTAAAAACATTAAAAACTTCTCGGGGGCCACAGAAGTTCTGTATGAAGCTGATATTTGTGTTTTCCCTTCATCCAGGTCTTTGTGACCTAATCAAGTTTAATGGTAATAAATAAACATTACAGTGGACCTAGCAAGTTTTTAATTGTGGGTGTTCAATCACCACCTTTGGTGTGGTACAGCTGAGAATTTGATCCGGCTCATTTTATGTCTCATGCCCTAAAATAATGATCCAAAATAGATGAACCGCATGGATAACACATACATCATTGTAGGGCCCACACAGCACAGTCTGGTGGCGGTGGTGGTGTCAATCCGTATGAGCAATACGGGCTGGGCTTGGGCTAAACTATTTTGGCCCGTCACAGGCTTAGGCTGAATATGGGCTGAAGCTGATTAACGCAGGTCAGGCTTGGACAGAGCTTAGCCTGAAGCTAACCCTGGCCTGTTAAGACCCTTACTAATTGGGATTGATGCCATAAACAACTCCACATGGGAACCTAGTTGACCATGCACTTCGTCAACCCGCTCCCCTGCTGCCTCGCCGCCGCGCAACAACCCCACTGCCTTACTACCTCACTATCCTGTTGCCCTGCCGGCACAGTTCTGTTGTCCTACTGCATTGTCCTGCAACCCTTCACCAACATCACCTATTCCACCAACCACTGCCTTGCAACCTCAGCGGCAACCATCAATCTCAAACGATCTCTGGAGAACTTTGATCTTCTCCACTAAATATTGTATTTCCTGATCACAGTCAGTGGGATTGTTTCCTCGATCTTCATTACATGCCATCTTTCGGAGCTGGGCTGGGCTGTTAGAAGCCCCAAATAGTCCAGCGAGCTGGCTGTCTTTTGGTCTGAAATCGAGCGGTCCAAGGACCGGTTGTGACCGATGCTCAAAGTGGACGACCGGTCGTTAAACCCTGTAGGTTGGAGTTTTTGTTAAGCCTTGACTCCTTTCAAGTCTTCCTTTGGTGCATCTTCTTCAAGTCTTCCTTGTAGACCTCAGTAACCTCCTCTACATAAAAAACCATGTGAGAGGAGACATATGGATCCACCAGAATTTCTAAACAGCCTAATATTTAGCCTGGCCTTTCATCCAGACTACATCAATAGCCTGAATGGACTGGATTTTATATATACAACACTATGGGCCCTCCATGCAAATCAAGATTGGAGGTTCTCTCCAACCTGTTCCCTGTTGCGCGGCCCACCTGATTTACTGACGAGACTGATTTTAGGGGTCTGCAGAGAACATGCTCCGACTCATGTTATGGAAGGATTTGATTTTATGCACGCATCACATCACGTGGCCCCGCATCTTCCTGGAACCACCTTAGCTCACCGTGGTACTAGTACAGGTGGAGCCCTCCTTTCATTGTAGTATCACGGTGACGTCATAGGTTGGCCAAGTTGGACTCAGATTGCAGGTTGCTATAGACTTTCATAAAAGATAGATGAGTTTCCGTTCCAGGTTTTTGAAATTTAATCCTGGCATATGATTAACAATTTACAAATATACAGCTAAGGAGAAAACCTAAAGGGAAATATTAATATTCTAGTGATTAAAGAATTACGATCTTCTAATCTGGAATGATTTCGAATCAAATTGGTAAAAGATTGGTCCATTTTGTCAAAGTTCTCAAGCCAACAAGTCCAACCATGCATTTACCCAGCAGATGACATTGTCAATGTTGCCTGGTCGAAAAGTCCAACCATGCACTTACCCAGAAATGGGTGGTTAGAATAATGATACTCGACGTCTGCGGTCAGAATGGATGCTTCTCTTACCTAATGATCAGTCGCAGGAGGAAAGACTAATGAATGTGATAGATACTCCTTGACATGCGTGTTGCCTTCTATGGGTACTGAATCTGGACGAGAGTTTAGCTGGTCTAAACGGACTCGGACACGGCAGTGACCACTCCGGACCTCGGTACTGGTTGGTGCTATGTGGCCCCACCATGATGTGTGTATTTCATCCACTCTGTCCATCCATTTTGCCTTCTCATTTTAGGTAATGAGCACAAAAATGAGGCAGATATAAATCTCAGGTGGTCCACACATAAGGAAACAGTGGTGATTGAATGCCCATCATTAAAATCTTCCTAGGGCCAACTATAATGTCTATTTGACATCCAACATGTTGATTAGGTCACAATCATCTATTTTTTTTTTTTTTTTTTTGGCAGAGTGGTAGGAGCACACCATCCATAACTTTTTTTATTTTCTAAATAAATGTAAAATCACTTAAGCGGGCACCACAGAAGAAACAGGCCTCGCCTGTGTAAAATTCCACGAACATGACCAGCAAAATCTACAGTAAAAATGACCTGAAGCCACCATAGAAACCAGCAGCCAGAGCCACACCAATCACGTCCCTATCTTTTCGTTGCCGGACACCATCAGGCCCAACAGTAATAGAGGGAATGGAATCCTCTACAACACCTGTTTTACTAGGGGCCTAAAACACCCAAGTCAGTGGGGCCCACCATTCTATATATATGTAAAATCCACTCCACCTATCAGGTTCAATCCTTGATGTTAGGCTCGAAGAGTGAACGTCGGCTAGATCAACAGCTCAGATCTCATGAAAAAGTGTGCCAACCATAGGTTTGTGGGTGGGGCCACTATGGTGTGTATCTTTTATCAAATCAATTAACTAGACGTAACTCAAGGGAAGTTTAGAAAAAAATAATAAATAAAATGGCATGATACAAAACTCAGGGGCGCATTGTGTGAACTTTAGGCAGTTTTAGAAGAAATTTTATGTTGTTGCTATTGATGTGGACCATATAAGTTGTTAATTAGGCTTAGCTTGTGTATATAGTCCAAATGACAATTCTGGAGTATGGACGGAGTGAATTTTACATATATAACATGGTCGACCATACAGGGCTTGGATGTTTCACCCCCCTCTAAACAGGTGTTGTAGACAATTCGGGTCGACAGATGTGAGTCCTGCTTTCATTGCTGCCGGACCAGAGGCTAGAGTCTAGACATCCTTTGGGAAGCCTTGCCTCTGAATTCCCTCAGGTCTCCACTTAAAGGGAAAGTGTTCCATTTGGTACCAAGGTGTGAGATCCAAGCCGTCCATCGGATGGGCTCCATATTGTAGATTCGCCCATGCTGGTCCACTTACCAGATGGGATACCATTTACAAAATCATGCTGGTCCACTTACCAGATGGGATACTACTTACAAAATCAGGCTGGTCGATATAAGGTCAGGTTTTAATTTTATTGAAGTGCCACACCATGGTTCAGTGATCAAAACCATTGATTTGTGGAACCTCGCCTAGATGGCCCATTGCCAAAATGAAAATCCAATGTGTTGAATAGTTAGCCTCTTCCAGGTGAATGTGAACATTTTAATTTGTTTGTTAACGGTAAATTTGTACTGCCGCTATTGAAGTGTTATGATATTTCCATCTGGGAGGTTTTTGGTGTATGGCTGTCTACAACAGCGAGGCCCATCATATCATCGGTTTAGCTCACTAGCTATTCTCCAATGGTAGGCCCAGAATTGTATAATTCATCGGCCAGCAATGAGGACAAACCTACCAAAATCCTGTACCACATCGTTTGTACTAAAACAAACCCAGCTTTTTAGGGCCACCAGGTTGTGCGTGCGACATTCGGTATGTCCAGGTGTACTTAAAACACAGGTTGGCAAGGCTCATCCCACTATAAAATCGAGGCATCCTGACCTAATTAAACCAAAGTCACAGCACTACCAAGCAAAGTCCAGACATGTCCTCAAAGAAATCTCTTCTCTCTCTCCTCTTCTTACTACTAATAGTTTCTTCCAATGAATCTGAGGAAGCAAAAGCTCTCCTCAAATGGAAAGCCAGTCTCTCTAAAAAAGAGGCTCTCCGTTCATGGTCCTTAATTCCCATTGCCAATGCTTCTGCCACCCAAGAGAGCTCTCCATGCAACTGGACCGGAATCTCATGCGATCATGGACGAAGCGTTGTTGAAATAAACCTTTGGAATACGAGCTTACGAGGTATGCTTGATAATTTTTACTTCTCCTCCTTTCCCAACCTCATCAACCTCAATCTCAGCCAAAACTCACTCCATGGAACCATTCCAACCCAGATCGGTTCTCTTTCAAAACTTGTCTTGCTTGATTTGTCAGCCAATCAACTGTCGGGTGCCTTGCCTCCTTCACTAGCTAATCTTACTCGAATTCTAGAACTCGACCTTTCTGATAATATGATAACTGGTGAAATATCCCCTCATTTCTTCGCCAATTGGACCAGACTCATCTCCCTTCAACTCTATACCAATCAACTCACCGGAGAAGTTCCATCAAGATTAAGCCTTCTGAGAAATCTCTGCCACTTGGACCTCTCCGAAAATCGGATAGTCGGTTCGATACCTCCAGAAATAGGAATGCTTAAAGATCTCCTCACCCTAAGACTGCACAGAAAACAATTTCACAGGCTCCATCCCTCCATATCTGGGTAATTTAAGCAGCCTAACTACACTCAGACTGACTCATAATCAGCTCACTGGTCCAATCCCTTCTTCCCTTGGAAATTTGAGAAGCCTAACCAAACTCTACCTACCTAAAAATTATCTCAGTGGTCCAATCCCTCCAGCTTTTGGCAATTTGAGCAACCTTACTTCACTCTCTGTACGCTCTAATCAATTATCTGGTCCAGTACCCACAGAAATATCAAACCTAACACGTTTGGAGATACTCACTTTGGTTGGCAACAATTTTTCAGGCCACCTGCCTCAAGTATGCCAAGGCGGATCACTCAGACGCTTCGCTGCGCAAAGAAACCATTTCACTGGCCCCATACCTGAAAGTCTGAGAAACTGCACCACCTTAATAAGAGTTCGGCTCGAACATAATCAGCTCACTGGAAATATATCCCAAGCTTTCGGAGTATATCCTAATTTAGAGTACATTGACCTGAGTTACAATAGATTGCATGGTGAGCTGTCGCCTAATTGGGGAGAATGTCGAAACCTAACACTACTAAAAATCTCCAACAACAGTATTACTGGTACAATTCCGCAGCAAATTGGGCAATTGAGTAGGCTACAAGTGCTTGATCTTTCATCGAACAACTTAGAAGGAAAGGTTCCTAGCACCCTTGGGTTGTTGTCTATGCTCTACAAGTTGAGTTTAAAAAATAACCAACTATCCAATTGGGTACCAGGTGAAATTGGAAAACTATCCAATTTGGAGATTCTTAGCCTATCCAAGAACAAACTCAGTGGGCCAATACCTCAACAACTGGGGGACTGTTCCAAATTATGGTATTTGAGCATGAGCAAGAATTATTTGAATGGAAGCATTCCGTTTCAGATAGGCAATCTAGTAGGCCTACGGTATACATTGGATCTCAGCCATAACTTCCTTTTGGGAGAGATACCCGGGCAACTTGGAAAACTGAACATGTTGGAAAGGCTAAATCTCTCCCACAATTTTCTCTCTGGCACCATCCCGTCGTCTTTCAAAGGGATGATCAGTTTATCTTCCATCAACTTTTCAGACAATGATTTGGAGGGCCCTCTCCCTGATGGCAAAGCCTTTCGTCTGGCTCCGTTGGAGGCATTCGTAGGAAACAAAGGTCTATGTGGTGAAGTGAAAGGTATGTTACCATGTAATTCATCTGCAATAAATCCAGTTGGCAGAAAGAAAGACCACAAAGCTATGGTCTTCATCATTACTCCCATTGTGGCAGCATTATTTCTTCTATTTGTGATTGCCCTCGTTTGTTTTATTTTTCTCCGGAAAACAAGAAATGTAGAGAAAGGGGACATAGAAATGAACAATGGAAATCTATTTGCAATATGGAATTTTGATGGAAAGACTGTGTATGAAGACATCATCAGAGCAACCAAGGATTTTGATGAAAAATATTGCATTGGGGTCGGTGGGTACGGGACAGTTTATAAAGCAAATCTACAAACTAGTCAGGTAGTAGCTATAAAAAAACTTTACCCATTAGAGGGGGGTGAAGGAGCGGACCAGAGAAGCTTTAGAAATGAGATACAAGCACTAACAGAAATTCGACATCGCAACATCGTGAAGCTCTATGGGTTTTGTTCGCATGCTCGGTGCTCATTTCTAGTGTACGAGTACATGGAAAGGGGAAGCTTAGCTTGCATCCTCAGCAGTGAAGGAGCTGTAGAGTTGGATTGGGTGAAGAGGATGAACGTCATTAAAGGCATAGCCCATGCTTTATCATACATGCACCACGATTGCACACCTCCTATAGTTCATCGGGACTTAACGAGCAACAACATTTTGTTGGATTTGGAATTTGAGGCCTGTGTCTCTGACTTCGGCACAGCTAGACTCATAAAACCTGATTCATCGAACTGGTCCGAACTTGCAGGCACTTGCGGATATGTCGCTCCAGGTATGTTGGATGGTAGCTGTATATATATCGAGCCTAATTTTCTTTGTTTCCATCCTTTTCCCTAGTGTTGGTTAAATCCTCTTCTTCTCTCGGATAGTATCATGGAATGTCTAAATGCATACTTAAGAGTGTTAAAGATCACCAAAAATGTTACTTCTATATCAATTGTTACTTTAACTTCTTGGGTGCAGAGATTGCATACACAATGAGGGTGACTGAGAAATGCGACGTATATAGCTTTGGGGTTATATCACTTGAACTCATAATGGGAAGGCATCCTGGATTTCTCTTCTCATCCTTGGCATCATCAGGTGGCCAAGAAACATTGTTAATGGATGTGTTAGATCAACGTCTCCCGCTTCCCATGCCTCAAGACAGGAAGGATATTGTTTCTGCTGCCATGTTGGCACTTGCATGCTTGCGTTCCAATCCTCACTCCCGTCCCACCATGCGGCACGTGTCGCAGGAGCTATCTGTAGGCCGGGATCCTCTTTCTGAGGCTTTCCACAAAATTACATTGTCTCAACTGTTGGATATCCAGGTATGACAAGGAAGAAAAGGAAAAAAAACCGCGGAATATGGGTAAGAGCAGTCCATCTAGTGAGCCTTTCATGAATGGTTTTTTAATATTTTAAAATAGATAAATACGCCTACTCAAGGAGCGCATCAACCTACCCCCTTGAACACATAGCAGGGAAAGTATCAATTTGGACCGTCCATCAAGTGCAGCTTATATCATTAACAAGTCACCATTCAACTTGTTTGTTGATGTAGAAGTGTGTGTATTTATATCCCTAGATGTTCCTCTTGTAGTTGTAAGTTGATATTGAAGCATTTGTCTATTCTTTTATGTTTCCTGTTGCTTGTATGTTGATACTTAAGTGCATTACATGACATTGGGACAGAAAACCAAAAAAGAGGCAGAACCAAAACTAAGGTGGTCCACACTGAATGAAACACTAAGAATGGAAACGCCCACCAGGAAGCCTTGGGGCCCACAAAAGTTTTGCATTAGGCTAATATTTGTGTTTTCAATTCATCAGTGGGAATAGCCTTACGACCTGTTTGGATGACATTAAAACATCAGGCTCTAGAAAGGTTGCTAGGTTCCCTAAGCATAGCATAGTAGTTAGAACATGCACGACTGGGTGAGATGTTTCTGTATTCGGCATTCAAACTCCTCCTTTCACCGAATTAATGCATATATATACAATCAGATACGCTGAGGGCAATAGAGCATTTCTCTTTTAAGTAATATAATTATCTTAATTATGGGGCACGGTCCAGTCACACTGGAGCCACATGGTGTATGAAGCACACCCAACCTGTCCTTAGATTCGCCACCTCTTATTATCTTCGGTTACCAAAATATAAACTGATCTAATGCTGACCGAGGCCACAACACGGGGAACCATGTAAACTCATCGGAATTTCAAAACAGCCTGATTTTTAGCCTGGCATTTCATCCAGATCACATCAATGGTCTGAATGGACAGGATTTTAAATATACAACACTGTGGGCCCTCCATCTAAATCTAGATTGGATGTTCTCTCCAACTTGTTTCCCATGATTCAGCCCACCTGATTCACTGATCAGACTGATTTTAGGGGCCTGTGGGTAACATAATCTGACTCATATTATGGACAGATTCGATTTTATGCATGCATCACGTGGGCCCTACATCTTCCCCATACCACCTTAGCTTATGGGCAGGGTGTTGGAACGTCCAAACCAAATGGACGGTACAGATTGTCCAGCAATCCTCTGGAATCTTCTTGGAATTTGAAAAGCCATGACTATTGGCATTTCCTCACGTGTGGCTGTTTGTATTTCCAAACATGGCGGCTGGTGAATTTTCACATGTTAGAAATGGATGGATTAAAAGTTGTTAATGCTATAGATTATTCTAAAATGAGGGTATATTAGGTATTTCACATAGTAGCCAGTTACTATATAAAGGGGTGTGGTGCTGTACGTTCATCGCAAGCAAAATCTAGCTAGAAAGCTATTTTCAATATAGAGTCTTTTATTCCCTTCATGTGTTGGTGATTGAATTTTCTCCCAAGGCTTTGTAAAGCCAACAAAGTGGTATCAGAGCCATCGGTCCTAGGTGCTGATTCCATAGTCTAGTGAAGATGGCCACCACTATTTAGCCCCAAATTTCGAAGTTGTCAAAAGACAACTATGAGAATTGGTGCATCCAGATGAAGGCATTGTTCGGGTCACAAGATCTATGGGAGATCGTTACCGATGGGTATGTAGAACCCACTATGGAGCAAGAAGTTGTCTACATCGCTGATCAAAAAACGGTCCTCAAAGATCAAAGAAAGAAGGATAAGAAGGCCTTGTTTCTTGCCTATCAAGGGTTGGATGAGTCCACCTTTGAACAGATCGCTGAAGCGATAACAAGCAAGCAAGCATGGGAGATTCTTAGCACCATCTTCAAAGGAGTTGATCGTGTGAAGAAGGTTTGCCTCCAAACCTTTAGAGTCGAGTTCAAGACCTCTCACATGAAGGAAGGTGAGTTAATTTCGGATTATTTTTCAAAGTTGCTAGTCATTGTTAACAACTTGAAAAGAAATGGCGAAAAGATTGAGGATGTGTGGGTGGTCGAAAAAATACTGCGATCCCTTACACCCAAATTTGAGCATGTGGTTGTGGCCATAGAAGAATAAAAGGACTTGGAAAAATTGTCCATTGAAGAACTGATGGGATCGTTGCAAGTGCATGAGCAACGAATTCAAAAAAATGTTGGACCGATGCTTGAACATATCTTGGAGTCCAAGTTTACTCCAAATGAACAAAAGAATGGCCATACACAATGAGGGGGCCGTGGCACTAGCAATCGTGCAAGAGGCAGAGGGCGTGGATATCATCCAAGCCATGAACAAATTCAACAGAAGTTTACCAATTTTCATGGAAGAGGAAATGGTAGAGGCCAATCCATGCGCGTGTGGTCGTGGAAATAAAAAAAATATTCAATGTTACAACTGCAACAAGTTCGGCCATTATGCTTCAGACTGCTAGAGCAAACCAGTAGATCAAGATGAGCATCCTAATTATGCAGAAGTATCAAATCATGAAAAGGAAGACTCCATACTTCTTCTTGCACAAGAAGACGCATGTGATCAACATGACGTGTGGTATCTCGACTCTGGTGCAAGTAACCACATGTGTGGAAAGAAGGAGCTGTTCGTGAAACTGGTAGACGATGTGCGTGGCAATGTGAGTCTAGGAGACTCATCAAAAGTTCCCGTGAAAGGTAAAGAAAAAGTTAAAATCTATCAGAAGAAGTGTGTGCTAAATTTTATCTCCAATGTGTATTACGTACCAAACATGAAAAGTAGTATCCTCAGTATCGACCAACTCATTGAGAAATGGTATGTCATACACATGGAAAACTATTCTCTCTCTATAAGAGATGCACAAGGGAGACTTGTGGCTCAAGTCCAAATGGCAAAGAATCGCATGTTTCTACTCCAAATCAACACAAAAATCGAGAAGTTTCTCTATGGAATCGTGAAAAATGATTCATGGAGATGGCATCTTCGCTTTGGGCATCTTCATTTTAGCGACTTAAAGCTATTGTCTTCATCAAGCATGGTACAGGGCTTGCCCGCTATTGAAGCTCCAGAACATGTGTGTGAGGCGTGCACATTCGACAAGCAACAAAGGAACTCCTTTCCAAGTGAAGTGTCCAGAGAGCAAAAGAATCACTTCAATTGGTTCATACTGATATTTGTGGACCACTTGAAACACCCTCTCTTGAAGGTAATAAATTCTTTATTACCTTCATTGATGATTTCAGCAGAAGACTTTGGGTGTATTGCATCAAAGAAAAATCTTCCGCTTTCATTATCTTTAAAATTTTCAAAGCTCGTGTTAAAGTTGAAAGTGGTCACAAAATTAAAGTACTCAGATTTAATAGAGGTGGAGAGTACACCTCAAATGCATTTCGAGATTATTGTAGGGAACAGGGCATTAAGCAGCAGCACACTGCAGCTTACACGCCACAACAGAATGGCATTGCGGAATGAAAGAACCGCACCATCCTCGACATGACGAGAACGATGCTAAAAGAGAAAGGCTTGCCAAAGAACTTCTGGGCAGAGGCAGTTGCATGTACTGCCTACTTGCTCAATCGATGTCCAACCAAGAGAGTCAGAAACATGACACCACAGGAGGCATGGAGTGGCTATAAACCGAGCGTGACGCACCTAAAGATCTTTGGGTGTATCGCCTACGCTCAAGTTCCAGAAGTAAGAAGAAGAAAGCTTAATGATCGTGGCGAGAAATGCATCTTCATCGGCTATAGTGAAGAATCTAAAGCCTACAAACTCTACAATCTACTAACCAATAAAGTAATGGTGAGTAGAGATGTGGTCTTTAATGAGGAAGAAGCCTGAAAATGGAACGATGAAAATCAACCAAAGATATTCAAGTCGAAACAGAAGAACAGGAAGAAAGGCATGACCGTTAAGAGCAAACGCCTATAACACCTTCTTCGGTTGCATCATTAGTTCACAAAAGCCCTGAAAGTACTCAATCAAATCAAAATTCGGCCAACTCATCCTCACCCATGGCACCTATCAAAATGAGAAGCTTAAGCGACATCTATGAGCAAACTGAAGAAATTAATCTTTTCTGCCTGTATGCAGATCATGAGCCTTTGACGTTCCAGGAGGCCATAAAAGAAGAATGTTGAAGAATAACTATGAAAGAAGAAATTCATGCCATTGAAAAGAATGATACATGGGAGCTGACTATACTTCCTAATAGCCAGAAAGTTATTGGCGTCAAATGGGTGAACAAGATCAAGCGAAATGCTGATGGTGAGATCAATCGCTACAAGGCAAGGCTCGTAGTAAAAGGATACAAACAGAAGTACGGGGTAGATTATGAAGAAGTCTTCGCTCCTGTTGCTCGCCTTGACACTGTGAAGATGATTATCTCCCTTGTAGCACATCACAGTCAGATGGTTTACCAACTTGATGTGAAATCTGCATTCCTGAATGGAATTTTGGAAGAAGATGTCTATGTTGACCAACCTTGAGGGTTTGTTATGAAAGGGGAGGAACACAAGGTGTATCAGCTGAAGAAAGCCCTCTATGGGTTGAAGCAAACTTCACGTGCTTGGAATACACGTATTGACGACTATCTTCAAGAGAACGGCTTCGCTCAATGTCCATATGAGCATGCAGTCTATGTTAAGAAAAATGCTCATGGTGATATACTCATAGCATGCTTGTATGTTGATGATTTGCTGTTTACAGGGAACAGCCAGCCAATGTTTGATGAATTCAAAAAGGCCATGTTTAAGGAGTTCGAGATGACCGACAAAGGTCTGATGTCTTTCTTTGTAGGTATCGAAGTGAAGCAACAACATGGTGGCATCTATATATCTCAGAAAAAGTATGCCAAGGAATTACTTGAAAAGTTCAAGATGACCGATTGCAATGCCGTGAACACACCTATAGCAATGGGCCTGAAACTGACAAAAGAAGGAGAAGGAAGAAGCGTGGACTCGACTCTGTTTAAGAGTCTGATTGGAAGCCTAAGGTATCTCATAATCATAAGGCTAGATATCATCTACAGTGTTGGACTTCTAAGCAGGTACATGGAAGTGCCAAAAGAATCACACTGGCTAGCCGCAAAAAGAATCCTTAGGTACGTCAAAGGAACAATGGAATTTGGTCTTTTCTATCCATACGAAGATGAAGCAATACTATATGGATACTCAGATAGTGATTGAGGGATGAAAGAAAAAGCACCACGGGATATGTATTCTATCTCGGAATGACTGTTTTCACATGGAATTCGAAGAAGCAGAGTGTGGTCGCCCTATCCACATGTGAAGCAGAGTACGTGGCAGCATCATCTATAGTCTGTGAAGTAATTTAGTTGAGAAATCTGTTAAAAGAGCTGAAGCATCCGCAAGAAGGATTCACGATCATATATGTGGATAACAAGTCAGCAATCAAGCTCTCTAAAAATCCGATACAACATGGAAAAAGCAAGCACATTGATACCCGATATCATTTTCTAAGAGATCAAGTGAAGCAGAAAATGATGAAATTGAAATATTGTCATACTACTGAGCAAGTGACAGATATTTTCACCAAGGCGTTACCGACTGATACATTCAGACGACTAAGGTCCATACTTGGAATGAAACTGATTTTGGTTTGAAGGGGAATGTTGGAATGTCCAAGCCAAATGGACGGTCCAGATTGTCCAGCAATCCTCTGAAATCTTCTTGAAATTTGAAAAGCTATGACTATTGGCATTTCCTCACATGTGGCTATTTGTATTTCCAAACGTGGTGGCTGGTGAATTTCCATACGTTAGAAATGGATGGATTAAAGGTTGTTAATGCTATAGATTATTTTAGAATGAGGGTATATTAGGTATTTTACATTGTAGCTCGTCACTATATAAAGGGGTGTGGTGTTGTACGTTCATAGCAAGCAAAATCTAGCTAGAAAGCTATTTTCAATAAAGGTCTTTTATTCCCTCCTTGTGTTGGTGTTTGAATTTCTCCCAAGGCTTTGTAAAGCCAACACAGGGGGTATCATTATGAGTGAAGCTTGCCCTTTAACGATAGCATCATGGTGACATCCTGACTTCACCAAGTTAGACTCAGACTGCAGGTTGCACCATCTTTGAAGAGACCTTCAGAAAAACTGGATGTCCTTTCGTACCAAGTTTTAGAAAATTGCTCCTGGCCGACAAATAATAGGTCTACAAATAAATAGCCAAGGAGAAAATCCAAAATGAAAATAATCTAGTTATTTAGGAATTATGATATTTTAATCTGAAAGGATTTCAAATCAATTAATTGATCAAAGATTGGTGCACATGGTCAAAGTCCCTGGCCAAAAAGTCTGATCATATTATATTTATAAGGCAGGCCATGTTATCAAAGTTCCCCGGCCAAAAAGTCTGATCATAATATATTTATAAGGCAGGCCACGTTATCAAAGTTCCCTGGCCAAAAAGCCCCGCGGTACATTTGTCTGGCGGGCTACGCACTTACACAGGGACCCACTAGAATTTAGAAACAGCCTAATTTTTAGCCTAATAGCCTGGCCTTTTATGGATATCACATCAATGGTTTGAATGGACTGGATTTTATATATACAAGACTGTAGGGCCTTCATGCAAATGAAGATTGGGAAGCAGACGTAGTGTGCCACACGCCACGGACCTCCTTGGTGTGTTGAGGTCAACAAGTTTTGTGGGCTCCACCATGATGTATTTGTTATATATATCCACATGGTCCATCCATTGTTCAAGGTCATTTTAGGGAATTTTCCCAAAAATTTAGTAGATCTAAAGCTCAAATAGACCACATCACTGAAAGTAGTGGGGACAATGACACCCACGGTTGAAACATTTTTGGCCTGTCATGATGTTTATTTACCATCCAACCTGTTCATAAGGTCACCAGACTCGGATGAAGGGAAAATACAAATATCAGCTTGATCCAAAACTTCTGTGGCCCTTGAGAAGTTTCAATGGTAGGCGTTCAGTTCCCACTGCTTTTTGTGATGTGATCCACTTGACCTTTGGATCTACTTCATTTCTGGACCCATGCCATAAAATGATCTTGATAAAACGAATGGACAGTGTGGATATAAGATCACATGCATCATGGTGGGACCAACAGAACTTGGTGACGTGGACACACCACAGAAGTTGGTGGTGTGTGGTGGCACATCACGCTTCCTAAGATTGATGCTCTTTCCAACTTGTTTCCTTTGATTAGAGTTGGACAATGATATGGGCCGGGCCGAGTTAGCCCTAGTTTGATTTGGCTTGTTTTTGTGCTACCCTAATTTGTGGATTGGCCCGGTTTGGATTTGGGGCTAACCCATGCGGCCCAAGTTTGGTTTGCTCTAGAAAAATTTGGTTCGAGCCGGGATAGGTTTGGTCAAAAATTTCGATCCAGCTGGGTTGAGTTCAAACCATTGACCGCTCTTTTTTGTTTTTTAAATAGAAAACAATTTAAAAGTTATAAAAAAAAATACAAAAATATCATACTACATGATATTTAACATCCTCCAATGAGGAGTTTAACTTTAAAATAGACACAAAAAAGCCTTTCCCGAACAAAAGTACACAAGCAGAATTTTAAGTGCAAGGAAACAATGTGCATTCATGTATATGTATTATGTATTACCCATGTCATCATGTATATGTATTATCCACTCCGTCCATTCATTTTTGTACATATCATTTTAGGACATGATCCCAAAATGGAATCATATCCAAAGCTCAAGTGGATCACACCAAAAGAAACAGTGTGCTTACAATCTATGAGCTGAATTAAATTGAGCTTCAAGCCAAGCTGAGCGGGTACTGCCCTAGTTTGAGTTTGGTTTGTTTTTTCAAACGAGCTTGACTCTGAAGCTTGGTTTGATTTGAACTTCTATTTGAACCAATCTGAGCCGAGCTTTTCCAAACCAATTCGAGATGGCTTGGTTTGTGCCCAGCTCTACCTGTGATGTGACCTACTTGATTCACTTATCAAACTGATTTTAAAGGCCTGAACAGATTTGTCCGGAAAGGCTTTAGTAGGAAGTTCTAGCGCTCGGAACCTAGGTGGGCCCAACCATGATGTTTGTGAGAAATCCACTTTGTCCATCCATTTTGTGAGCTATTATTAGGACTATTAGGACATGCGACCAAAAATGAGCCGGAACCAAGACTCAAGTGGGCTGAGAATGTGAGGATTGAACATCCACAGTTGAAATATTTGTGGGGCCACACAAGTTTTGAATCTGGATAATATTTGTGTTTTCAGTTCATCCCATTAGGAATGACGTTATGAATGGTATGGACGGCATATAGACATCACTATGGACCTAGGGAGGTTTCAACGGTAGGAATTTCCCTACCTACCTTTTCCTTTAGTGCTGCCTGTTGGGTTTGTCCCACATCGACTAGAGGCTGGGGAGATTACTGGGCTATATAGCCCAGCCAAGCCGGTATGTGGTGGCGCCCGTGAGCGGGGGGGGGGGGGGGGGGGGGGCAGTGCTCGAGAGTCCAGGGAGGGCAGTGCTCGAGAGTCCCTATCCGCCCACACCCAGAGCTCACGAGCGAGGGGTGTTGGGATTGGACGCCTCAAATATTCAAGCATGAAGACCACCGACCGGCCGGCCGGCCGGTCGGTCACGCTGGACATTTTTTGCGACAGCCGGGCGCCCCACGGTGTTGGTGACCGGGCGCCCCATGACCCTGTCGGGCGCCCGACCATGTTGGTCCGGGCGCCCGAAATTCAATAGTTTCTCGCTGGACTGTTTTTTGGTTGGCCGGGCGCCCGACGGTCTGGTGACCGGGCGCCCGACCCTGCGCGAACTGCTTGTACGCAGTTTTCTTTTTAGTTTGGGTTTCTTGCGCGGTTTTGCGCAAGGAGTTTCTAATTTCGGTTTTTCTCCTATTTAAGGAGATGTAATTCGAGATTAGGGTTGCCACTAAGGGCCGCCAATGAGCCGAGGGATTGAGAGGGTTCTAGGGGAGAGAAAGATCTATGGAGGAAGCTTGGAGTTCTCTGGGTTGAGGGAAAGGGATGGGTTTGTCCTCCTCATGTGAGAATTAGCTTCGGGTGGCTTGAGATTTCTCTTGTGGGCTGTGATCTATGGTTTTCTTCTGTAATCTCTTGTAACTTCTGATTCATAGTGGATTGGTGTCGCTTTGTGCCGTGGTTTTTTACCCGTGAGGGGTTTTTCCACGTAAAAATCGGTTTGCCTTCTTGTGTGTGATGATTTGCTTGTTGATTGCCATTGTGGTGTGTTCCTCGCCTGCTTTGATTGCTTCCGCTGCGGGGCTCCTAACCCCAACAAGGGGGGCAGTGCCGGAGAGCCCAGTGCTCGACAACCCCGAGAGGGCAGTACTCGGGAGGCCCTATCCGCTGTGGAGGGGGGGATTGTTAGGTTTGTCCCACATTGACTAGAGGCTGGGGAGATAACTGGGCTATATATTGGGAAGATGCCCCTTAACAATGACTAGTCATTTTGAGGTGGAACCGGCCCAACACTGCCCACTTGAGTCTTGGATGCGCATATCCTAAAATGAGCTCACAAAATGGATAGACGGGTGGATTTTTTACAAACATCACAGTGGCCCCACCAAGTTCCCAGCACAGGAACTTTCTGCCCGTCCGGCCTGCGGATAACAAGCCCTGACTTTTATTATGGACAGATTCGATTCTATGCACGCATCACGTGGGTCCCCACTTGATAAGTGAATCAAGTACCCCTAAGAGTGAATCGACCCCTTTAATTATAGTATTATAGCAACATGATGCATCGTGGGTCGACCAAGTTGGACTCTGACCGCACGTTGCACTATCTTTAAAAGAGACCTTCACAGAAAATTGGATGGGTTTCTGTGCCTAGTTTTAGAAAAATTGATCCTCCCTGTGATTAACGGTTTACAAATAGACATATAAGGAGAAAATCTAAAGGGCAAATAATCTAGTGATTCAAGAGTTCCCATCTTCTAATCTGTTTGATTTCCAATCAAACTGGCTATAATGGGCCCGTGAGATCAAAGATTGGTTCACATTGTCAAAGTTCCCTTGCCAAAAATTCCACCATACATATATTGTGCAGGCCACGCACTTATAGGTGGTTAGAATAATGATGCCCAACCTCTATGGTCAGAGTGCAAGCTTTTCTCATTTGATGTGTGGTGGCATAAGGGGAAAGAGAGATCAATGTCATAGATACCACCGATGCGCTACCTCAACATGCATTTGGCTTTCTGAAGGTAGTGAGAGTGGATCTCGCATACACATCAAGTGGGCCCCTTAAAAATCAAGGGTGAGAGTCGCTAAAGTTTTTACAGGATGGTGCCATCATTATTATTATTATTATTTTTAATCTTGCTTTCGTTTCTGCCGGTCTACACCCGTCGTGGACGCGGCAAATTAAATCTCACCTCACTACAAGTCTCAATTTCTCACCAAAGACCAGAGTTATTTTGATACTCCACGAGAGTGTGGTAGTCCTTGTGCATGCAACTCGTGTCATATATCTGAATCGAAGTTAACGTTGAAAATCATGGGACACACCAGAGCTAGCTAGGTAAGAACGGCACAGTCAGGACATTGGGTTGGCAATTGTTTGTTGAATTTAGACTGTTTAATATCTTTATTTTTTATTGTCAATTAATCACATATCCATCAATGCTCCATCTAAAGTTGGGCCCACTAACTGGACGGTTTAATTTTGGTTACATGTATTAGTGGCATGTCTAGAAGACATCAATCTTTCAGATTAACAAATTTTTTCTTCTCAATAAAATAAATATAGTGTCATCAACAGGGTTAGAGACTGTACCATGCTATGTCCAAGTCCATGCCCGCATTGTTTAGCCTAAGGGGGCTGTTTGTTTACCACTTAATATGTCTCTGAATCTATAAACCAGATTTCTGCTACTTAATATGTTATTTTGGGTGTTTGCTTAACATACTTAAAATAAGTCAAATTAATAACGAAACTAATTCTGAGGTGGTCTCTGCCCCGAAAATGATAAGCCATGCGTATGGGAATGCAGTAAGAGGCCTTGCGGTAAATATTTTTGGAAAAATAACAAGTTTGCCCCTTCCATATGTGATTGAGCAGATTACAGACTCGTTTTAACATGGCAATGCTGTATTTGGTATATCTACACTGTCCATCCCAATTTTCCAGATCATAGTAGGACATGATACGAAAAAAGAGGCATATCCAAAACTCAAGTAGACCACACCACAGAAAGTTGTGGGAGCAAGACACATATCATTGAAACCTTCCTAGGGCCCACCATGATGTTTATTTGTCATCCAATTTGTTCATAATGCTACATGGACCCGGATGAAGGGAAAAACAAATATCAGCTTCATCTAAAACTTCCATGGCCCCAAGAAGTTTTCAGTTGTAGACATTCAATCCTCACTTTTTTTTTTTTTTTTGTGGCTCACTTGAGCTTTGGATCTACCTCATTTTTTGGATAATAAACTAAAATCATCTGAAAAATGGATAGACGGTGTTGATCTGACACATACATCATAGTGGGACATACAAAACTTTGCCACGTTAACACGATGGGTTCTATAATAGGCAATCCATTAGGGAAACGAATTGTGTGGTGTGTCGTGTTGATGTCACCAAGTTCTATGGGCCTCACCATAATGTATGTGCCATATCTACACTATCCATCCATTTTATGAGACCATTTTATGACATTGGCCAAAAAATGAATCAGATATATATAAAGCTCAAGAGGACCACACCACATAAAGCAATGGGGATTGAATGTCTACCATATATTGAAAACTTATAAGAGGCCACATAAGTTTTGGATCAATCTGATTTTTTATTTTATTTTATTTTATTTATTTTTTTTTTTTTTCATCCAGGTTTGTGTAACCTCTTGAATAGGTTGGATGACAAATAAACATCATGATGGCTCACCTTGATGTATATATATGTTGTCCTAGCTGTAGGGTTGCCTATCAATATATGTTGCCGTGTTCACCCGGTTAACACATTAGTGGGTGCTGCCCAAACTGTAGGGCCCACCTTGATATATATGGTGTCTGTCCAAGCCATCCATCAGTTTCTCTGGATCATTCTTGGGTGTAGTACCAAAAATGAAGCAGATCTAAATCTCAGGTATACCATGCCACAGGAAATAGTGGTCATTGAACGCTCGCCATTAAAAACTCACTAAGGCCCAACTTGATTTACGTGTTGTATATCTACTCTGTCCATCAGTTTTTAAAACTCATTTTAGGCCATGGTCCCAAAATTTAAGCAAATTCAACTCTTAAGTGGACCACACCATAGGAAATAGTGGGCATTGAACCTCGTCATTAAAAACTTACTAAGACCCAATGTAATCTTTATTTAACATCCAATCTTTTGATTAGGTCACATAGACCAGGAAGAAGGTAAAAACGAACATCAGTTTGATTCAAAACTTTTGTGGCCCACAAAAAGTATTTCGTTGTGGGCCTTCAATCCTTGTTGCTTAGTCCACTTGAGATTTGGATCTACATTATTTTGGGGACCATGGCATAAAATGAATGGTAAAAATTGATGGATAGCACGGATGTACAACACATACATCAAGGACGGCCTTATGGTTAGGACAACGCCCACTAATGTGTTACTAGTATATAACCCCTTAATCTGATGCAGATTTCCAGGGAGAGAATTTAGCAGGAACTTCCTACCACGGCAAGTTAAGTGGTGCTATTGTAATGCTTGTGAGAAATCCGTCCGTTCTATATTTTTACCAAATTTCATACATTTTTTTAGATAAAATTTTTGGATTCAGTACTAAATTTTAGCGTTCAGAACTCGTTTACTAAATATGCATTGTAGCACTTCTCTATACATAAAATTCAGTGCACAGTAGATCCAATACTTAAATTAATTTCAAACTTTTTTTATTGGGTTTACCAAACACACCGTAAGTCCAAACTCAGCTCAAACTCGTGATGATCCAAAAAAGTCCAACGTAAGCCTAACCCAAAACACAGCCTGATGTTAGCCTGCCCAAGGCCTAAAACTGTGAAGCTGGGGTTTTGTGGCTGTGCAAGCAAGGGGTTTTGCGGCTTAGGTGGGCCCCATGTAATTTTATATGAGATCAAACCCGACCACCAGGTGTGTCACCCTATGTTAGGGCCAGAGCCACAAATCAACCCCATCCATGTTTCAGGTGGATGGCATGATTTGAAACAATGTACAAGGCAATGCTTACCCTCCAATACGTTTCCTTGGGTGTGGCCCACTAGAATAGTGAATAAGTATCATTTTTGGGCCCTACGTCTAAACTTTGGTGTGTCATCTAATGGGTGGGCTGAATTTTTTATAATCATCATGGGGAGCCTTATAAAACTTAACGCTTCCTTTAGTGTGGCCCACTTAAATCTTAGGTCAACCTCATGTTTTGGCCCTAATGGGGGATTTCACATCTAATGGTCGGAGTGATAAGGCAAGCCCCTAATTAAAAAAAATAATGATGGTTACGATCCTGTAATTGTTCCGGAATTTCCACTACTAGATTAAAGAAAAACTTTAGGGATGCCCACCCTTGATTTTTAACTGGCCGACCTTGATGTGCATGAGAGATCTTCAAATGTGCCACACTAAAGGAGGAAAAAAAAAAAAAAAAACCTTGAGAGAGAAACATCCACCCTTGATTTTTACATGGCCCCACCGTGACAATTATATGAAATCCACTACAAACAATATATTCTACACAACAATTTAGGTCTAAGTCTTAAAACTCAAACCTATCTGTGATTCATGTGGGCCACACTAAGGAAAACAGTGTGGAGTATTTGTGTTGCATTGTACACATTTTCCAATTGAATGCTCCACCTAAATCATTGATGGGGCTAATATCTGATCTCTGGGTCTAATATGGAGTGATGCACTTTCTAGTCTAGGTGGATTTTACATAAACGTCATGGTTGCACCCACCTGAGCTGCCACCCCCTGCTTGCACGGCCAACTCAACTTCCACTTTAGTAAAATTTCCTTCTTTCCCATAAAACATATTGGCTAGGCTTGAGTTTGGTTCAGCGTTGTCCTTGGTCCAGGTTGGGCAGCTCGGCTTGGCTGGGTCAAAGCTTTCGAGCCGAATTCAAGCCAGTTATTCAAGCTCAAGCTTTCAAGCCTATCGCTGGGCGCTGGCCATCGGCCACTTGGGGGAGAGAGTCTAAGAGAGAGAGAGAGAGAGAGAGAGAGAGAGATCCAGCCTCCGGTCGACTGCTAGCGAGTGGGCGGGCTGCGAGCATACAAGGGTGCCGGTCAAGTGAATGAATAGATTAGGGCAAAAGGGGGGCGCTTATATCTACACACACACACACACACACACAAACCGAGCTGATTCACGCAGAACCGAACCTGGTTTCGAACCAACCCGAATCAAGCTTGGGCCAGCTTGAGCTTGGATCGAATTTTGAACTAGCCTAAGAATTTTGCTGAGCTTGGATTGAACAACCTTTCGAATCGAACCGAGCTGAGCCAAGAGAGCTTTCTGAGCCAGCTTGGTCCGTGTACAGCTCTAATATTGACCTTTGCAAACCCAAATGAGCTGGGCTAGGCTATTAGGCGTTTAAACATCTAATTTGAGCCCAACTTGATTTAGAAACGAACTTGAATATTGAGCCCAAGTCTAAGCCTTCAGGCCTTCATCCCAAGCTTAGCCAAAGGCAAGCCAAGCTCGGAACCCGACCCATTGACACCCCTCTCAAGTAAGGATGCGACTTGCCTATAAACTGGGGTTACCCGGCTTCCCCGTAATCCAAAGCGTGTGGGGCCCTCCATGATGTTTTGGTTGTATCCACTACGTCCATATGTTTCTTCAGCTCATTTTAAGACAGGAGCCAAAACACAAGGAGATCCAAAACTTAAGTGGGCCGTACAACAGGAAACAGGGGGATGAAGAAATTGCGCTTAATGAATGTTGACCATAAAGCAGACCTTGTCTATTTAATCCTAGAAATCGTTCAATCAATCATTAAATGATCAGACCCTCGTTCTCGTGTGCCACACACGTATTGGAGACATGCTTGATAAAATGGATAGTAATGTTTAAGCTAAGCCTCAGATAGTTTCTCTAAATATTATAATACACAGTAACAAAGGAGTTTTATAGGCATGCACTAAAAAATTGTATACATGACATATACATGTAAGTTAACTAGACCGTTCTAATTGTGGGAAATACTTTAAATGGTACATAAATAAGCCGGTGAAAATTTCATGGTTAGTAAAAAAAGTGTTGGGAAAATCAACAGCGTAAGCGGAAGCCGAACACGCAGAATAATGCAAGATCAAATGAGAAACAATATGAATCAAATCACACACAAGCATTCAACCACAAGAGAATCCATTTTTACGTGGAAAAACATGGAAAACCTCTCAACGGGTTAAAAACCATGGCGCAAAACGATCCACTAAGATTAACGAAGATTACGGAGATTGACAAAACCCACAAGCATGGAAAACAGAGAAATCCAAGCTCTCTCTCTCACAAAACTCTCTCCCATCTTCCAAACACACTTTGGACCTTGGACACCTTAGGATTACTCTTAATTAATCCCCGATTCATGCCACATATATAGCAAGAAACTCGAAATTAGAAATATCTTACGCACTACCGTGTAATGCGCAAGAAAACGCCCGACTGGTCAAACCTAACACTAAAGCAGTCTAGAGAAAATTTTACACAGACCCGTTCACGCTACCTCGCAGCCGACCGGTCTCCCAACCGGTCTGAGCCCTCTACCCTTGCGCAGTTTGAAGGCTCTCCAACAATCTTCACCGAGGCTTCAAACGTTGAATCAAAACCATCCTCGCTTAGTCATCTCAACTTCAATCATAGCTCCACCGCTTCTCGTGCCACCATTGACTCTAACCTTGCACATTAACGCCTTTTTTCACTCTTCTCATGTAGCCCTTGGGCACTTGCCACATACGAGTAATCGTGGATCTTGTTGTCGATCCCGCAGCTCCACCGTGAATTGTGCTCCCGATCAACTTGTAAATATGGCCACACCTAGGTCCGTGCCTTCATACACACGAGTGCCCCCTTCAACACTTCACAACAACGATCGCGACCAATGAACACGCACCCTTTCGCCTCGAGTGCACCAAGAGAAATCATAGTCACCTTCATCTTGGGACATGCTTCACATCTTACAGGACTCGTTCGATCTCATCAATCATCTTGATGCGCACCATACCAATACTTACCACCTTATGAGCGTAGCCATCGCTCACAAACACCGATTCACCACTATACTCCCTGTATGTCATGAATGAACTCCGGTCAGGACAAACGTGACATGAAGCCCTTGAATCTAGGATCCACTCATTACCGTGAGATCCCTTGCCAGATACAGTCAGAACTTCACAAAGATCGTCACCGTCCTCTATGGTATTGGCTCTCTCTCTAAAAGAATTTTCATATATCTCTTGCTTCAACTTGGGATTCTGACAATCCCCTCTTATGTGGCCCTCGATCCTTACCATAACTCCAACACTTCACCTTAGCTTTCCATTTGCCCTTGACCTTAGATCCCGATTTTGAATATCCTCCACCATACTTAGAACTTCTTCCCCTCATAACCAGTGCCTCTGAGGAAGAACGAGAACCTATGTCACCGCTTTTTTTTTCTCATTGCCTTCGATTGGAGGGCTGAGATAACGGTCTCAACATTTATAGTCTCCCTTCCTGCGCACACAAAGTCCCTGATTGACTCATATGCATCTGGAAGAGAATTTAACAAGATGCATGCTTGATATTCATCCTTCATCGGTTCATCTATCTCTACCAACTTGCAAACCAGCCTATTAAACGTGCTTAAGTGGTCCTCCACATCAGTCCCCTCAGGTATCCTCAAGGTAAATAACTGCATTAACAGATACATGTGATTCTCTAGAGACTTTTTGGCATAAACCTTCTCAAGTTTTGCCATCGTTTCAGCCACAGTCTTCTCCTTCGTGACGTGATAAAGGACATCATCCATAAGGTTTAACAGGATCGAGGTTCTAGCCTTCTTGTCAAGCTTCGTCCATTCATCATCTTTCATAGCCTCAGGTCGCTTTCCAAGAGCTTCATCAAACCCTTGCTGAACTAGGACGGATTCAACCTTCACCTTCCATAGTTCGAAGTTATTTTTCCCAGAGAACTTCTCTACCTCGAACCTTGTGCTTGATCCCATCTCCTCGTTTCAGATCTGAATTCTACTCCACCCCAACTTTAGCTCTGATACCACTTGTTAGGAAAATCGGTAGTGGAAGCAAAAGCCGAATGTGCAGAGTAATGCGAGATCAAACGAAAAAAAATATGAAATCAAACCACACACAAGCATTCAACCACAAGAGAATACGTTTTTACGTGGAAAAACTCTTCAACGAAAAAAACCACGACACAAAGCGATCCACTATGATTAACAGAAGAATACAAAGATTGACAGCCCACAAGCAAGGAAAACAGAGAAAACATAAGCCCTCTCTCTCTCTCTCACAAAACTCTCCCCTCTTCAAAATACACTTTGGAAACTTTGGACACCTTAGGATTACTCCTAATCCCGAATTCATGCCACATATATAACAAGAAATCCAAAATTAGAAACATCTTACGCACTACTGCGT